>CM054063.1:328866033-330088793 GCA_028641055.1 Alopecurus myosuroides | reverse complement strand
AATTTTATGTGCATTTGTCTTAGAAACATTATTAATTGATTCATGATGTTTTATTGCTTGTTCCCCAACTATTTGTTCTAGTCTTCCTCATGAACTTTGAATGTGTCCTGGCATTTATGTTTTGTCCCACTCTTAAGGACTAGCGAAATACCATTTTGCCATGCTTTCTTTATACTTGAAAGAAACATATATCTTTCTTTGCATTGTTATCCATGATCTTTTATTTGAGTTACTTCTCATGATACGAAGTGATTGCTATGCTTTATTATTAAAGTTCTATTTATCATGATTGTGTTAAAGTTCTATGATCTCAGCTTACTTATGCTTTTACATTATTGATGATCAAGTTATGTTGGTAGCATGTCACCTCGGAAATTATTTTGTTTTATCGTTTACCTACTCGAGGACGAGTAGGAACTAAGCTTGGGGATGCTTGATACCTCTCCAACGTATCTATAATTTCTTATGTTCCATGCTGATATTATGCGAATTGCTACATATTTTCTCCCTTCTTTATAGCATTTTTACACGTTTTCCGGGACTAAACTATTAACAAGATGCCAAGTGACACTTCCCTGTTTTTTGCTGTTTTTTATTTCAGAAAAGTTGTTCTGGAAATATTCTCGAAATTGGACCCCACGAATCCCGAAGTTCCTATTTTCCCGGAAGCATCCAGAAGTCCGAAGAGGAGTCGAAGACGGGCACCAGGGGGGCCTCACCATAGCCAGGCGCGCCCCCCTTGGCCGCACCTGGGGTGGTGAGGCCACCCTGGTGGCCCACCGACGTCTCCCTTTTGCCTATTTATTACCCTCCGAAGGAAAACCCTAAGTACCTGATAAAAAATCCCCGAAAAGTTCCGCAGCCGCCGTCATCGTCAACCCTAGATCAGGGGGTTCTGAAACTGTCTCCCGGCACCCTGCCGGAGAGGAGATCATCACCGGAGGCCTCTTCATCACCATGCCTACCTCCGGAGTGATGCGTGACAACGTGAGTAGTTCATCCTAGGACTACGGGTCCATAGCAGTAGCTAGATGGTTGTCTTCTCCTCCTATGCATCAATGTTTAGATCTCGTGAGCTGCCTAACATGATAGTGATTGTTCTTATATAATTATATGTGTTGTGTTTGCTGGGATCCGATGAATATTGAACTTATGCCAAGTTGATTATAGTCTTTATTACATATGTTATTTGTGGTCTTGCATGCTTTCCGTTGCTAGTGGTTGCTCTGGCCAAGTAGTTGGTAGTGACTCCAAGAGGGAGTATTTATGCTCGATAGTTGGGTTCATGCCTCCTTTTCGCATGTGCTCGAGTGATAGAAACATGACGAGGGAGGATGTGTTGTTGCCACTAGGGAGAAAACAGCGGTGTGAGTGCCCACGTGCATAGTCATTGCTTACATTACACACATTGCTTAATGTGATTATATGTTGCTTGCAACTTAATACCTAAGGGGGTTCGGATGATAACTTGAGGGTGGATTATTAGTCATAGATGAAGTAGGATTACGGTCTATGTATATTGTTGTAATGCCCGCACTAAATATCATAGTAGTCATCATGTCATGAATGTGCACTACGGTGCAACCTCTATTTGTCAATTGCCCAGCTGTAATTTGTTCACCCATCATACTATCTTTTATGGAGAGACACCACTAGTGAACCTATGAACCCCGGTCCATTTTCCTACACTGTTAAACAAACCACTACAATTCCCTGCTTTCTTTACTTACCGTAGGCATACACCATTTTCCACACCATACGTCTAATCTTTGTTTTCAGAAAGACCGGTGAGATTGACAACCTCACTGTACCGTTGGGAGAAAGTATTTTGGTTGTGTTGTGTGCAGGTTCGGTGTTGTTGCTGACACCGGTGAGGTGCCATCACCATCGTCAGTGGCATCAACCTTTCGAATATCCTCTTTCTCCTACTGGATTGATAATCTTGGTTCTTAACTAAGGGAAATTCTTACTGTTGTGCTCATCACACCCTCCTCTTGGTGTTCCCAACACGCCATCACAAACATCAAGAATTTCTGGCACCATCAAGGCGTAGCAATGTTCAACTACTGGCTTTGCATCAGGTTCAATTATAATAGCATGCTGACATATAGTAGGATAAATTCCCTTCAAATCATCAAGAGTGTATCCAATAGCTCCGCTGTGTTTCTTCAAAACTCTCAATAATCTTTCCTCTTCTTCACCTGAAAGTTTAGCACAAATAATAACAGGATATGTTTTCTTATCATCAATATAAGAATATTTAAGATCATCGGGCAAAGGTTTTAAATCAAAGACAGTATCCTCCTTGGCTGGTAATGTGGTACCCATGTCTTCCACAGGTAAATTATGTTTTAGTATCACTGGTTGACGAAGAAGAATATCATCAATCTCATTTCTCTCTTCCATAAATACCTTACTCTCATGGTCCTCCATATATTGTTGCAAAGCACTGTTAGGAGCAAGAGGAATAGAAGCAAGTTGTTCAACTTTAAAATTCTCATCATGAAATTTAGATTCATAAGGTGCTCTAGCAAATTTGGAGAAATTGAACTCATAAGATTTTCAATCAAATTTAGTCAAAATCCTCTCTCTTTTACAATCTATAATAGCACCACAAGTGTTCAAGAAAGGTCTACCAAAAATAATAGGACAAGTTTTACTAGCAGCCTTACCAAGTACTAGAAAATCAGTGGGATATTTAGTTTTACCACATAAACTTCCAGATCTCTAACAATACCAGTAGGAAGAACAGTTTCTCTATTAGCAAGCTGAATAACCACATCAATATCTTGAAGCTCACAAGAACCAATTTCATGCATAATTTCTCTATAAAGATCATAAGGTATAGCACTAGAACTATCACCAATATCGCACAAACCATAATATCAATGATCACCCAGAAAGCAGAGGAACACTAGTTTTCTTAGGTCTATGAGAATGTGAAATAATGTTTAAAGCATCCTCGTAGAAGACAATGTGTTCATCCTCCACATTTCCACAAAGAAGATATTTTACTATCGCTACTGCAGGTTCAACAGTTATTTGTTCATCATGTTCAATAGTTTCCTTATTACTCTTATTAACCACACTAGCCACCATAGAATGTTCTTTCACTTTAGCAGGGAAATGCATTTTTCTACATAAGGCTCAGGAACAACAGTATTAATAGCATGCACTTCTATATGACTAGTAGGAACAATTTCTTTATAAGGTGCATGGTACTTGTGATAGTTCTTTTTTAGGAATATCAAGATAGGAGGCAAAAGCTTTAAGAAAGTTTGCAAAGATTTGAGAATAAAGATCACAAACAACACTAACATCGTAGAAATCATTGGTGCCCATAAAAGAATTAATGCATTCATAATCATAATTTATACCTGACTTTCTACCTTTGTCGTTCTCCCATCCTTCAGTGTTTTCTTGAATACGGTCAAGAAGATCCCATTTAGCTTCTTCCTTCATACGTGTGAATGATCCCGAACAAGAAGCATCCAATAAATCCTTATCATGAAGAGAAAGTCTTGCATAAAAAATATTGACAACAATATTACGCGGGAGTTCATGAACGGGACATTTGAGCATTAATAACTTCATTATCCCCCACGCATGGGCAATACTCTCTCCATCATGAGGCCAGAAATTATAGATTTGATTCCGGTCTTTATGAATCTCACTAGGAGGATAAAATTTAGAATAAAAGAGAGGAACAATTTCCTCCCATCGGTGGCTCTTCCTTTCAGCGATAAAGAAAATAATTTCCTTTTAACTTGATCCATCGTTATACATGCACACCTGAATAACTGGCATAATTCATGTATAAAGAGCAAGTGATCACCGAGATGGACAACTCCATCACCGTAATAGTAGTTATCCATAACACGTCCAACAATTTTCATAGGTATTTTATAAGGATCTAACTCAGCAGATAACGGGTCACTTACTACCCTAGCAGTGATAGTAGTAGTACCTCTAAACAGAAAATAAAAAGTATTATCCATGATGAAATAAAACAGCAGGCAGAAATAAAAACAACACTCACAGTAAAAGTTTCTCTTACCAATTCCACTTACCAATATCGCTTCACTCCCCGGCAACGACGCCAGAAAATAGTCTTGATGACCCACAAGTATAGGGGATGTATCGCACTACTTTCGATAAATAAGAGTGTCGTACCCAACGAGGAGCAGAAGATGTTGACAAGCAGGTTGGATAGAGAATTCACTGTAACACTAGTAAACGAGTTTTTGGTTGTTTTGGATATAGCACATAGATAAAGTGGGAGTAAATAAAGAGCAGTAAATAATATTGCAACGAGTGGCCCAATCCTTTTGAGAGCAAAGTACAAGCCATTTGTGATACTTATGACTACCAAATGTTATCGAGGACACATGGGAATTTCGTCAAGTGCTTTTGCTTCGTTACGGTTGATTAATATCCATTGATTCGTGAAGTGTTGTGTGGGTGAACCTATGCTAATGCACCGCCCAACTAGTACTAATACATACTTGTGATTATACCCCTCGCAAGCATCCGCAAATACAAGAAAGTAATTAAGATAAATCTAACCACGACCTTAAAACTTCGGGATTCTACGCTCCCTTGTGCATTGGTTTCCTAACGGGGGTTTAGGTTTCTTTCACTCCGGCAACCCCACAATTAGTAGAAAAATACACAATGCATCCTCCTAGGCCCATAAAGGTGAATTATCATGTAGTCGATGTTCACATGACACCACTAGAAGAATAGCACCACAACTTAAATACCAAACCACGAGATATTACTTCAATATAACTTCACTACTAACATCATGATATCTCCCATGTCCTCAAGAACTAAACGAACTAATCACAAGACATCATATGGATCATAATCAGAGGTGATATAATGGATAATAACAATATGGTCATAAAGTGCTAACACCGATAAACCTCACAAGCATCAACTACTAATGTAAAACAACGATAGAGGCCCCTAATTGTTACAGCGGGATGACGGTGGATGATGAGGGTGATGGTGTTGGGGTGGTGACGATGATGATGATGATGACGATCTTGATGATGCCCGGAGTGATGACGGTGACGATGGCGATGATTTCCCCTCTTCGGGGAGGAATTTCCCCAACAGATTTCTCCCTGCCAGAGATCTTTCCTCTCTCGGGTGTTTTCAACCTGAGGCGGCGGCGAAATAATTCTTCAATGATGCTCTGGGTCTTAGGGTTCCCTGGGGTCAAGTACGCGAAAGATGTCGACTATAGGTGGGCTAGGGTGGCCACACCACGTGGCGGCTCGGCCAGGGGGCGCGCCACCTCATGGTGTGGGCCCCTGGTGGCCCCCCTCTGGCTCCTCTTCTAGCTGGAGTCCTCCTCTAAACTTCTAAGGCACCTCCGGTGTCCCCCCCTCTTCTTCTGATCTTCTGAAATATGGTATCTCGACGGTGCTTTTTTCCATCAGATTTCTGGTCCCGGTGTTTATTCTCCAAAAATTATGAAACATGCAAAATAAGATAAAATAACATAAGTGATGCATCATAACATGAAATATATCGATGAATAACAGAAAATAACAATATAAAACGGTGATGCAAGATGGACGTATCAATTATAAAAGAATGTAAGTATATTTTATGACATCAAGTTTCCATATGCATACAAGAAGAATTTGTTAACAAGTGGGGCCAGACTTGCCTCCAAATTACTATTCATATAGAAATGGTTGAGATGTACTGATTATTTAACCTTTTGTTATTTGTATATGACCTTCAAGTGTTAGGGCATACAAAAGTGATTTGTTAACAAGGTCTCTAAGCTTGTTACCAAACTACTTCTATAAAACAATAACATTGGAATATCACACTATTTCTTGAGGATTAATAAGATCAGATTGGGATAAAAGAGTTTCCATATACTCTTATGATAAATTGGAATAGCACTTCTAGAACGAATCTTCCTGAAGATCTTCCCGTGGTAGTTCCTCCTTTCTTTTAGTTTTCTTCTCTTGCAGAATGTCTTCGAGAAGATTGGGAAACAAGATAATAATATATTCTAGACAAGGTAGAAAGTTCTTGATTAAGACTTAGTTAAGATTTTATTCTCCTTCCATATACTTCTCATTTTGTTTCCCATAGGATAAGCTTGATTAAGACTTATGATTGGTTTTACATAGATTTCAATTAAATTCCTCTAATAGAGGTTATAACTTGTTGTTATTCATTAGTTGTATCCATAGATACTTTAGTTGTTGAATGTTGATTTGAATTGAAGTGTGGAATTCTTATGGGAACTTAAGATAGTAAGTTGATTGAATGGTTCATTGATGTGTTGATATCTCTTATGCTCACTGGTATAAGATGAATGAGACAATGAGCATGTGAAGGTTATTGGGGTTTAATGACTTGATTCAGAGTTGTTAGTTGGTTTTCTCGGATGTCGTGATTTTACTTTATATTCCTTTTCGTAATCTTTGTCATGAATAATGCAGACTTAGAGGTTTGGAAAGATCATATGTAATGATCAAGGTTTAACAATAGTTTAGGAAGATATATTTCTTCCTTTAGGTACTTATTTTATGGTTGATGAGATATGTACATATTCTATAAATAGGTTAATAACAATTATTATGTCATTTCCCACTTGTGGGGTTTGAGTTCAGACTTGTTTGTATCATTTGTGTTCAATTGAACCTTTGTTATTTACTTCTGAAGGTTCACTTTATAGTTATTAGATGATTTATAAAGGTGTTATGTGAATTGATTTATAACTTAAAGAGTTGTTGTTTTATAGGACATAACATCTCAGTTGATGAGATGGTTCAATTGTGTAATACTAACTTGTGAAAGTATGATCATCAGTTATGTGATTTGGATTCTCGCCCCTCTTTGGACTCTATGCACCTAGTTGAATTCTCCCAAGTCACTTATAGACTTGAGGTTATGCTGGTTGAGAGTTAGTGTTGGTCATCACCAACTATGATTTGTCTTATCAAATGATTTGGTTTGTAGAGATATTATGCTATAAAGATCACTCCAAATGTACTCTTGACCAGGTGATCTAGACCTAATTCATCATGTCAAGGGAAACATTGGTCACTTTGCTTCGTTTAAACTTTCGCGCCAAAGTTTCCCGTACTTTTAGATGCATGCTTTGCAAATGCACATATTATATTTTGATCCTTATTGAAGGAATATGCTCGAGAGGCAATATTAAAATGGTTATTATACTATTCCTTGTTTATGATGAATGTTTATTTCTCATGCTAGAATTGTATTAACCGGAAACGTTGATACATGTGTGTTTAACAAACAAACAATGGTTCCTAGTAAAGCCTCTCTTTTAACTAGCTCGTTGATTAATAGATGATCAAGGTTTCCTGATCATGAACATTGGATGTTGTTAATAATGGGGTCATGTCATTAGAAGAATGATGTGATGAACATATACCCAAAGTGAATATAGCAATGCGATCAAGTCATTAAGTTTACATTGTTATATCAAACATACGAAGTAACTTATTCCTTAGACCATGAGGTCATGTCAATCACTGATACCGGAAGGGTGCTTTGATGTCATCAAACGTCACACCGTAACAGGGTGACTATAAAGGTGCCGTTAGGTATTCAGAAAGTATTAGTTGAGGATCATGCATCAAGAGTGGGATTTGTCCATCCAAAATGACGGAGATATATACTCTGGGCCCTCTCGGTGATATCACATCGACACCGCTTGCAAGCACGTGATATGATCACAAGGATGTTATGCCATGGGAACGAGAAAAGAGTACTCGTCGGTAACGAGATTGAACAGGTATGGTTGATACCAATGATCGAATCTCGGAAAAGTAAAATATCGCGATACAAAGGGAATAGTTCACGACGTTGTTGGTTCACACGATCACGAGAGTCATCGTTGAATATATAGGAGTCATCACGGATCTCCAGATCCCGCTGTTGATTATTGATCGGAGAGGAGTTTCGGTCATGTCTATCTTATTCACGAACCGTAGGGTGACACACTCAAGGTTCGATGATGTGTTTGAGAGGATACAGAATATCGAAGAATATTTTGGGCAGCATCGAAATTGTTTCGGGGAAATTGAAATAGTTCAAGGGATTTTTCGTCGAATGGTTGTTAATAGAATAACGAATGATTCGAGGTGCTAAATGAAAATGTTTGTTAATGGAATTAACAAATATAAATAAAGAAATAAAAATGTTTTATTTATTTATTAAAGGAAAACCTTTGGATTTTTCAAGTGGGAAATAATGGGAAAATGAGTGGGTGTGAGTGGAGTGTCCACTCGCATGATGAGGGAAGAGGTGGGGGGCACCACCATGGGCTGGCCGCATCCACCCCTTGGCTGCCTCCCCTTCCCCTATAAAAGGATGGTGAGAGCTCTCCCTCCTCCACACACTTGTCCCACCTCCCTTCCACTTCACCCGCTGCTCAATTCCATGGTCTCCGGCTTGGCGATGCCCTGACCGTGGGATTCTTCACCACCACCACGCCGTCGTGCTATTGGATCGAGGGAACGGAGGTCGTCATCAACCGTACGTGTGACCGATCACGGAGGTACCGCCGGATTGCGGTGCACATCTTCTCTCTATCGGGATCGTTTGTAGTACGACTACGCCAACAACGAGATTTGATCTCGTAAAGCTTTGTGTCTTCGAGGGTATGTGTTCTCCTTAACCCTCTCTTTGCCCGTTGCACTTCGTCTCCTAGATTAGATCTTGGCCTTTCGGGTGTCTCTCGCGTAGGAATTTTATTGTTTTCTATGCAACGACCCCTTCAGTGGTATCAGAGCCAGGTTTATGCGTAGATATTTTGTACGGGTAGAACATATAGGTGTATGTGGGCGTTGATGATCATGTTATTGTCTCTTTGAGTATTTTATGATCTTAGTGGCATAGTAGGATGAAACTGCCCCAGACTAAGTTTACGTGTACTATGTACGCGAGAATTGTCTCGCTTGTGGCTAAGGGGGTGTCTATTTCTCCTACTATAGTTTAGATCTAATCTACGAAGGGTTGTTAAAAATATGTTTATCAACGTTGTGGTTGATGTTCGTAGGTATGAACGGTTCTATCCTCGAAAGCTCTAAGCCACGTAAAATATGCAAAAATAAATTAGAAGCGTCTAACTAGTTTTTGATGGGCATGTGATGTGATATGGTCAATGTTACAAATTTGATTATGAGATGATCTCTTTTGTAAATTTTTGATATATCGGAAGGTATCCATATGGTTGTCTTATTATTGATGGACAATCAAGATTGGGTGCCATGGTACTTGGTACCACGCCGGTGGAATGATGGAGATCATACCATAATGCACATGATGGAGATTAAGTGCAAGGAGGACCATATCATATCACGTTATCCTTACATGTGATGTTTGTGATGTTAATCCTTTTATGCATCTTGTTTTGCTTAGATAGCGACGGTAGCAATATAAGATGATCCATCTCACTTAATATCAAGATAATAATGTGTTCTTCCTTAAGTATGCACCGTTAAGAAAGTTCGTCGTGTCGAGACACCACGTGATGATCGGGTGTGACAGACTCAACGTTCGCATACAACGGGTGTTTTCAAGCCTAGCATGTACAGACATGGCCTTGAAACACACGCAATACTATGGTTCTACTTGGCGAGCCTAGCATGTACAGACATGGCCTCGGAACACGTAACCGAAAGGTAAAACATGAGTCATATGGATGATATGATGAACATGTCAATGTTCGCCTTTGAAGCTACATCATCTCACGTGATGATCGGTTTTGGTGTAGTGAATTTGGTTCGTGTAATCACTAAAGACGACTAAGAGGGATGTTGTTTTTGAGTGGGAGTTCATGGTATAATTTTGAATTAACTTGAACTTATTTATCATGAACAACCAATCAAAGTGAATTTGCACAAATTGTAGTATTCATTGGCATCCACATAACTACCTTACACTTAGATTGTTAATTGAGATATAACTATTATGTCTGGTAAAAATCATTTAAGATTGGTACTGTATTAGTGAAATTTAAAATTGAGTCCCATTGTAGATTTTTGGTATTTCCTAACCTATCTCCATATGATTAATGATTGATTGATCTAGAGAGCAACTAATTCCTACTTAGAATCCATAGTCATGGTTGCTTCCATATAACTTTATCTTCAAAAGAATGTTTTGTTGATCAAGGTGATTTAGGAACTGAAAAGAGTTGTTTTCAGAAACAATCAAGTGGAAGATATATTAATATCTAGAAACTTATTTGTGGCAACACGACTGAGTATAATTTAGTGTGACAATGTTTGCTTATATTATCTAAATATATGCAATGATTGAAGACGCTAGGCGTTTGAATATTCCAAGAAGTTGGGCGCTAAAAATTATCCTCTAAATTTCCTTCCTTCGAGCTATAGTAGCTTAATCATAAAATTCTTATGATGGAATGGACTAAAAGTATGGGTAAATTCGTTTACCTTACTTGGAGATTGCTAAGAGTGGAATCTAGAAGAATACTATTAATATGGTGATATTAGTAGAACAATCAAACTCAAAGTATGACTCAATGGGTCATAGTATATGACTAACACGCCAAAGAAAATAAGCCAGTGCGACTAGCATTGTTTGATGTTGAATGATTCTTTTATAAAGGAAAGGGGATATTGAAAATAGAATTACAAAAAGATATATGGCAGGAAAATAAGATAACTAGAAAAGTCTAGCTCAGGAGTATATGCTTGATATACAAGTTATAGATGTATTACTAGTTAACAAAGTATTTTTGGGTATTTTGATACCACATTGGTTGGTATGAGTTGTCATACAAAGCAACGCAATGCAAGAAATACAAGGGCCTAAAAGGAACTAGTAATAGATGTGGAATCGATTATGACAAGAACAGAAATAAAGTATTATTGTGTTCATTGTCGTATCGAACCAAACATTCAAGATTTATTTTAAGAACTTAATAAGTTGTTATTTTGTTCTAGTCATTTGTGAGAACAAATGAGATTGTTCAAACCATGACCATATTCCATAATTGATGGATATGTTAATATAAATCATGTTGGTGAAGTAAACATCTATAATACTAAATGCTAAACGTTGCAAGACGTAAAAGAGTTTCACTTAAATTGTGACACCATCATTTTAGTTCATATCAAAAAGGAAAACATGAAGGAACTCCATATTGATGGACTTCCGGAGTCATTTTGTTTTGAATAAATTGATGCTTATGAGACCTCTTCCAAAAGATGACTAAAATTCCATTCATAGGCCAAAGTAGAATGGACGACTAATTTAGTAGAGATTATACATATTGATGTATATAGTCCATTATGTGTAGTCATGTATGGTGGATTAATTTTTCCTTCATAAAATTATGTCGATGATTTGAGTAGATATGTGAGTATATCTATTTAAAGAGAACGGAGTTTGACATTTTTGAATTGGTTCAAAAGGTTGTTAATATGAAGTAAAAATCAATGTAACAAGATAATCAAGTATTTATGATTGGATCATAAAGGATAAAGTTTGAGTTACAAGTTTAGCAAAACATCTGAGAAGTTGCAGAATTGTTCTACAACTTATATTACCCGAATTACCCCACATTAGTTTAGAGTGTTCGAGAGACAAAATCAAACCATGTTTGACATGGTAAGATAAATAAAAATGCCATTTTAATTTTGTAGTTTATACATTAGTGACAACCGATTTTACACTGAAAAGAGCACCGTCATGATCCGTTGAAATTGACAACATATAGGATATGGTTTGGGTAGTGACCCGAATTGTCATTTTCTTAAGTTTTGGTATGAATAGCATGTGTAAAATGTTTACAACCAAAATGTGATAAATATATGTTTATAAGGTTATCCTAAAGAATACATCGGGTATTTCTCTTATCACCGACCAAAGACAAATGTTGTTTGTCAGAAAGGGTTGATTTCTCGAGAAAGTAGTTCTTGCGAAACAAGTGAGTGGGAGGACAGTGCAAACTCAACGAGATTAAAGAATCTTCGTTATCATGTCAAGAGTAGCGCAGCACTGGAAGTTGTTCCAGGGTTTCCTATTTTGACTAAGTAGAAGACACTACATGTGATTGTAGATACTTCGAATGAGTTTGCGAACTGAACCACAAAAGTCCTAAAACTTTGTAATTAGACCAACTTATGGTTTAAGAGTAAAGTGTTGTTTTGACAACAAAAGGACCTGGACCTTATAAAGGAAGCAAATGATGGGCCCCGAATTCATAAAATTGACTATGAGTCATTATATCCGGCATAGTATCTTTGTATGAATATCAAGTATGTGACTTGGTAGTCCTTTCGATAGGCTTGATGCCTAACGATAGCAAAAGGGTCTATATAGCGATAAAGACATGAATTTTATATCCTTTGAAAGTTGTACTTATCAAAAAGTTGTTTTCGACGAAGTTCAAACAGTTGACTACTACAAGATTTTGATCTTCCGTAGTGATGTTTTAGTCTTTGCGGATATGGCAGTTGAATAACAAAACCAACTCTCCTCTCGAGGAAGTTTGATCAAAGATATGTACTTGACACAGTCTGAGAGTTTTGTAAAATTCAAAAGGTTGCTAGAAAGGTATACACACTTCAATGGTTGAAGTGAGCATAACGAAGTTGAAATCTTTACCTTAATGAAATTATCAAAAGAGTTTGATTCCATCATGAACGATAAAGATGCTTATAGAATTACAAGAAATTAAGTGGGAGCGCTATGACATATTTCCAATGCTTTTATGTAGATGACATATGGTTGATTGGAAAATATGTATTTTAAATTAACACGGTTAAGATTTTCTTATTGATGAAAGGCTTAGAAGATATTGGGCATCGATATCTATAAGAGATGAATTAAAGCGCCTGATATGATTGAAGCCAAATTACATAGATGAAATATTGAAGTAAGTCAATATCGAAATGACAAGAAGGAGTTCTTGTCACATGGAAAATAGTTGAGCAAGATTCAAGTGTTTTGACACATGATGAGCATCATTGAAATTGAGATTTCTAAGTCATGTTTCCATGCTATGTACACAACCAGATAAGTCCTATGCTATAAAATGTTATAGCAGGATAATTCATATGATGATTAGACAACAGTGGGAGAGATCCTTGTGTCATTTTAAAAATGATAAGGATATGTTTTCCTGTGTAGTAATGACAAAATGTTAGTTGTAATATGTTACACTAATAGTCTTTTCATATATTCAAATAAATTTATCTCAATTAAAATACGTGATGAAGGGTAGCACAATAGGCTGGAAGAAAGTTCCATGCTGGATTTGAAAGAGTTTCAAAATTAAAATATTGTGACAGATACTACAACAAAGGCTAAAGTATATCGTTGTGTTGACAATTGATAATAAGTGTATTTTGTGTCGAGGAGTTCTTTATTGAACTTGGTGAATTTCCAAGAATGCTAACACTATGAAGCTACATTTTCACAATGTTAGTGACATTGGTATAAAGCTGAGGAATTAAGGTTTCACCGATTGACCATATATATACAAAGCCATCTCATTAGAGAATGAGTGATGCGTGTAGACGCAAAGAACATGCAAATACAATAGGACCTGAACAGTTCAGATCTTTTTGATGATGTTTACCACATGCGAAGCATGATAATAACACTGGAACGCCATATGTGTTAAATGCTTACAGACTAGATTATTAACTCTAGTGCAAGTGGGAGACTGAAGGGAATATGCCCGAGAGGCAATAATAAAATGGTTATTATACTATTCCTTGTTTATGATGAATGTTTATTTCTCATTCTAGAATTGTATTAGCCGGAAACGTTGATACATGTGTGTTTAATAAACAAACAATGGTTCCTAGTAAAGCCTCGCTTTTAACTAGCTCGTTGATTAATAGATGATCAATGTTTCCTGATCATGAACATTGGATGTTGTTAATAACGGGGTCATGTCATTAGAAGAATGATGTGATGAACATATACCCAAAGTGAATATAGCAATGCGATCAAGTTATTAAGTTTACGTTGTTATATCAAACATACGAAGTAACTTATTCCTTAGACCATGAGATCATGTCAATCACTGATACCGGAAGGGTGTTTTGATGTCATCAAACGTCACACCGTAACAGGGTAACTATAAAGGTGTCGTTAGGTATTCGGAAAGTATTAGTTTAGGATCATGGATCAAGAGTGGGATTTGTCCATCCAAAATGACGGAGAGATATACTCTGGGCCCTCTCGGTGATATCACATCGACACCGCTTGTAAGCACGTGATATGATCACAAGGATGTTATATCATGGGAACGAGAAAAGAGTACTTGTCGGTAACGAGATTGAACAAGGTATGGTTGATACCAATGATCGAATCTCGGACAAGTAAAATATCGCGAGACAAAGGGAATAGTTCACGACGTTGTTGGTTCACACGATCACGAGAGTCATCGTTGAATATATAGGAGTCATCACGGATCTCCAGATCCCGCTGTTGATTATTGATCGGAGAGGAGTCTCGGTCATGTCTATCTTATTCACGAACCGTAGGGTGACACACTTAAGGTTCGATGATGCGTTTGAGAGGGTACAAAATATCGAAGAATATTTTGGGCAGCACCGAAATTGTTTCGGGAAAATTGAAATAGTTAAAGGGGTTTTTCATCGAATGGTTGTTAATAGAATTAACGAATGATTCGAGGTGCTATATGAAAATGTTTGTTAATGGAATTAACAAATATAAATAAAGAAATAAAAGTGTTTTATTTATTTATTAAAGGAAAACCTTTGGATTTTTCAAGTGTGAAATAATGGGAAAATGAGTGGGTGTGAGTGGAGTGTCCACTCACATGATGAGGGAAGAGGTGGGGGCACCACCATGGGCTGGCCGCATCCACCCCTTGGCTGCCTCCCCTTCCCTCCCTCCTCCACACACTTGTCCCACCTCCCTTCCACTTCACCCGCTGCTCAATTCCATGGTCTCCGGCTTGGCGAAGCCCTGACCGTGGGATTCTTCACCACGACCACGCCGTCGTGCTACTGGAGTTCCGGGGGATCCTCTACTTCCGTGCACCGCTGGATCGAGGGAACGGAGGTCGTCATCAACCGTACGTGTGACCGATCACGGAGGTACCGCCGGATTGCGGTGCACATCTTCTCGCTATCGGGATCGTTGTGAGTACGACTACGCCAACAACAAGATTTGATATCGTAACGCTTTGTGTCTTCAAGGGTATGTGTTCTCCTTACTCTCTCTTTGCCCGTTGCACTTTGTCTCCTAGATTAGATCTTGGCCTTTCGGGTGTCTCTCGCGTAGGAAATTGTTTGTTTTCTATGCAACGACCCCTTCACTTATAACTTGCCAAACACTGGGATGTTACACATACTGCCATCATTGTTCTCTTTCATCTACTACATACAAGTACCATTTTCCACACTATACGTCTAATACTTTGTTTTAGAAAAACCGGTGAGATTGACAACCTCACTGCTTCGTTGGGGGCAAAGAAATTTGATTGTGTTGTGTAGATTCCACGTTGCTGCTGAACCGGTAGTGCGTCCTGCCAACATCAGCTCCATCAACCTTCAGAAGTGATTTCTTTCTCCTACTGGTCGATTCAACCTTGATTTCTTTCTAAGGGAAAACTTGTCGCTGCACTCTTCACAACCTACACTTGGGGTCTCCCAACGAGCGAGCATCAACCTCCATTAGTAGCACCTATCACCCCCTAGGTTCCCATACGACACATTCAAATTAGAGGGTCTCTAATCAGAAGCTCCATTGCAATTAGAGATGTTCTAATTAGAGACTTTAGTCCAATTAGAGAGGTTCTAATTAGAGGCCCTAATTCAATTATAGGGTCTCTAATCCCGAGAGAGAAAAACACGAAAGCCAATTCAGTGTTCCTCAAAGGAGGAGGGTTGGGGATTATATAGGTGGAGAAAAGGGGGACTTACCATAGAAGTAGAGGTCGGTTTGGACAGCCAAAGGGCTGGTCGCGCCCCTTCTAGGACAAGGCGAATTGGACTCTAAGTTGGAGTCCAATTCAACTCTTTATTTTTTCCCTTTCCACCTCGTTTATTTATCAAATAAATCAGGCGAAAATCACATAGGATGGTGGTGCGCATTGTGAGGCCATGGGGCCCACCTGACAGCCCCCCAAAATTGGGTTCAGACATAGGAGGAAATATGTTCCCCTCTAGCACTCCCCCTTCTTGGTTTTGCCCGAAACTCTTCCAGAACCATATAATAACTATTGATAAAATCATCGAATATATATAATGATATTATAAATATATTAAAACATCTCCTGGACATCTCATGCCCCTCTTACTTGCTCCGTAAAGCATGCAAAATATTTCTCTCTCATAGTAACTTCTCTAAAGCGGCTCAACACCAAACTTGTTTCTATGATATCGTAACAACATCGGACATTACTTATTGATGGCAGAAACGTATTTTCAACATCCTGGGATATCCCACGTCCTTTGTAATATCTCTTGAATATTAATTCTATCACGTCAGAATTACTCGAACGATACCCTACTCTTCTCCGGACCAACCAATGCAAACAACATACTTTGACGCCTTAAGTCTGTGAACCCTACATGTTCGATAACTTGTAGACATGATTGGAAAACATATTTCCCAATCAATAATCATACTCGGGATCATGGACGTCCATATTGACTCCTACAAGTCATACGAAGAAATCTGCTCAACCTGTTGGTTGTTACGTAAGTTCCTATTACTTCACGATACCAATCAATACCTCAAAAAGAGATGAATGATAAGACCGTGATTAAAATTGTTAATCACCATATAAAATTATTCTCGATACCTGTTATGATTCCTTTTACTCGTTATCGTGTCACAATATCACCATGACTAGTGTCACATCTTTGTCTCGCGGACTCGAGTGGGTCCCAGATGTATTTCTCTATTATCTAGAGGAGTACTTCCCAACCTTGAACTATCACGATGATAAGAACACTTTCGAGACCACCTAGTGTTAGCCTTTTTGATCACCTAGTTTACGGTGCGATACTTGACTATAACAAAATGATCTTTACGGTGAACACCATCATATATTCTAATGGTCAAAGGAAACAAACAAATAACCATATTGTGACGATATTATTTAGCAGAACTAATCTCATAGTATCTCAACTACTTGGGTCTACCCAGCCATAATGTTGAAACAACAATGTGCTCCCATTAATATCGAAAATGTCCGTAACCAGAAAAACATGCTCATCTAATATCAACGAGTTTGTCTGTGAGACATGACAAAGGTTTATAACGGTGTGTTTATGTTTCTATACATACGTATGAGTTTTCCTCGGAATCTCATATTCAGTGACCATAACAGTTGTAGCATAAAAACATAATACATTAATCATGAAACCTATATATTTTATTGTCTCTTGGGCATACATCCAACATGACAGGCTACCAGTACCCGTTTACCAATACCATGTTACTAGTAGCGCATGCGCGCGTGCGTGTGGGGTGGGGGGGGGGCACACTACTGGTAGCATTTTTCTTACTAGTAAAGGCCAGTGCTTCTACGGTGTGAAGTTGCGGCACATGCCCAAGTGTTGGGAGGCGATTAATTGTCGAACACGTAGGAATCCAAAAAACGAGCAATTATGCTATTCAACAATATGAGCACACACTCCTTGTCACATATGCTTTAACTATGGGAATATTGACATCTTTTTTTTTGTAGGTGAAAGAACCAACAAATGAGTAACGCCAGTGGTGTGAGGGCACTTTGCACATCAAGATTTTTGTTAGACACATAAGCTCTACTGTTATCAACGTATTTAGGAACACTATATTTTCCAAGAACATATACAAACGAAAAATACCACTTCTAGTTATATATGGATGAATAATCTATACATTAGCCAAATGTTAATATTAAACACCAAACAATTACAATTTTTTTCATTATTTTCGTATGTTTTAGGAATATTAAATTTAACAAAAAGTGTTAACAATGTTTGACACTAATAAAAATACACATAGCTTTTACATGAGAAACATGTTGATTTAATAAAGGGCGGTTAAAATGATAGACCTAGAAATTAGAACCTAGAGTTCTATATTTGAGTGTTTAGCAACATTGTTATATGGTTAATTAATCTAAGCATAATAAAAATTATATAAGTTATGATTACACTAAATTAATAAGCTGCATACAAGTAAAATATATTAGTATAAATAAATGAGTTGTTATGTCTTGTAAACCAGGTTTTGCAATCACAACGAGTATATTTAAAATTTTGATAAAAGAATTAATTTGATATATGCCACTTTGAACATTGTGCAATCGGAAAATTCCACTACTATAACCCACTTGGACAAAATGCCACTATAACCAAATAATACTCTAGAATATGTCACCATGCCTGGTTTAACACCAATACTAGTCAGTTATTAGTTAGATGTCGTATTTAATCTTGTACATTCATAGAGACCAAAATAACCATGTCCCTAGTCTGCAACAAATGACTTTGCCCCCTCAAATTCTTAAGAAAATTCTCCACTCTTACCTTCGTTGCTCCATTGTGTCTTTCTTGACGCATCGTACTTACAGATTATCTCCTCTGTTAACACCCTGGCTTGACCCGCCGGCTGACCAGGGCCATGTTCTTCACCGCCTTTCCACCATAGGCATCACATAACGGACCTAGAAGCTCTCCACAGTGGCCGAACGGAAATTAGGCAAATTGGTTGTAGCCTTAATGGAAAAACGCAGTTACATAACAAATGCAACGACATGTTTTTTTCTTCCAATATTTGCATTTGTTTGATATTTCAAATTATCTTACTCTTGTATTTGTTCAGGTTTTCCAAACAAACATAAAACCATGTGTTTGTGCAATGCTCGTATGTATATCCCAGTTATGGTTTTAAGGGCATCACTCTTAAGAGGATAAGTCGTAAAAAAATTATTAATACCCCCCTCCCCAAACACACCTCAAAATGAGACACACAAGATCTTTGGCATGATTTTGGTGAAAAAGGTTAAACCAAAATCTAGGTTTGTATCGACTGTCGCATGATCATCTCAGGGTTAGGCACACAAATGTTTAGCCCGCTTCCAAGAAACAAAGTTGAGCATAAAATATAGGTGTTTACATTGCCAATAAAAACTTTTTAGGTTGCCTAAAATACCAACCTTCATATATATAGGTCATAGTTTTTAGGTCTAGTCCTTAGGCTCTACCACAAAACCAAGTAAAGTCTTTTCACTTGCGATGATAGGCACATGGTCTTAGGCGCGATTTCGACAATAAAGGTCAACAAAAGTCGATTTCATCAATTGTTTGGCCTTTTTCCCATGCCCGCACATGCAACCGACCTTGATGGAGCCGTTGACCACGGGAGTAGACCTTGCCGAAAGAGGCACTTAACTTAGAGGGCGAGTACTCCCTCCGTCCAAATGGTAAGAAGTATGACTTATAAAAGTGGACGGAGGGAGTAACAAACTTTAAGGGTGGTGGGTGCGGGTCGCTGGTACCAGAGAAGAAAGAACCCGGGGTGTCAGAGCTTTGGGAATGATTGTGGGAACGAGTTGCGGTGGACGACGGCTCGATGCTAGCCGTAGGGAGATGGTGGTGGTGATGCTTGTCTCCTCCTCTCCTCTCGGCGGGAGCAGATCTTGGGCCGCAACGGTTGCTCTTCCCCCTTTTCGACAACTGAACAACACATGTGTACGGTGAGATAATCAGACATGAGTGCTCTTTACCGCTAGGAAGACCCTCCTCAGAATGTCGGTGCCCATAGGAATGTAAGTGGGATCTAGTTCATTTTGACATTTCTAGATTTAAATTTTGATTGCCGGGATTCTATCTTGCAGCCCCAAGCTTTGGGCAGATGGAATTTTTTCTGAATATGAAAGTGCAAAATTTGGCAGTGGCCAGATTACCCGCTTTTAGGTCTCACTGGTGTAAAAGCTGGTATACGCCTTCCCTCCGCGCTAGCAATCACCTACTTTACGCGTCCAAACCGGTTTCGTCACGGGCACACAACTCCCGCGCCCACACAAAACCCAATCCAAAATTTCACGGCCACCAAGCACACCCCGCCCAAAAAAAATCCAAATCCAGAACCACCCCGGTCCCACCTGTCACCACCCGTGCTCTCATTCCCGCACCCCACCACCCTCACAAAAGAAACACACTTTCCCCGCCACGTCACCGATCCGCGCCACCCTCCACCCAACTCCCCGCCATCGATTCCCATCCAACGGCCCGCACGCCGCGTCCCACGGATCGCCCCCTCCCCGCTCCCCCCAAACCCGGCGGCTATAAATCCCCACCACGCCCCACACGCCACCATCAAAGCAGCCAACCACCGCACACCAACCACCAGACGAGTCAACCTCACCGGAGCAGCAGAAGATGTCGGGCCGCGGCAAGGGAGGCAAGGGGCTGGGCAAGGGCGGCGCCAAGCGCCACCGGAAGGTGCTCCGCGACAACATCCAGGGCATCACCAAGCCGGCGATCCGCCGCCTCGCCCGCCGTGGCGGCGTGAAGCGCATCTCGGGGCTCATCTACGAGGAGACCCGCGGCGTGCTCAAGATCTTCCTCGAGAACGTCATCCGCGACGCCGTCACCTACACCGAGCACGCCCGCCGCAAGACCGTCACCGCCATGGACGTCGTCTACGCGCTCAAGCGCCAGGGACGCACCCTCTACGGCTTCGGAGGCTAGGCCCCGTGCCTCGTCCTCGCCAGATTAGAAGAAGAAGTTGCCAGCAGATGCTCGTTTGTTAGGGTTCGTGAGTCCGTCCTTGTGGTGTAGTAGTGTAATCGCAGCTTCTCGCTGCTGTTGTCTCTGTTTGTCTGTGGTTGTCTGGATGTACTAGATCTGTCAATTGGAATGGGAATCTCACTAGCTATCCTTGAAATTCACCTGCAATCTGTGCTCTGTTGATTTGGATTTGTGCTCGCTTATCCCCGCTCACCGTTGCGATCTGTGATTCCTGTTTATCTTCATTTGAATTGATCTGGATCTGTACCCGTTTCAATTGTGTGTGCACCATCGTTCGATTCGAGCCGTCCGTTTATTTATGTGGCTGGATCCCCTTTTCGAGCTCCCTCGATGTCGATGGCAGGCACCTATCATTCTACCGAAGAACAGGGAGGGGAACTCGTCGCTTGCATTGACCATTTGCGCAGGGAACCAACAGGTGCAGGAACATCTCTTCGGCACGGCGGCAGCTCAGGTACGAGCCCTCCAACCAGTTGCGATTTCTTCAAAGCACCTCAGGTGCATCTGAGTTAGGCGATTTGTCCATCGTTGCGCGATTCGAACCATTCGAATGATTTCTGGGTCAGCAACTGTCAAATTCCCCACTCTTAGTTTATTCCGAAACTCAAACCGGAATCCCTGGAATTTTGACGTGATCCACCTGCCGGTGACTGGAGAGGGGAACGAAACAGGTCGCCGGCATTGGGGCTCCGCGGAGAATGAAACGGGAAAAATCTCTCGTCGTCAGCACGGCAGCGGCGGCTCAGGTAGTGAGGTACGAGCCCTCCGACCCCACTTCCGATTCAGCCATTTCCTCAAGCACCTGTTGCGCATTTGCGTTGCTAATACTCGTGTGACGCCCATTGCTTGCTTCTGAAACAGTTTGGAACAGAGCACAGCAGAGTAAAGCAGAGTACGAGGCTGAGGCAGAGCAGTGTGATCTCGCTGGAGCCTTGGGGCCATAGGCGACTCTGGAGTTGAGGATTGCGTGTTCCTGAATCTTGTTTTGCTGCTCCTCCTGTGATCTCTCGGTACCCGATCTGCTTTACCGCGCATCTGTTTTCTTTTCCAAAGTTGTCATGATGATCAGTACTTGCCTAGCTTTGCTGCATTCACATCTGCTCCTCGAATCGAATCAAGTTTGAACCAACTAACAACATATGTGCTGGTGCTGCCCATTTGAGGCTTTGACTCCTGGGAGTTCATACCAGCTTTGTGGAATCAATTGCAATCTGTAGGCCTCCTCATCTTTCTTAAAATAAAGTAAAGACTCCCCAGACCTGACCATTTGAATGGTGATATCAAGCAGCCGATTTCTCTTCTTGTTTCTGAAATACAGATGTTGGCTAACTGACAACTTTCTGAAATGCGGTAACGAGCAGCTGATTGCATTGCTTGTTTTTAAAAATAGATATTTGTTATCTGATAAGATTTTGGTTGTGATAAGAAGCAGCTGATTTATTTAGGTGAAATTAGATATTGACTACCTGACCTGACTCATCGTTCTGGATCGTTCCAAGGAGTTGATTTCCTTGGCTGATAAATTGATATGAATCGAATGCATCATGAACAAGGTTGGAGCCAAAGGTGTAAAATGCAAACATTGGGTTGACTGGGTCTGGTTTTGGTTCCCTTCTAGTCATGCATCCAAGGTCCAAGCATTTATTATTGTCAGTGCTGAGAGTTCAGGCTTTCAGCTTTGAAATTATCACATAAGTATTGTGATATATAAACAGCTATTTAGTCTGGAAGCCGTATTGAGCTTAGGCTATTGATGAATAAGATCTCTGAGATAATAGTACAGCTTTTAGAATTCTAGCACGGTGGCATTCCCCTTGTACTAATTTTGCAACTGAGGCACCTTTAAACATTATAATAGTTATGATTCGGTTTACTGTCATACTGGAATGTTACTGGTTATGGTGATTGCTAAGACGATTAGTAACTTTGGTACGGTCTCTATATATTGTAGAATGATACTCTTGAAAAACGTTGTAAACTGATATGATAATGAATTTAGGAACATGAAAACTGTGCACCAAATCAGATATACATTAAATTAAGTTTCTGCTTTTGTATTAGTGTCTTTACAAAAAAAACAATTGCATTGGATGATAGATACAGCCCCCCCGCAAAAAAGAAAGAAAGAACGATGATAGATACAGGTAGCTACATGAAGAAGTATGTGCTGGTGCTGCCCATCTGAGGCTTCGACTTCTGGGAGTTCATACCAGCCAGCTCTGTGGAATTGATTGCGATTTCGATGAGCTACTAATTAAGTTCTGCACGACCATTATTTAAATTGAAGTAACAGATTAAGACTCCCCATACCTGATTTCCTTACCTAACCATTTCAATTGTGATGGGAAGCAGCTGATTTCCTTGCTTGTTTTTTAAAGAGAGACGTTGACTATCTGATAACTTACTGTATTTTCATAAGAAAACAGCTGATTTCTCGTGCTCCTGCAATTACTCGTACCAGTCTGCTTTATCTGCCTCTGTTTTCTTTCCGAAAGTTGTCATGTTCAGTACTAGTTCCATGGCTTTGCTACATTGACAACTGCTCCGCGAAATCAATCGAGTTTGAACCAACTCACAACATATGTGCTGCCCATTGGAGGCTTTGACCCCTGGGAGTTCATACCAGCTTTGTGGAATCGGTTGCAATCTGTACGTGCTACCATTTAGGCCTCCTGATCTTTCTTAAAATAAAGTAAGACTCCCCAGACCCGAGTTGCTGACCTGACCATTTGAATGGTGATATCAAGCAGCCGATTTCTCTTGTTTCTGAAATACAGATGTTGGCTAACTGACAACTTTCTGAAATGTGGTAACGAGCAGCTGATTGCATTGCTTGTTTTTGAAAATAGATATTTGTTTTCTGATAAGATTTTGGTTGTGATAAGAAGCAGCTTATTTATTTAGGTGAAATTAGATATTGACTACCTGACCTGACTCATCGTTCTGAATGGTTGCAAGGAGCTGCTTTCCTTGGCTGATAAATTGATATGAATCGAATGCATCATGAACAAGGTTGGAGCCATTAGCCAAAGGTGCAAAATGCGAAAATTAGGCTGATTAGATCTGGCTTTGGTTTCCCTTGTAGTCATGCATCCAAGGTCCAAGCATTTTATTATTGTATGAGTGCTGAGAGTTCAGGCTTTCAGCTTTGAAATGATCACATAAGTACTGTGATATATAAACAGCTAGTTAGTCTGGAAGCCGTATTGAGCTTAGGCTATTGATGAATAAGATCTCTGAGATAATAGTACAACTTTTAGAATTCTAGCACGGTGGCATTCCCCTTGTACTAAGTTTGCAACTGAGGCACCTTTAAACATTATAATAGTTATGATTCGGTTTACTATCATACTGGAATGTTCTGGTTATGGTGATTGCTAGGGCGATTAGTAACTTTGGTACGGTCTCTCTGTATTGTAGAATGGTACTCTTGAAAAACGTTGTAAACTGATATGATAGTGAATTTAGGAACATGAAAACTGTGCACCAAATCAGATATACATTAAATTAAGCTTCTGCTTTTGTATTAGTGCTTTTACAAAAAATCATTGCATTGGATGATAGATACAACCATCCAGGTACCCCGCAAAAAAGAAAAGAAAATAAAGAAGATGATAGATACAGGTAGCTACATGAAGAAGTACAAAAAACCCATTTGTATATTACATTTCCAAAAGAAGAAAAGTATAAGCCTACATTTACAATCAGAGTCCAAACTTAATTGTTTATACTGTTCAAAGTGAGAAGTTTTCTTATCAAACATATACAAAGATACACAGTGTAACTAGTATCAGAATTTATGGTTAGATCAAGTTGAAACAGTTGCTTTTACTAGTTCATTACTTTGTTTTGTTGCTGCACCATAGGTCCTCCACTATGAACTGCATCCAGGAATTGTCTTTGTCATTCTCGTTTGCACCCGAGGACTCTCCAGCATCCTCGAAGTCTGCAACTTGATCTTGATTTTCTTTAGCCTGTGACGTGCTGCATTCCCCTCGCTTGTCAAACTCACTAACTGGCACATTTTTCTTGAATACCCGACATAGTGCATAAGAGTCCTGTAAAATAACAAGAAATATGAAAGGTAGATTTAATTTTTGATTTCACACAAACAACTTGTCTCTATTTGGAGGAATCATGAGAAGATTCCAATTTAAACCATAGGGATGGAGAATTAATGCCATGCAAAATTGAACCGAAGTAAGGTGCTTAATAAGCTAAACTTTCTGCTTTATTGAACAATGCACAGGTGCTTCCTAAGCTAAACTTTCTGCTTTACAGAACAACACACAGGTCCTTCCTAAGCTAAACATATAAACTGTGTAGATGATGATGCTGCTTCATTATGTTTGGGACATTTGCCCCTTTGGTACGTGTGCTATATATCTATGCATTCAAATAAAGTCCTCTGTTTATAATTTAATTATACATGTGGTAGGTTTTTTTTTTGAGGACTCATGTGGTAGGGTTTCACTTTCGTGTTTTTGTTCTAGGACTTACGGTTAGCTATTAGGTTGCCAATAATAATTTTCTGAAGTTTTCTAGCTAAAAAAATCTTGTTTATTTCCAATCTTGAGAGTAAATCTCCATAGAATTTAGCATCATGTGCAGTGGGAAATGATATGAAAAGTCACTTCTGAAAATCTTCTGCAGCAAGAATAGTTGTCTTAGACCAGACCAACCATCGAAATTCATGAATAGTTCCAGCGCGCTTATTGCTGTGTTATGGTTGGATTAAATTGTAACCAAGTTCAGTTGATATGAAAAGTGATGCGCAAACTTTGAACACTACAAGTCTACTGCTTTATAAATAGTTCATAGAAATATTAAATGGATGGCACAGTATTTACAGTTTTTAGCTAGCAACTGTGGTGTACACTCCCATGTAAATCTATAAACATGGGATCAGTAGTTGTGTTCAGTTTTACTACTAAGTAAAGCATGGGTGGGACATGGAGAATAAAGTGCAAAGCCACCGACACAGCACTGGGCCACACTGAAGGATGTCTAAGCTTTAAGGTAGCATCAACATGCAAAAAAGACCTAGATTATGTGTACTCTGCATCATGAGGCGGTGGCTGCACCTATACCTATCCCAGTGTACAGTCAGAGTCTCAGAGAGTATAGTTTCATTTCATAAACCAAGAACTGGATGTTACATTTGTCTTATCAAGAGCACCCAAAAAAGTGAACCATGTGTGCCCCATTGGAAGAACTTCTGCTGTACTTTGTAAAGCAGCCATGGTCCATGGAAGCAAGGAATACTTTATACTAATAGATATGGGGGATAAAGAGGCTAACCCTAACTTTTCATGCACTCCAGCCATAAACAGTCGGTTACGCCCTAGCTTATTTTTCCTTTTCTATTTTTGGTTTTATTTAGCAGTTTTACTCTAAGCAAAATTCTCTAAAATCTTGCGTATTCCAAGGTAAAATGATTACCGCAAGATTGGCTAGATTTTAGTACTCTGAACTGCACCCTGAGCTGGCTAAATGCAGCCAGAGACACAACGGTTTAACTGATACTGACATTGAGGAGGATGAAGGAGTAACCTGAACACCCATGGTGTTGTTGCATTCGCTTTCCTCGATGCGGTACTCATGCATGACCCAGTTGCTCCTGATCCCCTGAGGAGCTCGACCTTGGTAGAAGACCAGTGTCTTCTTCATACCAATCGACCTCTTCTGGTAGCTGATCGACCGATCTTTGCCAGTCGATTTCCAGTATCCTGCACGGGTTGCGCGGTTTGTCCGGCATCCGTTTGGGTACTTCCTGTCCCTTGGCCCAAAGAAGTACCACTCAGGGTCTCTGCTAGGCAGGAATGATTTCTCTTCCAAAACAAAGATATCCCAAGTTCAATCAGGTCTCAGAAGTAGTCAAGATAGCAGGATGAACAATGTACTGGTGTTCAAAATTTCAGGTTACCTGCTAGCTCCCAGGGCTCACACTTGTAGAGGTCTACCTCTGGGATGATGTCGAGCTCGATGCTGAGGCCATGGACCTTCCTCTTGAGGTAATAGTTCACAAGCTCCTCATCAGTCGGATGGAACCTAAAGCCTGGGGGGAGACCAACCGGCGCCATGATCGCCTGGTTCTCCACCTCCTTTCTTACCTGATCTTTCTCTTTGTCTTTCCCTTCTGTCTTTCCTTACCACGTCTAGCCGCTGCGCTCTTTAGCCCCTCCGTGAAATGATTCAAAGCCTGCCCTACAAGTAGCCCTGTCTCTCTTTCCAAGATTCTCACACAAGCAGTCTCTGGACGTCTTACAGCACCGAAGGATCTTCTTTTCGTTTATTTTCACGGGACCGACTTTTGTTCTGTTTTTTCTGGATAACACACTTTTCTGATCTCCAATGCTGGTAGGTTGTGCTGGGCTGTATCAGAATGAGAAAGTTGTCACCACGTCGCTCGCCTGGACCCTGCATTAGGTCATGTTCTTTAGCACACGGAACTTGTTTTTGTACCTCACAAGCTTTAGTCTCTTTGAAGTGTCGTAGAGAAGAAGAGGACTAAAGACAAGGTTATAGGGAGCTGTGGCCACATGTATCTTTCTTGGGATCGCCATTGTAAAACGGAAAGTTTCGGAAGGGAAAAAGGAAAGTTTCATGTAGCCATGAGGCTCTCCAGTGTCAATGAGCTTGCATCGCTAGCCATTTAGCCTTCTAGATCAGACAAAACTTTTAGCTTTAGATTCTGATAAAGCAGTAACCGAGTGAAATTAGTCATCGCATTTCTAGTCGAACATATAAATGCCTCCAGATTCCAGAAGCATAAGTTGATTAGACAGCTCCTTAGGTTTAGAAATTGATAGCAATTATCTGGATCCTTCCTTTCTTAACTGAAAGACATTTGATCGGTAAGAAAAAAAATGATCAGTCTCAACACTAGATAGATTTTATGTTTCCTACAACCTTAATTATCAGGGGATAAACAAGCTGTTAAATCGCTGTACTTTTCTTCTTAACTCCCCCAACACTACAATGACAACGAAGCTGGTAGCAGTTAAAGAGGCCAGCGAGTAGCCTTACCAAATTCTACAGGAAAAGAAGGGCATCACCTTCAGATGCATGTGGTCTAAAGCAAATTCTGTTGCTAAATGCAGATTTGCAAATTGCTTTGTAGGCGATGTGGCTATCCAAACGCCGAAACGGTTTAAGGGTACTATTGACTTGCTGAGGCGTTCTGAAAAAATTGCAGAGGCAACACGCTTGCAGCGAAGATTCACAGTGAAGAGTGAAGACGCGTATAAGGTGAACTGCTGAACTTTAGTTCTGGCCTCTGGTACCAGTGAGGACTGATGCTCAGAAAGATGATACAGCATTACTATTTTCGCCTGAGATCTACAAGAAAGCTTTCTTGAACATGTGGTAAAAGGAGATGCTGCTGCAGCACCACTCGGGCAATACTTTGTTGCAGTACACGGTTTGTGAAAAATACAGTCCTGGTCTCCAGGACTTACAATGTTTGCTGAGAGTACAAAGCTGCTATGGGCTTGTATTTATTGACTTGGGATGATGCTGATTGACATTCTAGGGCTACTGGCAACAGCATGTGGTAACTTGCCTTGCAATTCTGATTGACATTCTGATATTCTAGAATTGTATTCCTTCAACCCTTTGGGAATAGAACTTTTAATGCCTTGCAATTCAAGCATGCAATCGAATCCACAGTATAGTTCTTAATGTGCATGTGATATTACTTGATACAATGTAGGTTTTCAGGCATTTGAAGGCGTGTTTGAAAAGGCAAATTAGTTTATCCTGATATATCTATTTCATGATCTATGACGTATAAACGAATGTCCCTGTTTGAGAAAAAAGTATAAAATAACTTCAAAATTTTCAAACTTAATTCCCAGTGGAGTTATATCACTAGCCTTTTATTTTGTTGATCATTCAGTGAAGTTTATCTTCATGACTATCTGTTCTCATGAGTCATGAATATACATATGCAATCTGTCTTATATCGAAACATAGACTCTTTCAGGTTTAAGTAAAAATCAAGTACTCCCTCCGTTCTAAATTAATTGCCGTGGATTTGTCAAAACATGGATGTATATTATACTAGAATATTTCTAGATACATCCATATTTTGACAAATCCATGTCAATTAGTTTGGGACTGGAGGGAGTACATTTTAGGAGCATGTTCCACCCAACAACATACTGAGAAAGTTGCCTAGAGTCTTGGTATATAATGTATGTATACAACAAATTGTACCTTGCATTGTGTTTATTGTTTTCGTCTTATTGGTTTGCAGATGCATCATTACAGAGGCGCCACACTTGGATCATATTGATGCAATTTTCAGGCAGGTAAAAACAGTCATATTCTTGCCCAGCTTTATGGTACACAAAACAGCTATGCAATGGCATAGCTTCATTCTTCTTTTTCACAAAAAAGTGGCAAGTCCTCCACATAAGAACCATAGTACATACGAACACCAAGAAAAACATGAACAGAAGAAATAAAACACAAACTAAAGCTGATTGTTTTGTTCCTATCATCATAAATATGTTCCTTCTTATGAACTCAACTCCAGGAAGGAATTCAGCAACCTTCACCAGTCCTCCAAATTCCAGCAATACACTGGAAGATGGAACCCAAAAGGATGATTATATACCTTATTACTGCTCAATCTTACACCTTCAACACCTGGTGATTATTGATTAATAGCCAGCAGCATCGATCACAAAAAGGAAAAAAAAGATTATATAGTTATATATGATGCGAATTATTTCCATGAAGAGAAGAAGCGCCTCTCCAGCCTTCTGTCGATGATCAGGTAGCGAGGGCCACACAGGAGGTGCTGTCTTCCTCGGCGCCGGCGCCAGAGCACCAGGCGTCGTCGGAGATGAACTGCATCCAGGAGTCGTCCTTGTCCGGGTCGTCATCGGCATCAGCGGTGCCGGAGGTTGAGCCGACGGGCACGTCGGGGGACGGGGTCTGGTAGTACTCCTGGCTGTTGCTGCCGCCGGTGCCAGCTAGCAGCTGCTGGCAGGCGCCCTCCAGGAGCGCCATGCTGCACTGCCCCTCCTGCAGCTCCTCCACCTCGGCGCAGATGGCATTCTTCTTGAAGACCCGGCACAGCGCGTAGGTGTCCTGATCAACCATGACCCGTGAGAACTCAAGCAGAGAAAAGCTAAAGAAGGTGCATCAGGGTGTCCTGATCCACCATGATGTATTCATGTTCACGATTAAGCATAGAAAAGCAACACAATATCCATCTGCTGCATGATTTTCTGAAAGTTTATGCAACACACTGATGCATGATGATCTCATGTGCATTTTGCCATCCCCAATTAATCACTACTAATTAACTGGCCTTGTTGGGTCTGGGCAAGTCCATCCATCAGGGTGTCATAATGGTGTTCTACTTCGACATACTCTTGTTATTAGAAAAGTGATCTGATCAAAGCCAAGGGAGAGAAAGAAGAGGACTGGCCATGGAAGAATTTAGAAGGGCTGCATTGCATGCGAGGATGATGATGGGATTCAGCACGGAATAAAGCGGAAAGCGCGCGAAGACGACGCCGACATGCATGGCCATGACGCCATCTCGCGCCAAGATTACTATGAGGGTTTTGCTTTGTAGCTTTGGCCCTTTAATGTCTCATGATCAGTGCAGATCAGGTCTAGCTAAATCTAATCTCAAACACTAATGCTAAGAGCACGGCGCCTTTCGCTTTCTTTTCTGGACAGCGAGGCCAGGCTAGCTATACATGCTTGTCTCATCAGACTACGTTGCTTGAGAAAGCAAAGTGATCCATACTGCAACCAGACTAACAGTACATGTAGTACCGCGTTACACACGCGATAGAAAGCCATGTTTTAATCCTTGCAGAAAATTTACCATCTTTTGTTTTTGAGAGGAGAAGAAGAAATTTTCTTTCCCATCAGAAAAGAAATTAAAAGGACCTAGCTCCCAAAGCCCTAGCTTAGCTAGCCAGCTTTGATCGGTGACAAGTTCATTTCATGAGACCACCATGATCGCCTCGACGGCGGTGATGAGAATTCAGGTGGTAGTACGTACCTGGATGGCGGTGGTGTCGTCGGAGTCCTTGTCGTCGAGGCGGTACTCGTGCATGACCCAGTCGGTGCGCACCCCCTGCGGCGCCCGCCCGCGGTAGTACACCAGCGTCTTCTTCATCCCGATGGCCCTCGGCGGCACTCCGGCATGGTGCGCCATGACGCGGCGGTCCTTGCCGGTGGACTTCCAGTACCCGGCACGCGTGGCCCGATTGGTTCGGAAGCCGTTGGGGTACTTGCGGTCCCTCGGCCCGAAGAAGTACCACTCCGGGTCACGGCTCGGCAGGAACGACTTCTCTGAAGTGAAGCATGGATCATCGCGTCAGTTCATGCGAGAATGATGATCACACGCAAAATTGTCATGCCAAATTGGGTGAACTCATCTCAGGCAAAATTCCTACATACAAACCTGCGAGGTCCCATGGCTCGCACTTGTAGAGGTCCACCTCCGGGATGATGTCGAGCTCGATGTGGAGCCCGTGGATCTTGCGCTTCAGGTAGTAGTTCACCAGCTCCTCGTCCGTCGGGTGGAACCGGAAACCCGGCGGAAGACCCACCGGAGCCATATGGCAGACGACGATGCTAGGTAGCTTCAGGCGAGGCGCACGGCGTCGCCGGCAGTGGCTGGAGCAGCTAGATAGCTAGGTAGCTGCGTTGGCCAGGGACACCTACCTCCTGCTTCTTCTTCTTTGGGGAGCTGCTGCTGCTGCCTTTACTGAGCAGCTTGTTGATGGCCCTTATATAAGTAGGTTTCTTTCTTCAGCTGGCTGGATCGTCGTCGTCGTCGGCTGGGGTAGGAGGAGGGAGGCTCGTGTTGTCCATCCCTAGAGATTTCGATCGATCGGATGGGGGCCACCTTTAGCTAGCTACCTCTTCTTTTCCAGATTCCATCACAAGCTTGAGGCTTTCCCTTCCACGGCCGCCTCCATTTCTCTTTCCTCTCTCCATCGATCAGCAAACACCGGACGGCTAGTGGATTGATCGAAATATACATGTCCGACAGACAAGTGAAATATCCCGTCCCTATTTGCATGGCATCCTCGCCATTTCAATTTTGACCAATAAAATATGATTATGTGCGGTAAGATATAAGGGATGTGCCATAAGAATTACTCACTCCTTTCCAAAATACGTTGGTATTGTAGACGTATTCTTATACCATGCGTAGTATTTAGTACAATAGACGCCGATATTTTTTCTCCATAGTATTTTGTTAAAAATTTACAAATTTTTATTTTGACAAAAATTATACGCAACATATTTTTGAAAAAGCGTGGATTTTTTTTTTAAATGTTGGAAAGGCGTGGACATACCACTAAAAGTATGTATAGAAATTTAAATCATGGATGACAAATGACCCACATTTCATTGGTCAAATTAATGGTCAAACTTAGACCTCGAAATCCGCGAGTGCCGGCTTTAGGTGCTAAGGAAAATGGGCACTTCCATTTTAATAATGGAAGTACACATGCTAATTAAAAATAGTTTGTTGGGCTCAGCATCCAATGCTAAGCTGAGTTGGTGTTAAGCTTTTTGAGCTTAGCACCTAGCCTCACATGCATGTATCCCTTTAGGCCTCTCATAGTGGGACATCCCACTATGAGTGGCCCTTAGCAATAGTGCTAAACAATTTCTCTCATCTTTAGCATCTGCTTAGCACATAAGGATGAGGATGCTCATAGTACATAGCTTAACATAATTAAATTTTAGCTTCTAGATGACGATGCCCATTGTTATTAAGAAACATGAATTCCATAAGTACGGAATGCAATGCCGCTCGTTTAAATGAATTAAGACGGGCATCAGTTAGAGTGCAGGTTACAGCACTTGTAGACTACGCTTGTTTTAATGGATTAAGCTGGACATCATGCAAGAGTGCGAGTACACACCACTTGTTCATATGCTAAAAATTAGAGAAAGATGGGCGAATGTCAAAAGCCACACACGAGGAATTGTATCATGCGGACTCTGAGTAATGTATGTGTGTGTGTGTGATCTGGTATAGGATAATCATGTATTTATTCAGTGATCAATTATGATGTACACAAGATTATATACATCATCTACTAGCCACTTTATGGTTTCAGTTTCTTTTAAGATAATGAAAATTTAGAGAGACTCTTTCGACTTCTTCATGCATTGCACACAATCCAAATTAGTGCAAAGTAAAAAAATAAAGCCAAAAGGAAAATTAATAAAAGTTTGCTGTTTAATGCTTACATAGGCATACAGGGAGCACATTTGAACCGATATATTTTGATACTATATAAATCTGGATACGTATACCATTTTCTTTTAATTCCAGAATAGAATGTCTTCATCCACAAGTGATCTATTGTACCTCGAAGATAAAGCATCCCTTGTTACATTTGTGCCGCATCAATATGTTACAAGTGACCAGAATAGCTTAAATATGTACTCACGTTGTAGAGCCATTGATCAATTGGTTGGTGTAGCTTCAAAAGAAGAAGAATATGCCCCTTGCTACCGTTTTCTGGATAATTATCATTCATGTGTTTGTTACTTATTTTTTGACATCTGAAATGAGAAATGTGTTATGGAGAGTATGTTTTTGGAGCTTCTTTAGATGTGGACCCACTTGTTGAAACATGGTAAGAGTGCAAGATCTACAAAATGATGAGAAGAATTATACATGTTGACAGAGGCTAGAAACATGCCCATGTAATTGGCAAAATGTAAAATTACTTGTGATCTATAAAATTGGGTACGGTGTTATATTTTTTTTTAATATATATTCTGAACTTAATAAACATGTTTGTGCTAAGCTCTAAAACCAGGATCATGGTATAACCTAATAATAATATGCATGTCTTTGATTCACGGCCCATGAGTGGTCAATCGTTTCTATCTTAGTTTTAGCATGCTAATAAAAGAGATCTGCACACCAACATTGCACTGGATGAAAAAAAAAGCAAAAGGAAGAAAAGAGAGAAACAGTGCAGAAAAAATATCTTTGGATTTATTTTTGACCTTTAGGTGTCTTGAGTAAGAAGGGGATCGATACAGATCATTGGCTTTGCTGTCACAGTCTTGCTTTGGTGCGTGCAACGTCTCAGCCTTTTCTTTTAGCCATAAGTTGTCTTCGCCTTTCGATCTACCGTTGCCACAAACACAAGTGATGATCGACGAGAGAATGGAGGTTATATCTGAAGATTTTTCACGTAGGAATCGCTAAAAAAAAGGTTCACTTACACCACCCTCACTCTAGTACGCTGCTCATGGCAGACACGTCTGTGTTTCAGGACGCAAGATACGATTTGTATAGAGGTAAATTTCTGAAATTCTTTGCATGCAAAATGCATGAGAATCCTGGCCCATTCTCATGCGTGGTTGAAAACCCACGTAGGATCCCTCATCGGCCCATGTTTGAATTGCTCCATCCATCGACCCTGAACCGGTTCCTAGTAGGGGAGAAAATATCCAGCATTCCAGCGTTCCCTAAAAAAAAAAAAAAAAAAGAGGAAAATCCACCATTCTAGCCCCCGCGTTTTCCCGCTATGGAAATAGTAAACTGCATGCTTTTTGAAACGGAAAATTTGCTTTTCTTTCGTCATCAAGAAGATGATGAACACAACCCACATGCTAAGTGTCAAAAGAAATAAGAATAAAACACAGTAAGAAAAACCAATATCGCCTAGCCGCCTTCGGACCCACCAATGATCAGCACCGGGAACACCATCCCGTCGTCCTAAAATACACACTAAGAAGTGTATTTTATATTTCTAAGAATATACCATTAATTGTTATCTTTTGGTGTTAGTTTTTCTTTCTTTGTGTTTTGAAAGGTTACTAAGTGGAATTCGACTTCTATATAGACTTATCATGATAATTAGAGACAAATTGGGGATATGTTATTGACGGTACGCGTTCATGATATTAGAGAATTTTATTTACGAAGATCCCTCAACGTGCTCATGTTAGAGTGTCGAATCCAACGAGTAGCAGAAGGTGTTGACAAGTGGTTTTGAGCAATGTTTCACTCCAAATGCTACGAGACAAGTTTTTATAGGTTTTAGTATCAACAAGTAATTAAAGAACACGTAAATAAATGAAGAGTAAATAATTACAGCAAGTGGTCCAATATTTTTTAGCACAACGGAGAAACCAGTGGTGTTACTTATGATAATTATAATGTTATTGAGGACACATGAGAGGATTTGCCAAGTTATTTTCATCACATTCCGTTGATTAATATTCATTGTTTAGATAAGTGTTGTGTGGGTGAACCTATGCTAGTGCATCGTACTATCTAAGAAAAATACACACTTACGATTACACTCCTTGCAAGCATCCACAATTACAAAAAAAGTAATTAAGATAAATCTAACCGGAGCAATAAACTCTGGGATCCTACACTCCCTTCTGTAAAAGCTTGAAAATTGGGGTTCATATTTCTGTCACTCTGACAAGCTTCCATAGGCTAACCAGTACACATTATTCCTATAGGCCTTTGAAATATGAAGTACCATGTAGTCGATGTTCACAAAACACCACTAGAAGAAAAACACCACAACTTAAATATCAAACCGTTAAATATTACTCAACAAAACATGGCTACTAATAACAAGACTTCTCCCATGTACTAAAGAACTAAATGATACTGAGTAGCATCAACTACAACGGAGTTATCAACACCGATAAAGAGATCCTAATGAATAGTACAATTTATAACCCTAATCTTTACATCGGGATAAGATGGGATGAAGGGGATGATGGTGCTGACGGTGGATATGATGTTGATGATGTTCCCGATGATGACGATGACTACGGTAACAATTTCACCCCTCCAGGAGGGAATTTCCCTGACAGATTCTTGTCTGCCGAAGGGCTTTCTTCTGTGTGTCTCCTTTCTGCCCTGAAATGGCGACCAAAAAACTATTTGGGGACACTTCTCGAGGAATTAGGTCAGTGCGGAGTAGTACAGTAAAGGGGAGCTGGAGGGGGGCCACAGGGGCCCATATAGGTAGGGGGCGTGTCCTGGGGTGGGTCCGCGCCCCTAGGTCACTTGGACACCCGACAAACCTCCTCTAGGAGATATTTTGCTCTCCCTCGGTGATTTCTCCCAAAACTTTATTTTATATTTTTTTCTAGAATTTTCCGAGCTCCGAAAGTGGGTTCCCTTGACATGCTTTTCCTCCTGATTTCCAACTTTGATAAATAAACCCTGGAAACTGCAAAACATGCAAAATAAAATAAATAAATCATTCTAAAATGAAATATATAAATGAATAAGAACATATTATGATATAAAAGAGTGATGCAAAATGGATGTATCAGATCCCCCGAGCTTAGACTCCGCTTGTCCCCAAGCGGAAACGAAACTCGGTAAACATGATCACATATTATGGAGTGAGAAGTCGATAATAAAGAATACGAACATGAAGCATCAATATTTACTCAACAAACAGTAAAGCATTCCAAACAAGAATCTTTCGTCACAAAACTTCTTGAGAACAAGTAATGATACAATTACATGTAAAGGTAAAGCAAAGTGAAAACTTATTGAGTCATGGCAAACGATGTTCTTGGTAAGAGAACAATTACAAATTAATCTTGTAATTCCAGAAAATTCTATGAAAGAGCTATTTGTTTAGCAAATAACACACGCCTCGATTATCAAAAAGTATTTTCATGAGTTGTGAACCCTCCGGATTATATTATCATAAAGAAAGTGAAAATGCTCACACAAGAGGAAGATGCTAGTTTAGCAAAGCTCAACTTTCAACTTATTCACCTTCATGGTAATGTCAAGTGCAATAAGACATGATCAAACACATTGTTGAAATATATAAGCACATATCTCAACTCAACACTATAGGTTGGCTTGTGGAGAATAGAAGGAATGGATAAACTGACACAAAATAAAAGTAAAGGATAAGCCCTTCATAGAGAGAAGCATGGATTAATCATGCGCTAGAGATTTTCATTTTGAAAACATATGAGGGACATGTAAATAAACTTTGAGAGGTGTATGTTCTATGTCAATAACTATTAATAGACAACTCAACATTTCCCATGCTAAACAAGCTTTTAAGAGAGGCTCCTATGTAGGAACGAGAATGTTCCTCTTCTCATTTGTTTATCTCAAACAAAGTTTGACAGATTTCTTAGGAAAAATGTGAGGGAGTGTTTATTTCTTATTGTCATTGTTTATCTTTTATGGATTGGGCACCCGCTTGCCTGCTCTTTTTGCAATATTATGTAAAAGCACATTAATTGAAGTCAAAGGTAAGCTTGTTCAACATGGGTAAATAAAGAATGATGTACCACCACCTCATGAGCTAATAATATAGATAAAAATAAGAGTGGTAATTATAATTTTGAAGATTCTAAGTTAGCACATAATTTTTTTACTTGGAATAGCAGGGAAATACCATGCATATGTAGGTATGGTGGACATAAATGGCGAGGGTAAAGGCTCAAGGTTTGGATGCACGAGTAGAGCTCATACCCACTACAGAGTTTAGGCTAGCAAAGGCTTTATAGCAAACACAAAGTGGTGAGAGATACAAACCAATATAAAATATATGCAATAAGATCAAATATGGAGTATTAAATTGTCTTCCTAGTCAGTATAACAATTCAATCATAACGACATAAACTTTAAAAATAATAAGCATGAAATATGTCTATGATAATATATCTGCATGTGTATCTCTCTTCTTTGTTCTAAGTATCTAAAAATTGTTGCTATGACCAATGCTATGTTTGCCAATATTCAGTAAACTTTCCAATGCAACACCCAATGTAAAGCCACTATTTCTCGCAACATCAACATATGAGATTGATTGCAACTGATAGAATACAAAGCGAGGTAAAGTAAGAAAGAATTCTCATTAATATTCCATCATAAACAATCCCACACAAACGGTACAAAGCTCACTCATAAAGGAGTGACAAACCATACTGCAAACAACCATCCTATAAGATAACTTCTATAATCATGATAAGACACACAACACTAAAAGAACTAAAAGAGATAAAATATAAAGATACTTGGGCAGCTCCCCAAGCTTGAAACAAGCGAGGGAGTTCCGTTACATGATGATTAAGCTTGATCCTTTGGCGGCTAATCTTCTCCTTCTTCATATTCTAACTTACAAGGTATGGGAATCCCATCAATGAAGGATGCCTCGGTTTATATGGTCCTGAAACTTGTAGGAAGGCTCATGTGCTTAAATCTAAGTTCATACTAACAATTATGGTTTTATAGGTCATAAATCTATGCTTGCAAATGCGCTGTTTCTTTGCCAAGGAGAAAAATCTTCTCCCACAACTTCTCGGTCCACCATATTTTTGCACTTTAACACTTCCTGCTCCACTTTTTCCAACATTATCTTCTCATCTCTTCTTGTTTGATTCCTCTAGATCTTGCTTATGGAGAACACCATCTTTCAGCTGCAAAGTTTGGGGATGGATCTTAACCTCAGAAAGATATGGGTTAATGATTTTGTTGAAGAATTTGTCCTTGTTGGAGCTTGGAAGAGTCATGGTGGCTAGGGTTTAGCGATTTTTTTCCTGGTATAAACAACTCGAAACAAAACACCAAGAAAACACGAGATACGATCCTAGGAAAATCCGGGGGATTATATAGGAAAAATTTCCATAACAAAAGGAATCTAACGAGTTAAATCATAGTGAGAGGCGAGCTCGAGGGAACCCAGGAGGGTTGGGTGCGCGGCCAGGGCTAGACCCGCGCCCTCAGGTCGTCTGGCCTCCTCGTAGTCCGTCTCGGCTCCTTTTTGACTCCAATTTTTTTATTTACCCAAAAAGATTAACATTTAACTTTATATGACTTATTGCGGAGTTTTCTTACCGTAGCACTTACCTATTGCTTTTCTGGTTCTAGATGCTTCTGGTATTCATTTTCTATATGCTCTTTCGAAGTGATTACTTATATGATATAAGCTTTCACCTAGAAGGGATCACCGGAAATATAGTGCTTGATTTCCCATTAACCACCTGGGTTTATTACCTTCTAGGCTGTTGATCTTCATAGCACCGGACCGATAAAATTCTTCAACAACATGTGGTTCTTCCCATTTGGAGAAGAGTTTTCCTGCGAAAAACCTGAAACGGGACCTATACAGAAGTAATTTATCCTCAACATTAAATTCTCTCTTCAAACTTCTTTTATCATCCCACTTATTTACATTTTCTTTAAAAAATTTGGCATTCTCATAAGATTCACTTCTCCATTCATCTAATGAGATCATGTCAAACAATATTTTATCACTAGCAAGTTTAAAATTAGAATTAAGTTGTGTAACAACCCAATAAGCCTTGTGGTCTAACTCAAGGGGTAAATGAAATTCCTTCCCACAGACCATGTTATAAGGAGACATAGTCATAAGATTGTTATAAGCAGTTCTATAAGCCCACAAAGCATCATTGAGTTTCTTAGACCAATTCTTTCTGGACTTATTAACGGTCTTTTGCAAGATCAATATAATTTCTCTATTTGTTAATTAAACTTGACCACTAGTTTGAGGATGATAAGGTGAAGACACTCCATGATTATCATCATATTTAGCAAGAGATTTCCTAAAAGAAACATAAATAAAATGAGAGCCTCCATCGGTCATGACGTATCTATGCACACCGAACCTAGGAAAAATAATTACTTTAAGATTTTTCAATGAGGTTTCATGATCAACACTTTTAGTTGGTATAGCTTCTACCCATTTAGTAGCATAATTTACAGCAACGAGGATATGAGTATTACCATGCGAAGTAGGGAAATGACCCATAAAGTCAAATCCCCAACAATCTAAAGGTTCAATAACAAGATAATAATTCATAGGAGTTTCATTACATTTACTAATATTACCAACCTTTTTATATTCATCACAAGATAATATACACTTTTTTAGCACATATAAAGAGAGTAGGCCAAACCCTGATTGTAATAGCTTGTGTGCGCTCCTTGTTGGAGATATGCCCTAGAGACAATAATATCCAGTTATTATTCTATCTCCAAGTTCAGAATTAAGTTTATGTCACCATGCTAAAACTGCTATAGCACTTGAAAAGCGAGTTTTCAAAGGAACATCTTAGTGCGGGTGTGAATACATAAACAAACAAGTATTCCTAATCTTGTATCTAAGATTATCTTATGGTTTGTGAGATGATCACATTTTCGTGATCATGGATTTGGTTAAAAGTTTAGCAAAAAATAAGAGATGATCACCTTTTCCTTACCAAATATAGGCAATTTCTTTCAATCTTTTAATCTTAGTTCACATGTTGTACATTACTATCTTGATCTTGATTATGTTGGTAGCATGTCACCTAAAAAATTATTATTATTATTATTATTATTATTATTATTATTATTATTATTATCATTTACCTACTCGAGGACGAGTAGAAATTAACCTCGGGGATGCTGATACGTCTCCTATAATTTTTGATTGTTCCATGCTTATTTCATACCACTTATACACGTTTCTAATATAAATTTAGGGAATTTTCCCGGACTAATCTATTAACAAGATGCCCAGTGCTAGTTCCTTGGTTTAAGAAAAGTTGTATAGAAATGTTCGGTAGAAAATTCCACCAAAAATCTAGAGCAGTTTTTGACCCGGAGCAAACACATAGTACAAAGGAGAGCCGAAGGGGGCCCCCATAGCCCCTAGGTGACCTGGTGGTGTGGGTGGGCCCTAGCCTACGCGGCCAACCTACCTAGACGCCACGGGCACCGCCTGATGATGCATCTTTTCCTATAAGTTGCCCCTTGACCTAAAACCGAAGGCACTTGGAGGATTTTTCTAGAAACGTGTCCGAGCACCACTGCCATAGAAAACCCTAATTAGGGAGTCTGAATGTAGAGTTCCCACCTTTTAAATAAAGGTAAGAACCTCAATGTTACTGTGCTAGTCCCTGGATCAATTGCTAGCACCACAATACAAAATGAAATATCATGCAAATGCGTCAAACCTCTATTACATCGCATGCTACAATCATTAAAATATTCTATACAACTTGCTAGCCCAAGGCTAGATGACACAAGGTTCATCAGTGGAAAATAATATGAAACAATGAGCCTCATCATCTTCACGTGCCACAGACAAACATGGTTGTTGCAGACTCGAGAACCTAAACGAAATCCTCACTCGTCATCAGACGAATCTACAATTTTGAATATGCAGCCACAAGGGACCAGTAAAATTAATTGTACTAGGAAATGACACTATGGTGGATATATGGAAAATGCTATCTTCTACATGCTTATTTGGCCAAGTAGAGTTCAAGGCTATTTGTAGAAAGCAAGTTTTGTCCTATAACTTTCTGAAAGTAATGTATGGGCACCTAGAGGGGGGGGGGGGAGGGGTGAATAGGTTCGATGACCAATTTTTTTTCACAATTAGGCTTGACACAAAGGTAAATTCTCTAGATAATGTAACTACGGTGAATTTACCTATATGACAAGGATAACACAATTACAATACAAGTATGAGTAAAGGGAGAAGGGAACGAGGTAACCGATATGAAGCACGCGGAGACACTGAACGGACAACGACGTCGCCTAGAGGGGGGGGGGGGGGTGAATAGGCGATTAAAACTTTTCCGGTTAAGGCTTGCTAAATGCGGAAATAAACTAGGTGTTTAAATTAACAAGCATACAACCTAATTATTCTATGGTCAACTAGATGCACCAACAACTTATGCTAAGCAAGACAAGTAACAAGGTGATAGCAAGATATATAACTTCAACCTCGAAGGCTATCACAATGTAAATTGCATAAGTAAAAAGCTCGGGTATAGAAATAACCGAGGCACACGGAGACGATGATATATTCCCGAGTTCCTCCCACAAAGGGGAGTACGTCTCGTTGGAGGGGTGTGAGCTCGCCACGAAGGCCTACTAAACACCACAAAGGCCTCACCCTATTCTCCGATGAACCCCGCCACAAAGGCCTAGTTCACCTTCCACTATTGGCAACCTTCAAACCCGAGGCACGCATCCACAACTCAATTGGAGGCTCTCGGTGTCACCACAATCTCGGGGCACACATCCACAACTCAATTGGAGGCTCCCAAGAACACCACAAGTCGTCTAGGGTCCAAGATCCAAGAGTAACAAGCTCATAATCTTTCACTTCCACGAATCCTCGTGGAGAGACCAAACCGATGCAACGGATGCAAATGGCGAGAGCACAAGTGCTCGAATCCTCCACTCTCAAATTCCAACAAAGCAACAAATGCTTATGGGGGAATAAGAGAGGAGGAACAATGGAGAAACACCAAGAACTCCAAGATCAAGATCTACTAGGTTTCCCTCACTAAGAAGGAGAATGGATTGGTGGAAATGTAGATCTAGATCTCCTCTAACTTCTCCCTCAAAGATATGCAAGAATCATTGGAGGGATTGAGAGAGGAGAAAGATTTCCAAAGTCAACAATGGTGGAGAGAAAGAGGAAAAACGGGTTGGGAAAAGCTTAGGGACTTTGGGGAAGAAAGCCCCTTAAATAGGTGCTAAAAAAACTAGCCGTTTTCCACTTTTTCCGTCCATTCCGGAATGGTCCGGAATATTCCGGACCCCGGAATGGCCCGGAATCGATTCCGGAGCGATTCCGGATGGAAACAGAGACTTTTCCCGTTCTGGCCGGAATATTCCGGAATATTCCGGGGGATCCGGAATATTCCGGAGCCCAGAAAAATCCGGATTCCGGAATCATCCGGAATATTCCGGATTGCAAACCGAAGACAGAAAACCGATACGAGAAATGCAATAACTTTTGCATATGAACTCCGTTTTCGATGTTCTTGGGCTCGTTGGAATCGCAACGACGAGCAATACAAGAATATGCAGAGAAACATCATTGTCCATAAATGGAAGATAAAACCAAATGGGTAAAGGTTTAGACCACTCAAATAGGAACACCCGGTAAAACCTCCAACACGAAAACACACATAACTTTTGTGAATGAACTCCGAATAAGGTGAATCCAAAAGGGTTGGAAAGGTAATAACAAGGACTATCCAAACAAAAAGGAATGGAGAAGTTACCACACATGTAAGGTGTGGAAACATTCTAAAAACTGAACCGGATATTTTCACCACCGAAATCGCAACAAGTTTTTCTTACCAAAACCGTTTTCGATAAACCTTGGTTTGCCATGAAGATCATGACAAGCACTAAAACCCAAAGGAGACAAAAGCCAAATAAGAACCAAGAAAGATGATATGCAAGTATGCAAAGGTTTGAGCTCTCCACAACAATTCGATCACGTTACTCACTTGAGAGCCCCTCTTGATAGTACGACTATCTATCCTATAACCCGGTCTCCCAAAGACACGAGACCGGTAAAATAGAAAACCTATCAAGACTATACCTTTTCCTTGAGCATTCCACTTGAGGTAGATGATGACGATCTTGACTCTCTCAAGTTGAATCTTCTTTCTTGATTGCGCTTGCTAGCACAAACTCCGCTTGATGAAGACTTGCAAGTTGCTCCCCCATACACCATTATGGGAGAGACTAGCTCCCCCATACACCATTATGGGAGAGACCCTTCTCGGCAAATCTTCACAAGGACACAATCTCCAAAAGGGTGGCAAGCATCAAGCATATAATATCTTCTATATGCTTCACTTGAGCTTCCACGTCAAGCTAGATGACAAACACCGCTTGACGACGACATAGACCATGGGCTATATGAAATCTTCCTTTTGGTTCATGCCCATGGAAAGATAACTAACCACACATAGAGATGCGACACACACATATCATGGGTTAGTTCACAAATCTATATTGACAATTGCTTACCATACCATGAGATACACAATCCCACTTGGTACAACTTGTAGCTTTGTGTGTTGATCGCTTGCTTGATCAACCTTGTATCTTTGCTTCTCACTTCTAAAGATGATGTCTTGAAGATGATAATGAAAGATCACATAATCCTTTTCTTCAAGACACACTAGCAATAAGCTCAACTCAAACCATGACCATTCTTGATATAAATCCTTGAATGTAACAATGGCCATCAAGGAAGCTAATAGAGTTCAACACATGAACTCCATTATTTCCTATGGACAAGATCTACAAAGATAACTCAATGCAAACATTAGTCCATAAGGATTGTCATTAATTACCAAAACCACATATTGGCGAACCATGCACTTTCAGACACGATGTAATCCCTAGTTCCTCCTTGTTAAGGGAGTACGTCTCGTTGGAGGGGTGTGAGCTCGCCACGAAGGCCTACTCAACGCCACAAAGGCCTCACCCTATTCTCCGATGAACCCCGCCACAAAGGCCTAGTCCACCTTCCACTATTGATCCCCTTTGAGGCGGGAATCAAATCCTTTACAAACAACTTGGGGCACACACCCACAAGCAAATTGTGGGCTCCCAACAATCTTGAATCACCAACAAGTAGCAAGATGCCTAGGTTCTCCACAAGAGGAAACCCTAGGCTAGATCCCTCGAGCTAGATAGGGAGAAATGAAGAACGACTCGGTGAAGATGTAGATCGGGGCCTTCTCCTTCAATCCTCCAAAGATCTTCGAGTTTGGTGGGAGGGATTGGGAGTTATTGAGTATTTGGTGAGATCTTAAATGCTATTGAATGTAAAGGGGAAGAACTAGAGCTCAAGGTGGAAGAGGAGGGGTATTTATACCCCTCCTCAAAACTAGCCGTTTTGCTGGAAAAATGGTACCGGAATATCCTGTCCAAGTTTGGACCGGAATATCCGGTTTGCAGATCTGCTCGAATCCGTTGAGTTCAACCGGAATATCCGGTTTCCTTTGAATAATCCAGAACAAATAATCCGGCTCATCTCTGTCCCGTGCAGGCAACTGGACCGGATATTCCGGCTCCTCCAGAATAATCCGTTTCCTTTCTGTCAGTTTCATCTCCAGTCCTTAGCCATTTTCGAGCAAAATCTCCACAACCGGAATATCCGGTCTGAGATGAATAATCCGGTACCAAAAATACGGCTCATCTCTGTCCCTAAAATGGACCAAAACTATCCTAATTGGAATATCCGGTTGCCCAGAATAATACGATTAGAATAATCCGGTTGGCTTCTGTACCAAATCTCTTAGGCCAATCTTCACCGATCTTTTCGGTGATCGATGCCGATGTTAAGTATAACACCTGCACACTAAACACCTCGATAAATAATGTACTTAGTATTGTTAACTAACACACAAAACACCGGGAAAAACGAAATGCACTTTCAATCTCCCCCTTTTTGGTGTTAGATGACAATACTAATATTTGCAATAGAACCTTGACGAGAAAATGTTTGAAACAAAATGGAAATGTCTCCCCCTACTTACATGCACATCTTTTGTTTGCCTCAAATGCAAAAATTGCAATAATATATGGGGAGCAATTTCCAACAAGTAGAAAACATGCCAAAGTAACAATATCACAAATATGTTGAGCACAAGAAAGAAATATACCTTGTGCGTAGAGATGGTAATCAAGAATATCCAAGCACAACAATAGATAATATCCTCAACATATAAGATAGATAATCTAGATAACCACTAACATAGAGATAATCCATGATAACCGATAATATAGTCTCACAACAAATAGCACATAGTTTTAAACGAGACAATAAAACGAACAAAGTTCACGAAAGAAGACTAAATCGACACAAGCTCTCAAGAAATGGTAAAAGCATACGCTTGTGCCCGAAACCCATGCAAATCCCGTAATCTAGAAGCTACTTCTCCCCCTTTGGCATCGAGACACCAAAAAGGAGAGAAACACCCGAGCTAACGTCCCAAGGAAGATCTAAGCATCCGAATGCTCAGAGAACTCTCCTGCTGACGCGTCAGAAGCTCCCTCAACCGCCCTCTCCAGATCATCATATGTCTCCTCATCCTCCTCACCATCATCAATTGGAGCCCTGGAAGAAGCAGAAGTGGTGCGGAGAGCATCCTCAATGAGCTCCCAAGGAGTGCGATCACCAGCAAACCACTGAGAATAAGACCGAGGAACAAGTGGAGCAGGCAGATCACTAGTAGCATCACTCACGTGGTGAAGAATCTGACTCTGGGTACTGGACATGGCAGTGTCCCTGCAGTAGACCTTGTACTGCTCCTTATGAATGTCCACCTTCATGCACAGTACATTGCACTGAAACTAGGATAGCTTCATGACATTGCGCAGAGTGGTGGAAGCACGCTGAGATCTAGAAGAGGCCACACCCCCCATAGAGGTATCACCCTCAGGTGGAGGAACAGGAGCAGCAGGTACGACCTTCTTCCTCTTGATGACAACTTCTTGATCTTGTGAGGCTCCATGGGTAACTCAGAGAAATCCTTCTTCATCACATCCTTGATCAGCATCATGATATCACTACTAGGGAAAAGCTTACCCGTGACGCACCGTTTTGCTTATCCGTGACGCACCTGGGCGCGTCACGGCTATCACGCCGCGCCTATGGGTTTACCCGTGACGCACCTAGCTGGTGCGCCGCGCCTATTGATACCCGTGACGCACGGGCTCGGTGCGCCGCGGCTATTGCGAGGCACGTCACGCCTAACTCCGGAGGTGCGCCACGACTAGGCGTTTAGGTGCGTCACGGCTAAGTTACTTGGTGCGCCACGGGTATCAAGTTTTGCGCGTCACGGCTATCCTCCCAGGTGCGTCACGGGTACCCTTTTTGGTGCGTCACGGCTATACTATGCTGTATTTTTTTGAAATACGCAGTACCGTATTTATACAGGTATATACACAGCTCAAATACAGAAGAATATCAGTAGACAAAATGTATCAAAACAGTTCTCTGACGAACAAATGATATATCATAGTTGATCATACTGCTTAGAATTCCGAATAGCTACATCAAACAGTTGATTATGAATACAAAGTGTTTATCAGAGTCAAATAGATACAAGTGACCTACATCAGACGGTTAATCATCGGGACCGATTACATCGATCGATGATGCTTCATCATCGGGACAAGTGATCTATCTAGTCGTCGATAACCTAATCATCTAACTAGGAACCATAGCATGACGAGCGAGGCGACGGCGACAAGAGCGACGGCGATGGTCTTCATCCACTTGTTGTTGTTGTTCTTCTTCTTCTTCTGTTCCTCCTCGAGATGGATGAACCACCTAGCTTACGCCGCCACTCTTGTGTTGTAGGATTTGTAGGCAATCCCTTTGAACTTGTTCACCTGCTCGAAGCAGTCTTCCCAGTGATCGTAGACTCCTGGAACTCTGCCTCTAAACACCACGTAGCACCTCGGCATCTGTAATGAGAAGAAAGAAAACCAAAAACAATAGTTTTAAACATGTCTGTAATAACTAGTAAATGGAGATATATTACATAAATAAGTTGAAAGTTAAACACAAAGGATCAAATTGGCCATTCATAGTTCGAAACAAATCCAGAAACCCTCGCATTCGTTCCTTTCCCCGGATCACCACCTCTTGTAGTACCTCTTAACTGGAACAAGATGGTCATCGGTCTGTGTGCCTCATATTTAGGGTGGACACATACAAGCGGCCGTAGGTGGTGCCGCTGCGCCAAGTGGGATGCACAAGATCCTAACTTTGTGAAAATCACAAGGCGCAACAGACCACCTAGGCCATCTGAGTGTGAACCAACTCTTTTAATCATCGGCATTTACTTATTCAAAAGATCGAACGAACATAGGACCGGAATAATATAAAAGCAAGATAATCAAGCATTGACATAATTGAGCATCAGTTACAGAATGGACGGTTCATAACCGTAACGATGTGTGCCTCATATTTAGGGTGGACACATACAAGCGGCCGTAGGTGGTGCCGCTGCGCCAAGTGGGATGCACAAGATCCTAACTTTGTGAAAATCACAAGGCGCAACAGACCACCTAGGCCATCTGAGTGTGAACCAACTCTTTTAATCATCGACATTTACTTATTCAAAAGATCGAACGACCATCACAAGTAAGACCGTAATAATGAAAAGAAAGATAATTAAGCATTGACATAATTGAGCATCTGTTACACGATGGACGATTCATAACCCTAATGATTGAGTTCGACTAATTTCGGAAAATGTAGCAAGCCTTACAATAGTTCTCACTCCTTCTGACTCATCCTCCCAGAGATTACAACGGGACAGCCCTCCGGAGTGATGAAGGGCCTGTCGTCACATGCAGTTGCTAGGTAGGTATCTATGTCGCGGTTCGGCATGTTGAACCGGCAGTAAAATGTCCCACTCTTGTTCACCACTTCATGAACGATTTGCGTGGCAAAGCACTTCTGGATATCATATATCTCTTCTCTAACCTTGTCATCGCCGACCATCGACAAGCGGGAGGCCCATTGTTGGACTTGACTAGGCAGGGTAAGGAACTGTTGATCCCGTACATACGCCCGCATATGATGGAGGACATAGTAGGTGTCTCAGTTACTGCCTACCGGCTGCTTGACACACGTGAAAGTCGTCGTGTGGGTGAACACCCGAGCGCCCTGAACGACCTTCTCCCTAGTGATTTTGCCCCCCCTTGCGTGGTAGCCGGTGAGAGCATTATCCAAAACTTTCTTCACGTTGGAGTAGTCTTTCTTCACCGCACTCCCTGAGTCGAGATACGTGGCATGCGAATGACTGATACAAATGCAGATGAGTGTGCATTGTGTATATCTGTGCGGAACAATCCAAACAAAGTGTTGGAAAGGAGCGATGAAAATCTAAAGAAAATCACTTTCGATTCGGCTAAGAATATTGACTTACCCGGCAAAGTAAGGCACGAGGATGTAATCCTTGGTCTGGTTCGCCAGCATGAAGTCCCGGAGATATGTCGACGCGACTACCTGGTTCCCAACGCCGCACAACACGTCGTGGCGCATGTAGAAGGGGTCCGCTATCGTGATGCCCGGTGTATTATCCCTGCTGACTTGCACCGCCAGACCGAGCGAGTATAGACGGACCATGGAGTAGTGCAGCGGATTGCTATGGAACATATCGAAGATGTCCGAAAACCGCAGTACTATCCTATCCGCGCCGGTTGACTCGACGAAGCCCAAGTCCTTTGGCACCATGGCAATGAAAACCGGGTATGATGGATCCTTGGATTCAAGAAGGCGCGATTCAAGATAAAGAATGCTGTCATGCAAACTCCGCATATCCCCACTTGCGGCCTTGAGCTTGCTCTGGCTAAGCATAGGCTGACCAATCACATGCATCTTCGCATGCCTAGATGTAGGTGGGCCGTCCTGAACACGGAGCGGCATCTTAGCAGGCTGGCTCGCGGACTTTGCGGCCTTGGATCTAGGTCCTCTTTTCCGCGGCTTCGGCGCTTTCGGAATGATCTCCTTCTCAATCTCCTCATTAGCCGCCTTACGGATTGTGCCAGGGCTGAAAATAACTCCTCCCTTCGCACTTTTCTGAGTCTCGGTGCAGGGGGCGACATCTGGAGGCGTGTCTTCCTGAGAACCGAATAGACGCTTGCAACTAGATTTATCCGCGGGAGGAGCCTCACCACGAGCCTCCGTGCTATGGTAGGGTTCTTCTGGGGGAGGAGCAATGCAATCTCCGCCATCAAAGTCATCAGCGATGAAATCCATGGCATCAAGATCAACGTCATCCGCCGGGTGTTGTGCCATCTCCATGTCAGGGGTAGGAGACGGCGCGGCGACGGTCTTGCCATGGCTCCGCTCCGGCGCTTCTAGAGGGGTTGTTTTCGAGATGGTGCCTCGCGCCGGTAGTTCTAGAGGCGATGTCTGTGGGGTGGCGCCCCTCTTCCCCAGGCGAATCTGGCTCTTCGGCCATTCCATGTTCCAAGGTAGGCACTGGAGCTGCGTCAGGGTATCGGGGTCATCTTCTTCCTGGTAGGGTTGAATGGGAGGCAACAAGTCGTTGTAGCCCGCCAGCACCCGAAGCAATCGAACTCTATATACGTCTTCGCGCATCGGCCTGTTGTGGAACCTGCGGGTTGACGGTTGAACGATTATACCCACAACAACATCCTTCAACACGCCGTCCACTGTGTGTAGGAGAGTGCATGGAGCGTCGGCGTTCTGCGGAAAACATGCAGGGCGTCAGAGATGCCAGTCTAAGGCAAAGGAAGATCGACGCTCGAACGCTTAACTATTTACCTGGCTGACGAGGGCGTCGAGCTCCTCTAGTGGCGAGGGGCCAACGACGGCGGGCGTGCTACTATTGACTGGCGAGGGACCGCCAGCGGTGGGCGTGCAACTGATGGCCAGGCGGCGGTCGTTCGTTGGTGCATGCTCTTCATTCGGCGGAGGACCGCCCACTGTGGGCGCGCAATGGATGGTCAGGCGGCTAGAGGCGGGCGGAGTCACTATCGGCGCCGTGTTGTAGGCGGGCGGAGTCACCAGTGGGTCCGCAATCGTGGCGTTGGCCGGCGAGACTCTGGACAAGTCTCTTGAGTTGCTTCCCTGCACGCTAGGCACCGGGCACGGCCCCACTCGACCTCCTTCATTCCATCGAGTAACCACATCGTAGATGGTAGGCAAAACGCTACCCATTTGTTCTGCCAAAGCTGCTTTGACAATATTAGGAATATCGTCAACTTTGGCCTTGAGGTCTGCAATCTCGCGATCGCGGGCTTCGTCACGTTGGATATCTTCGACGATCCTCCTTCTATTCCTTCTCGCCTCCTTGGGCTCCTTGAAGTACTCTCTGAGCTTCGTCGTCGTGCCCAGGCCACAAACTCGGCCACCTGACGGCCTTTTGTGCTTTTCCTTCCCCTGCGTCACGTTCACCGCCCTGTTTAAATTGTCGTCCCACGGGCCGTGCATCCTCGGCATGGATGACGAGGTTCCACCACTTTCGATTTCTGCGTTCTGCACAATTAGCGTGAACCGTTTAGAATTCCACCAGTACACTATAATGCAATCGACTAGATCGTCGAGAGCAAACTAACTAGGGTGGTGTATTTACTTACCAAGTTTTCATACAACTTCTTCACCTTCTCATCATCGGTAGTATACTCATTAGCTACCGGGTCATATGTAAACCGGGCCCTGATGAAGTTTTTTGTCCGCGGCGAGTACCTTGCGAGAGGGTCAGGGATGCCCTCTGCTGCACGTTTGGCGTCCTCCTTCTCCCAATTGGGAATCGCCGCTCTGTAACCGCCGCATCCCAGCTTGTGGGTACCTATGTTCAACCGCCGCATCCTCTGCCCCCAATCAGCGTTAGCCTTGGCGACTTCGCTCTCGCAAAGTAGCTTGAAGTCCTGGAGTTCAGCTTCGGTGATGTTCGGCTCACTGGCTAAAACATCCTCCAAGCTGTTTTTGGGGTTCAAGACCTTAACCTTCACCCGGTGTTTCCAGTTGCCCAAGGCGGTGTTCATCTTACCAATGGCGCAATGGTTGACCTTATTCCCCTCCAGATTGTCGTTATTGTACTTAAACGGCTCGTCTGGCGGATGCGGGTACAAGTATCGTCCGTGCAGCTTTCTAAAGAGAACAACCCGATAATGGGCATTCTCTTTTTTCCTTAGATCATCGGTGTTGATCCTGACAGTGTCCCGGACAATGCAACCAATTTGGTTGCCGAATCCTTTGACCACCGCCTCGGGCGCGATTGGATACCCACTGCTATCAATTTCCGTGATCTCTTCACGGTAGGTGCGGAGACTGTTCCTTTTCCGTTTTCTCGTTGTCGTCCTCTTCTTGGCTTTGCTACCACCATCTGTCTGACCACCGACATCAGTGGTGTCATTTCCGCCGGCGGCGCCACTAGTGGTATCACCGGCGCCACTAGTCGTGGCGTCATCCTCCTCGCCACCGCTAGTGTCCGCGTCAGCCCTGGCATCCGCCGTCGGGTCGTATTGCTCATCTTCTTCGTCGGAGATTTGCCAGAACGGCTTAGAGCCGCCGGCCTCGTCGTTGTGTGCCATGTTCTGAAGGGGGAAATTATTGGTTAATCTAAAGGCAACGAAAAATCGACATACTACTCAATCACGGGAAAACGGCTAAGTCCTAAATTCACGGGAAAATTTCGGCATGACCTTTGCTAATTTTCTAACACTAGAGTGCCCGATTCTCGCCGAAACGGAAATTAATCAACATTTCGACGAAAATGGGCAACTCATTTGAATTCCCTGCAAAGTTTTAAAAGGCTCGATGGCCGGAAATATATCCAAATTTGTTCAAGTACCAAACTACAACACCAAGATTTCTTCCCAACAAATTTTGACACGTCCAACAACACAGTTCTTGCCATTCCATATACAACACAATACTGCAACACCAAGATTTTATTTCACAATACTTGTCATTTCATATACACCACAGCTTGAAATAGGAGCAGCAGCCTAGCAACAGCAGCAGCAGCCTAGCAACATCAGCATCCTAGAAGTAGCAGCAACAACCTAGCAGCAACATCAACCTAGAAGTAGGAGCAACAACCTAGCAGCAGCCTAGAAGTAGCAGCAACAACCTAGCAGCAGCTTAGAACTAGCAGCAACCTAGAAGATGCCTTTCTCCTTCAGTTCAACATAACCAAGTTCTTTATGATCAGCACTGATGGCCATCAACTCGCCAATCAGAGTTAATTGGCTGTTGTAACCAGCTACAACATCTGCCAAAATAAGATTTGCTAGCAGCCTAGTGGTACATGAATGATGAGTTTGGCTAGCAGCCTAGCAACAAGATGAAAACAACAATCAACTAAAATTGTGGATGAATTAGATTGTCACTCAATAGACCAATACAAATCAATTATCTGGTTATCTTCTCCCCAGTCAGATTTCCCCCCTCCTACTGAATTAGAGGATCCACACCAATGTTTTTACTAGGTGTAAATTCTAACGCTGCTTACTTTGAGACTATAACGGTAGCCATAAATTCTACTAGGTGTTTTTTGTATTAAGGTACAGATCAAGGTACACAAGTTGGTGCTTCTTTTTCAGAACATATTTTTATTAGGTAGCCCATTGCTAGACTTTTTCTCTCTCTCACACAGGATTTGACATACATGTCCTCCTGGCAGTGCACAAATATATACGGTATATTTTCCCCCTGCTAATTTATCAAAGTGTTGTCTGTGATCGTCAGGAACTAACAAGTTTTCAATTTCCCACGACTTATACACGGATATATTTTATTGCATACATATATGCATATTTGGACAAATAAAAATTAAGTATTTAAGAACAGAGGGACTAGCTAGCTAACTGCAGCACAGAAGCTGTTCTCAATGGAGCCTTAGATTCAAAAGAAAAACATGAAATTATCAACTCTGTTTTTAGCAATGTAATTGAACATTGTTATGAAAAATCAAGATTACCACTGAGTCACTGAACTTAGCAATTTTGTAATGCAGACACATTCAGAGTTTCAGACGAAGCGGCAAGACACATGCCACAAATTACTTCCTCTATTTATTCATCATCATCATCTACCTATTTACAGTTAGAGTGTTGCACTGATTTGCTGCCGCGTGCCATTAATCGGACTACTACTACAATGAAGATGTAGCAGATAGAATCTATGAGTTAGAAGATGTGCAACGTGTGGATATTGAGGAGCCCATCCCAACTAATCTATTGCGTAGCTCAATCTCGTGAAATTGCTTGGTAGATCGAACCCGGGTGGGGAAGAAGGGGGACGGACTCACCTTTCACGCGATAGCGAAGACGACGATCCCCTCCTTGTACAGGTCCGGCTCCCTCCTCGCGCACGGTCGGTGGAGAATCCTCCTCCTGCTCCTCCTTGTACTGGACGGCGGCGCGACTCCCCGGCCTCCTCGGATCCTGCGACTCCCCCTCCTCTGATCTTGGCCCTGGATGGCGGCGGTGGATAGCTAGGGTTGGCTAGGCGTGCGTGCGTGCGTGCGGTGGCTAGGTGGCTAGGCGTGCGTGCGTGCGTGCGGTGGCTCTGTGGAGGCGTGCATGCGGTGGCGACGGAAGCAGGGAGGCGACGGTGGCTATCTCCTCTCTGCGTGCTGGTTCAGATCGAGATTGGAAGAGAGGAAGAAGAGGGGAACGGTCCCGTGTTATAGCAGAGGATAGCCGTGACGCACCGCAGAGATGTGCGTAGCGCCTAGCGTAACCGTGGCGCACCAGCTAAAGATGCGTCGCGCCTAAGCTACCCGTGACGCACCAAACAACGGTGCGTCGCGCCTAAACTAACTGTGGCGCACCAGATGGAGGTGCGCCACGCCTATCCGTAGTATCTAAATAAAACAAATGCGCGTGGGTAGGTACCAACAACTGATACTTACCCCAGTGGCTAGCATCCTTGCTGCCTAGCCTCCCACCCGGGTTCGACTCCTGTCCACCCCCAAATTTTTTAAATTTTTTTTCTTACAAAATGATTCAAAATAAATCAATATATCTATAACAAATTATAGTATATCAACATAGATGTTAACATAATGAAATTTGCAAAATCGATATAAATTCAAAAAATCTCAAATAAAGTGTTGATTAATTTAGAAGTCATAAAATCTCAAATATTCTTATTACATCATCTTAATTTTGTCGAATTCATGTACACACACGGCAACATAATGATTCTTGTAGCTCTAGCTAGCGTTTTACAATTTTCTTTCCCTTCTTTGTCGCGGTTGAGTAATTCAGTCCCGTACAACGTGACTTCTTCGGTGGAATGGGCGACATGTAGGTAGGGTTGTCCTGCTTCTTCTTGTTGTGTATTTCGTTCCATCGTCGTTGTCATGTTCCATTTTCGGGTCGCCGTACTGGTCAAAGTCTTGCTCGTTGTCTACTCCATCCATTCCGATGATGCTTCTTTTGCCTCTCCGCACGACAACACGGCTAGGCCTTGTCGGGTCAGTAATGAAGAAGCATTGGTCCACTTTGTTAGCCAAGACCCATGGTTCATTTTTTGCGGTGACATTCGTGCCGGATTTGGCTTCAGGTATCACCATGGTGGTGAAATATTGTCCTTCTTTCCTGACGCTCTTTGCCCATGTGACACGGAACATTGGCACCTTCTCTCCGCAGTAGTCGAGTTCCCATATCTCGTCGATCCTACCATAGTATCTTTCCTTGACGTCACCTGTTAATGATTCCATCGTTACCCCCGAGTTCTGGTATTCGCAATTCCGGTCCTTATTTGCCGTGTACAATGTGTAACCATTGATATCATATGCCTGATATGTCATGAGGTTATGTGCGGGGCCTTGTGACAATGTGAGTATGAGTTTTTCTTCTTCAGATTAAGGCGTCTCCGGGTGATCGGTCATAATCTTCTCCCTGAACCACTGTGTGAATGGATGTTGTGCTCTCTGATTATTTCTGCTTCGGTCCTATGTTGTCCCCGGTCACTGTAATACTTCACGATTAGCATTTTGTGCTTTTCCAACCAAGGATCGACCACTGTTAGATGTTGTAGCGCGACTAGGTTTGCTCTGTCAAAGTCGTTGCGTCGGCCCTGAAAGTCGACATTCATTTCGCGCTGGCCCTCGCGGTGTCCCCATCTAGCGAGCCTTCCAAAGTGCCTGTTTATGGGCAGACCATGGTTCTCATCTTTGTCTAGAAAATTCATGCAGAAAGAGATGCACTCTTCTGTGAGAAAGCCCTTGGCAATGCTTGCGTCTGGACGGGCCCTGTTGCGGACGTATCCTTTGATTGAACCATTCATCCTTTCGAACCATCATGGAGTGTAAAAACGGCGGCCCAAGCTGGATGATATCATCCACGACATGGACAAGGAGATGCACCATAATGTCGAAGAATGCGGGTAGGAAGTATATCTCAAGCTCGCATAGTATCACCACAATCTCTTCCTGTAGCCTTGCGAGTTGCTTCACGCCAATCGACTTTCGAGAGATGACGTCAAAAAAGTTGCAGAGTCCAAACAGCGTTTCGCGGACGTGCTCGTCCATTATCCCTCGAATTGCAACTGGAAGTATCTGCGTCATCATCACGTGACAGTCGTGAGACTTCATCCCGCTGAACTTCTGCTTTGGTACGTCTAGGTATCTGCTTATCTTCCCCGCATAACCGTAAGGAAATTTGACTCCAAGGAGGCACTTGAAGAATTGGTCGATCTCCTTCTCGCATAGCATGAAGCACGAAGGGGGACAGTAATATTCTGTCTTCTTAGCCTTTTTGCCCTTGCGGCGACCTTCCGTCCCATCTAACACATCATCATTATCATCGTCATCATCATCCGGTTTTCCTCCGTGGAGCCCGCCCCTGATATTCAAAAATCTCAAGTCGTTCCTGGCTTTCGGCCCATCTTTGGTCCTTTCCGGCATGTTGAGCAGGGTGCCAAGCAGACTCTCGCACACGTTTTTCGTGATATGCATGAGGTCAAGGCAGTGGGGTGTGCGGAGAATCTTCCAGTACCTCAGGCCCCAGAGAACAGACCTTGTTTTCCATACACCCTCCAACGGCGCCGGCGCCTTTCGCTTCTTTCCCGGCGAGGGCACTCTTTCCAGTTCTTCAACAGCTCGTCGATTTCCTCGCCGCTCCTTTGACGTGGGGCTCTTCGCATCTCAACTTCATTGTTGAACAGATCTTTGCGTTTTCTCCATGGGTCATCCTTGCGAAGCCACCTTCGATGCCCCAAGAACACGGTTTTTGAAGACCCGGGGTTTCTCTCTAGCTGGAGATACGTAGTGTCATCCATGCACCTAACGCATGCACAGAATCCGTGCGTCACCTGCCCCGCAACTTATCCGTAACCGAGGTAGTCATGCACCGTCGTGATGAGCGCGGCTCTCATTGGGAAAAACGTTTCTCCATAGGCGTCCCACGTATTGGCTGGCTCGTCCCATAACGTGGCTAGCTCCTCTTCCAACAACTGGACATACAGATTGATGTCGTTACCTGGTTGTTTCGGCCCTTGAATAATCATACTCATCTGTATGTACTTCCTCTTCAAGCACAACCAGGGGGGTAGATTGTATATACATACAAACACGGGCCATGTGCTATGGGTGCTGCTCTGGTTGCCAAAAGGATTTAATCCATCCGTACTCATGCACAACCTGATGTTCCTTGGATCGTCGCTGAATTCGGGGTATTCGATGTCTAGCGCCTTCCACTGGCTAGCATCTGAGGGGTGTGTCAGCATCGTGTCATCCTTCTCCGGATCAATTCCATCATGCTCTTCTGGCTTCTTCCTTTCCGCGTGCCATCGCATGAGCTTCGCCTGTGTGGGGTCTGCGAAATACCGCTGCAGACGGGAAGTTATCGGAAAGTACCACACCACTTTTCGAGGAGAGGCCTTCTTCCCTGTCTTGTATCGAGTTTCGTCGCACACCGGGCATATGGTTCTCTCCGCGTCCGCGCCCCGATAGATGATGCAGTCATTAATGCAAGCATGGTATTTCATGTGAGGTAAATCCAGAGGGCACACGACTTTCTTGGCCTCCTCGATGCTCGTTGGACACTTGTTCCCGTTGGGAAGACGGCCGTGCCAGAATGCCATGTTCTCATCGTAGCTCGCATCGGTCCATCGGTGTTTTGTCTTCATCTCGAGGGTCCTTAACGTTACGTTCAGACGGGTATCCTCGCTCACGCATCCTTCATACAATGGAGTAACGACGTCTATCTCCAGTTGCGACAGCTTTGATTTCTCTCTAGCAGCAGCTCTGGTGTTGCTAGTCTCCTTGAGAAGCAGAGCTTGGACATGAGGGTCCCGCACCCAGTCTGACGACGATGTCCCGACATCTGCATCATGATGTCCATCGTCTTGATTATGATCTTGTCCGACATCTTCATCACGATGTCCTTCGTCTTGATTATGATCATGTCCTTCATCTTGATCATGATGTCCTTCATCATGTCCGGGAGACTCTTCATCTTCATCACTTGTCGGGTAAAGAGTGTAGCCATCCATGAAACCACGGCGGATAAGGTGCGACTCCAAGTCACCACAATCGTATCTGATCAAGTGTTTCAGTTTGCATCTCCGACAAGGACATCTTATCTCCGTCATGCTATTTCGAAACATTTCGGCCGTCACATGTTTCATAAATCTAGCCACGGTGCCTGTGCTTATATGCATGGTTGCCTGCATAGTAAAAAAAGATCAAAAGACAAATTAATTAGAATCAAATTACGTAATATATGGATGATGCATGCATGGTCGTCGACGGAAAAATTCGGCATGACCTATGCTAAAAATAGGACATTCTCGGAGTGTGTGGTCGCCGAAATGGAAATGAATCAACATTTTGGCAACACATGTAAACTCATTTTTATATATGCAACCATATGAATCTTTTGTGACGACGCACCGTACGTCCGGCCGATACCGAGCGAGATCTATGAGAGAGAGCGAGATCAACACACATACATAAAACACATATACATATCCCTCCAACAATAGATCTTGCCGACTCGAGACTGAGAGAGTACGTGTGTATGTAGCTATAGGGAGTGAAAAAGATGGAAGGGAAAGTGGTAAAGTGAGAGATGGGGGTGGAGAGAAGTGTTTACTAGATTCCCCTCACATATATATCAAATAAAATAGGTTAAATAAGTTTTAAATGGTGGGAAAATGGGGGAAATGGGGTGGTGAGGAAGTGGGGGGCGACCAGATCTAAAATGGGGTGGAGATATGGGGGGATGGGAGGTGGGGTTGGTCCCAACCACTTAAATTCGTCCCAGGTATACCCGTGACGCACCTACGCAGCGGTGCGTCACGGCTATGTTGGATACCCGCGGCGCACCTGCCAGCGGTGCGTCACAGCTATAGATGCTACCCGTGGAACAGATAGCCGTGACGCACCGCTGGCGGGTGCGCCGCGGGTATCCAACATAGCCGTGACGCACCACTCTCTAGGTGCGCCGCGGGTATGTCTCGGAGGCTCGCCACCCCGGCCCCACACATAGGCGCGACGCGCCTTCTGTTCGGTGCGCCGCGGGTAAGTCCATAGGCGCGACGCACCAAACACTGGTGCGCCACGGGTATTAGGCGTGACGCGCCATTTTGCTGGTGCGTCACGGATATCATCACTCCTATAGCCATTTTCCTAGTAGTGTATAAGGTCCATAGGGAATGGTGTTCCCACCAATCATAGCATTGTACAACTCATGATAGATAATGTCCATGCCATCCACAGTATAAGAGTTTGAAGGATCCTCATCCTCCATGCACTGTTTAGCCAGTATAAGAAGATTGCACAATGGACTGGTGAGAGCATCATTGTTACCTCCACCCGGCATGAAGAAGGACCTAAAGATACGCACGAGCTGATCATAGAGAGGAAGAAGCCCTCCAGCTTCCCAACAGTAAAACCAGGAGCATACAACTCTGCCATGTACCTCTCCCTCCGAGGTCTCTCCACCTCATGCACACGGTGACCAACTGGAGGGTGAGTGCTGTAACGGTAACCAAGAAGACGAGCCAGTCTGTGGAAATGAATCTCACATGGAGTGGTCTGGGTCATCCACTTAAGGATGCAAACAGAGTCAGAGCTGAACGCCAGAGTGGACATAAACTGAGTGATGCGCTTGGTGTTGTACGGGCACTGGGTCTCCATCAGCTTCACAAGACCGAATCTCTCAACAATACTGGTTGCATCTGCAAACTCTTCCTTATCCTTCATCGCATGAAACTCGAATGGATGCATCTCACGGACAGGGAACCTGAAATCACAGTAGATGTCTTCATAGATATAGGACTGCTCCAGACACCAGAAACGAGCATCATCACAAGTACCGTCCTGTGGAGTGTTGTACCAATCCTTCTGCCTGATCAGAGTGTAATATGGAACACTGATATCATTCCTATAGTTGGGCCGGGTATCTTTCTTCTTCTTGGGCTTAGAGGAGACAACCTTCTTGTGAGTAGCTTTCCGGGGAGGGCGAGAATCACCGGGATCCTCATCGCTAGTGTCCTTGTACGAGGGACGATTGCGAGGACCCAACTTGTTAGGACGAGAGCTACCTGTAAATGAGAGAAGATATAGAAAGCAATAGGGGTAAGTGCACATGTGTCAAGCAATTGAGAAAACATACATAAAAACAATAGAAAAGATTCCAAGTAATGATCTAATAAGAATTCTAGCAAGGATCAAACATGGGCTGCTCTCAAACGGTACTGCACTCAGCCGGATATTCCGGTACAGAACTGAGCCAGATATTCCGGTACACCCGGATATTCCGGTTCAAACCTGGACCGGATATTCCGGTGGTACGAAAACAACACAAGATTTATTCTAATCTAGATTTCAAAACTAGATCGGTGACAAGTGAATCTATACTATTGTGTCTAGCATGCATAGGGTACCCTAGGGAGCATTTTCTACCAAGCATTGTCAACAAAAACACGAATCCATGGATAGGTATGGTTATGGCACCAAGATTCAACGAGATTGAACATTACCGATGTCCATGGATGGAGATACTTGGATGGAAATGCTCCCGAGGACGAGGGGAACGAGATCTGGGCAAGAGCTCAAAGATCCCGCGGAGGAAACGGCCCGGGAGGCCAAGAATCAGTGCGACGACGTATGCGGTGGAGGAGTGGACTTGGGGAAGAAAGGGAACGAACTTCCTCTTCCCCGTCCCTGTACAGAATAAGTGATGGTCGCCGGCCCGGATATTCCGGTCCAAGTTTGGACCGGATATTCCGGTTTAGAACTGAACCGGAAATTCCGGCTGCCTACTGATTCGAAATTTCCTCGTTTCAATGGAATGACACAAGTGCTAGATGAAGTTAGTTTTAAGGTAGAATGGCTTAGGATAGAAACACCAAACTGAAAGTAGTACTTATCCCTCTCAAAAGTAAGAATCAAACAAACAAAAGACCAATTGAGTGAGATTTTCCTACGAAAGAACACTTAGAAGGGAAAAACCAAGAAATGCAATGAAATATCAAATAAATCCCAACTAAGATCCAACTCTTCGAAAAGAAGAGGTTGCTGGCCTAAGCCACCATGTAAGAGATCATGGTATGCCACCACGAAGATATATCTTGGGTGCATTACCAATTCTCAACATTGAAGCTCACAATTCAACATTAGAAATAGAGAGATAACAATGATTTTTTTGCTTTGGGAATAATGGGGGGAGGGAGAACCCAATGTGTTAGGATAACACTCCCCCTATGTCCATGCCTACACCTAAACCCAAACACGTTTCATCTATAGGGGTGTGTGCAAGATCCTCAAGTCAAACTCCTAGAATCAATGATATTTAGTTCATTCCTCAAGAACATGAATCTTGCATCGTCGAGTGGCTTCGTGAAGATATACGCAAGATTGTCCTTGGTGGGAACATAAGATAGAGCAATATCCCCTCTTGCCACATGGTCTCGGATGAAATGATGACGAATCTCGATATGCTTCGTTCTTGTATGTTGCACGGGATATTAGGCGATCTTGATGGCACTTTCATTGTCACAAACAAGAGACACCTTATCCAAATGAACGTCATATTCCTTGAGAGTTTGCCTCATCCATAGAAATTGGGTGCAAGCACTTGCGGCGGCTACATACTCGGCTTCGGCGGTGGAGAGATATATGTTATTTTGCTTCTTCGAAGACCAACTCACCAAAGACCTACCAAGAAATTGGCAAGTCCCGGAAGTGGACTTCCTATCATCTTGATCACCCTCCCAATCGGAATCCGTTTAGCCATTGAGAGAAAATTGTGCCCCCTTTGGGTACCACAAACCAAACCTTGGGGCATGAACCAAATATCGAAAGATCCTATGGACCGCCATTAAATGGCTTTCCTTAGGAGCCGCTTGATACGTTGTACACACACCTACACTCAAAACGATATCGGGCCTAGATGCACAAAGGTAAAGCAAAGAACCAATCATAGAACGATACAACTTTTGGTCCACATCTTTACCCTTCGGGTTACGTGATAGGTGGCACTTGACTTGCATAGGAGATGGCTTGATCTTTGAATTTTAGAAGTTAAACCTCTTGATCATGTCTTGGGTATACTTGGATTGAGAAATGAAAGTCCCATGAGCCAATTGCTTGATCTCAAAACGAAGGAAGAATTTAAGCTCGCCCAGCATAGACATCTCGAACCTGTCAGTCATAAGCTTTGAGAACTCATTTTTTTGACACCATTACTGTGGGGGAATCCCCCACAGCCCCCCATTTATTAATAAGAAAAAGGTTATTTACAAAAAAATACACTATATACAAGGGGATTAGGGGAGTGAATTAATCCATGATGTCAAAAAAAAACAGAGAGCTCTCTCTTCACCCTGTACTTAAGCATGGTGACTTCCTGTATAAACAGGGCCTTCCATCCTCTAAAACTTGGTTTGATGTTCTTGAAAATCCAACCATTCCTCTGCTTCCAGATGCACCAGCAGGCCAGGATCACAATCTCCACAAAACAGGGACCAGAAAAATGTTTCTTGGCAGACATGATAGTAAAGGAGGAGGAACCAGGGTACCAAGGGATTCGTAGATAGTTCCAAATCCTTGTACTGAATGTGCAATTGAAGAACAAATGCCTCCAGTCTTCATGAACATGGCCAGGACATAGGATGCAATCAGAAGAATCATTAATGTTCCAGTGCCTTCTAAGCAACATATCGTTGGTGTTAATTCTATCATGCAGTAATAGCCAAGCAAAGAATCTGTGCTTAGATTGACATTTGCTCTTCCATATTCCATAAGAAAGTGAATCATCAGGGGCACCATTAAAATTGTGTTTATAAAAAGAACTAGGATGTAGTCTGCCAGTTGAGTGTGGACTCTTCCATTGATCTTTAATACTTAATTGGATTGTAAAATTACCAATCATGCATTTCAACAACCTTAGTTCTTCATTTGCTTGGATAGTCAATGGCAAAGCAAAATTTTGAATGCAATCTGTGCATAGCAAGAACTCATTAACGGATTTAAGCTTATCTTTGGCAAAAGAGTATAACCTTGGAAAGGTTATCTTAAGTAGTTGTGGCTGCCAATTGTCCTCCCAAAACAATGCAGTGAAACCATTTCCTACAGAGCATGTAGTGAAATTTCTGAAATCCTCAGATAATGCCAAGATATTTCTCCACCAAAAAGAACCAAATTCTACCACAACACGAGGAACAGCCTTATGATAGTAAGCATCAGTAATGAGCTGAACCCAAGGCAAGTACTCCTGATTATAGAATTTATCTAGATGTTTAAGAAGAAGAGCAGAGTTTTGTATTTTCAAGTTTATGATCCCGAGTCCTCCCTTCTTTTTGGGTTTACACACCATATGCCAAGCTGCAAGGGAATTAGCTTTTTCTTTCCCTCTCTTGCTCCATAGGCAGTTTCTTCTTGCTCTGTCAATAACTTCAATAACACCAGCAGGAATAACTAAAGAGAGCATGTAATAGGTTGGCAATGAGGATAAAACAGAATTCACCAACACCAGCCTATCACCATAGAACAGAAAAGAGGAAGTGGCAGAAAGCCTCCTCTCAACTCTATCAATTAAAGGTGAAAAATCCTTGATAGTAGGTCTAGTAGTACCCATGGGCAATCCAAGATAAGTGAAAGGCATAGACCCAGTTTTACACTGAAAAAATTCAGCCAGAGCACTAGTTTCAGCAGAGTCCAGATTGATAGGAATCATAGATGATTTGTGAAAGTTGATTTTCAATCCTGTGAAGGCAGCATATGTATTTAGAATATCCTTGAAGACCTCCAGGTCTTTTTTACATGCTGGTAGCACCACTATGGTATCATCAACATACTGAATAATAGGGAATTCTTTTCTGACTGGGATAGGAGAGGAAAGCAGACCATCGGAATAAGCCTTATTGACTAAGCTTTGCAATAAATCATCTCCTTCAACAAATAAGAGTGGAGACAAAGGATCTCCCTGCCTAACTCCTCTTTTGCAGTGATTTTTTTTCCAGGTATCCCATTAAGGAGAACAGAAGAGAATCCAGAGGCTAAAATTTCTCTGACCCAATTGATAAACAAATCTGGAAATCCTTTAATTCTCAAGACTTGTATAATAGCTTCATGATCCAGTGTATGAAAGGCTTTTTCAAAATCAATCTTTAGAACCACTATTTTCTTTTTTGACTGCTGGCATTGGAACAGGAACTCAAAAGACCAGGCAAGGCAGTCTTGGATTGTTCTACCCTTTATAAAACCATATTGGTTATCATGAATTGTATCACATATAACATTTTGCATTCTATTAGCAATAAGCTTGGTGACAAATTTGAGACAGGTATTAGTCAATGAAATTGGTCTGAAATCATTGACAGTTTTAGGGGAGTTTGATTTTGGAATGAGAGTGATATAGGAATCATTTATACTCTGTAATGATAAATTCCCTGAGTGAAAATCATGGCATAGTTGAGTGAAATCATCTTTTAGCACAGCCCAACATTTCTTCACAAAAAGACCATTGAACCCATCAGGTCCTGGGGCTCTATCAGTCTTAAGAGATTTCATAACATTTGTAATTTCCTCTGTAGTGAAGGGCTCAACAAGACATTCCAAATTAACAGTTGGCTGTATAACAGTGGAAAGATCTAAAAGCTGGGAAGTGACAGAGGATACCCCCATTCTATTTTTGAAACAATTCCAAAAAGCAGCTGCCTTGTGACGATGGTCTATCAGTGAGACCCCTTCCTCATTTTTAATCTCAGCAATAGTATTAATTCTATACCTTTCTGTAGCTTTGGCATGGAAAAATTTAGTATTTTCACCAACAAGTTGTACCCATCTGATAGTGCATCTATTCTTCCAATAGGCAGACTGAGAAAGGAGCAGCTTATGCAGATGAATTTTAACAATATTTCTGAAATTAAATTCAGGTCTACTCAGGTTCCTTTCTTCCTCCAGAGTATCCAAGATCAAAATAACCTTATTGCATTTGGAAATTAATAACTTCAGATTAGAAAGGTTTCTACCCCACGTTTTGAGTTCATGTCTGATGTTTTTAAGTTTAGCAGTAATTGTGGCAGCCATGTTATTTTTCCTAACAGGCCATTTCCAAACTCTATCAATAAGATCCATGAATCCTGGCTGATGGATCCAATGATTTTCAAATCTGAAGATCTGAGCTTTTGGAATGTTGGTGGAGATTGAGATGACACATGGTACATGATCAGAGGTGAACTTAGCAAGAGGCCTTACCAAAGTGTTGGGATAGTTTAAGGTCCACCAAGTGCTAGTAAAAAACTAATCAAGCTGTTCAAGCAGAGGTTGATCTTGCATATTAGACCAAGTAAAGGATCTTCCTTTTAAAGGTAACTCAATTAGCCCAAGATGACTAATGATTTCATTAAAAATGAAAATATCATTCATATCTTCTCCAGGTTTATTCCTGTTGTCCACTGATCTGATAAAATTGAAATCACCCACCAGTAACCAATTTTCATATGTAGGAATTATTAGATCAAAAAGCCATTGAACAAAGATATCTCTGTCTAACCCACTGCATGTAACATCCCAAGTATGAAAAACAACCCTAGATGTTTGCTTTTTGTTAATTTATGTTTTGCATCATGTCATCATAAGCATTGCATTTGTTTTCATTTGTTTTTCCATTTGAATTTCAAACCAAAAATTCAAATCCTTGTTTCATACTTGTTCTGTTACAATTTTCAAATGAAATATTCAAATCAAAACATCAAATTGTTTCCAATAAACTTGAAAGTTCAAACTATTTAAATTGCTTCTTTTCAATAATTCAATTAATACCAAAATTCACTCAAATTAATTTGAATTTTCAAACAGCAACAAAATTCAAAATTTTGAAAAACCAACAATTGCACAGCTGGGCTTTTGAAGTAATCAACTCATAAAAATTTATCACCAAATTTTAAAACCCCTAAAGCCCTTCTTTTTCTCTCCTTTTCTCCCTTTTCTTTTTCTGCAAAAAAAAATAGAGAGAAGAAAAAAATAAAAACAGAAAACGGCTGGGGGAGGTAGACCAGGCCAGCCAGCTGGGCCAGCCCAGCCCACCTACCCCCAGCGCGCGCGCAGCAGCAGGCCCGCGGCCTTTTCTTCCTCCTCCGTACGGCTGGCGTCAGCTGACGCCAGCACGCACCACCGCGTCCTCCACCTGCTCCCTGCTCGCCCTATATCTACCACCCGAGCTCCCAAACCCTAGCCTAGCCCTCTCCTTCCTCCCTGCCGCCGCCAGCCTCTTCCTCCATCCCTTCCTCCTCTCTGAATTTCTTCCGGCGATCGTTGGGGGGAAGTGGCCGAGCATGGCGCCGCCGTCGACAGCACGCTAGGGGGTGCCTCCGTGCAAGCCAGGGGCACGAGCGCGACCACCACCTCTCCCTCGTCATCGTCGACAACAGCAGTGAGTCCCAGGAGACGTTGATCCTCGACGACGAGCTCATCACCGTCGCGGCTGCTCTGAAGATCATCACCGCGTCGTCACCTCCGTCTCCCTCAACCCCGTACGACCACCGCAACCACCCCGAGGTGATCTCTTCTGTCGATTCCCGGCCAAAGCCCCCTCTTTCGCTTCCTGGTTCACCGTGCCACTGTCGGACGATTGCCACCATGCCGCCATGACCGGAATCGAGCACGCCACCCTGCGCTTCCGGGCAGTCCAGGCACACGCACGCACTCCACACTCTGCCTGGTACCCTAGCACGCACGCACGCACGCCCAGCGCCGCCCGATCGTGGTCGCCGCGTTGTTGCTGCCGCCGTTTCCCTCCGCCGTCGACAGGTTCAGACGAAAGACTGAACCTTGGGTTCAGTTTCGTCAGTTAAGCGCGCACCCCGCAGATCTACCTCAAAACCACGCGCGCGCTTCCACTGTCACGATTCGATCCACACCGTAGTGGCTAGATCTAACGGCGCGCAGCGCTAGCTCGTGGGTTCGATCCCCCGCCGCCCAGATTAAACCAACCTTTTTGCTCCTTTGCCACGCGTGCTAGCTGGTCCCACCTGCCATCGACCGTGGTTGCCACGCAGGCACACACACGCGTGCCACGCAGCGCCAACTGGGCACTGGCCCACTGCCAGTGACCCAGGGGTTGCTCTGCTGCATGGAAAAGGTTTCCAGGGGCCTTTTTGAAACATTCTTTTCGCACCTAAGCCCCTGGAACATTTGTAAAACTTTTAAAATCACCAAACAGCCCCTGTAAATTCAAATTCAAATAACTTGTGCATTTCAAATCCAAATTGAATAAATAAAATATGTTTTCCATACCAAATTTAATTCTCTACCTGTTTAAAACAATTGTGTACTGTTTTGAACATTTCAAATGTTTTCAAAAATTCAAATTCAAACTATTATTTCAAATTTGGTCAAATTCATAACTAATTCAAATTTAATTCAAATGGCACTTATAAAATATGTTTTCCATGCAAAATTGAACCAACTTTCCAAATATAAACTTTCTTTCCTGTTTTGAAGAATTAAAATTGGTTAAATAATTTAAACCTTGTTTAAATCATTTAAAATTGCTAAATTCATAACTTGGTCAAACTAAATTATTTTTGAACATATAAAATATGTTTTCAAACCAGAAAAATATAATCTTTTCAAATATGAATTTTATTTAATGTTTTGAACAAATAAAAATTCAAATAAATTCATACTTGAATTAAATTCATTTAAATCTTGTTTAAACTTGTTTAATTCCTAATTAATTCATTTTAAATCCTTTGTCAACAAATGAAACATGTATTCCACCTAAAATTTTGTGTTCTTTCCAAATATGAATTTTGTTATCTATTTAAAACAACTAAAATTGGGGAAAACAACAAATGCTTGTGTAACTCACTTAAGAAGCCAAATTTCATAACTTAATAATTTTTTTTCCAAACTTGGTAAACAACATTTGAAATTGAAGCTATTGTTGTTTTATTATTGTTATACTCATCCATGCATCATTCTAATCAACTTTCACATGATGGTTAGTTGTAGATCATTTAATTCAACCTTAATACATGGGATTTTCTATATGCAACCCAAATTGCATATGGTCCCATTTAATTATGTTACCATGTCAACTAGTTTATCTTTGATGCATCAGTTAAATTGCCATGCATCATCCCATGTTTGTGCATTATGTCATGTTATTGATTGTTGTCTCTCTGCGTTGTTTGTTTGCTTCTTCTCGAATAGATGACGACGTTGAGACAGACGAGGTTTACGACACTACTTCAGAGGAGTTAGCCCAGTACCAGGCTACTGAGTTTGCAGGCAAGTATTCACTCACCTGAACCATTGTGTCCTTTCCACACTGGATATCGATACTTTCCGTTTTCTATCCTGCTAGCCTTAAGATTCGTTGCTTGTGTTCCGATCCTATCACATGTTATCCTGTAACCCTGATATAGCCTCACCTCCACACCTATAACCCCGTTGCTTGTTGCCTGTGTCTTACTAGCATGCTTAGGGTTGTTTATGCTCGAGTCTGATGTCCGTTATTTCTGTTACCATATTTATTATGTTCTGGGGGCTCGATGTTTAAACAACAACCTGTTAATGTTTGAGGTAATGCTAATTTGATGATAAGGCACTGGCAGGAGGCCGGGTATGGTTTTGAGGCCTGCTAGTGTCGAACTCAGGAAAAGTTCTTGTCCTCTGGATCCATGTTGAGCGCGCTAACCGCATGTGGGAAGCGTGTATAGGCGCCCCCCGCAACTCTGATTCGATTCGCATCTCGTCCAAATCGCCACACTTAGTTCGGGCTTTCCATTTGATGCACGCATGTGCAGGTACGAACCCTCGGCGCCAGGGTGGAACTTTTGTAGTCGGCATTTAGGGCGGCGTGGTCTTCCAGTGCTATGAGGGTCCCCCTTTTCTTCGTGGGGGCTCGATTAGCCGCGCACGCACAGCACGTGGTTCTTTGGGCTTGATGCGAAGAAGAGTTGGGTTGTGTTGAGTGTTTCGCTTGGTGGGTTTGATCCCCGTCTGGCGGGATATTCTTACGTGTACGGCCAAATTGGTGCACCCCTGCAGGGTTAAATCTTCTCGAGAAGCCGTGTTGTCCGCGGTTATGGATGACTTGGTGATAGGGCTGGCTAACAAGGATTAGACAACTTACACCTAATTGATAATAATTGGACTAGTAATAGGCTATTGACACAATAACTTGAACCTTCATTAATCCAACTGTGTAAGTTATCCTCGGATTGCTTCTTTGGATAAGGGGCGAGATCCAGGATGGGTATGTTTGAGGATAGTGGTAGTTGGTTCCGATACGCTATCTTATCCCCTTCTTTAGCCGGATGTTGTAGCGTGTCTCTGTAGTTGGTTAGGCAGCCCGCTGCCGCACTTTTATATCACCTATCTTCCGTTGAACCCAAAGCATCTGTACTTGGTGTTGCCGGGTACACTTTGGTATCTTGTGCGTCTTGCTTGCCAGTACTCGTCTGTACTGACCCCTTTGGGGCTGCGTGTTCTGCAGACTACGTTTCCGAGGATCCCCATGGTGGCTACTACGTGGAGTATGACGAGGCTGCTGACGAGTAGATAGCGGACCCGGGCAGGATCCGAGACATCGTGGATGGGCTCCGTCTTTTCGTTTCCGGCCTCTTAGGCCTATTTGGATCTTGTCTGTACTCAGACACTTTGGATGCTTCCGTTGTGATGTAATGTTGTCTTGTTGGGACATGTGTCCTCTGGATGATTGTATTTGCTATCTCTGCTCTAGTGAGAGCTGTTTGCCACTTATTTCTATTTCTTTGTGTCTTAGAGATTTGTTGTGATATCACTTGTTCAAATGCCGTTGACGTACCATGTGTGTATGTTATGAAGTACGTCAATGGAAGTAGTCGGATTTCTATGGGATGGTTTACGCAGACGATGGATAGTAGAGAATGGTTGTCACACGTTTACGTGTTGGCCTGCTCATATTGAGATGCGGGTGCCGGTATGCCCCGTAAGCCATTTATCTACTGTTTAGCGGGCTGTGAGTATCCTCTAGAAGTCCGGGTGCGACACTGCAGGGACCATAAACAGTAACCAGGGTCCAGGAAGAGAGATTATGCTTTGAAGTAAAGCTAATTTTAATGGCAGACTTGAAACAATCAATCAATTCTCCATAAAAAATAGCACTATTCCATAGAACAATAATACCTCCAGAGGCTCCAACAGAAGGAGAGAAAACAAATTTATCAAATCTCTTAGGACAAAAGGATCTAATGAAACTGTGATCAAAACTTTCACATTTTGTTTCTTGCAGACAGATAATGGCACATTGGCTCTCCTCAATTTTGTTATAAACCAGAATTCTTTTATTTTTATCATTAAGTCCCCTGACATTCCAATCCAGTACTTTCCAATCCAAAAATAAATGTGGTGTATTATCCATTGAAAAGAATGAATAAAAGAGCAAAATAGCTGGACCAGCCAGCTACCATAGGGACACAAGGCACCATTGATAAAACATAGTAATAGTTTACTGATAAATCCACAGAGAGGCTCATAGGTAGCAGATCCATTACACAATAAAGATCCCAAGAGATAACCAGAGAGTACATGGCAAACCAAGGACAAAAGACATTACACAATAGTCTTTCTAACATGATTACTTCCTCTTGTCTTTTGGAGAATAAGGGACAGCATCAAGCTTGTCCTCAGTGAGCTCTTCATCTGCAATCTCTAGAGCTCTCCCCACCTGCTGAAGGACCACAATTGGGGTGTGTGGAGTGACAGTGGCATTGTCATCAGCAGGTCTAGCAGACCTTGGTTTTTTCCTGGGCTGTGGGTTATCCTGCATGGCCACCAATTTGAACCCATTATGCATAGCAGCCTGCCTAGTGCTTCTCCTGACAGAAGATTCCACAGAAGGAGTTCCCATTTTGCTCTTCCTTCTTTTCCTAGAAAGGATATCAGAAGCAGGTGAAGGGAGGGAGTCAATTTCCTTAATAGAAGCAGTGGGCAATGGGCCAGAGGAGCTAGTGGAGCCCCCAAAGCACAGACTTCTAGCTGCTCTCTGTGCTTTAAAAAATCTTCTCTTGGCAGTAAACTGAAAAGTAGTTCCTTTAAAAGGAACCGTGGCAGCAGAAATCATAGAGAATGGGCTTGGAGAAAGTCCACTGGGCCTGGCATAAGACAAGCACATAAAAGGCACCAACTTCTTTAACACTTTCTCCCACTGCATGGAAGGGGGCAGGACAGGCCCATACATGTGGGAGTTTGTCTGAACCCATGGCCAAGCAAAGAGACCAGGGGCAGGTGGTGCAACATTGGCAGTGTGAACCTGCGGCATATTAACCATCAACACATTCTGGTTAACAGAGTTGTCAGAATCAGAGCTGACTGTTGAGTTGGATTCATGCCGAGGAAGGTGGTGGTCCCACCCTCCAACTTGCCCATCTGCAGGATCTTGCTCCTCCATTACATCATCTTGAGGTTGCTGATTGGGGAAATCTGCAGCAGGTGGTGGCATATTCCACCCAAGTTCAGGGTATTGGGGCAGCACGAAGTGACCAAGATCTTGTTGAAGGTGCCCAGGCAGAGGGTGCGGATTCCCATCAAAGGGCATCGGGTCTTCATCAGGCGGCATCACTTCATCGAACTCTGCAGATAAAAGATAGCAAGGGGCAGTCCAGGACTCCCTCACTGCACCCAGAGAACTGAAGTTCCCAAAGACTATATCTCTCGGAACAAGCTGGGGAGAGATGAAGGTAACATAGACCAGAGTTCTGTCCAGAATCCCATCAAGGTGGTGCCAATGATGAAATCTCCCAAAGGGGGCAACTGCATTTGCTAAATCCCTCTCATTACGAAAGTCATATGGAACTCCCAACAACATAATCCATCCAGTTCGAGAGCCAAAAGCTGATTTATGCAGTTGAGTACGATTATCATGATTAACAAACCGCACAAAGATATTCTCCTGCAGTTCATAGGGTCCGTTCTGAACCAAAGCAGTACGCGCAGCAGGGCTATGCATTTTGAAGAGACCAGTACCAAAAAGGCATGGCTGCGCATCCTCAACAACACGCTGGAGAGTTTGCTCAATGTAATCACGAACCTGTAGCCGCCAGAATTGTTCCTCCTCTTGCTCTGGTTCCACAATGGCGACGCATTAGGCTTCATGGTCTCTTGACGGGGGAGCAGTGGGCGTGTAGAAGGAGCGGGGGAGCCGTGAAGGTCCGCCGTCTACGATCTGGAAACCCTGCGGCACCCACCTCGCCGGATTGAGCTCGAAGGTCGCCATTGGGGCAATCGGGGAGTGCTCGTCGAGGACAGGGGCAGGGGTTAACCGACAGGTGGTGGTGGCTTTGTCAGGGAGAGGTGGAGTGGAATACGTAACGGCCTCGGCTGACGCTTGGGAACTCACGGAAGGACAAGAAGACTTTTTTTTTGGAACCCAAATACAAGAGGTTCGTTTACTAAAACAGTTCTTCTCAATGTGACCATAGTAAAAGTATTTACGACATCGGATATCATTATTACAGCTATTTTTATCATGTTGCATAGATAGACATCTAGCACATTTCTAGAAACGAAATGCAATGTCATCAATGACAGATTGCAGCCCAAGCTGTCCCGTGTCTTCAGAAGGAGCCAAAAGGTCTTGAGAGGATGAAGATGACACGATGGGAGTAGGGGTTTCAATATTTGTGAAAGAACCAAAAGTGATACCCGAAGAGTTTGACGATAAATCACAATATCCTTTGCAAGCATCATAACTAAGTGCTTCCGAGAAGACCAGTTTTTTGCTTAGTGAATTTTTGGATTTGATGCTAGATCGAGGAACTGGTAACTTCAGAGCATCCAAGCCAAGTTGAATCTTCTTTTTGGTTGGACTAACCAGAATCCACTCTTTATTACATTCCTCTTGCCAATATTTGAATTCACTTATCCAATGAGGTCGCAAGAGAAAGACTTGAGCTTATAAATATGAAACCCAACAAGTTTATTGGAGACATTGAAAGAATAGGTTCTATCATTAGGATGAGAAACTTTTAGGCTGCCACAAAACCCTCCAATAACCGCCTCTAGGGCAATAGCAACAGAATCTTCATTAAGACGGAAGCACGAGCGTGCAAAAGATACCACCATAATAAAATGTGCAGAATAATATGTTGGGTGAACTGTTGAAGAGAAGAGACGATCGATCTCTTTGAGAACTCATTATTGAAAGCTTGGTTAGTTGAGCCAAAGATAATATCATCCACATAGAGTTGGCATATGAAAAGCTCTCCTCTCTTTGTGAAGAGAGTGGGGTAGATCTTCCCAACTTCAAAACCACGGTCATCCAACAACTCTCTAAGGTTCTCATACCACGCACGTGGTGCTTGTTTAAGTACATAGAGCGCCTTATCGATCTTATAGACATGGTTAGGAAAGTTGAGACTCTCGAACCCTGGAGGTTGCTTAACATATACCTCCTCTTTTAGTGGACCATTCAAGAAAGCACTTTTAACATCCATTTGTTGAAATTTGAAGTTATGCGAAGATGCATAAGCAAGAAGGATACAGATGGACTCAAGGGGAGCCACGGGAGCATAGGTTTCATCAAAGTCAATGCCTTCAAATTGAGTGTAACCTTGAGCTACCAATCATGCCTTGTTCCTTATAACAATGCCATGCTCATCTTGCTTGTTCTTGAATATCCACTTAGTTCCAATAACATCGTGGCAATCTTTGGGCTTCTCAACTAATCTCCAAACCTTGTTACGCTCAAAGTTATTGAGCTCATCATGCATAGCTTCAACCCAATCGGAGTCCTCAAGAGCTTCAAACACTTTCTTTGGTTCCACCATAGATATGTGAGCTTGATGCTCACTAAAATGTGCCAATTACCTTCTTGTGGATCTTCTAGCTTGAATATCTTCCAAGACCTTGTTGTCTTGGGAATAAATATGCTTCAAAGCTCTTCTTATCCTTCTAGCACGACGGGCTTCGATCTCCTCATTATTGCGAGGAGGGATCACTTGATCATCTTGATCATTTGGGTCCCCGTATTGACCAACTTGGCCTTGATCATCATCATCATCAACACTAGCTTCAACTTGAGGAGAGGAGGACGAGGATGGTTGATCTTGGCCTTGACTAGCATGAATGATAGGAGTGGTAGCATCTTGCGTAGTGACTTGGTCAATAAGAGGAGGGTCTTCAATATGTTCTTGGGTAGGTGCATCACTTGGCTCCTTGGCTTGTTCTTCTATTGTAGAGGAGGGCTCCACTTGAGTAGAGCATAGTCCTTCTCGAGTCGCCATAAGGTGTCCCTTGATGGGGCGAAAAAAATCCCACACCCACCCTTCCTATGGCTTCTTGAGGCATTTCAACATCTACATTAGAAACATGAAATTGCGCCACTTGGGAGCCATCATTTTCCTCGAAAACCACACTACAAGATTCTATGACAATCCATGAGGCTTTGTCAAAGACTCTATAAGTGTGGGATTCGTCACCGTAACCAAAAAATATACCCTCAATAGTTTTGGATTGAAATTTAGACAACCTAACACCATTGATCAAATAAAAGTACTTACAACCGAATAAACGGAAGTAGGAGACGTTGGGATTGTTGCCGGTGAGGATCTCATATGGAGTCTTGTCCAAGCCCTTGCGGATGTAGAGGCGGTTGGAGGAGTGGCAGGCGGTGGATATGGCCTCGGCCCATAAATATTGGGGAGAAGAATACTCCGCCAACATGGTCCTTGCCATATCCAAGAGAGTGCGATTCTTCCGTTCGGCAACACCATTTTGTTGAGGAGTGTAAGTGGAGGAGTATTGATGACGAATGCCTTCTTCACTAAGGAATTCATTCAAAGTGTAGTTCTTGAACTCCTAACCATTATCACTCCTAATAGCCATGACTTGCACATTGTGTTGACGTTGCACTTCGTTGGAGAAGTCGATGATGGTTTGTTGAGTTTCACTCTTGCACTTGAAGAAATAAACCCAAGTGTATCTTAAATAATCATAGACAATCACCAAGCAATACTTCTTGCCACCAATACTTGCCTCGGGCACGGCACCAAAGAGATCAACATGGAGGAGCTCCAAGATCCTCTTTGATGAAATAATAGTCTTGGCCTTGTGCGAGAAATCATGCATCTTTCCTTCAACACACGACCTACAAACGCGATCTTTGGAAAAGGAAACATTTTCTTTTAGTCCGATAGAAAGGCCACCTTTGTGAAGACTTTGCAAAGTTCTCATGTTGACATTGGATAGGCGGCGATGCCACAACCATCCCACGTCCGCCTTTCCGAAAAGACACATTGATTGAGAGTTGGTAGACTTTGAAAAGTCCACCACGAACAACTCATTTTCAACATGTCCCAACTCCCACGTATGCGATGTCAAGAGTCTTGCTCCTCAAAAGGACCACAATATCTTCATAAAAAAGACGGAGAAACCCATATTTCCAAGAGAGCAGACGGAAAGTAAATTGAAACCAAGGGATTCGACAAGCATGGCATTCACGATAGTGATATCGGGAGCAATCACAACCTTGCCGAACCCCGATACCTTAGACGAGGACGAGTCTCCATAAGTGACGGTTGCTTGAATGTCATTTGGGCGCAACTCCGTCACAAGTTCTTTGCTTCCGGTCATATGACTAGTGCATCCACTATCAATTATCCATTTAGACCCACCGGAAGCATAGTCCTGCACGAGATCATTGACTAGAGTTAGGACCCGAGGAGGGTCCCTTCATGTTAGCAACACGGGTCTTTGGAACCCAAATGGTATAGTTAATGTAACCCTCAATAGAACCAACATATTTAGCTTACACAACACCATAATAATCAAGATATAAGAAATGGTGTGGATTGTTAGTTCCCGCGGAAATGCTACGAGTAGTGTTGTCCCTCATGACACTACTACTCGAAGCCACATTGGTTGCTTGTGCAGGAGTGCTACGAGTAGTGTTGTTCCTAATTACAATACTACCCGAGGCACCATTGTTGGCCTACTTCTTGTTCTTCTTGGCAACATAGCCAAGACCTTGCTTGCCCACTTGTGGCCTTGGAGCACTCAATTGTGGTCTAGCAACAACCACATGAGGACTAGGGGCCACCACTTGTGGGGTAGAGACCACAACCTTCTCAACTTGAGGGCCTTTGCCCTTGAGCCTTGCAAGCTCATCTTTCAACCTAGCATTTTCCTCAATAATATTTGCATGATCAAAAGAAGTAGAGGTGCTAGGGTTGTTAAGTTGATTAAGTTGAGTTTGAAGTTGTTCATGCAACTCTTTGAGGGAAGAATGTTGACTCTCGAAAGCTTTGTGAGCATCGGTTAGTTTTTCAAACTCCTCGGTTAGTTTACCATGACCAACACCAAACTCAACCTTATCCTTTTTAGCCTTGTTATATTTAGAAATTGCAAGGTCACGTTCCTTAGTGATTTTAGAAACAAGTTCATTATGAGTTTTTTCAATAGATTCAAGTTCCTCCTCGAGAGAAACTCTACCATTATGCTCTTCCTCAAGAGTCATAGTGAGGGATGCAATTTCATCCGCATCCCTTCTTTCAACCTCACCTTTCTTCTCAGGAGCTTCTTGGGCATCTCCCATGTGACGCCCCGAGATCGGGCACTATGCAGATTTCAGCATTTCCGCCAAAATCCACATAATAACCGATTCCAGGTTGCCACTTGTGATAACATTACAACAGTTCACGAATAATCCACAACAACAACAGAAAAGATATATACAAGACGACTCAAACGAGTCAAGGATACAACTGATACAATACAAAGATCCAAATAACAGTGGAAGAAACAACATAGTGTCCGTCTACGGACAAGATACAAACTGGACTAAGAGTCCCGAAGATAACCGATGGCGTCCAATCCCTGCCCAGGCCAAGCCGGAGGGATTCCCAAGCTAACGTCGTCAGAATCCAAACCTGTTGACTGCAATGTGGAATATGCAGCCACGAAATGGATTCATGGGTCAGTACGGTTAAGTACTGGCAAGTGGATAACCCATACTCACAAGATACCAGCGTAACCAATCATCACAAGATACAAATACTTTGGGTACAACGGAAAGGAAGGGATTACTGCAAAGAAGCAGCAGCGGGCTGCACTAACTAACTACAGAGACGCGCTACAACATCCGGCTAAAAGAAAGGGATAAGATAGCGCGACAAAACCAACTATAACTACTCACCAAACAATACCCATCCAGTGTTACCCCCTACTAAGGAAGCAACCCAAGGAAAACTCACACTGTTGATTAAGGTGACATTCATTTTTATGGTGAAGGTAATCTATATTACTAGTCAAGTTATCATCGTTAAGTGTAAGTTGTCTGAGTACTTGTTAGCCAGCACTTTCACCAAGTCATCCATAACCGCGGACAACACGGCTTCTCGAGAAGATTTAACCCTGCAGGGATGCACTAATTTGGCCGTGCACGTAAGAATGACCCGCCAGGCGGGGAGCAAACCCACCAAGCAGGCCACTCAACACAACCCAACTCTTCTTCGTATCAAGCCCAAAGAACCCCGTGCAATTGAGCGCACGGCTAATCAAGCCCCACGAAGAAAAGGGGACCCTCATAGCACTCTAAGAACGTGTCTCCCTAAATGCAGACTACAAAAGTTCCACCCTGGCGCCAAGGGTTCGCACCTGCATATGCATGCGGCAAATGGAAAACCCGAACTAAATGAGGCGATTTGGACGAGATGCGAATCGAATCAGAATTGCGGGGGGCGCCCATACTCGCTTCCCACATGCGGTTAGTGCGCTCATCATGGATCGGAGGACAAGACCCTTTTCCTAATTACGTTTGACACTAGCAGGCCTCAAAACCACGCCGGGCCTCCTGCCGGTGCCTTATCATCAAATTATTATTACCCAATACATTAACATGTTGTTGATTTAATTGAAACCCAACTATCAAACTAAACAGGTGATAAGACGGACAACAAGACTTGAGCGCAAACAACACTAAGCATGCAACTATGACACGAGGCTAACAGGGTAAACAAACAACAGTTAATAGGAAGTGGAAGGAAGGCTATATCATGGTTGCAAGGTAAACATATTATAGGATCGAGACACAAGCATCGAATCATAAGGCTAGCATAAGGACAACGGAAAGAATCGGTAACAAGTGATGAAAGGCAGCCATAGGTAGCAAGTGAGTATACTTGCCTGAGATCCATCAAGTAGAAGTACATCCGCAGAACTTGTCGTTGCTCACATCATCTCAACGTCCTATCCGCGAAGAAGCAACGAACTAGAACAAACACCGGATGCAACAATTACTACTACGGTAAAAGATCCAGCATGATCCTAATTTATATGCATGACAAGTTAAAGGATGCATCAAAGATAAACTAGTTGACATGGTAAACATATTTAAATGGGCTCATAAGCAATTTGGATTGCATATGGAAAAGCCCATGAATTAATGTTGAATCAAATGATCTACAAATAACCATCATGTGAGAGTTGATTAGAATGATGCATGGATGATGAAAACAATAAGAAAACAACAATAGCTTCAGTTTGATATGTTGTTTACCAAGTTTGGAATTTTATTTGTTAAGTTATGAACTTTGGCATTTTAAATGATTTAAACAAACATTTGTTGTTTTCACCAATTTTAAATGTTCAAAACAGATAACAAAATTTATATTTGGAAAGAACACAAAATTTTAGATGGAATACATATTTCATTTGTTGAATTTGGATTTTAGATGAGCAAGTTATTAAATTGACAATTTTAAATGCATTAATTAAGAAATAGTTGTTTTCAGCAATTTAATTTATTCAAAATATAAAACAAAGTTTATATTTGGAAAGCTTATTCAATTTTGCATGGAAAACATATTTTACATTTTGGAATTGGATTTGAATTGCCCAAGTTATGAATTTTGCAATTTAAAAGGTTTAATTAAAGCATTGAATTATTGCACCACTTTTAATTAGGAAAAACAGTAAAAAAATTGTATTGAAAAGGTTGAAAACATGTAGCAAATGTTTCACTGAACATTTTGAGCTATTAAACATAATTTTTAGATCATTACTGAATTTATTATGCATTTTTCCATAAGCATTTTATTCTGCCCTTTTTAGTAAACAGAAGGAAACATGTTAAAATTTAATTCAATTGTGACCAAATAAAATACCAATGTGTAGAGTTTGTTAAGACAAATTTTTAGAGCCCAAGTTTGCTCAAATTGGGTGAACAGAACTCAAGTTATGAATTCCCAAAGTTTCCAATTTTTATTGCATTTTCTGTATTTAATTATTTAGTGCAAAATTTATTACAGAAACATGTTGCAACTTTGTGACTAATAGAAAGAGCACAAGATTCTGAATCCATAGAAACTTGAATCACTGAAATTGGAGCAATTTTCAACTTGTTATAGATTTTACAAATAGGGATTCAGTTCTGTTTTTCTGGAGTTCGAGAAATAAAAGAAAAAGGAGGAAAAAGGGGTGGCTTTTGCTGCGGAAGGGAATCGAACTCGGGACTCCAGGGAGCGGGACAGGGCGCCAAGCCACTGGGCTAGCTGTGCGAGTTGTGATTGTATACAGTTCAGACATTACAAGAGGTAGGCAAGGCGCGTTAACTGAACTTTCAATATGAAAGTTTCATACTACGGACAGGACGACGACGGAGGACAGAACGACGAGCGTGACGGCCGTGCCGCTCGACGGCGGACACGCAGAGCAGGAGGGAGAAGAGAAGGGATGCGTCCCGAGGGACGGAGCTCTCACTGCGGGGTTCTTCGATGTAGCAGCGGAGGAGGAAGGCTCGGGGACGAGGGGAAAAATGCGGCCTGACGGAGCTGCGGTCCGGCAGTAACTCGGTGGGGAAAAACGGCGACGGCGCCGCCTCCAGGAAGCCTCCTAGGGCCGGACAATGAAACGGAGGCGACGAGGAAGCTGTGCCGTTTCCATTCCCGCGCAGAGGAGGTCCCGCCGACGAGCACGGCCATGGTGCCATGACCACCAACTTCCGGCCATGGTCGCCCTCCTGGTCCTTCAGAGAAGTACAGAGGAAGGGGGAGGTGGGGAAGAGAGGAGACGATGGCGGCGCAGGAGGGGAGGAGAGGGTCTAGGGCGAGCTAGGGCACGGAGGGCACCGGGGTTGCTTTAAGGAGTCGGGCGGGCGCTCCCGGCCATCCCATCAGACCACTTTTGACGTGGACAAGGCAGATGCGCAGCCGTACAGGAGGTTGAGGACGACGTGAGTGGAGTGGTCGAACAGGTAAACAGGCCTTCTGGAAGCAGCGGGCTGCAGGGAGATGGGCCAGAAAATGAGAGGATGCCAACCCGTTAAGAAGTTTAGGATTTCTCTCAGTTTTAAGTGAATAAGAAAGAGAAAGAGAGAGATAAAACTAGAAAGAAAAGAGGTCACAGAATTAGGCAAGACGTGAATAAAAGAGGCAAAGGATTTTCAACATAATTTACAAACTTTGTTTTTCGTTTGAAAATAGTTCGTCAACTATATTCAAATATTACTTGGGATTTTATTCTGAAATAGCAAAGGGGAGATATGGATTTATCATTTTTGCCAAACAAAAATAAGTTGATCAAAATAATAACTTGAGTTCTTAATAAAACATGCAAGGTTATGGAATGTGATGCGATGAAGATGCATGATGTCATGATGCGAAAAAGAAACCAAACAAACAATTTCTATTTGGGGAAAACCCCGGCCGTTACATCCCAATTGGCTCATGAGATGTTCGAAGTACTTCTTGGTCTCCCCTTGCATGTTAGACATAAAACGTTCTAAGGAGAGCATTTCATCTTCTACTCTAAGACTAGCAAGATTTTCTAGTTCACTTGGGGTCTTAGAGTTGGGAGAAGTTGATACCTCCGAGGCCTTAGCCATGAAGATCTTGGCATTTGGGTGAGGATGATTTTCATTGGGGGGATTCAAACAGAGATGAAGATGACGGAGTAGAGGCAATAGCTAGAGTGGCCACTTCACTAGTAGTTTCTTCTTCTTCATCACTCCCGGAATCATATTCTTGTTGAATGACTAGCACAAACTTGGTGGGAGATTTCTTGTTGAAAGGTTTCTTCTTGAAATGAGGCTTCTTGTACTCAACCTTGGACTTGTCCTTGCGAACGAGCTTGCCACTATGGTGTTCTCTATTTTCATAGGGGCACTCCGCAATGAAGTGGTGCTTATCTTGACAATTGAAGCAAGACCTCACTTTTTGAGCCCCATCATTGCCATAGCAAGACTTGGTCTTCTCCTCAACAAATTTCGTGGACTTGGGAGGATTCCTCCAAAACTTTTGCACGGTGAGAGCAATGATATCCTTGAGCACAGGATCATACTCTTGATCCTTCAATGGAGCCAACACCTCATTGCCTTCTTCTTCATACTCAACCTCTTGTGACACAACCTTGGCCATCAAAGCAACCGATGCCCCTTTGTGCATTCCTATGACCGTAGCATGGTTGTCAAGAGCATTCTTGGTTTGCACTTGATAGGAGCACATTTCTTGCATAACTTGAGTTGAGGTCATAGAAGGGAAATCATGTATTACTTGAATGCTCTTCAAGTCCGCGAGCTCAAATGGCATGAGGGAAATCATGTACTTCCTTTTGATCCAAGCACCATCAATGTGCTTGGCACCAACATTAGTGAATGCGGTGGCACGTGTCTTCAGCCTTCGGTACATGTCTTCGTGGTTCTCTCCATCATGCATATAGAACCCTTCTGTCTCATTGGTTAAGGCATCATATCTATTCCTTTGCATGCTCTCATTGCCCACAAACATGACGACAAGAGCGTCCCATGTTTCCTTGGCGGTGGAATATTGTTGAAGATGTGGCATGTGGTTAGGACCCACGGCTTGTTCAAGAATTGACAAGGCGGTGTAGTTGAGTTGACAATCTACGGCTTCTCTTCTTGTTAGGTTCTTGGGGTCATGAGGCTTGTATCCATCACGAGTGACCCTCCAAGGCTCTATACAAGAAGAGTTCAAGTGAGTCTCCATGTAATATTGCCATTCACGAAAAGAAAATGCATCAATTTTAGGTGGATCTCCCCTAGGGATTATATGAGGATGTGGGACGGGAGGGTCGGGAGAATAACTTCCGGGGACGGACTGAAATTCTCCCTCTCCTTCCGTACCCTTCTTCGTGGAGTTTTCGGCGGATTTTTTTAGATGGATCACCATCTACCCCTTTCTTGGCACCCTACGGTCCTTTGGCTTTCAAGAGTTCCATCAAGACTTGATGCAACTCATCGATTTTGGTGTCTATGGATGAGGTAAATGAATTTTTCAACTCATTGAGATCATTCATGGACACCGGCGCCGCGGAACCTTCGGTATCCGATTCATCACCCATGCTTAAACTCTTAGGCGGTTAAGCCCGATAGAAGAGCCGAGGCTCTGATACCAATTGAAATTTATGTATGGACACCTAGGAGGGGGGGGGGTGAATAGGTGCGGCGACCAATTTTAATTTTTCTTTCACAATTAGGCTTGACACAAAGGTAAATTCTCTAGATAATGCAACTACGGTGAATTTACCTATATGACAAGGATACCACAATCACAATACAAGTATGAGTAAAGGGAGAAGGGAACGAGGTAACCGATACGAAGCACGCGGAGACACAATGTAATCCCGAGTTCCTCCTTGTTAAGGGAGTACGTCTCGTTTGAGGGGTGTGAGCTCTCCACGAAGGCCTACTCAACGCCACAAAGGCCTCACCCTATTCTCCGATGAACCCCGCCACAAAGGCCTAGTCCACCTTCCACTATTGATCCCCTTTGAGGCGGGAATCGAATCCTTTACAAACAACTTGGGGCACACACCCACAACCAAATTGGGGGCTCCCAACAATCTTGAATCACCAACAAGTAGCAAGATTCCTAGGTTCTCCACAAGAGGAAACCCTAGGCTAGATCCCTCGAGCTAGAGAGGGAGAAATGAAGAACGGCTCGGTGAAGATGTAGATCGGGGCCTTCTCCTTCAATCCTCCAAAGATCTTCGAGTTTGGTGCGAGGGAATGGGAGTTATTGAGGATTTGGTGAGCTCTTAAAGGCTATTGAATGCAAAGGGGAAGAAAAGAATATCCGGTCCAAGTTTGGACTGGAATATCCGGTTTGCAGATCTGCTCGAATCCGTTGACTTCAACTGGAATATCTGGTTGCCTTTGAATAATCCGGAACAAATAATCCGTCTCATCTCTGTCCCGCGCAGGAAACTGGACCGGATATTCCGGCTCCTCTAGAATAAGCCGGTCCAAATAATCCGGTTCCTTTCTGCCAGTTTCATCTCCAGACCTTAGCCGTTTTAGAGCAAAATATCCACAACCGGAATATCCGGTCTGAGATGAATAATCCGGTACCAAAAATCTGGCTCATCTCTGTCCCGAAAATGGACCAAAACTATCCTAACCGGAATATCCGGTTGCCCAGAATAATCCGGTTAGAATAATCCGGTTGGCTTGTGTCCCAGTGGCCAATCTTCACCGATCTTTTCGGTGATCGACGCCAATGTTAAGTATAACACCTGCACACTAAACACCTCGATAAATAATGTACTTAGTATTGGTAACTAACACACAAAACACTGGGAAAAACGAAATGCACTTTCACTTTCCATAAAACATTTTTATTTTCAAAAGTTAGCACCACTAAAGAAACTAGTGAACCAAAAATAAATTAAAGAGTGCCACTGATGAAAACCAGGGAAATCTCCTACTCTTGTTTGCCCATGAAAATTTTATTATGAAGTTGTCATGATGAGATTCTTCCGTCATTTCCTTCTCCAGCTGCTCATAGTTTTCCATAACCGGGGACATGGCTAATATCTTATTTTGTTAACTCTGTAGAGTGTGTGCACTTTCACCTTTAGACCCAGTCATCCTAGAAATCCTATACACTCGGATGTATTAAGGAAAGTCGAAGATTGAGACAAGATTTTTCAGAATTATGAATTCAACCCACTAGCAAGATCCGTTCCTCCTAAAATCTCCCTACATATGCTTGTCAATCCGACAGATTGAATCCACTCAACTTAGTTGATCAAGACAGAGCCCATATGTTTAGAGCCTACACTAGAAGCAATCAAAATAGGTGGTGACTTGAAACCTCTTGTTCCTGTGTGGCAATCCACAAGTGAACACCTCGGGATATTAAAGGCCCCGAGGAGATACTTAACTCTCGATAACCAAGCAATACCACATCCACCCAGGTGATCCATTAAATTTAGTAGTTTTATCCTTAACATCTAAGTAAAACATTTCATGAATATAGATAAGCATTTCTACTAGGTCCAGTATTTTCTACACTAATAGGATATAAAAGGGTGGCTACACACTACTTGGGATATTAGCATATCATATAACTAGTAGAAAAACCTATCAAGCACACTACTGAAAAGCAATAAATGCATATAGGAAAATAGGTCTTTGATGATGTGTCATTTTCCTTTTTAAAGTTGGTGTAAAATCACACTCTCTTCACAGATAGAGGGTTCCTCTCCGCACAATCTAACCAATACAAATACATAACAATAAACAAGCAACTCACAAACACAATGCATACAAAGTTAAACAAGCATAGAAGTGTGTTCAAAACAAGATTGATTTTATGTTATTTATTGATAGGCGAGAGCTTTTCACATAACTCAATATGCAAAGATAATTATGATGATTAGGTTGGTGGGTAGTTTTTTATGGAAAAGGGTTGAGTTTGAAGGATTAAAACTTGAGTGGTTCCTATTTGTAAAGGAAGTTCCAAGAGTTCACTTTGGTTGGTCTTTGATCCAAAAATTATCACACCACAATTTATCTATTAGGGGTTTACACATCTCGTCCAAATCAAATGACCACTGTTGGAGGATTTTAGTCCAATCTTACATGAAAAAGGTTCACATGTGCCCATATGGTTTAGGTATTGGTGTCTCTGGTCCAAGGTTACTAAATGGAATATTTTTTATAGAATGAATCATATAAAATTTATTTATAGAATTTAAACTAGGTCAAAAGTACTCAGAGATACATTTAAATCCTAAATCAATTTTAAATAAGTTCAATAATCATTTTGCGATAGTAGGTATTAAAGTACATATCCTAAGGTTTCAAAAAATATTTTATTTTCCAATTTTGGAATTATAGAATTTAAACTATGTCAAAATGTATCCAAATGGCTCATTTGAATTTGGACATATTTATATTGTTAAACTTGAAATTAAACAATGCTAAGATATTCTACAGGTCAAGGTATTTTCGAAAAGACCATTTTTTCTTCTAAATTTAGCCTTCTGGGTCAAAAGTTATAAAGGTTCCAAGTTGGAGGGACATTTTTGCAAAACTGTAATTTAATTTTTATTTCGGAATAAATCCCAGAAAAGGCCGGGCCACTTGGCGCTTCTAGATTGGTTTGTACCGATTTTATTTAATCTCGGCACTTGGATCTAGATCCTACGGCTGTAGATCTTGGGTTTTACCGTGGCGGCGGGGCTGGTCGTAGAATGGCGCGACGGCGGCCGAAGGCTCGGGCATTCGACGGACTCGTTCCTCCGGTGATCCTTTTGCACGGCGAATGTGAAGGAGACGTGCGGCATGAAATGGTAAACAATATGGGGACGACGGCGTCCTCTACGGGGTCCTCGATCGACGACGAGGCGCAGCCGAAGAGGTTCGTGCGCCAGCGAGTTTGGGAGTGGTTGGCGCTGGCGATTCTTGCGCTGATACAAAAAGAGGAGGGGATCAATAGGTGCGCATAGATGAGGGGAGCCCAGAGGGACAGAATGGTGCGGGCTCGCTTGCTACCTTCGCCGAAAACGAGCGGGACAGTGGCGACATCGCGGAGCTCCGGGAAGCAATTTCGACGGTCTAGCGACCCGATTCGAAGGGGAGGAAAAGGGAAAACAGATCAAAGGTCATGAGATTTATAAAGGGAACGAGGGAAGGGATAAAATCTGTTTGAATCGCGAGAAATATGGAGATTTCATTTGATCCCGTTGGGGATCGTTTCTTGCGCCGGAGATTGAGGTGGACTGACGTCATCATTTTTCTCTATTAATTCATATCTTTTGATTTAAAAGATCCAAACGAGCTCAAACCATTTTTTTAAAAATAATATCTTTCTGTTAAGAACATTTATGTAAACATTTCAACACATTTAAACATTCAAATTTTCAAATTATGAATACATGCATATTTTGCACTTTATGCCAATTTTAAATAAAGGTGTAATAAAATGATTTGTGGCTTAATAAAATTCATAAAAATTCGAAAAATCTAAGTAAGGTTTTTATACTATATTAAACTTATTTATGTTCCCAAATAAAATATTGAAAATTCTTTTTACGATTTTAAGGCTTGTTAAATCATTTAAGTAATTCATAAAACCATTTTTGGCCTATTAAATATTGATTAAAATCCAAATATTATCAAGGTTGACAACCCTCACTTGGTGAATGACCATAAATAATTTTCAAACCAACTATTTGAACCAACACCATTTTATGAAACTCTGCTTGATTCAAGTAATCCAAAATACTTTGAAAAATATTTATTTCGTAGCAACCATTAGGATTTGAAACTTGAGATTTATTTGGATTATTAAACTCAAGTACTTTGGAATAATTCATGGTGTTTCTTTCGTATGTTATTTGATTTTATTTTGGTGAGTTTCTTTTAGCAAGAAACAAATATTTCAATTTTTTGAGATTTTTTTATTTTCCCCCAAAATCAGGGATGTTACACTAAAGGTCATGTTCTTCCCTCCCAGATGGGACGGGCATTGACCCCCTGAAGCCGTATCCATCGATGTTGTTGCCTCACATGATGATGCGGGAGTAGTCTCTCATAGAGGTCGAGGGCTTGTATCAGTAGCTATGTGGTTATCTCTCTCTGTCCCATGGTGTGATATTTATTGTGATCATGAGCTATGTTAATCTAGTTGAGTCATATATCACTACTGCAGAAAGGTTTATAGCCGCTACATGGTTAGTGACAGACAAATATAAGCCTGTCACTAGTACGAACACTAGTGACGGGCACACGAGAGTATCTGTCACTAGTATGTATTCTGGAGACCAGCTTAAGAGGAAAATTATTTGGTGACGGACATCTAAAAAAGCCTGTCACTACTAATCGCATGCTTAGCGACGGGATCAAAAATTGGCTGTCACTAGTATTTTTCATGGGTGCGGCTGTAAGGGGGTAATTTATCAGCGGCCGGCATATTAAAAGCGCCATCATTGAAAATTTCAATCAAAAAATTTTCTCGAAATTTCACGTGGAAGGCGCCCTATACTTAGTCTTCCGCTTAAAGGATTGGAACCGTCCCCGGACTTTCCTTCGCATCGATCGGTTCCGCGAACGTGTGTGTAACCACCGCCCGATGCGCCCACGCGTTGACCCATTCTCTATGCTTCTCTCTGGCCATTCTTCCCCAATCTGGCTTCCTCGAGGTGCCCTGTGAGGCTGAGCATGCCTGCAAGGTTGACCTAGCCCTCTCACCGCCGGCGCCCAGGCGAGGGACCTTCTCGAGGAGGCCGGTGACATCACTGATGTGGATGACAGGCTCAACTCTCCTGCCGTGCAAGAAGCCCTGACGAGGTATTTCCTTGAGCAGGCTCTCCAACGACGACAACCCAACGCCGTCCCCTACCTCGCACAACAACGCCCATCCGCGACGTCCGTCCTGCCCGGAGCGCGGCGATCTGGCGTCGACGGCGCCGCCCCCGCGTCTAATGTGGCGTCCCGTACTTGACGACACTGCCCCCCACGTCCCACCTCCACCGCATCCCCTCCCGGCTTCCTGGCCCATGACGGATCCAGGGACCTTGCCAATGTCGATTTCATTCCCAACCAGCTCCGACCACCACACCGCGTCTCCAATCTTCGATCTCTGCCCAAGGTAAACCTCGAAGGGTTACACCTGCTTCTGCTTCAACCCGCAGCCGTAGATTCACGCCGCCGCGTCATCCCCTGCCACCACGACCACGACCTTGACTGCGCCGCTCGCCGCCGCTCTCTCGCCGGCCACCACATCCGCGTCTGCATCTGCAAACCCTAGCAGCGCATGCCAAGAAATCAATTATTTTTCTACTCCGGTGGTGGTGAGTATGGATGCGGGGCGTACTGGCAAGGTCTAGTGGGAAGCAAACCTGACCCTGAATTCACAATACGTGAAATCAAGTTGTCCCCAGGTCCCTATCCCCAATCCTCTTTACCGGATGATTTTTCTTGAGATAGATTGACTATTGGATTATACTGTGGCATGTTTTTGCAATAACCGAGCTGACATGTATTTTGAATTCCCTTTCTCACATTCAGCTATCTATTTGCTTCTGCCCAGGGTGTACATGAATGAGATTTTTTTGATCAATGCACAGGAAGAGCGCGGAGTCGGTCGACGACTTCAGGCTATTTCATACCCAGATTCATTCTCCAAGGTTTCTTCTTACTTCAGACTCCGCCATCCTCTAACTAGGATAGAAACACTGTAATTTCATACTATATTGCTATGCTTCTATTTGGATTCAGAGACCATACTGTAAGGGTCATGTTTCGGTTTACTCTCGCATGCATCTTAAACAACAGTCTAGTTGATCCAACCATGTGAAAACTGCATCCAAATTCCGTGTATGATATATGCCCCAAGTGTGAATTCAGAATGTGAACTCTATGACTCAGCTTCATTGAGTGTTCATCATGGCGATGTGCGGGCTTGATTTTATTTTCATCGTTTGTGGAAAGAGGGGTGACGAGCACGATGACCCCCCTGCGTTGCATTAAAATGAAAGAGTTCTAGGTTATGTTTTAGCCATAAGATCTTGGCCTATGTTCCCATGTTGTCCTTTACGAACATGTGCATCTCTTCACTGGCTTTGTTTCCTTATACATGATGCCTTTGTTGTTCATGTACTCTGTACAAATGTTGCTTGCTCATGTCCATTCGTTTGTTTGCTCAAGTACTTCTGAACACTTTCAGTTTTGAGGAAAATATCTCTCAAACATCTCTATATTATTGTTTAGTAGGGTGCCAATCAGTTCTAGACTAGCAATACACCGTTGAAACTAAATTCATTTGTTGCTTGAGGTCGAGTACTCGAGTTTCTTGTTTAATCAAATGTCATAGATGTACCTTACAATGTTCATCATGCTATTATTATACAGGGCCTAATCTGACCATGGCTGTGATTTGGGAGGAGTCTGGCACAACTCCTAGTTTCTCTTACTCTGCGACCAACAAGAACAGTTCTCTGATTTGGGAGGAGAAACTACCTGCTTAATCCTAAGAAGTAAGAACGTATGGTTAGTGCTCACCTTCCATTTCATAGTGTAGTTCTGTATTTTATAAGCATGCCACATATACAAGAAACAACAACTACCTTGTGGAATTTCTCAAAACAGAGTTAAAAACAGAACTCGGCATTTCCACACTATGAAAAGGTGAAATCAATACAACTTGCAGGCTTACAGAATAATAAGAAAGAGTAAAAAAGGATAACTCGTGTACGACCGATTGGTTGTTAAATATGGAGCTAACAATGAATTGAAGGATAGTTACTCATTATTCATCATTGGTAAATAGACCCTGAGAAAGGAGGGGAGGACTGATGGCACAGTAGACCACTTGGGAGGACTGTAATATTAGAGCACTTGGGAGGACTGTAATATTAGAGCAGCCAAACATCATACTTCAAGTCGGAGCAATACCCAAATACAAGAAGGCGGCAATGAGTTGTGCAAAGTCATAAAATCCATGTTAAGATGTGAATCACGTTTATTTTGAATTTTCTTGCTCTTCCTTTTGTTGCATATATTGGTACAAAATGCAAACTTAGAGATGCATAGCTTTGAAATAAATTATGGTAATATCATATCCTCTATATTTTACTCTTGATGTAACATCATATGCTCTACTTATAACCGTTCCTACAACATTTTGAAATAAAATCTGCAGTGCTTCAGTCCATGTACTTACATCAGTTGCCTTTCACTGTTTTCTTGATAGCTCTAGTTTCTATGGTGTGCTGCTTGTCTGATGGGAGGCAGCCAGGTGCACTGTGACGACAGCCTCAACACGAGCTCCGTAACGGCAGCGACTCCTTCGGGCAGAGCGGAGAGGGCAGAAATGGTATCACAATCACGGCGAGCACGGAGGCAAGCTAAGCCAGCAGGGACGACAATTTTGTTGTTGCATGAACACCGAATGAGGTATGTGGAAATTGTTATTTGTTCTGTTTGTCTAAACTGCCTCACAAGTTAGTGATGGATAGATATTCTTATTAATGTTTTTCTAACGTTCCTACCGTAAATGTGCAAGTAGATGGAAACCAAGTTATATCTTTATATCTATTTTTATTGTTAACGATCGGTGGATAATTATTTATCTTGTAGTGCAGCTACTTGCTTCCAGAATTTGATGGCACATGCACCCTACAAGATTGTTTTGGATATTGTCTTGGGAAGCTTAACGTCTCACAAGAGTTGGCTGAAAATGATAGCAAACTTGTTTTGGATATTGTGTGATATCGATGTTAATTTCACTTTGTAATACTTGTGATTCTATTTTATTATCTATGAGTATTTGTGATCATATTGTATTATCGGTGTGCAAAATGTATTTTTTTTTATCCTAAAGTATTTACTAGTGACGGGCAAACTAATGGACTACAGAAATACCTGTCACAAATGATAAGGAAAAAGCTCTACCGTGATAACTATGTAGTGACTGGCACAATCAAATGCCTGTCACTAGTAAACAAATACTAGTGACAGGCACGGGCCCGTCACTAGTAACCTCATACCAGTGACTAGTTATCAGTGACAGACGCTTTGCCTGTTCACTGGTAGTCTTTTCTGTAGTAGTGTATGATATTTCGCCATCTATTGCCTTTATGTATTGAATATGATGTTGCTCAAGTGGTTGGTGTCTAGTATAATTTCCGGAGTCTCTATGGGTTATAGATTAGAGGGATATTGATCATGAGTTTGTTCTTCTTATTGGATCAAATAATGGAATTATTAACATTCTGGATGCTTATGTTTAGTATGACCTTTCTTGGAATCAAGGTGACAGTGTGGATACCATGTTTGTATTAGAAAGACACTATTCTTGAGATGTTTGTGGCGTTTTAGTACTATTTTTGGATGCTCAAAGTGACAACGTGTGCGTGGTGTCTATAAATGTGGAATACGAACTTTAAGGTGTGCTTTTGTATCCCTACGCACTTCTATCCTATTTTGGTCCATAGAAGGGTGATATCCGAGTAATGTATATCATACATCCTTTTGTAGAATTTATCATGTGTTTAATTATATTAATATAGTTGAGAGTTACAACTAGTGAAAGTATGATCCGTAAGGCTTATTTCTCACTATTGTTACACCGTTTACTTTCAGTTTTGCTACTTCTTACCTTACTGCCATTTTTATTTCAGATTACAAAACCACCTTTTATCATCATTGTTGGGGAGGTGTAAGTTGCACTTGCACCCCTTCAATGAAGCGCTTTTTCTCGCACCGTTATTTCCACTATTTTATTATGTTTTCGCCGAACTAGTACACATGTGCAACTGATAATTTATATTAGGTGTGTTGAGGACTCATGAGACTTCTTATATCTTAATTACAAACTTGCTTGAGAGGAATACGTTCAACCTGCATCTCCGTGTGTTCGATAAACCTTGGGTTACTCACTTAAGGGAAATTTACTGCTGTCCTACACATCGCCTCACTTGGAGGCACAACATAGTCTACATGAATACATGCGTGTAGTAAATTAGTATATTATGCTATTTTCCAAATGGAACATAACAATGCTCTAGGGCCGAATGGTTTTCCGACAAAGTTTTACCAATTCTTTTTTGAGTGCCATCAAGAATGAACTCATGGCTATGTTTGTGTAGTTGCCAAACTTTAACTTGCCATTGTTCAAACTTAATTTTGAAATAATTATTTTATTTCTGAAGAAATAGAATACGGTAGAAATTCAACAATATAGACCTATTTGTCTTCTAATTGTTAACTTAAATATTTTTTACTAAAGTAGCCACTAATCGCATTACTGAGATTGTTGAAAAGGTTGTCACGCCTTATCGGCCCGCATTTATGTCTGGAAGACATATCCAAGAAGGGGTGGTCGTACTCCATGAAACTATCCCATAAACTTCATTGGAAGGAAATGGATGGTGTGATATTTAAGAAATATTTTCATAAGGCATATGACAAGGTTATATGGATTTTTCTACAACAAGTGTTATGTATGAAAGGGTTTCCGCGGAAGTGGCGTGACTGGATTGCAACGTTTGTTTGGCGGGTAGTGCGGGATTAAAATTTATTAATGAAATTTTCAATACTTCCAGAAAAGAAAATGGTCGAGGCAAGGAGACCCGTTGTCTCCCATTCTTTCAATATTGTGGCTGATATGTTGGCCATCCTTATAGTATGTGCAAAGGAGGATGGACATGTTGGGGAACTTTTACCTCATCTTGTTGTGGGTGGTGTTTCCATTCTGCAGCATGCTGATGATACAATCTTATTCAGGGAGCATGATTTGCAGAAGGTGACTAACACACAATTAATCCTCTGTTTATTCAAGTAGCTTTGGAGCTTAAAAATTAATTTTCATAAGAGAGATTTTTTTTTGGAAAAGCAAAGGATGATGGATAACAATATAAAAGTATATTTGGTCGTGAATCATGTTCCTTTCCTTTTAGATACGTTGGGGGTGCCTACCCATTACAGGAAGTTACTCATTTCAAAATGGCATTCGGTGGAATGTCACTTTGAGAGGAAGCCGGACTGTTGGAGAAGCAAGTTACTATCTTATGGGGATAGGCTGGTCCTAGTTAATTCTATGCTAAGATTTTAACGATGACTATGCTTTTTTTTTTTGAGATACCCAATGGGCATCAAAATGATTGGATTTTTATCTGTTTCTTTTTTTTTTGGCAAAGTGATGAGAATAAGAGGAAGCACCGTATAACTAAATGGAATATTGTGTATAGACCAAAGGATCAGGGCGGTCTGTGTATTTGAGGTGCTCGATATAAAAAATAAGTGTTTATTAAGCTCATGGCTATTTAAACTACTTAATGAAGAAGAGATGTGTCAATAATTGCTATGTAGTAAATATGTTCAGGATAAAACTCTAAAACAAGTGCATGCAAAATCATTTAATTCTAAGGGACTTATGTGACTTAAAGAAGAGTTCTTTTATAAAAGGCTATTTTAAAATTGGTGATGGAGCGAGCACTGGTTTTTGGTACGGCGTGTGGCTAGCTAGGAGATGTTCCTTTATCGCATCAATAACCATCTTTATATAACATTGTCAACTATACAAATGTTTTGGTTTCCAATGTTTTCTCACAAAGTCCGCTTACCTCAGGTTTAGGAGAAACTTAACGGGTTAACGGAGGGATCCGTGGCTTCATCTCTGCGAGAGATTGATGGGGATTCAATTTTCTGAGGAGTCTGATAGGTTTGTTTGGAAACTCACCGATCCAGACATGAATACGGCCAAATCAATGTATGATAACTGTATGAACGTTCATACGAGATTTCTGCATAATCTTTTGAAATTAAACATACCGCTTAAGATAATTATTTTCATGTGGTTCCTTCAACATTTTTTTTTTTGCTTACTAAGAATAACTTGGTAAAGATAAAATCGGTAGGGAATACAAAATGTTGTTTTTGTGATTCAATGGAGTCTATAGAACATCTGTTCCTTTCTTGTCCTTTTGCTAAAATGGTGTGGTGTGTGTTTTTTTCCTTATTAAATATGTTTGGTAATTGATTTTATGAGAATGAAAAAAAAAATTAAGGATAGAATGCGTATTGGGGTGTCTGTTTTGTGTAGACTAATTTGGAACTGTTGAAATAGTTTGGTCTTTAACAATTCAAGAGTCTCAAATTTTTTACAGGTCGTCCACATGGATACATATTGGATTATATTACAAGCTTACCTTCTCCCGGAGGATCAATTGGATATTATGGCTACATTGGGTACACTGGTGCTGATGGTCGCTCAGGATACTTTTAGCCGGACTAGGTGGCGTCATGGCTAAATGAGATTGATAAGAAAACTAAGACGCGTATTCATATTGGCGTGTCTGCTTTTCTTTGGACAATTTAGCCGTCTCGTAACGATGTTGTTTTAGCCAAAAAAAAGAAGGTGTCCATTTTTTTTGCAGCTGGTAAACAAGGCGTAATATTCTATCTACATGTGGTCCTTTCTGGTGCCGGCGGACCAGCGAGGACTTGTAGATACAGTTTATGCTCGACTGATGGCTGTCATTCGGGCTATTTAGCCGGGGTGGGTGGCTTAATTCTACGGGGATAGATACCTAGGGTCATGATTTTCGAGTGGTTAATTTTTGTGGCCATGATCTATTCAGAGGTGGGGTTTCTCCCCCATTTCGAAGGAAAAAAAAATGAGCAATGGCGGTGAGCATTAGTTATCGGGCGAGTTCTAGTACTGATCTCAGCCTTGACCAACGCGAGGGAGTCACGTGAACGTGTGGAACGCGTGAACAATTTTGTAAGCCTGATTAGACGTACGGCAATCTTGCTTGCTTCTTGAAGACAGTGACATGTGCTCGATCGGATCAAGCATGCGCGCGTAATGGTGGAGGGTGGAGAAAATATATTATCCTTAGTTTATTTTACATGTCATGTGAAGATTGATGGTAAAATTATGCAGCAAATATCTGCAAAATAAATAAATAAATTACGCAGCAAATAATGTGAGTCAATCATGTCTTAAGCCCCGCTTGAAATGAGCGTGAAATTAGACTAATCTCTTACTGTTGCGTTTTCACTTAATATTTTTCAGGTTTATGTGGAGATTAAGTGCGACCTTGACTAGACTGATATCTTCTAAAAAAAGATTAGACAGATATGGAAATCTTGCTAAGTTGACATTGCTTCACTGACATGTGCTCGATCGGATCGAGGGTATGTAACGGTGTGGTGACAGTCTGATCGTTACAATTTTTTATGTGTCATGTAAAATTAAGCTCAAACTGAGTCACAACTCCTTCTCTTCCTCTATAAAATTGCGTACATCGTGTTAGTATGTACATTCATCTCGAGTTCTGATTCTCAAGCCACAACGCAACTCCTTCCCTCTCCGACCACTTCGGTTTAGGGACGAGATGTCTGCCAAGGCCGGCAAGACCCTGGTGCAGTCGGACGCAGGGTCGTACGTGGCGTGGTCCGGCGCCGACCAGCCGGAGCTCGCCGCCGAGGGGATCGGGTGCGGCCTGCTCGTGCTCAGGCCCCTCGGCCTCGCCATGCCGCACTACGCCGACTCCCCCAAGTTCGGCTACGTCCTCGCAGGCAGCGGCCTGGCCGGGATCCTCCCGGTTGCCGGGGGCGTCGCGGAGAGGGTCGTCCGGCTAGAGCCCGGCGACGTCATAGCCGTACGCGCTGGGGACGTCTCCTGGTGGTACAACGACGACGCGGCGGGCGCCGGCGCGGACATGTCCATCGTGTTCATGGGCGACACGGCGCGCGCCGTTAGCCCCGGCGACATCTCCTACTTCTTCCTCGCTGGCGGCAACAGCGTCCTGCTCGGCTTCGACGCCGCGGCGTGGGAGACCTCCGGTGTGACGGCGGACCAGGCCGCCGCCGCGTTCCGTAGCCAGCCGGCCGTACTCCTCACAAGTCTCAGCCAGAGGCTGCACGGCGTGTGCCCGCGCGAGCACGACAGGAAAGGGCTCGTCGCGAACGCTGGTCACGTTGCTGCCGGGACAGTGAAGACGCTCACTTCGGCGGATCTGGCGGAGCTGGGCAGCCTCGGAATCAGCGCGGCGCTCGGGCGGCTCGAGACAGGCGCCACCAGCGCGCCGTGGGTTGTCCGTGAGGGTGCGGCCCAGGCGGTGTACGTGGCCCGCGGGAGCGCTCGCGTCCAGGTGTCCTCGGCGGCCGGCGGCGATACGCTGCTGCTGGACGAGGAGGTCATTGCGGGCAGCGTGTTCGTGGTGCCGCGGTTCGCCGTCGCGTTCGTCGCTGCCGGCACCGACGGCGTGGAGTGGGTGTCGCTGATCAAGAGCGCCAGGTACTTGACCGGGTTTCACACATCCGAAATGTCATCGGTGTACTGATCATGCTTACGTGACAGGCCGGCGGTGGAGCACCTGACCGGGACGGGCTCGGTGCTCGGCGGCCTCGCGGCGGAGGTTGTGCAGGTGTCGCTGAACGTGGCCCCGGAGCTGGTGGAGCTGCTCGGAGGACGGCGTGCCGCGTCGTCGAACTGAGCGGTGAGCATCGGTGCGCGCGCCGCCTGGCTCGCCGCGGCGTGTCGAACAGGCTCTGGTTTCGCCTTAAGAAACAGACACTTGGTGCACGTCGTACGTCGTTTGGTTCTTACCGTCGGATATACTGTCGTGCACGTCCTGTACTTCTATTTGCTGGATTATTGGCCTAATGTGTGTTCTGTTGTACTCGTGAAATCGAAAGCTGTCCCAGTATGAAATTTGTTGGACGCTTCTTCCAACCGAGAATTTTTTTTAATTGTCAATCAAATGTCACGCAATCTCAATTATAACTCATAGGCTATTCGCAATTCATGTGCAAATATTTATTTGATAAACAAAATATATCAATTACACCCATCACTACGAGAAACAATTAATATGCCGACGGCCAAGTTTTAAGCTGGCGGCAAAATATCGGGACCGTCGGCATAGACCCCGACATGCTAATCCAAAATGCAAAAAAAAAGGCTACGCCAACGGCAACACCGTCGGCCTATGTTATTTTTTGGCTACGCCGACAGCAACAGTCGGTGTATCCGAGCTCTGTTCTTTTTAACTTACTCACCGTTTTGAGCATAACTTTTATATTTGAACTTGGATTTCGACGTTCTTTAGCTCGTTTCGAAAAGGAGAATCAGATCTACATCATCGTGCATATTGTTCAAGCTACATTCTTAAAAAAAATACATGAGTAAAAACGGAACAAACAAGAAAGGGTTAACGGTTACCGGATGTAGACCTATAACCTGAGTTTTTCTCAAGAGTACCTAGGGGTTAAATATTGAGAAACTCTTGGTGTATCCATAATGAAATAGCTAGCTGTGTATCTAAAAATGATTTTTTCCAACTGAATCAGCAAAAACTTGTGTTTTCCAAAAGAGGTGGATGTAAACCTTTTCATAGGAACCAATTTGTTTATTTGTGCATATAACATTGTATAGGTTTTTCAAAAAAATTAGTTCTCAATTTTTGCAACATAATTGTTGTTGGTGCTTCACAAAAAACCCATTTTCACACTCGGAAAATGGAAATTTTTTTTTGTGCAATGAAAAGGAATTTTATTTTCGTCAACATTGTCTCTCCTTTCAAGATGCATGTTTGTGGTAGAATATGGACACATTTTAACAAACTATGCCATGGATGTGGCCATAACACACGTTATTTACCCGAAAGCCAATAACCTTCGTAGAAGATAGATCATTTATGTTAACACATTTTCAATATAACCGTCATACTCCAGTTATTATTTTTTTGTATATTAAGATATATATAATGACACCACGCGAAGGTCTTACTTCATTTTGATTTTTTTTTTGAATTGTTCGAATTTTCTATGCCGATTTAAAAAAGAAGCCAAGACGGCGGACATAAGTATTCGTAGCTAGGGGTTACATATTGAGAAATTCTTGGTGTATCTATGATGGAATAGGTAGTTGTGTAACTAAAAATGATTTTTGCAAAAAATCATGAGCAAACTACGATGGACCTGTGATACGTCCAAAACACACCTACTTTCCCGAGAACTTTTGCTGTTGTTTTTCCTCTAAACTTGTGAGTTTTGAATACAACCAACACGGACTGATGCCGTTTTCAGCAGAATTGTCCCGGTGTCTTGTTTTTGTGCAGAAACTTAACTTTCAGGAAAATGTCCAGAAAATATCGCAAATTCCCTTTTTTACTCGAAGACTCATGGAGCTAGAATACGAGATGGAGAGGAGCCATGAGGGGCCCACACCACGTGGCGGCACGGGTCCTACTAGGCCGCGCGGTGGCATGGTGTGTCCTCCCCGGCCACCCCCTCGTGCCCCCTTTTGACTACTTAAGCGCCTTAACCTAAAAACGTCGGGGGTTCATAATATTCCAGAGAAAAACACCCGAGCGCCGCCACCTCCTCGAAACTCAATTCGGGGATCAGAATTTCCTGTTCTGGCATCCTGCTGGGACGGTGATTCAGAGGAGATAATCGCCATCGTCATCTCCATCACCTCTCCATCAAACATCCATGATTCCCAGATTGTTAGGACATGGTGCCTAGTTTCCGTTGTTAGTGCTATATATCGTTGTTGCAACTTGTTATGATTAATACTTGTCACTAGGGCCTGAGTGCTATGATTTCTGATCTGAACATCTTATTGATTCATGAGGATAATTATTATTTTTGATCTTACCTACAAGTTGTATACACATATCATTGTACGGAACCCGAGGCCCCAAAGTGACAGCAATTGGGATAACCGGAGGGGATGGCTGTGATATGAGGACCACGTGTGTTCAAGGAGTGTTAATGCTTAGCTCTGGTGCTTTATTAAAAGGAGCACCTTGATTACTAGTAGTTTCCCTTGAGGCCTCGCTGCAAACGGGCTGGTAGGACAAAAAGTGTTGTGCAAGTCTCTCATTGCGATCACGTACGACTAAATACGGAACACATGCCTATGGTTACATAGTACTAGGACGCTTTATCATTATTTACCTGGAATTGCCCATGTCTTGAATATTTTATGAATGATCTTATCCATGCAACGCCTGTTCATCCGTCCCTATGACTACGGTATTTTAATCCTGCTGTCTACTGCAATTACTCCTGCTGTTTTTATTTCATTCCTGCTATTATTTCACTATTGCTACTGCTATAAAATTGTTGCTACTGATAAGCTATTGCGAGCAAGTCTGTTTCCAGGTGTAGCCGAACTGACAATTCATCTGTTAAGGCTTATAAATATTCTTTGGCTCCCCTTGTGTCGAATCAATAAATTTAGGTTTTACTTCCCTTAAAGACTGTTGCGATCCCATATACTTGTGGGTCATCAACCTATAGTTCAAATTGACCCGTTTCCAACTGAATCAGTAGAAACTTGTGTTTTTCAAAAAGGGTGGATGGAAACCTTTTCATACGCAGCAATTTGGTTATTTGTTATATCACACGGTATAGTATTTTTTTTTAAAATTTAATCCTCAAATTTTGGAACATATTTGTTGTTGCTCCTTCAGAAAAAGCCCCATTTTTCACACTCGGAGAATGGAAAATTGTTTTTTGTGCAATGAAAAGGAAAACTTTCTTCATCATAATCTTTCATGCTTCTAAGATGCATGTTTATGTAGAATATAGGCATATTTTAACAAACTATTCCATGGATGTGGCCATAACACCCGTCATTTGGCCCGAAAGGCAAGAATCTTCGTAGAAGATAGCTCATTTCCGTGAACTCATTTTCAATATAACCGTCTTATTACAAGTTTATTATTTTTTGTGGATACTAGGACATGTATAATGACACTATGCGAAGGTCTTACATCATTTTGATTATTTTTGAATTTGTTTGAATTTTTTATGCCGATTTAAAAAAGAAGCCAAGACGGTGGGATGGAATCTTTGTAGCTAGGGGTTGCATATTAAGAAAGTCTTGGTGTATCTATGATGGAATAGGTATTTGTGTATCTAAAAATTATTTTTGCTAAAAATCATGAGCAAACTACGATGGACATGTAGTTCAAATTTGACCTGTTTCCATCGGCAGAAACTTTTGTTTTTCAAAAAGGGTGGATGTAAACCTTTTAAGAGGAAAAAATTTGGTTATTTGTGAATATAACATGATATAGTATATTAAAAAAAAATTAGTTCTCAATTTTGGGAACATATTTGTTGTTGGTACTTCACAAAAAAACTCATTTTTCAAACTTTGAAAATGGAAAATTGTTTTTTGTGCAATAAAAAGGAAAACTTTCTTCGTCAACATCGTTTGTGCTTTCAAGATGCATGTTTGTGTAGAATATGGGCACATTTTTAACAAACTATGGCATGGATGTGGCCATAACACCCGTCATTGCCCCGAAAGCCAAGAATCTTCGTAGAAGATAGCTCATTTATGTAAACACATTCTCAATATAACCATCCTATTCCAAGTTTTTTTTGGATACTATGACATATATAATGACACTACACGAAGGTCTTACATCATTTTAATTTTTTTTGAATTTGTTTGAATTTTCTATGCCGATTTCCAAAAGAAGCCAAGACGACGGGCACAAATCTTCGTAGCCAGGGGTTGCATATTGAGAAAGTCTTAGTGTATCTGTAATGGAATAGGTAGTTGTGTAGCTAAAAATGATTTTTGCCAAAAATCATGAGTAAACTATAGTGGACCTGTAGTTCAAATTTGATCCGTTTCTAGCTAAATCGGTAGAAACTTGTGTTTTTCAAAAGAGGTGGATGTAAACCTTTTCATAGGCAACAAATTGGTTATTTCTGCATATAGCATGGTATAGTACTTTCTAAAAATTTAGTTCACAAGTTTTGCAACATATTTGTGGTTGGTGCTTCATAACAAACCGATTTTTGCACTCGGAAAATGGAAAATGGTTTTTTGTGTGCAGTGAAAAGGGAAACTTTCTTCGTCAATATTGTCCGTGCTTCGAAGATGCATGTTTGTGTAGAATATGAGTATATTTTAACAAACTATGGCATGGATGTGGCCATAACACCCGTCATTTGGCTCGAAAGTTAAGAATCTTCGTAGAAGATAGCTCATTTGCTTGGGGGTGACCCTATACTACACAGACAACTCGACAAACCTAGGTCTATGTTTGTTTTCAATAAAATTGTTTTCCAATTTTCCATATCTTGGCACTTTCCAACATGGTTTGGTCATTGCGTGCCCAAGTGTTGCCCGTTTTCTCCGTAAATCGTAGTTTCGACACCTAAATTGGTTGGGTGATAATATACAATACACTAAACACTCCACTTAGTAAAGTCCTATATATGATGGAAAATATTATATCGATGCCATATTTGAATTTATCTCATTTTTCTAATCGATTTTGACATACTGTTTGTAAAATTTTGATTTACGGATTTGTAGATATGAATTATTCAATATTAAATGGAAAAAGGGCAAATATTAATTATTATTTAAATTCAAGATTTATTTGAATTCAAGATTATTATTAGTTATTATTTTTTTACTTCAAAAAATTGTTTGGAATCATAAAATAAAGGAGTGTGACATGATGATCTAAGATGAACATGATTTATTGGATACTATTGTCAACAAAACATCTGTTGTTTCTAGGCAGCACACTTGGAAGGAACTAAGAAGTAAAGCGTGTCGAGACGGGAGTAGTCTGAGAATGAGTGACCGACCGGAAAGTGTTAGTAGAAACGAGTGATTAAAATTAAGATTAAGAATGATTAGAGAAAATATAAATATTTACTTAGTGGGATTAACTGGTTAAACAATTCAAATAAAAAATTGTAGAAAAAAGTTTTGGATTATTTTGAAAAAAAATTGAGAAGAAAATTTCTGCCTATTTATACAACAACGGAGTTGCCGTCGGCATAGACTGGGCTACGCCGACGAGTTTAACTACACCGACGGCCAGCTGTTTACGCCGACGGGCCAAAACACTGATGGTCCCCGTCGGCCTATCATACTGTCGTGGGATGATCACGGCAGACGTTACCGGGGGTAACGGATCTTGGGGCAAGACGACACATGCGTTTGGGAGAGGGTTTAGCTCAGAGGAAAACATGATGGAACTCGATCTGATAGCCGGTAATCAAGTCGCCGAGTCTCCGATCTCAAGATATTAACTCAACTCTCGTGTTACACTGGATACTCGATACCAAACGATATTGCTAGGGTTCTTAGATCTCCTCAACTAATCCTAGGGGTTGGTTTATAAAGCACCCGTACCCCCTGGCTTGTCCTCCAAGACGCGCCCTGGATCCTACCCGGACACCACATACAAACCCTAACTTTCCTTTACCGTAACCCACAATCCGGGTTACGAGACCTACAAACTTGGGCCTTCCAGAAGTTTCTTTATCCTCAGCCGGATCTTGCGCAGCGTCCTTTGGGCCGGGTTATACCTTGGAGTTGGCCTACCGGGTTATTATCCCTCCATCAGTAGTCCCCAGAATAGCTTGGGCTTCACAGATCCTTCCTTGAAGCGCTTGCTATTCCCTGCAAAAACATCAGATGCACAAATGCAAGAAGGCCGGGTTAAAGCGCTCTGATAAATAGCTAGGCCCAACTCCATGGTGGCCATATAGTAACCCGTCTTCTCTCCAAACACTTAGCTTTTCGGGTCTAAGCCCTGATAAAAATGTCAAGATCCTGTACTTTACTCGATAATTGATCTTGATATTATGAAGAATATTTCCTTCCAATTTCTGTCCGGATACCTCGCCCAATATTTAAAGCGTATCTCGCAAAACTTAAACAGATAGCCGTTACTCCGTAACTTCCGGCTCCCACCCGTTGAACTGGGCTTATCCACTCACGCTATTATAAATTGGCTCTTAGGGGTAACCCTAACCCCAACAGCTCATTTCCCCCCATTCTTCTTCCTTTCTTCCTCAGTGCTCTAGCTCACAGAGTGCCACCACGGAAGCCTCGCGTGCATCACCGGAGCCCATCTGCCGTCAGCTACGCTCTGCCACGGTGCGCTCTACACCACCGCCCAGATCCGCCGCCGGACCCCCGACCTGCCCGCCGGGAATCGCAAAGGGGCACCAGGCTTGTGCCATTTGCCTCCGTCGAGCTTCACTGCAATCCCCTCCAGTAAGCCTCTCTCATCCATTAACTAGCCTCCGCGATTTCTTGATTTTCTCCAGATTAGATCTAAGTCAACTCGCCGGTCCTTTTCCTGGTCACGCCGAATTAAGTTGCTCGTATTCATTCTAGCTCATCCAATGAATTGGATATAGACTTTATTTCACTTTCCTACCACCCATAGTCGTTAATTTTACCACAAATCTAGAAACGGAGTCTCCAATCTGGGCTCGGGCCGTCCAAATTTTCCGCCCTTGTTTCCGTCACCCGGAAAATCTTCCCTTTTCCGGTTCTTTTTATTCGCAATAAGTACCTGTGCAACCATCCATCACCCTCAAAGGCTCTTTCAATGCATAGGCCTCCATAACTTTTACTATGATGCTTGATACCCGGATAGTTTGAACCTTACTCTGCAGATTGATACCCGGATAGTATGCAACTTCCATGTTGTCTCGATATCTCTTGCCAATACTCAGACAACTCATGGCTTCCGAGTCTCATTCCTTGTATCCTTCTACCTCGTGCTTTGCAGGTCGATCACATGGCTCCTAAGAAGCAGGGGAAAACACCGGCCAAGGCCAAGACCACCAGCTCCATATCCGCCAATTGGGCACGATCCACGGATACGAAGGCCAAGTTAGAAGAACTGGCCGAGTTAGGGGTTCTACCCCCTCAAAAGGAAATCCATTGGAGGGTGCCGGGCAACGAGACCCGTCCTACACCGGCGAAGGATGAGGTAATATGCTTTGTGGAACACGTGACCCGGGGCTTCCGTCCTCCGGGTCACCCTTTCTTCCGTGATATTCTGAGCCATTATGGCCTTCGCATTTTTGACATAGGGCCTAACTCCATGTTAAATATCTCCCACTTCATCGTTCTCTCCGAGTCATACTTGTGCACTCCGCCAAGTTTGGCTCTTTTCGTCGAGCTTTTCCAGTGCAAACCGTGCCGCGAAAGCGGTGACGGGGCACTTCTCGCTTGCGGCGGGGTTTCTATCCAGCGCCGCAAGAATTCTCTGATGCCACCCCTCACTCTCAACTCCCACGTCAAACACTGGCAACTCTCATACTTCTATTGCCGAGACACCTCCCCACCCGGCCAAAAGAAACTACCGGGTTACTCGGAGGGCCTTCTCGATATCTCCGAGACTTTCAACGCCTTTGCCCCTGACTCGGACAGGGAGGCCATCCGGCCTTTACTAGCCAAAATCTCTCTTCTGTCGGCCCAAGGTCTCATTGGGATTAACCTGGTGAAAACTTGGGTCGATTTCCGGATCCAACCCAACTCCATCCGCACTAAGTTAATGTGCGAGTATTCAGGGCACACCACGGACTCGCTCCGGTACTCCACCCATAGCTTTGCAGCCGGAGATACCAACAAGACTATCAAGAGCTTCTTGACAGAGAAGCTGGAGGTAATCCGGAATATAGCCGGGTTAGAACCCTTCACGCGTGAGAACCCAGCCCCCAAGGTAAAGACTCGGTTTTCACACTTTTGCTTTCACACTTTCCACTCGATATGACTAATAACCCTTATTCTTATACCTTCTTCTCAGGCTGATGATCCCTTTTGGAAGATTGAAACTCCTCCTAACTCTGAAAATCCAGAGGAGCAAGAGGATGGCACTAACTCGGATGAAGGTACGTTCCGAACTTCACTTAGTTCCTTTGAGTTCGTCATGTCCCGTTCTTCATTTTCCAACTATGACCTTGATAACTTCCAGAGAAAGAGGACAAGGACGAAGAAGAAGAAACTGACGGCAAGGTAGAATCCGCCAGTGATGAGGAGGAAGTGGAGCCGACAATCAAAGTCGGATCTAAGAGAAAACCCCGAGGGGTCGTCTTCAAGGTTTCATAGCGCCTCCTTGTATTCAATTCGTATTCCTTTAATGATATACATGAGCTAACTTGACGTTATTCCACTGGCCATATTTGAAGGAGTCGCCCATGACCAAGCGCAGAGCGACTCGAAATTACCCGGGTGATGATGCTCTTAACCCGGGTATTCCATTGTCTCCGACTCGGCGCGCTGGTATTTACCTTATCCTTTCTCGGACGAAACAATCTTCCTGAACCATTCCCTTACGAAATCTCGCTTGATACTTTTCAGTTTCGCCCGGGTCCAGCAGCGAATTCCCTTCGGACTTTGCGCTGAATCCCGGGTAAAGTTCCTTTCCTGACGTTCTATCACATTTTCATCACCCTTTCCTGGTTGTACACTAACTGCTCACTCATACTATCTATAGGGCCACGGTCATTATTAGCGACCAAGAGGATATGGAGACCGATGACCCGGGTAAGGGGACCCCGATTGATAATACGGCAGCCGCAGCTGGCGGCGAAGGACAAGTGTCACCGATGAACCCGGCCAGTCAAGGAGCCGGGTATCCGATAGCCTCGCATGCAAGCGAGAAGGAAAAAGCTGCAACTTTGGGTGCGGGAGGAGGAGCACCAGATTCCAGCATTCGGATGACCCGGATGCCGTCTCCCGCTAAGAAGAAAACTCCTTCTCCGAGTTTCCGAGACCCCGGATCTTCTAACACGGGTAATGATACTTTTGACCAGCTGATGAGCACTCTCCTCACTATGAAGACCTCAGAGAACAACATTCTAGAGCGCATGGCCGCAGAGCACCAGGTAATAACACTTGATATCTCGCAGTATACACTTAGTCCCCAAGTTCCGAGCATAACTTTGTTGAATTTATGCTTGGTACTTTATGCAATAGTCGGCTTGCCATGATACCCAACTGATACTTGTGCTCCTTGTTCTTTACAGGCACAGATGACCCGGTCTGATGAAGTTTTGCTCAAGACCGAACAACTTCTTCTTGCCGAGGTAAAGCGTAGAGAATCCCTTGAGGCTGACGTGGAAACCTTGAAGAAGGATGTTTCTAAATACAAGAAGAAGTACAATACTGCTCAAACCGCACTGAAGAAATTATCGGACCAGGTTACCGATACCTATCGCATCTTGCTTAGTAAGTTTTTGCTGCCGACTGTCTTCATGCCTTTACTTTATTACATGATACTCGGGATTACTGATACGTTCTTCCTTTGTTTCAACTGCAGGTGCCAACCTTGCGGCCCCAGAGGAGGATGCCATTGCAAAGGCTAAAACTTTAAAGACTGTGCTCCGGACTTTCTTCGCCGGCACGAAGTTTATACTGGACGCCGTGAAGTGGCCTACTGAGGTATATCCGGGTGAAGAAAATCTTATCCAAGCCTGCTCCACCGTACCTGCCTGGATTGAAATCTGGAAACGCTCGGCATGCCGGATTGGTATGACCCGGGCCTTTACCCTGGCTAAGGCTTATTTTCCGAAGCTTGACCCGGCAAAGGTAATATCCGGGTTTCCAGAATTCAAAGCGGATGGCTCCAAGTTTGCGCCCAAGGACTTCAAGGCCATACAGTCCGCAGTGCGTCATTCGGCCACCACTTTGGCCGATAGTATGGATCTGAACACAATTATGAGTGCGTACGATGCTGAAGGCAAAATTGTTATGGAGGACGCACCCCCGCCCTTTGATATTTTGGAGAAATGGGCTGCTGACTCGGCCAGGAAGAGGGAAGAAACTGCAAAGAGAGAGGCCGAGTTAGGATCAGAGCCAACCACCTCTACACCAGCTGTTCTTCCGCCTGTCCGTCCTGTCGCGAAGAATCCGGGTGATGATGCCGGGATAGCTAAAGAACAAGTCCAGGAGCAAGACCCGGAGGCAAGGGCAAAGATGTGGACCCTACTCAGGAAGCCGAATAGGAAAATGCCATCAAAATACTTCGATCATCTGATGCTTTTATTCAAAACAAGTATTCTTTTGACGGTGCGCCTGTGCACCCTTGATACTGGTGTCGCAATTTGTAACGCACTTTAATTCTGTGATACACTTCGTGCCTTTCTAGGCCTTTTGATGAACTTGATACTTGTCTATTTTTGAACTTATTCTTGATATCCAACTTTCTTTTCATTTCTTTTTATTCCCCTCTTTATTTCCGAGTATCGTGAGTTTTGACAGGTGGACTTTTCTTTAAGTCCCCAAGTCCCCACGACTCGGACATTGGGGTCTTTCGAGCTTAGCGACGAAACAACTTGATTCTGTTTCGAAACCCACAGTCCCCAAGGCCCGAATTTCCGAGTCTGTGGTGTGTGGTCTTTTCGAAGAGAACAAAACTTGTTGTTGCTAAGCCGAAACCCGGAATTGTTTCATATAGATAATGAAGTTATGCTTGATAAACGTTGAGTTTCCAGCTATTAGCCTTGTACTCTGCATAACTTGTGGTTTAGATGACCCTTTTGACTATCTTGTACTGTAAGCCGGCTTTCGCGTGGATACCATGTTGTTACATCTATACGAAAACAGGGTCAGACAAGTCCCATTGGGCTTCATGGCTGATTGTAATCGTAAGCGAGCAAATCATGCCATCTTTAGTGCGAGTCACATCGAGCTTAAGTAAGAAAAGTCAAGAAAATTTGGCTCCTTTGTCCGGTTATAAGATTGCAGCCGTACTCGTTTGCGAGTAATCGGCCCTTATAACTCATAGGCATCAAGGCCGGGTCTTTGGGTTTGTGGCTGTGCTATTCAAGTAATCAGCCTCCGAGACCTATATATATTCAACATACTTAATGATACTGATGTATTGATAGCAATGGATACTACTTACCAGTAACCGAAGTAAAGATCGTAACAAAATAGGACTTGATAACCATCACTTTATTGATACGAGAAAGTTTGGATCAGCAGGCCGCCTCATTAAAAACCTTCCAGTCCCCTTAGGTACCCTGGGTAGGAAAAGAGCGCGTCTGAAACCTGCTGCCCGTTACATTGTTTGGTTCTTCTTGGGAACCGGTCCCGGGCTGACGTGACCGATACACATTCTCCATTTGTTGGACTTTTTCATGATAAGTACCGGGTTTACTAGCCAACCCGGGTGAGGTGTTTCCATAACGCGGCTGGCTGTGAGCGGCCGTGCAGTTTCTTCTCCTATACCAAATTGTTTGGAGGAATCATCCTTGACAAAAGCCACCATCTTAGCATCTTGTGCTGCCTTGGACTTTGCTCTTTCGCCTTCAGTGCTCGGCCTTTTTGATGTGGTTCTGTCCTCCGGGTCTACTTGAGACCGGTAATGCTTGAGTTCCTCTTTTCTACAGGCTTGCTCGACCATTGCTGCGTCTCCTTCATCGCATTCAGCTGCTATATCTCGATTTCCATGTATGGTAATGGTCTGCTTAGGACTCGGGATCTTTAGCTGTAGATACACGTAACACGACCTAGCCATGAATTTAGCATAAGCCGGCCTTCCGAATAGCGCGTGATGAGGACTGCGCAATTTGACCACCTCAAAGGTGAGCCACTCAACTCGATAGTTATCCTTTGATTCCCCAAAAGCTACCTCCAATGCGATTTTTCCCTCGGGGCATGCTGAATGACCCGGCACTATCCCATGAAAAATTGTTGAACTTTTTTGTAGCTGAGACTCCTTGAGGCCCATGCGTAAGAAGGTTTCCCAATACAGTATATTGATGCTACTTCCACCGTCCATCAAAACCTTTTTTCAGCTCATACCCATTGACCTGCGGTGCGACTACTAATGCTAAGACTCCCGGGTGTTCTATTCTTTCCGGGTGATCCCTTCTGCTCCATGTTACGTCCTGTTCTGACCATCTCAGGTATCTCGGGACAACCGAAGAAACTGAGTTGACCGCTTGCTTCAGTATCTTTTTGTCCTTGTTAGAACCTCCTGTGGTATGCACGTGATATTGAACCAACTGTTTGGGGTTGGCCTGGAAACCTCCTGCTCCCCCTTGGTTATTACCTTGATTTCCAGCTGCCGGGTTACCGGCTGGGGGTGGGCCGTTGCCCGGGTTTCCACCTGGACCCGGTCCTCCTCCCCGACCTGCACCTCGCATGGCTCTGTTCACTTCCTCATTCTTCCATCTCTGTAGGTCGGCGCACTGCTCTAAGGAGTGGTTAGCTGGCCTACCTTTCCTGCTGTGCTTCGGGCATGCCATTCTGAATATGTCCCAATTATTACTCGGCCTTGGTGGCCCTTGATAGTTTCCTCCATTGTGATTTCCAGTATTGAAATTTCCTTCTGCCCTGGGCCTGGAAGATCCGGCTTCAGTATTGGCGACAAACTCGGAGCCTCCTTCAAACAGGCGCTTGTTCTGGCTGTTGTTACCCGGCGCTGATCCGTTGCCGGTACTTCCGTTATTACTTGCGTTTGCTTTTGCTTTTTTATCGTCAGTTTCCTCTTCCGTAGTGTCCGTTGCGGCATGTTTGTTGCATGCATCCATCAATTCTCCCATTGTAACCTCCGAAGCATTCCGACTAGACTTCATGCGAGTTAACTTTTGTACTAAAGGTGTGTACTTGCAGGTCTATGCCATAGCTTGCAGCGCATCCTTGGGCTGAATATCCGTAGATGAATGAAGAATTTCCATAACCCGGCGCACCCAGCTGCGCGCCGATTCTCCCTTCTTCTGAACACATCGTTCTAGGTCATCAATAGTGAATAACTTTCTGCACGTCCCGTGAAAGTGCTTGATAAACGCAGTTTTCAATTCTTCCCACGACTTAATAGATCCTTCCGGTAGATTGGCGAACCATAACTTTGCTGCTCCCTCTGACATCATTAGATACATGAATTTGGCTTGAAGGTTCTCGGACGCATTGCGAATCGACATGGCCATCTCATAACTGCTCAACCATGTTTCCGGATCCATGGTTGGCTCGTAATTTACTACTTTACCCGACTCTTTGAACTTTTCCGGGTAAGGCTCAGCCCTGATGCTATCTGAAAGACACTTAGGTCCTGCAAGAATGGTCGAAGCTGGTCTTACTCGGGAAACGTGTGATCCTGCAGGGGGTACAGCTGGACGTGGTACTGCTGGTATCCCATGTACCGCAGACCCGGCCACGGCTCTCCTGGCTCTGGAACTGTCCACGATGGCCTGTGCTGCTGATGCTGCTGGTACTGCCTGAATGTGTGGAGGAGGCGGCATTTGCTGCTGCTCTTCCCTCCGCCGTGCCGAACTTGTTTGGATGTTTCCAGCGTTACCTTGTTGTTGGCTGACATATGGTGTCCCATGCATTCCACTTCTGTGATCCGGGTAATTAACCTGTTGCGCCACCGCGGTGCGCAGCATATCTATCGCCCGCCGGGTCTCCTCTGCGTGGGGTGACTCTCTCACGGGGATTTGATTTAGTGCAAGCGTTGCCGCGTACACGATGTCCATGGGATTGTTGTAATGACCCGCTGGTGTGCGAAAACGCGATGGTGGTGGTGGTGGTGGCGGTGGTACAGTATTGCCGGTAGTAACTCCGGTCTGTGGTGCGGGTAACCCGGCCTGCGCGTCTACCGGTTGCATTCCTCCGGTTGTCGGCTGAGGGGCGGTTCCTTGATTTGCCGCTGGAATCGGCTGATCCTGAGGCGTGATAAATAGTGCGGCCGGGTTTATGACTCCTCCCAATGCTGGCAATCTGGTTTGGTGCCTTTGATGTATTCTAGTCGTTTCCTCTCGGAGCCGGGTTTCCAGTGCATCCAGGTCGCGTTGTCGTGTGGCCATCCCTTGTCTTTCTGCTTCTACTTGCCTCCTCTGCTGCTCCAATGCACGACGGGCTACGTCCAAATCCCTAACACGTTCCGCCGCGTTCTCTGGAGTGATAACTGTGGCAAGAACTGTCGGATCTAGGATCAGATTGTTGTCGAACAAGGCCGGATGTTGTGGATTGGAAGGACCCGCTCCTGGTGTCCGGTTTGCTAGGAATCCAAACGTGTTCGCGTGTAACTCGTTTTCTGGCGCTTGACTGGTAACCGATGCCGACTCTCCGTCAACCTGGGCCAAAACCGTGTTCCCGTTAGCCGGCCCTTGCTGCCGGGTTAATGCTTGTGCTGACCCGGCCGCGGCCGCGGTTACGGTCTCTTGGTTGAGATTGGTCGCGGGAGCCGTGTAAACCGCAACTCGGCGTATGATGCTCGGCGCGAATTCATGTTGTTCCTCTTTGCTGTTATTCTCCTCATACCGGTTCTCCAGCAAATCCAGGATGGACTCGGTATCATCCTCTCTTTCGACCCGGTCATGCGGGGTCCATGCCGGTTCCTCCGGCTGTTCCCACTTCGCGATGGGTTCTTCTGTCGGATATGTCGTTCCAACTGATTCTTTTTCATCTGATTGGGTATAAGTGGCCTCCCCTGACACAGAACCAGATCCAAAATTGTCAGGGATCGAACCGGAAGTACATACCATACCGATGAAGACGCTGATCCGGCCGGATCCGACTCTGGCCCCCAGCCGGAATCGTCCACCATCTTCTCCCCTTCGTGGTCGATGTAGATCTCGCCGACGACAAGATTCTCCATGTTCTTCCGAGCTTCTCCCGTGATGTAAACACCTTTGGACGTGAGCCCCACGGTGGGCGCCAACTGTCGTGGGATGATCACGGCAGACGTTACCGGGGGTAACGGATCTTGGGGCAAGACGACACTGGCGTTTGGGAGAGGGTTTAGCTCAGAGGAAAACATGATGGAACTCGATCTGATAGCCGGCAATCAAGTCGCCGAGTCTCCGATCTCAAGATATGAACTCAACTCTCGTGTTACACTGGATACTCGATACCAAACGATATTGCTAGGGTTCTTAGATCTCCTCAACTAATCCTAGGGGTCGGTTTATAAAGCACCCGTACCCCCTGGCTTGTCCTCCAAGACGCGCCCTGGATCCTACCCGGACACCACATACAAACCCTAACTTTCCTTTACCGTAACCCACAATCCGGGTTACGAGACCTACAAACTTGGGCCTTCCAGAAGTTTCTTTATCCTCAGCCGGATCTTGCGCAGCGTCCTTTGGGCCGGGTTATACCTTGGAGTTGGCCTACCGGGTTATTATCCCTCCATCACATACGCCATCGGGGATTGGTCTTATGCTGACGGGGTCAGGCCGTCGGTGTCTCATCTGTATCCCAAAGTGATAGTATACAACAACATAATAATTACAGCAAGTCTATAAATTAAGGATGCACACAACCGAAAGAAGAAGAGAAGAAGAATAATATTAATAATAATAATAAGAAGAAAATTGGCCTCGCCTAGCAGTGAGAGCATCGAAGGAGCAATAGCAGCACGAGTGTTAACGACACCTTGTCTACGAAATGGCTTCTTCAAAACGAAGCCTCCAAGAAGGTAACTGATGTCTACGCACGCTTCTATTCTTGTAGACAGTGTTGGGCCTCCAAGTAAAGAGGTTTGTAGAACATCATCAGGTTTCCCTTAAGGGGATCACCCAAGGTTTATCGAAACCAGGGAGGAAGAGGTCAAAGGTATCCCTCTCAAGCAACCCTGCAATTACGATACAAGAAGTCTCTTGTGTCCCAACACACCTAATACAATTGTCAGCTGTATAGGTGCACTAGTTCGGACAAGATAGAGTAAAATACAAGTGATATGTATGTTTATAAGTGATAATAGTAATCTGAAATAAAAAATGGCAGCAAGCAAACATGTAGCAGAACCGGTTTTAAATGGTAGTTCAATGCTTAGAAAGAAGGCCTAAGTGAGGGGAATATGCCCGAGAGGCAATAATAAAGTGGTTATTATCTTATTCCTTGTTTATGATAAATGTTTATTTCTCATACTAGAATTGTATTAACCGGAAACGTTGATACATGTGTGTTTAATAAACAAACAAAGGTTCCTAGTAAAGCCTCTCTTTTAACTAGCTCGTTGATTAATAGATGATCAAGGTATCCTGATCATGAACATTGGATGCTGTTAATAACAAGGTCATGTCATTAGTAAAATTATGTGATGAACATAGACCCAATATCAAGATAACAATACAATCAAGCCATTTAGTTTATATTGTTATATCTTGTATAGGAAGTAACTTATTCTTTAGACCATGAGATCATGCCAATCACTGGTACCGGAAGGGTGCTTTGATGTCATCAAACAACAGGGTTACTATAAAGGTGCCGTCAGGTATTCGGAAAGTATTAGTTGAGGATAATGGATCAAGAGTGGGATTTCTCCATCAAAAATGACGGAGAGATATACTCTGGGCCCTCTCGGTGATATCAAATCGACACCGCTTGCAAGCACGTGATATGATCACCATGATGACATATCATGGAAACGAGAAAAGAGTACTTGTCAGGTAACGAGATTGAACAAGGTATGGTTGATACCAATGATCGAATCTCGGACAAGTAAAAATATCGCGAGACGAAGGGAATAGTTCACGACGTTGATGGTTCACACGATCATGAGAGTCATCGTTGCATATATAGGAGTCATCACAGATCTCCATATCCCACTGTTGATTATTTATTGGAGAGGAGTCTCGATCATGTCTATCTTATTCGGGAACCGTAGGGTGACACACTTAAGGTTCGATGACACATTCGCGAGGTTACGGACTATCGAAGAATGTTTTGGGCAGCACCAAAATTGTTTCGGGGAAAATTAAAATAGTTCAAGGGGTTTTTCGTCGAATGTTTGTTAATAGTATTAACAAATGATTCGAGGTTCTATATGAAAATGTTAGTTAATGGAATTATCAAATATAAATAAAGAAATAAAAATATTCTTCTTATTTATTAAAGAAAAACTCTTGGATTTTCTAAGTGGGAAATAAAGGAAGGATGAGTGCATGTGAGTGGAGTGTCCACTCACATGAAGATGGAAGAGGTGGGGGCACCACCATGGATGGCCGCACCCCACCCTTGGGCTGCTTTCCTCTCCCTATAAAAGGAGGGTGAGGGATCCTCCTCCTTCACACACTTGCCCACCTCACTTCCTGTCCACCCGTTGCTCCATTCCATGGTCTCCGGCTTGGCGAAGCCTGACCGTGGGATTCTTCACCACCACCACGCCGTCGTGCTGCTGGAGTTCCGAGGGATCCTCTACTGCCGCCTCCCTGCTGGATTGAGGGAACGGAGGTCGTCATCAACAGTACGTGTGACCGATCACTGAGGCACCACCGAATTGCGGTGCACATCTTCTCGCTCTCGGGATTAGTGTGAGTACGACTACGGCAACAACGAGATTTGATCTCGTAACACTTTGTGTCTTCGAGAGTATGTTCTTCTTAAAGACTCTCTCTATGCACGTTGCTTTCATCTCCTAAATTAGATCTTGGCCTTTCGGGTGTCTCTCGCGCAGGAATTTTTTTTGTTTTCTATGCAACAACCCCTTCAGTGGTATAAGGGCCGGATCTACGCGTAGATGTTTTGTACGAGTAGAACTCATAGGAGTATGTGGGCGTCGCTGATCATGTTTTTGCCTCCTTGAGTGTTTTATGATCTTAGTGGCATAGTAGGATGAAGCTGCCCTAAACTAAGTTTACGTGTACTATGTGCGCAAGAATTGTCTCACTTGTGGCTGAGGGGGTGTCCGTTTCTCCTACTATAGTTAAGATCTAATATACAAAGGGTTGTTAAAAAATATGTTTTATCAACGTTGTGGGTCTTGTACGTAGGTATGAACGGTTCTATCCTCGTAAGCCCAAGCCACGTAAAATATGCAAAAATAAATTAGAGGCGTCTAACTTGTAATTGAAGGGCATTTGATATGATATGGTCAATGTTACAAACGTTATGTATGAGATGATATCTTTTGTAAATTATTGACATACCGGCTGGAGCCATATGGTTGTCTTATTTTTATGGCCTGCGTGCTATATATTATATCCATGTGATATGTTGTAATGGACAATCAAGATGAAGGTGCCACACCGGTGGAATGATGGAGATCATACCATGATGCACAAGATGGAGATCAAGTGCAAGAAGGACCATATCATATCACATTATCCATGCATGTGATGTTAATCCTTTTATGCATCTCATTTTGCTTAGATCACGACGGTAGCATTATAATATGATCCCTCTCACTTAATATCAAGATAATAATGTGTTCTTTCTTCAGTATGCACCGTTAAGAAAGTTCTTCGTTTCGAGACACCACGTGATGATCGGGTGTGATAGACTCAACGTTCCCATACGACGTGTGTTTTCAAGCCTAGAATGTACATACATGGCCTTGAAATACACGCAATACTACAGTTCTACATGGCGAGCCTAGCATGTACATACATGGCCTCGGAACACGTAACCTAACGGTAAAGCATAAGTCATATGGATGATATGATGAACATGTCGATGTTCGCCTTTGCAGCTACATCATCTCACGTGATGATCGGTTTTGGTGTAGTGAATTTGGTTCGTGTAATCACTAAAGACGACTAAGAGGGATGTGGTTTTTGAGTGGGAGTACATGGGATAATTTTGAATTAACTTGAACTTATTTATCATGAACAACCAATCAAAATAAATTTGCACAAATTGTAGTATTCATTGGCATCCACATAATTACCTTACACTTAGATTGATAATTGAGATATAGCTGTTATGATCTGGTAAAAATCATTTAAGATTGGTACCGTATTAGTGAAATTTAAAATTGAGTCCTATTATAGATTTTTGGTATTTCCTACCTAGCTCCATATGGTTAAGGATTTATTGATCTAGAGAGCAAATAATTCCTACTTAGAATCCAGAGTCATGGTTGCTTCCATATTACTTTATCTTCAAAAGAATGTTTTGTTGATAAAGGTGATTTAGGAACTGAAAAGAATTATTTTCAGAAACAATCAAGTGAAAGATATATTGATATCTAGAAACTTATTTGTGGCAACATGACTGAGTATAATTTAGCGTGAAAATGTATGCTTATATTATTTGAATATATGCAATGATTGAAGACGCTAGGCGTTTGAATATTCCAAGAAGTTGGGAGCTAAAAATTATCCTCTAAATTCCTTCCTTTGAGCTATAGTAGCTTAATCATAAAATCGTTATGATGGGATGGATTAAATGAAGGGGTCGTTGCATAGAAAACAAAATTTTTCCTACGCGAGAGACACCCGAAAGGCCAAGATCTAATCTAGGAGACGAAGTGCAACGGGCAACGACAGGGTTAAAGGAGAACACATACCCTCGAAGACTCAAAGTGGTATGAGATCAAATCTCGTTGTTGGCGTAGTCGTACTCACACCGATCCCGATAGCGAAAAGATGGGCACCGCAATCCGGCGGTGCATCCGTGATCGGTCACACGTACGGTTGATGACGACCTCCGTTCCCTTGATCCAGCGGGGCACGGAAGTAGAGGATCCCTCGGAAAACTCCAGCAGCACGACGGCGTGGTGGTGAAGAATAATCCCACGGTCAGGGCTTCGCCAAGCCGGAGACCATGGAATGGAGCAGCGGGTGGAGGAAAAAAGGAGTGGGCACGTGTGTGAATGAGGAGGAGCCCTCACCCTCCTTTTATAGGGAGAGGGAGGCAGCCCAAAGGTGGGATGCGGCCAGCCATGGTGGTGCCCCCACCTCTTACCTGTTCATGTGAGTGGAAGCTCCACTCACACCCACTCATGCCCCCATTATTTCCCACTTGGAAAATCCAATGGTTTTCTTTTAATAAATAAATACAACCTTTCTATTTCTTTATTTCAGCATTTGTTGATTCTATTAACAAACTTTTTCATATAGCACCTTGAATCATTTGTTAATTCTATTAACAACCATTCGAAGAAAAAGCCCTTGAACTATTTCAATTTTCCCCGAAACAATTTCGGTGCTGCCCAAAATATTCTTCGATATTCCGTATCCTCTCAAACGCGTCATCGAACCTTAAGTGTGTCACCCTACGGTTCGCGAATAAGATAGACATGATCGAGACTCCTCTCCGATCAATAATCAAAAGCGGGATCTGGAGATCCGTGATGACTCCTATATATTCAACGATGACTCTCGTGATCGTGTGAACCAACAACGCCGTGAACTATTCCCTTTGTCTCGCGATATTTTACTTGTCCGAGATTCGATCATTGGTATCAACCATACCTTGTTTAATCTCGTTACCGACAAGTACTCTTTTCTCGTTTCCGTGATATAACATCATTGTGATCATATCACGTGCTTGCAAGCGGTTTCGATGTGATATCACCGAGAGGGCCCGGAGTATATCTCTCCGTCATTTGGATGGACAAATTCCACTCTTGATCCATGATCCTCAACCAATACTTTCCGAATACTTAACGACACCTTTATAGTCACCCTGTTACGGTGTGACGTTTGATGCCATCAAAGCACTCTTCCGGTATCAGCGATTGACATGATCTCATGGTCTAAGGAATAAGTTACTTCGTTTGTTTGATATAACAATGTAAACTAAATGACTTGATCGCATTGCTATATTCTCTTTGGGTATATGTTCATCACATCATTCTTCTAATGACATGACCCCGTTATTAATAACATCCAATGTTCATGATCAGGAAACCTTGATCATCTATTAATCAACGAGCTAGTTAAAAGAGAGGGTTTACTAGGAACCAATGTTTGTTTATTAAGCACACATGTATCAACGATTCCGATTAATACAATTCTAGCATGAGAAATAAACATTCATCATAAAACAAGGAATAAGATAATAACCATTTTATTATTGCCTCTCGGGCATATTCCCTCCAGTCTCCCACTTGCACTAGAGTCAATAATCTAGTCTGTAAGCACTTAACACATATGGCGTTCCAGTGTTATTACCATGCTTCGCATGTGGTAAACATCATCAAAAAGACCAGAACTGTTCAGGTCCTATTGTATTTGCATGTTCTTTGCGTCTACACGCATCACTCATTCTCTAATGAGATGGCTTTGTATATATATGGTCAATCGGTGAAAACTTAATTCCTCAACTTAAACTGATGTCACTAACATTGTGAAAATGTAGCTTCATAGTGTTAGCATTCTTGGAAATTCACCAAGTTCCGGTGATACCTTAATTCCTCAGCTTAAACTGATGTTACTAACATTGTGAAAATGTAGCTTCATAGTTTCAGCATTCTTGGAAATTCACCAAGTTTAATAAATAACTCCTTGACACAAAATACGCTTATAATCAGTTGTCAACACAACGATATACTTTAGCCTTTGTTGTAGTATCTGTCACAATATTTTAATTTTGAAACTCTTTCAAATCCAGCATGGAACTTTCTTCCATCCTATTGTGCTACCCTTCATCACATATTTTAATTGAGATAAAATTACTTGAATAAATGACAAGACTATTAGTGTAACATATTACAACTAATATTTTGTCATTACTATATAGGAAAACATATCCTTAGCATTTCTAAAATGACACAAGGATATCTCCCACTGTTGTCTAATCATCATATGAATTATCCTGCTATAACATTTTATAGCATAGGACTCATCTGGTTGTGTACATAGCATGAAAACATGACTTAGAAATCTCAATTTCAATGATGCTCATCATGTGTCAAAGCACATGAATTTTGCTCAATTATTATCCATGTGACAAGAACTCCTTCTTGTCATTTTGATATTGACTTACTTCAATATTTCATCTATGTAATTTGGCTTCAATCATATCAGGTGCGTCAATCCATCTTTTATAGATATCGATGCCCAATATCTTCTAAGCCTTTCATCAATATGAAATCGAAAATCTTAACCGTGTTAATTTAAAATACATATTTTCCAATCAACCATATGTCATCTACATAAAGTATTGGAAATATGTCATAGCGCTCCCACTTAATTTCTTGTTACTCTACAAGCATCTTTATCATTCATGATGGAATCAAACTCTTTTGATAACTTCATTAAGCTAAAGATTTCAACTTCGCGATGCTCACTTCAACCATTGAAGTGTGCATACCTTTCTAGCAACCTTTTGAATTTTACAAAACTCTCAGACTGTGTCAAGTACACATCCTTGATCAAACTTCCTCGAGAGAAGAGTTGGTTTTGTTATTCAACTGCCATGTCATAATATGTAACTTTTTGCTAGAACTATCCGCAAAGACTGAAGCATCACTACGAAAGATCAAAATCTTGTAGTAGTCAACTCTTTGAACTTCGTCGAAAACAACTTTTCGATAAGTACAACTTTCAAAAGATGTAAAATCCATGTCTATCGTTAGGCATCATGCCTATCGAAAGGACTACCAAGTCACATACTTGATATTCATACAAGGATACTATGGCGGATATAATGACTCATAGTCAATTTTACGAAGTCAGGGCCCATCATTTGCTTCCTTTATAAGGTCCAGGTCCTTTTGTTGTCAAAACAACACTTTACACTTAAACCACAAGTTGTTCTAAGTACAAAGTTTTTGGACTTTTCTGGTACAGTTCGCAAACTCATTTGAAGTATCTACAACATTTGTAGTGTCTTCTACTTAGTCAAAATAGTAAACTCCGGAACAACTTCCAGTGCTGCGCTACTCTTGACATGATAACGAAGATTCTCTCTAATTTCGTTGAGTTTGTACTATGCTCCCACTCACTTGTTTCGCAAGAACTACTTTCTCGAGAAATCAACCCTGTCTGACAAACAACATTTGTCTTTTGGTTCGGTGATAGGAGAAATACCCAATGTTTTATTTGGGATAACCTTATAAACATATATTTATCCTATTTTGGTTGTAAACATTTTACACATGCCATTCATACCAAAACTTAAGAAAATTGACAATTCGGGTCACTACCCAAACCATATCTTATATGTTGTCAATTTCAACGGATCATGATGGTGCTCTTTTCAGTGTAAAAGCGGTTGTCCTTAATGTATAAACTACAAAATTATAATGGCAATTTTATTAATCTTACCATGTCAAAAAAGGTTTGATTTTGTCTTTTGAATACTCCAATCTAATGTGGGGTATTCGAGAAGTATAAGTTGTAGAACAATTCTGCAACTTCCCAGATGTTTTGCTAAACTTGTAACTCAAACTTTATCCTTTATGATCCAATCATAAATACTTGATTATCTTGTTACATTGATTTTAACTTCATATTAACAACCTTTTGAACCAATTCAAAATGTCAAACTCCGTTCCCTTTAAATAGATATACTCACATATCTACTCAAGTCGTCGACAGAATTTTATGAAGGAAAAATTAATCCACCATACATGACTATACATAATGGACTATATACAAAAATATGTATAATCTCCACTAAATTAGTCGTCCATTCTACTTTGGCCTAAGAACGAAATCCTAGTCATCTTTTGGAAGAGGTCTCACAAGCGTCAATTTATTCAAAATAAAATGACTCCGGAAGTCCATCAATATGGAGTTCCTCCATGTTTTCCTTTCCAATACAAACATTCAATATTTATATTAAGAACTTAATAAGTTGTTATTTTGTTCCGGTCTTTTGTGAGAACAAATGAGACTATTCAAACTATGACCATATTCCATAATTGATGGATGAGTTAATATAAATTGTGTTAGTAAAATAAACATCTATAAGACTAAATGCTAAACGTTGCAAGACGTAAAAGAGTTTCACTTAAATTGTGACACCACCATTTTAGTTCATATCGGAAAGGAAAACACGAAGAAACTCCATATTGATGGACTTCCGGAGTCATTTTGTTTTGAATAAATTGACGCTTGTGAGACCTCTTCCAAAAGATGACTACAATTCCGTTCATAGGACAAAGTAGAATGGGGGACTAATTTAATGGAGATTGTACATGTTGATGTATATAGTCCATTATGTATAGTCATGTGTGGTGGATTAATTTTTCCTTCATAAAATTCCGTCGATGATTTGAGTAGATATATGAGTATATCTATTTAAAGAGAATGGATTTTGACAATTTTGAATTGGTTCATATTATTGTTAGTATGAAGTAAAAATCATTTTAACAAGATAATCGAGTATTTGTGATTGGATCATAAAGGATAAAGTTTTGAGTTACAAGTTTATAAAAACATCTGAGGAGTTGCAGAATTGTTCTACAACTTATACTTCTCGAATACCCCACATTAGTCTGGAGTATTCAAGAGACAAAATCAAACCTTGTTGGACATGGTAAGATTAATAAAAATGCCATTATAATTTTTTAGTTTATACATTAGTAACAACCGTTTTTCACTGAAAAGAGCACCATCATGATCCGTTAAAATTGACAACATATAAGATATGGTTTGGGTAGTGACCCGAATTGTCGTTTTCTTAAGATTTGGTATGCATAGCATGTGTAAAATGTTTACAACCAAAATAGGATAAATATATGTTTATAAGGTTATCCCAAATAAAACATTGGGTATTTCTCCTATCACCGAACAAAAAGACAAATGTTGTTTGTCAGAAAGGGCTGATTTCTCGAGAAAGTAGTTCTTGCGAAACAAGTGAGTGGGAGGACAGTACAAACTCAACTAGATTAGAGAATCTTTGTTATCATGTCAAGAGTAGCGCAACATTGGAAGTTGTTCCGGGGTTCCCTATTTTGACTAAGTAGAAGACACTACATATGTTGTAGATACTTCGAATGAGTTTGCGAACTGAACCATAAAAGTCCTAAAACTTTTTATTTAGACCAACTGATGGTTTAAGAGTAAAGTGTTGTTTTGACAACAAAAGGACCTCGACCTTATAAAGGAAGCAAATGATGGGCCCTAACTTCGCAATATTGACTATGAGTCATTATATCCGCCATAATATCCTTGTATGAATATCAAGTATGTGACTTGGTAGTCCTTTCGATAGGCATGATGCCTAACGATATCAAAAGGGTCTATATAGCGACAAAGACATGGATTTTTACATCCTTTGAAAGTTGTACTTATCGAAAAGTTGTTTTCGACGAAGTTCAAAAAGTTGATTACTACAAGATTTTGATCTTCCTTAATGATGCTTTAGCCTTTGCGGATAGTTCTAGCAAAAGTTACATATTATGATATGGTAGTTGAATAACAAAACCAACTCTCCTCTCAAGGAAGTTTGATCGAGGATGTGTACTTGACACAGTCTGGGAGTTTTGAAGAATTCAAAAGGTTGTTGGAAAGGTATGCAAACTTCAATGGTTGAAGTGAGCATAACAAAGTAGGAATCTTTACCTTCATGAAGTTATCAAAAGAGTTTGATTCCATCATAAACAATAAAGATGCTTGTAAAGTCACAAGAAATTAAGTGGGAGCGCTATGACATATTTCCAATGCTTTATGTAGATGACATATGGTTGATTAGAAAATATGTATTTTAAATTAACGCGGTTAAGATTTTTATATTGATGAAAGGCTTAGAAGATATTGGGCATCGATATCCATAAGAGATGTATTAAAACGCCTAATATGATTGAGCCAAATTACATAGATGAAATATTGAAGTAATTCAATATCGAAATGACAAGAAGGAGTTCTTGTCACATGGAAAATAATTGAGAAAGATTCAAGTGTTTTGACACATGATGAGGATCATTGAAATTGACATTTCTACGTCATGTTTCCATGGTATGTACACAACCAGATGAGTCCTATGCTATAAAATGTGATAGCAGGATAATTCATTTGATGATTAGACAACAGTGGGATAGATCCTTGTGTCATTTTAGAAATTATAATGATGTGTTTTCCTATATAGTAATGACAAACTATTTGTTGTAATATGTTACACTAATAGTCTTTTCATATATCGAAATATATTTATCTCAATTAAAATATGTGATAAAGGGTAGCACAATAGGCTGGAAGAAAGTTCCATGCTGGATTTGAAAGAGTTTCAAAACTAAAGTATTGTGACGGATACTAGAAAGGCTAAAGTATATCGTTGTATTGACAACAAATAATAAGAGTATTTTGTGTCAAGGAGTTCTTTATTGAACTTGGTGAATTTCCAAGAATGCTGAGACTATGAAGCTACATTTTCACAATGTTAGTAACATTGGTTTAAGCTGAGGAATTAAGGTTTCACCGGTTGACCAAATATATACAAAGCCATTTCATTAGAGAATGAGTGATGCGTGTAGACGCAAAGAACATGAAAATACAATAGGACTGAACAGTTTAGATCTTTTTGATGATGTTTACCACATACGAAGCATGGTAATAACACTGGAACGACATATGTGTTAAGAGCTTACAAACTAGATTATTGACTCTAGTGCAAGTGGAGACTGGAGGTAATATGCCCGAGAGGCAATAATTAAGTGGTTATTATCTTATTCCTTGTTTATGATAAATGTTTATTTCTCATGCTAGAATTGTATTAACCAAAAACGTTGATACACGTGTGTTTAATAAACAAACAATGGTTCCTAGTAAAGCCTCTCTTTTAACTAGCTCGTTGATTAATAGCTGATCAAGGTTTCCTGATCATGAACATTGGGTGTTGTTAATAACGGGGTCATGTCATTGGTAGAATGATGCGATGAACATAGACCCAATATCAAGATAACAATACGATCAAGTCATTTAGTTTATATTGTTATATCTTGCATACAAAGTAACTTATTCCTTAGACCATGAGATCATGCCAATCACTCGTACCGGAAGGGTGCTTTGATGTCATCAAACGTCACACCGTAACAGGGTGACTATAAAGGTGCCGTTAGGTATTCGGAGAGTATTAGGTTAGGATGGATCAAGAGTGGGATTTGTCCATCGAAAATGACGGAGAGATATACTCTGGGCCCTCTCGGTTATATCACATCGACACCGCTTGAAAGCACGTGATATGATCACAAGGATGTCATATCACGAAAACAAGAAAATAGTACTTGTTCACGACGTTGATTGAACAAGGTATGGTTGATACCAATGATCGAATCTCGGACAAGTAAAATATCGCGAGACAAAGGGAATAGTTCACGACGTTCATGGTTCACACGATCACGAGAGTCATCGTTGAATATATTGGAGTCATCACGGATCTCGAGATCCCTCTGTTGATTATTAATCAGAGAGGAGTCTCGATCATGTCTATCTTATTCGCGAACCGTAGGGTGACACACTTAAGGTTGGATGACGCATTTGCGAGGATACTGAATATCGAAGAATTTTTTGGGCAACACCGAAATTGTTTCGGGGAAAATTGAAATAGTTCAAGGGTTTTTCGTCGAATGGTTGTTAATAGAATTAATAAATGATTCGAGGTTCTATATTCAAATGTTTGTTAATGTAATTAACAAATATAAATAAAGAAATAAAAATGTTTTATTTATTTATTAAAGAAAAACTCTTGGATTTTCTAAGTGGGAAATAAAGGAAGGATGAGTGTATGTGAGTGGAGTGTCCACTCACATGAAGATGGAAGAGGTGGGGGCACCACCATGGATGGCTGCACCCCACCCTTGGGCTGCCTCCATCTCCCTATAAAAGGAGGGTGAGGGCTCCTCCTCCTTCACACACTTGCCCACCTCACTTCATCTCTACCCGCTGCTCCATTCCATGGTCTCTGGCTTGGCGAATCCCTGACCGTAGGATTCTTCAACACTAGCACGCCGTCGTGCTGCTGGAGTTCCGAGGGATCCTCTACTTCCGCCTCCCCGGTGGATAGAGGGAACAGAAGTCGTCATCAACCGTACGTGTGACCGATTACGGTGGCACCGCCAGATTGCGGTGCACATCTTCTCGCTCTCGGAATTGGTGTGACTACGACTACGCCAACAACGAGATTTGATCTCGTAACTCTTTGTGTCTTCGAGGGTATGTTCTTCTTAAAGACTCTCTCTACGCCCATTGCTTTCATCTCCTAGATTAGATCTTGGCCTTTCGGGTGTCTCTCGCGTAGGAAATCTTTTGTTTTCTATGCAACGAACCCTTCACTAGGGATCCTAAGTTCACTAGTGAACACTCTCAACAATGATAACATAATTGAATGCATACATATCTCTCTTCACTATGCTACTCCGAACCACTCTCCGGTCGAATAACAAACACCAATTCATTGCGTAGGGCTGTAACAACACTCCTGAAAGTCGCATTCCCATGTCTAGTTAACCCCATGCTGTCACTATGAGCGCCCTAGAAGGTTTTAGACAAATACCACAATTTCATAGGATCATCAAACACAAGATATAAATATCATGCTAAACCACATGGTGCACACACTGTCATATTTACACTATGATCAAAGTATTTACGGAGATCTTAATAACAAAACCACTTGACTAGCATAATAGATGAAGAATAACATCGATTGATTCAACTAGATTACAAAGCTCATGATCACATAAAGATCACACCATGGGAGAGAGAGATGAAACACATAGCTACCGGTAGAGCCCTCGGTCCCGGGGGAAAACTACTCCCTCCCCATCATAGGAGACATCAACGGCGATGGAGATGGCGGTGGAGTCGATGGAGATGGATCCGGGGGCACTTCCCCGTCCCGGCAGGGTGCTGGAACAGAGTTTTCTGTCCCCCGTAACTTGTCAGCAGCGGCGGCGGAGCTACGGATGTTTTGGTGGAAAAGGCGATTCCTCCAGGGTTTATGCATCGGGAGTATATAAGGGCGAAAGGGCGATGCCGGGGGGTGGCCAGGGTGCCCACACCACCAGGTGGCGCGGCCAGGGGGACCCGCGCCCCCCTATGGTGTGGCTACCTGTGACCCCTTCCGGGTCTCTACGATACTTCCTGGACCCTCCGGGACTTCTGAGACTTATGTCTTTTGAATTTTCCAATTCCTAGAATATTTCCAGAACAACTTCTCTGAAACTAAAAACAGCAGAAAACAGTGAACATGCTCTATGGTATCTTATCAATAGGTTACTCCGGAAAATCGATAAAAATAACATAAAGTGTATTGCAAACATGTGGGAAACAATTAGAAAACAACATGGAACATCAGAAATTAAGGATATGTTTATGACGTATCTGTAACCGGACGAAATAGATTCTCCAAAACGAAGCCTCCAAGAAGGTATCCGAGAGAAACACCGTCGACGTCCACTTTAACAAACATGTCAGAACGTAGGTTTTCACCACCCTAGAGAAGGTCCAATCTTCAGACAATGACCCCAACAAGAAAATGACTACGGAGTCACCATTTCGAGGTACAACCATAAAATATTAGATCTATGGTTTTCACCATGAAAACTAAGATACAAAGCTCAAATAGCACCACCAAAAATGGAGAAAGTCATTGTAAGCGAGGCGCAAGTGCCGCGAAGCGCTGAATCCTAGCACACACACGTCAACTCCCGATCCTTCGTGAGTCCATGTGCAACCATGAAAATTTGGGTTGTAGTCGCATCCCAATATATAATGGGAACCCACGTTAACTATGAATAACGATGAAAATTCAACAATCTTTAAGTCGACATAGCTCTAAGTCGTCGTCAAAGAACTAGCAATTTTTTTATACTGTCCCGCTAAGTGTATGTACTATTCTTTTTAAAACAAATCAAGAGTACTTTTTTTACAGGTCATCGACATGGATACGCATTGATAATGTTACAGACTTACACTCTACCAGATGAATAATGAGATCATATGGGTACATAGGATACACACAACTACTGATGGCCGCTCATGATATTTTCAGCCGGGCTAGGTGGCAGCATGCTAATTGGCTACAAGTTGTTTACTCAATCATTTAATGCCTTGTTTCGATGGTTGATTCATGTATCACCTATCTGATTTGTGATATGTCACATGAGTGAAAAACGGGCCTTTAATCCCGGTTGGGAAGGGCCTCTAGAACCGGATTTCCAACCAGAACTGCCCAATTGGGACTAAAGCCCACTGGTAAAAAATAGGCCTTCCATACGCCCCATTAGTCCCCAAACATCGCACACCGTGACTAAAGGGATTTTAGTCCCGGGTCGGGAGGAGACGCGCGACAGAAGGTCATGCGTCGTGGGCTGGGAAGCGCGTGGAGGCGCGTGGAGGGCATTAATTCCGGTTGGCCTGGCCACCCGGGACTAATGGTCCAGTCTACTGGCCTCCCAGTCTTTAGTCCCGGTTGGCCTGGCCACCCGGGACTAAAGATACAAACTGCTCGCCTCCCGCGCGGCGGTTTATTTCGCGAGCGAGAGGCAGAAGGGCGCCATTGCTACAGTGCGCACCCGAGTCTCTGTTTCTTCTTCTCTCTTCTCTTCTCTTCCCTCTCTTCGATCTTCCTCCACCAAGCACCATGGATGAAGTTTGGAAGAGATATGCTGTGGGCACACCATGCGGCAAGAGTCTCGACGTGTGCGACACCTACAATTGCGAGAGGCTCCCCGGTGCTCTTGAGCATTTGACCGATCTCTATTTCTCCTCTCCCGATGAACACCGGTTCTTCGGGCTTGATCTAAAGTATACGGCGCATCAACGAGATGTTGCCGTCATCCAGATTGCGTTCAAGGAGGCCGTTTTGGTCTTCCAATGGTCAAGGTAACGCACACGTACAATCTTGCATCTTTGATTTGTTTGCTGCATCTGAAGAATACATGTGTTGCAACATATCTAACACGTATCAAATTTTTGTTGTTGCAGTAGTTCAAAGCATTCTCCGGCACTTGTTGATTTTCTTGTCAACAGGGGGTATGGCTTTTGCAGCGTTGACATTACTCAAGACCGTCAGAAGTTGATGCGCTTGGGTATTGTGATACCTGAAGATCACTACATTGATCTTTAGGACCTTATCCATTTTGATGATTTGTACGGGTACAAGACCGGGATGGCTCCCATGGCAACTGCCTTCATCCACGAGGGCTACGAAACCATGAAGTCTCGTTTCCCCTCGAGGAATCACATGTATTGGGAGAAGATCCCACTGGACTGGACCAACGTCAAGTATGCAGCCATAGATGCATACGTCTCCTACGAGTTGTTCCGCATCTACTCGACGGAGCCATAGATGTATGCGTTCGATACATGCATGTAATTTATATCTTAGTATGTAATGGATATCTTAGTATGTAGCTCTTGAAGAGCTTGTATTGTGAGACTTATGTTTGTGTTATGTGTGACCGTAAGACTCTATGTTATGAATGTGATATGATTGTGATGTCTCTACTCGTATTTTACTTGTGATTTATCACTTGTCTTTTGTTGTTCGTAAAACTATTTTTGTTTCCTAGTTTTAAATGACTTGGAAAAATTTGCAAAGTGTTGCAAAGTGTAATGGATATTATTTCTATATTAATTCCTAGCTATACTATTTCTATATTATGTCAAACACACATTTCAAAACAAACAAACAAAAGCACATCAAGAAAACAAACAAAAACACATCAAGAAAACAAAACAGAAAAACTACAGTTTCTATATATCTGTTCACCAAAAATTAATCTAAGCCAGGAAAACATATATCTAGTCAATACCAAACTCATCCAGTTGGATTTATTTCAAAATACATTTTTGAACTCATTCTAAAAATAATAGAAGAGCCTACCAGTCTTTTTAAGATTTTAAAATGAATTAGTATTATTTTTCTTAATTTTTTGATATATTATTTGTATTTTTAAGATTTTAAAATGAATTAGTATTATTTTTCTTAATTTTTTGATATATTATTTGTATTTTTAAGATTTTATACTGTCCCGCTAAGTGTATGTACTATTCTTTTTAAAACAAATCAAGAGTACTTTTTTTTGCAGGTCATCGACATGGATACGCATTGATAATGTTACAGACTTACACTCTACCAGATGAATAATGAGATCATATGGGTACAGAGGATACACACAACTACTGATGGCCGCTCATGATATTTTCAGCCGGGCTAGGTGGCAGCATGCTAATTGGCTACAAGTTGTTTACTCAATCATTTAATGCCTTGTTTCGATGGTTGATTCATGTATCACCTATCTGATTTGTGATATGTCACATGAGTGAAAAACGGGCCTTTAATCCCGGTTGGGAAGGGCCTCTAGAACCGGATTTCCAACCAGAACTGCCCAATTGGGACTAAAGCCCACTGGTAAAAAATAGGCCTTCCATACGCCCCATTAGTCCCCAAACATCGCACACCGTGACTAAAGGGATTTTAGTCCCGGGTCGGGAGGAGACGCGCGACAGAAGGTCATGCGTCGTGGGCTGGGAAGCGCGTGGAGGCGCGTGGAGGGCATTAATTCCGGTTGGCCTGGCCACCCGGGACTAATGGTCCAGTCTGCTGGCCTCCCAGTCTTTAGTCCCGGTTGGCCTGGCCACCCGGGACTAAAGATACAAACTGCTCGCCTCCCGCGCGGCGGTTTATTTCGCGAGCGAGAGGCAGAAGGGCGCCATTGCTACAGTGCGCACCCGAGTCTCTGTTTCTTCTTCTCTCTTCTCTTCTCTTCCCTCTCTTCGATCTTCCTCCACCAAGCACCATGGATGAAGTTTGGAAGAGATATGCTGTGGCCACACCATGCGGCAAGAGTCTCGACGTGTGCTACACCTACAATTGCGAGAGGCTCCCCGGTGCTCTTGAGCATTTGACCGATCTCTATTTCTCCTCTCCCGATGAACACCGGTTCTTCGGGCTTGATCTAAAGTATACGGCGCATCAACGGGATGTTGCCGTCATCCAGATTGCGTTCAAGGAGGCCGTTTTGGTCTTCCAATGGTCAAGGTAACGCACACGTACAATCTTGCATCTTTGATTTGTTTGTTGCATCTGAAGAATACATGTGTTGCAACATATCTAACACGTATCAAATTTTTGTTGTTGCAGTAGTTCAAAGCATTCTCCGGCACTTGTTGATTTTCTTGTCAACAGAGGGTATGACTTTTGCAGCGTTGACATCACTCAAGACCGTCGGAAGTTGATGCGCTTGGGTATTGTGATACCTGAAGATCACTACATTGATCTTTAGGACCTTATCCATTTTGATGATTTGTACGGGTACAAGACCGGGATGGCTCCCATGGCAACTGCCTTCATCCACGAGGGCTACGAAACCATGAAGTCTCGTTTCCCCTCGAGGAATCACATGTATTGGGAGAAGACCCCACTGGACTGGACCAACGTCAAGTATGCAGCCATAGATGCATACGTCTCCTACGAGTTGTTCCGCATCTACTCGACGGAGCCATAGATGTATGCGTTCGATACATGCATGTAATGGATATCTTAGTATGTAATGGATATCTTAGTATGTAGCTCTTGAAGAGCTTGTATTGTGAGACTTATGTTTGTGTTATGTGTGACCGTAAGACTCTATGTTATGAATGTGATATGATTGTGATGTCTCTACTCGTATTTTACTTGTGATTTATCACTTGTCTTTTGTTGTTCGTAAAACTATTTTTGTTTCCTAGTTTTAAATGACTTGGAAAAATTTGCAAAGTGTTGCAAAGTGTAATGGATATTATTTCTATATTAATTCCTAGCTATACTATTTCTATATTATGTCAAACACACATTTCAAAAGTAACAAACAAAAGCACATCAAGAAAACAAACAAAAACACATCAAGAAAACAAAACAGAAAAACTACAGTTTCTATATGTCTGTTCACCAAAAATTAATCTAAGCCAGGAAAACATATATCTAGTCAATACCAAACTCATCCAGTTGGATTTATTTCAAAATACATTTTTGAACTCATTCTAAAAATAATAGAAGAGCCTACTAGTCTTTTTAAGATTTTAAAATGAATTAGTATTATTTTTCTTAATTTTTTGATATATTATTTGTATTTTTAAGATTTTAAAATGAATTAGTATTATTTTTATTAATTTTTTGATATATTATTTGTATTTTTAAGATTTTAAAATGAATTAGTTCTATTTTTCTTAATTTTTTGATATATTATTTGTATTTTTAGAAATAATACAAATTAAAAAGTTAATGTTTATTTATTTATTCAAAATTATTAATTACATAATTACTTTTGTTTATTAAAAGATTTATTTGAAATTCAAACAATAAAGAAATGTGGCATCGACCAACATGTTAATAAGATTGATATGATACTACTATCACATACATGCGTGCGAAACACTTAGATGCGGGACGGGATGGAACTCGGAAGTTAAGCGTGCTAGTGCTAGAGTAGTGGGAGGATGGGTGACCGAGCGGGAAGTTTGACCATGAGTAAGTAATTTGACTAGAGATAATTGTAGTTAGACACTAAGCAAATAATACAAATTCTGAAAAAAAGGGAGTGAAAAAAAGGGAGAGAAAAATTGGTGTGAAAAATAATTAGAAACCCAAATGAATTAAAAAAATTACGAAATAAAGTCTAGTCCCGGTTCATGTGGCCAACCGGGACTAAAGGTCCTCCGCACCCCGGCTCCGCCACCCGCCCACGTGGCCGGGCCTTTAGCCGCGGTTCGTAAGAGGCGCGGCTAAAGGGGGTAGGTCTTTAGTCGCGCAGAGCTAGTCCCGGTTGCGCGGCCGGGCTACTGGCCCTGGCGAACCGGGACTATAGGCCTATTTTCTACCAGTGGCCCCCACTTGTCTCGGGCTGCCACACATCGGGACTAAAAACCCTTCCACGTGGCCGCAGCCGAGAGCTCGGGCTGTAGGATCACCAACCGGGACTAAAGGGACCCACATGCTAGTAACCAGAGGCCATTTTGTCCCGGTTGGTGACACCAACCGGGACTAAAGGTCGCGTGGATTTTAAGGTTTTAGGGATTTGTGGGTTTAGGGTGTTAGTTTTTCATTTGTGTTTTCCATTTAATTCTTACTCATTTCAAACAAATAATCATATAAATATTCTACGCTACTATATACTGTACACGTTGATGCATACATATAATATAACATCTCTTAGAAGTGTGCATATGATATAACATTTTTCTGTCTCATACGAATATTTTTAGAACATTGTGAACACATTTTTTTGGAATTATTTACAAATTTTTTGTAACCCCGGGAACATTATTTTGACATTGCAAGAAATTTATATGAATTGCATGATCATTTTTAAATTGTCGTGATTTTTTTTAAAAAATAATTATGAACATTCGTTACAAGTTTCTAAATTTATTTTGATTCACAAAATTATTTAGTATATGTCTAGAGATCTAAGAGATAAAAAGGAATAAAATGTTATATTTCTAGAGATCTAAGAGATAAAAAGGGGAAAAAATGTAATGCTATTGGGCGGGCACTGGCAATATTTATTTGTAGAACAACTTCAGCATATGTTGCGATCCTTCGTCTAGGACCCAACTTGCATCACCGAACAGGCTTGGGAGGGATTATCTTGTGATCATTCACCATTTCAAGAACCAGTATGAGTTCCTGAAAACAACCATTAAATTACAGAAAAAATGAGTTTGCAAAACTACGGTGTGTTTTTAAATTGCAACCACAACAATATAGTGTACATGGAAACAGAAGACAGAAAATTCTGGAAATATCGATCAAGGACACAGTGATCAGCTGTGGCACTCACGGGGCTTAAGCACCATACTTTTTGTGACGCCCCGAGATCGGGCACTATGCAGATTTCAGCATTCCCACCAAAATCCACATAATAACCGATTCCAGGTTGCCACTTGTGATAACATTACAACAGTTCACGAATCATCCACAACAACAACAGAAAAGATATATACAAGAGGACTCAAACGAGCCAAGGATACAACTGATACAATACAAAGATCCAAATAACAGCGGATGAAACAACATATCGTCCGTCTACGGACAAGATACAAATTGGACTAAGATTCCTGAGGATAACCGAGAGCGTCCAATCCCTGCCCAGGCCAAGCCGGAGGGATTCCCAAGCTAACATCGTCAGACTTCAAACCTGTTGACTGCAATATTGAATATGCAGCCACGAAAAGAGATTCGTGGGTCAGTACGGTTAAGTACTGGCAAGTGGATAAACCATACTCACAAGATACCGGCGTAGCCAGTCATCACAAGATACAAATACTTTGGGATCAACGGAAAGGAAGGGATTATTGCAAATAAGCGGCAGCGGGCTGCACTAACTAACTACAGAGACTCAAAACAACTTCCGGCTAAAAGAGGGGGATAAGATAGCGTATCGTAACCAACTACAACTACTCACCAAACAATACCCATCCAATGTCACCCCCTACTAAGGAAGCAACCCAAGGATAACTCACACTGTTGGATTAATGATGGTTCAAGTTATTGTGTCGATAAGACTATTACTAGTCAAGTATCATTAGTTAGGTGTAAGTTGTTCTGAGTACTTGTTAGCCAGTACTTTCACCAAGTTAACCATAACCGCGGAAAACACGGCTTCTCGAGAAGATTTAACCCTGCAGGGATGCACCAATTTGGCCGTACACGTATGAATATCCCGCCAGACGGGGGATCAACCCACCAAGCGAGGTACTCAACACAACCCAACTCTGCTTCGCATCAAGCCCAAAGCACCACGTGCTGTGCATGCGCGGCTAATCGAGCCCCACAAAGAAAAGGGGACCCTCATAGCACTGGAAGACCACGCCGCCCTAAATGCCGACTACAAAAGTTCCACCCTGGCGCCAAGGGTTCGTACCTGCATATCCGTGCATCAAATGGAAAGCCCGAACTAAGTGTGGTGATTTGGACGAGATGCGAATCGAATCAAGTTGAGGGGGGCGCCCATACTCGCTTCCCACATGCGGTTAGTGCGCTCATCATGGATCAGTAGACAAGACCCTTTTCCTAATTAGGGTCGACACTAGCAGGCTTCAAAACCACGCCGGGCCTCCTGCCGGTGCCTTATCATCAAATTATTATTACCCAAAACATTAACATGTTGTTGATTGAATTAAAACCCAACTAATCAAACTAAACAGGTGATAAGACGGACAACAAGACTTGAGCGCAAACAACACTAAGCATGCAACTACGACACAAGGGCCAACAAGGTAAACAAACAACAGTTAATAGGAAGTGGAAGGAAAAGTCTATATCATGGCTGCAAGGTAAACATATAATAGGATCGAGACACAAGCATCGTAACAACAGGCTAGAATAAGAACAACGGAAAGAATCGGTAACAAGTGATGAAAGGCAGCCATTTGGCAGCAAGTGAGTATACTTGCCTGGAATCCAGCAAGTAGAGGTACATCCACAGAACTTGTCGTTGCTCACATCACCTCAACGTCCTATCCGGGAAGAAGCAACGAACCTCGAACAAACACCGGATGCAACAATTACTACTACGGCAAAAGATCCAGCATGATCAAGATATGGATGCATGACAATTTAAGGATGCATCAGACATAAACTAGTTGACATGACAAACAGGTTTAAATGGACCCATATGCAATTTGGATTGCATATGGAAAGCCCATGAGTTATGGTTGAAACAATTGTTTTACAGCTAACCAACATGTGAAAGTGGTTTAGTATGATGCATGGATGAGGAAAACAACAAAATAACAACAATAGAATCAATTGGGAATAAGGTTTACCCATTTTTGAAATTCACTTATTAGGTTTTGGAATTTTGGTTACTTAAAGGTGTCACACAAGCATTTGTGGTTTTCATCAGGTTAAATTGTTCCAAACAGATAACAAAGTTCATATTTGATTAGAACACAAAATTTTAGGTGGATTACATGTTTCAATTATTGAAAAAGGAATTACAATGATTTAATTATGAATTAAACAAGATTAAACAAGTTTTAATTGAATTTAATTCAAGTTTGAATAATATTTGAATTTTATTTGTTCAATTCAAATTCATATTTGAAAAGGTTATGTTTTTCTAGTTTGCAAACATATTTTATAAGTTCAAAAATAATTTAATTTGAGAAGGTTATGAATTTAGCAAATTTAAATGATTTAAACAAGGTTTAAATTATTCAAGCAATTTTAATTATCCAATACATGAAACAAATTTTATATTTGAAAAGGTGGTTTAAAATAGCATGGAAAACATATTTTATTTGTTGGGAAAACAATTTCAAATGATTTAATTAAGCATGTTACCAATTTAACTGCATTAAATAAGAGATGAAACAATTATTCAAATTAATTGTTGCAAACCAGAAAACAAAGTGGATATCCAAGTGTGGCATGTGATTTTGGATGAAATTCATGTTTGGAGTATTTAATTTGGAGCAACCATTTGCAAGTTATTAATTATGCCATTTAATTTGTCATTTTTAAGAATTATTAAGTAACATTAATTTTTAATTGCCCAAAATGCAAAACAAAGTTGATAAACAGAAAGTACAATGAATTTGGATTGAAAAACATATTTTATTTGTGTTATTTGAATTAAGTATGAATTACTTATGGATTTAACCAAATTTTAAATGAATTGTTTGAATTTGAAATTTGAAACAGTTTGAAATGTGCAAAACAGAAAACAAGTTGCATATTTGAAAAGTACAGTAAATTTGGAGTGGAATACATATAAAATGTGTATGATTTGGAGTTGTGGATTGAAAGATATGGCCAAAAGAAGTTTGGGGTGTTTTCTGGAATTTGCAGGGACCTGTTTGTGGTGAAAACAGAAAGTGGAGGGACCTGGGTGCGAAAACAGAAAGTCCAGGGCCTCGGTGCAAAACGCTGAGATCCAGATCTGGATCTGGTCCTTTTCTCACCGTGGCCAGATCCAGCCACCGCAGTTGACGGGTGGGACCTGCGCCACAGGCAACTGACGAGGCACGTAGGTGGCATGTAGAGGCACTGAAGGGTGGGACCCAGTGGTCAGCGCGGAAATAAAAGGAAAAAGGCTTGCGCCGCGCGGGGTTCGATCCGCTGCCCTCGCGGAAGCGCGCGCAGCGCCCTTGCCACTGGGCTGCTCTGCTCGTTGTGGTTGTACTCGTTTCTGACGGAGGAAAAGGAATCGCAGCGACTGTTAACTGAAACTCGACAGTTTCAGTTACCTGCGACGGCGGCGATCGGAGTCAGCGCAGCGTTTGCAGCGTGGACGTGGGGATGGTGCGGGCAGCGAGGCGCAGGTGGGTTGATGGTGCGGGCCTCGTGATCGTGTGCGGCAGGGAAGCAGAGGGGAGGAGGTGCAGAGGCTCACCGCGGTTGGTCGAGGGAGCGGGCTGCTGCCGACGTGCAGCCATGGCGAGGTCTTGCCGGCGACGGCGCGGCCACCACAGTGGCTCCCAGCAAGCGTCGAGGGGACGGGGAGGTACAGGAAAACGCCGCGGTTCCATTCCCCTAACCAGATGCTCCTCGAGGTGGCTGTGGCGATCGGGGCTATGGGGAGGCAGTGGTGTTCTGTGCGGTGCAGAGCTTCAGAACAGAGAGGAGCTCGGGGGAAAAGGAAGGAGGGACGGCGGCGCTAGCTGGATAGGGGGCTAGGGTTTAGGTTAGGCTAGGGCAGAGGGGATGGGAGGTGGTTATATGGTGGAAAGGGCTTGGTACGGCAAGCCATCGGTGGAGGGGGGCAGACGATCGTGTGGTGTTGCTGCTGTCGTACAGCAGTGACATCACAGGGAGGAAGAAGACAACCTGAAAGGGTATGGGCTTAAGTGGTGGGCTGGCCACTAGGTGGGCTGAGGGAAAAGAAAATTGGGCTGGGGAAAAAAAGAAAGGAAAGGGGGGCCTGTCTCCTTTTGTTTTTTTTTGATTTCTTTTGATCCCCCTTTTTTTTGTAAAAGAGAGAGGGAGAGAAAAGGATAAAGGTTAGGGTTATGTTTTTAGGAAATATTTTTTTTAGTGTTCAAAACAGCAATGTCAAGCAAATGTTAGCATTATTTCACAAGTTTGAAAGTTTTAATTTGATTTAACATTGTTAGTTGAATTTTTTCAATTAGGGTTTGAGGGTGTTTATTTGATAATTAAAGTTTAGTAATTTGCAAAACAATAATTAAAAGTAAGGTTAGTTATTGATTTCAAAATTGGTAATATTAGTTTGATTTCTAAGTGGTTAGTTGAATTTCAAATAATGTTTGATTTGGGAATTTTGGAAATAAACAAATTCTATTTAATAAGCTCAAGAAATTTTGCAAGCATTATTTAATTTAATTTGTTTGCAAAATTTTAATTTTTAAACCCATATTGAAATATGATAAGTAGGATTGATTTGCTTTGAATTATTGAATTTGCCATTAGGGTTTTAATAATCAGGGAAAATTATATTAACAAGCAATTTGATTAAAACAACTTCAAACTATTGAAAAACAAATGAGTGGTTTAGTTTGCAATTTTGAAATTGGAATTTTTGAACATGTGTGAAAGTTTAAATTGGTTTTGAATTTTGAGATGTTTTGAAAAATAGAATGCAATGCTCATGTGATGCATGTGATGCAAGCAAAAGAAAACAAACAACTTCCTATTAGGGTAACACCCCAGGTGTTACACTTTTTCACAAAATTTATGTTCGTCCCTTTACCTCGATTGTTTTTCGGAACGTCACATTTAGTTAATAATGGGAAGTCTAAATTCTCTAGCAAAATGGATCTGAAGAGTTGAAGCCTCGTAAGCTAAGGGGGTAAGACTGGCTTTCTACAATGCATACCGAGGCTCCTCTATTTTTTAGCTGTATTTTAAAAAATCATTGGTGGGCATGGATTACCTTTTACCTTCTGAACTAAGTAATGGGGTTATCAATAAATATGCCACACCTAATTTTCGGTATCTCTTGTAATGATAACCTAGACAAACAAAGATCTAAGATATGAAAATACCATCTAGTATGTAAGTAGGCATATTTTCAATCTATATGTATTTTGGGTGCTCACCCTTATCAATGCAAATTAACAAAACAATTGCCTATCTTCCAAACACAACGCGTCTATCCTTTTACGCCAGATGTATGTGACGGGGAGAACACCACGTTCGGATTTCCGTAACTCATAAAACCTAGATGTTGCAAACATAATAACATTGCATACACCAAAATAAGACATACCTAATTTTTTTATCATATGTATTTGTAATCATAACTTAACATATCACGATTACTAGATGATCCTGTAAACGGGTGTGACAGCTAGAGAGATACTTCTAATGTATCACTTGTGGGTACAAACAGTGGCACTATGGTTTCAAACCAAATAACAATATTATCCAAGATATGTCATGTTGTCTTCACACGTGATCTATATATAAACCCTAAATGCCACAAAAGCAACATGGAATGAATTATCGGTTTAGTCGAAAAATATATTCAACATAGTATCTAACTTTTTTCGTCACCTGTGACAATGAGAAAAATATGTTCATATGCATGATTTCTTGCGTGAAGCTATAAATCCTGGAAATAGAGAAAATAAAAACTAGTAGGGATGACTAGATACAAACCTTGAGTACGTCCATGGTTTGGGAATGATCCAACAAATAGGCTAAGAAGTGCTGTCGTGGTACGGAACCATTTCCGACGTGCCCTTAGCAATGTTGCTGATCGCAAACCAAAGATGTTTAGATCTACGGTGTTCTTGAGGGAAGTAGACAGGTAAGTAGACTGAATTCTTCTCAAGCCCGGAGACGCTTCCTCTGCCATGGCCGGACATGAAATTATGCGAGGTGAGCAATGTTAGATCCCCGGCATCCTTCACTCTAGACCATACCGGCGTCCGGGAGAAGACATTGCACTTGTAGACCTAGGTGGGGGAGTCATGCACGACGGTGCCCACCATGTGCATCTTGTCGTTCACCTGTATATAGGCACATGGGGAACATTTGTGGGCATATGCATCCTTTGCACCCGCCTAGCCGTCGGAGTTGCACCGGTAAGGTGGCAGATGGAGACCTGTCCGCTGCAGCCGATTGCCAAGAACCTGTTGCGACACCGGACAACGGAGACTAGATCTATCAGTTTCGTGTTTAGCAGCTTCCACAAGGAGTCGATGCCGACGCGGCAGTAGGCGATTCTCCAGGAGCCCCTCAGCAGGGCAACCGCAATACAGTCGCCGGAGTCAGCCGGCGACGAGAGGACGACCTCGGTGATGAACAGCTTGCCCATCTCACCTAGCTATATCTCGCGAAAAGTACTCTCCTACGGAGATTGAGTTACCCACCGGCCGTCGACCAAAAATCTCCAGCGGTGCAAGGCAAAGCTCTCGTCGGTGCGCGGGAGCGCAACGGTGGCTCCGTTGAACGGGTTCAGAAGGGTGAGGCACGCAAACTCATCGAGCAGGGCCAGCCACCATTGCGACGAACCGCACACCACGTTGCCGTGACGCGCGGGGAGGTCCCTCGTGAAGGCCTCCCCGTCCGTCGGCCTGTAGAAGGTGACGGCGCCATCGGGTGCCTCCCGGCCAGATGACAGCATCAGCACCGGCGAGAACTTGGTGAAGGGCAACGAAGCGCGCTAGAGCCTGCAGGTGGATCGAAAGTTGGTGGCGTCGCGGCGGCCGGACGGTAACTTCTCGCTGATGTACTCCCAGAGCTCGAGCGGCAGAACGGTGCTCCAATCCTGCTTCTGCGCGTGTAGCCTTTTGCTTCTCCGATGAGGCGGCAGCGCGGCCATGGTGGTGGAGGAATTGAACCATACGGGTGATGAAGCCATTGATTAAATGGAGGAGAACATGAGGATGATTGGATCTGAATGAAGAAGGTCCAGGGGTCGGTGGGGATCCCGTATGTGTGAATGAAGAAGTGATACAAGTCTTTGCCGCTTCCTGTAAGTGTAACGGAATGGCTTTTCAAGAGGAATGTGTTAATGAGTGAAAATAGTGGTGACCCTGGGTGAAAATCTTTGCCAAATCTGCATGCCTGTATCGTGTTCTCATGGTCATGGGTATGCATGAGTATTAATGGTTCTTCCACTCGTTTTGGCAACGAAGATTGAAGAAATCGAAATTATGGATTTTTGTTTTAACAACATTCTATATTGGTGCCAAAATTCCAATCTGCATGTGTGGATCGATCTAGGAAATATTTTTGCCTGGAATTCTTTTATGTGTGAAGGGCTGGCGATGATAATGCATGCACATTTTTTAGAAGAATCTGGATCAATGGTAGAAATTCAAAAGAAGTACAAAACACCTCAAAGATAATAAAAATAACATCGAGGTATTTGAACCACCTAACGACCACTACTGCCGCTGGAGTCAGCGGCCGACGCGCCTCTTTCTCCGTAGTTTTGGTCATGTTCATAAACTATTGACATTTGTACCCTTTTAATGGATTTAAGTGTTATTGACACCCTAAATTTTATTATTAAGGTGTACAAATTCTAATTTCTCCCTGGGCCCCCAAAATCTGACGGCTGTCCCTACTCGGTTAGAATATCACAAAATTGAGTTATTTATTCTCTATGGTCACAGTATATTTTTGAAGAGTGCAAATGATTTCGTGAAAAGTGGAACTTACACTTTTCCAGAAACGTAAAATGGCGAAAAAAGTGCAACTTGTAATTTTCTTGAACTAAAAGCATATACTCTTTATTATCGGCTGAAGATATAATCCTACTATATAAAGAAATAAAAAAGACACTGAAAAGCTCCCATTAGTTTAACTATGCTTATTGATCAGTTTCGTGCAAGATCCATCAAGATCAACACCAACCTGACACATCAAGTACGCTCCATCATCCACTGATGCAACAGGTTCCTAGGAATCAACAAAGTCGAGCAGGTCTCCATCTGCAATTGTGACAGTGCGACTCTGATGGCATGGATGTTGCAATGGTTGGATCTACCTACCCAAGTCTCCTCCCGTTCCTATCTATAGGTGAACTGAAAACTGCACCTTGTGGGAATCATCCTGACGGGAACCATCTAAAGAAGTCGGTTGTACAAGTGCAATGTCTTTGCTCGGAATTCTGTGTGCGCCGGGGTCAATAAAGCCGGTAATCTGACATTTCTAATGTCATGTAATTTTATGAATGTACATGGTGGAGTAAGGGACATTATATTCATGGCTCTTCGGAGGCGCTTTGTTGGATTACTCTGAATCCATAGACTCATGATTGTATCCAGTCATCTTCTTGTTGTTCTTCTCTATATGTCTAGGGTTTACAAGACCACGAAATTGATTCAATTATTATACCCGGTCCGAGAATATTTGTGCAAAGTGCAATGTCAATTTAGTGAAAAGTGGAACTTACACTTTTGCATAAATGCGTAATGGTGAAAAAGAAAACTTGTAATTTTGTTGAACTAAGCCCACACTTTTAATAATCATCTGAAGAAAATAATCTATATAAAGCAATGAAAATGACCTGTAAAAGCAGACTGTATTACTACACCAAATTTCTCTCTTCCTAAACTCGAATAGGGGTTGTTTATCTCTTCTTGTTGATCGGTTTCGTGCGTGTTCCATCAAGCTCCACACCGATCTGACACATCAAGTAAGCTCCATCATCTATTGATGCTACTGGTTCCAGGAAATAAGCCAAGTCGAACAGGTCTCCACCTACAATGGTGTCGGTGCAACTCTGATGACAAGCTTGTTGCAATGGTTGGATATGCCCACCCATGTCTCCCTCCATTCCTATATATAGATGAACTACAAGTTGCAACTTGTGGGCATCGTCCTAGAGCGATTCACCTAATGTAGTGAGCTGTACAAGTGCAATGTATTTTCTCATTATACAGCGTGGTCTTGGGTTAATAATGCTGGTGATCTTACGTCGCTGAGGCCGCGCAGTTTCATGGCTACCCATGGTGAAGTAAGTTGCAGTGTAATTCTCTGTCTACTTCTTTGAGCATCTAATATATACAATAATCGTCTTGATGGATGAAAATGTAACCTAGACCATGGGATAAAGATCATCAACATTGCAGTTCACAAATTAGAGTGGCTTCCGAGCCGCCAGTACACTCATGGATTTGTAGAGGCCCTTTGTTGGTTAACTCTGAATCCATAGACCGAGAGAATTGTATACAGTCATACTTTTGTTGTTTTTCTATATATGCCGGGTGCATAGAATGACGAAATTCATTCTATTATTCTCTCTGGTCTGAGTATAAGTGCTATGTACATTTAGCGAAAAGTGGTCTTTACACTTTTCTAGAAACCAACATTCGTGAAAAAAAGTGCAACTTGTACTTTTATACAAGTATGATCATACTTTTATATAATCGGCTAAAGATAATCCTACTATATAAAGCAACGAAAAGGGGCCCAAAATCAGAAAATATTACTGTGCCAAATATTGATTCTCCGACGAGACGGCTGCCGCGGCCATGGTAGTCTAGTTTGGTGGAGGATGGATTGGATTATAATTGGGATGACCCCATGGATGGATTGGAGGAGAGAGTGGGGAGGATTGGTTCCATGGGTTTCTGGGGAGAGGCCGATAATGTAAACCTTTGGTGTTTACTGTAATGGAAATATTTTTCTTGAGGAATGTATTAATGGGTGAAAAGCTGGAGATGAGCTACGATGAACAAATATCTACATGCATGTGTGGTGTGTTCTCGTGGTCACGGGCACGTGTACTAATGTTGCTTCCACTTTTTTCAACGAACATTGCAAAGCACATACAAATTTTGATTTGGTGCACAATTTTGGAAACTATATTCTATCTAATCTGGGGATCCAGGCCATATGTGTGACGAAGATCAAGGAAAGATTTGGTAAGAAATGTAGTAATGCGTGAAGAGCTGGCCATGTTGATGCACATATGCATGTTATGTGTTCTCATGCACGGGGCACGCGGTTGACCAGTCTAGTGTTTACTCCCCTTTTGGCAACAAAGTTGAAAAGGAGATGCAAATTTTCGACAATTTAAGGAAACACAACTGGTTGGTGCCTATGACACATGCTTCTGGCATCCGTGGCTGGCAATGTTATTCTCTTCATTGATGAGCCTTATTAGTTTAACTAGCGTACTGGCCCTGGCAAATGCGAAGGCATAGTCTTTACCATGTCGAATGTTTTTAGAAATAAATTATGTTTTAATATACATTTATATTATAATGTCATTTATGTATACCGTTAGAGACCATCATTACTATTTTCTAGTTTTTTTCTTGGCTGTTGGTATGCGCTTTTCAATACATAATAGGTTGAGCGTATAACACATATATATGAGGATGGAAAATCATATGAAAATACCACATGTGAGTTTATGAATATTTTCTTAGGTCCTAATATAAAAATTTGAATTTTTTAGAAGATATTTTGCATTTCATAACAGAAACATAACGACATCAATATGCCATATGAATACATCAGTTTTTTTGTCCTCTCTTACATTATCTTGATAACTCAACCCATATAATCCTTGTTAAAAATTTACATGATTGATCACAATATCGATTCAGAAAATTCAACCGTTCACCTCCCCTTATACTAGTCCACCACCGAGTTTATCCTTGGACTACGGGGCCAAAGCAGTAGCTAGATGGTTGTCTTCTCCTCTTTATGTCTCATGTTTAGATTTTGTGAGCTGCCTAACATGATCAAGATCATCTTATTATAATGCTACATGTTGTGTTTGCTGGGATCCGATGAATATTGAATGCTACGTCAAGTGATTATTAATCTGTCATGTTTATGTCATTTATGATCTTGCATGCTCTCCGTTACTAGTAGATGCTTTGGCCAAGTTGATCCTTGTAACTCCAAGAGGGAGTATATATAATAGAGAGTGGGTTTATGCCTCCCTTTCATCTACGCTCAAGTGAAAAAAGTGACATATGGAGGATGTGCTGTTGCCATTAGGGAGAAAACAAAAATGTTTACATTGTTTACATTACGCACTTTACTTAAAAAAATAATCAGTTGCTTGCAACATAATAACCGAAGTCTGCTTGGATACATTCTGAGGATGAATTATTAGTCATAGATGCAGTTGGATTACAGTTTATGAATTATGTTGTAATGTTCGCCTGAATCAGATAGTAATCATCATGTCATGCATATGCACTACGGTGCAGCCTTTAGATATGACAATTGCCAAGCTGTAATTTGTTTACACAACACGTTATCTATGTTTTATTGAGGGACACCACTAGTGGAACTGTGGACCCCAGTCCATTATTTTACACCGATAATACAATCTACTACAAGCACTGTTTTTTTTACTGCAATCATTGTTCTCTTTTCATTCACTGCAAACAAGCCCTGTTTTCCACACTATACGTCTAATCCTTTGTTTTCAGCAAAACCGGTGAGATTGACAACGTCACTTTTTCTTTGGGGCAAAGTATTTTTGTTGTGTTGTATGCAGATTCCACGTTGCTGCTGAGCCAGTAGTGCGTCCTGCCAACATCAGCTACCAACAACCTTTAGAAGTGATATCGTTCTCCTACTGGTCGATTCAACCTTCGTTTCTTTCTGCGGGAAACTTGCGGCTGCACTCTTCATACCTCCTCCTAGGGTCTCCCAACGAACATGTGTCCACACGCCATAAAACACTTGTTTTCTCGTACGCAAAAACTCGGTGGCAGACTAATATGTAAAATAGTACGCTCAAATAATTTGGTAAATGAAACGTAAGCAAAACTATATATATCAAATGTACAACCAGCCTTAGTGTTCCTAGGTCTCGTAAAATGTAAAACTGACAACCAATTCCCCTTAGAACTTGGTAGTAGACCTAGTCTTCCTAGGTCTTGTAAAATATACAACCAGTAACCAATTACCCTTAGAAGCCGACTTGTTTGCAATAAAAGATTTTCAAAACTAACGGAACACACACATTATAGATATGCATCAACACTTCACCGGTTTATCCCTTACCGGAAGAAGTGAAATTGTGCCTAGCCATTTTACTATCTGTAGAAAAATGTTGTCTAATTGATAGTAGAAAGAAAATGAAGTCTTCTCTAAAATAAATTAGTTCTTGGGCGCACAATCCGGCCTCCTTCTTGCTGCTGGTAGAGGAGGGTGAGTACCCGGTGACAAACGAGGAGAAAGAACGCCTTCTGCCCCGCCGATGGTGCTGGTCAGGGGATACACGTGTAGGGGGTTGGACGGGACGCATCTGGGCGGGGCTGCGGAGGGTTCCACAGAGGTGGAGAGTTATTGGATGGCGCTAGTGGCTGACGCCATCGCGGCGAGCGGTAGGGGTGGCGAGGAAGGTATGATTTGTCATGGGAGGAGGATAGGGGTAGGGTTTGGCGTAGTGGAGAAGGAATACGTGGGGCGGGATCGTTCCACTGATCCAGTCTCATAAGGAGGGAGTGTGGGTTGATTTCACGGTTCTAAAAGGGTGAAAATGCAAAACGGACCTAAGCTTTGGCTGGTGGAACTCTGCATGAATCTCCAATCAAGCAAGGGTATAGATAGTACCGGGGTTCCAACGTAGTCGTGGGAAATCTGCACTCCTTTGTAAATGACGACAAATGGAAGTTATATCCATAAAATGCATAAGGTAGCCTTAGAGGGTCTGGTATAAAATTCCTATTAGGAGTCGTCTAGTTTGCTATAAATTCCTGCATACCTCATGGAACGCATGGATTACATTCACGCATATTTCATCAGTTTAGCACTTACTGGATCGACAAGTGAAAGTTGGCAGCTTGATTGTAGAACCAAAAGTAGTGCAACCTGCTCTAGAAATAAAATCCTCCCAAGGCTACATCTACAAGCGGCACACAAATATTGTAGTTTGTATATCTATTACACAACAATAATTTCCGCACAGTTAAAAACATTCAGCCGTTCTTCATGGACCAGAGAGTAATATAAACAAAAATCAAGCTGGTTCAGGAAAACATATTGGTATACTTTAGACTAAATATTGGTTGAAAGAAAATTTAGCATTTGTGATGTTTGTATGTGACTTTGGTTGCATCACAAAACTTGCTTGGGAGGGGCTTCTCGTGTGATCTTTCTCCGCCTCTAGCATACATTCCTACAAACAACCATAAATTTAAGATAAAACTCAGTTGGCAAGACTACCGTGTTGTTAAATTGCAAGCACAACAATAGATTGTAAAAACACACATGTAACACTGTAGAGAGAATAGAAAAATTCTGGAAATTTTGATCAAGAACACAATAATCAGATGTCGAAATCGCAGGGCTTAAGTCCCACAGTTTTTCAGAAAATTGAGGCGGTCCGTTTATGTTGGAAAATTTTAGGACAAACACCATGAGATTTAAATAAAATTGGGATGTCATGCCAAATTCTCTAGCAAAATGGATTCGGAGATTTGAACCCTCGTGAGCTAAGAGGCAAGACTACCTTTTACACTATAATTGACCGCGAAGAACACGAAGGATGTAAATAGACATATAATTCAATCTATATATTTTGGGTGCTCACCGTTATGAATGCAAATAGAGCAAACAATTCCCTATCTTCCAAATACGACGCATCTGTCGTTTTACCATCACATTTATGTGACCGTGAAAACAACACGCGTTCGGAATTCCATAACTTATAAACCATAGAGGTTGCAAACATTATACAATTACTAGAAGATCCTGCAATAACTAGCTAGATGCAGCAAAAATATGGATATGGCAGCTCGATATATACTTGTAGTGTATCACTTGTGGATACAAACAACCGCACTATGGTTTCAAACTAAATAACTATAATATCCAAAAATATGATTTTTTTTGTTCATACGTGATATATGAACCCTAAATGTCGCAAAACAAACATGGAATGAATTATCAGTCTAGTCGCCAAATATATACAACACTAGCGGGTAAGCGCGCTTCGTCGCGCCGACGACGTCACGTTCAATATTGTGCGACACCTGACATAATTGCAACGGGAAGTCAGCAGGAGGAAGTAATTATGTGGCCTACTTGGTGTTTTATTGGCTGAAAGCAGTGGAGAGAGTGTTGTGGTACTGCCAAAATAAAGGCATGGAAAAAAAAACCAAGACTTGTATTATTTCATATCATGTATTTTATATCTAATCACCAAACAACTAACTACAATGATAGGTCAACATCCAACTTAGAGTTTACACAACACCACTAAACTGCACCTAGTGGCTAGCAGATCAAGCAAAGAAACCCGTGTCATGCAATCAGTAAGGTAACTGATCCACAATAGACACATGACTCCTTTGACATTTTGGTGTAATCTGACTTCGGACCGGGATAACTTGAAGTCTGGTGGCTCACCATGTCATCATACATACCATCTCCAAACTTGTACATAGTTTTGTTATGATGAAATATTCCCGCGCAATATAATTATGTAATCTACACACACGTGAGTGATTGCGGTGAGCACTGCGCATGATAAATCGACATTAATGCTAAATGACTAACTACTGAAAGAACTGTGATTGCAAATAAGAGGATATACATTGACATTCAACATGAACTGGAGAATATTATGTTGGGAATTAGATGGCACAAATACTGAAGCCACTGGATCTTGCCAACATGGATAATGGATAGCATTATTGACGTGGCGGATGTGTCTAAGATTTAAAAAATGTACAGTACATACCATATTTCTTTTAATATATAGGAACTCATATGGACTTGGAGATAATAGCTTTTGCAAATTGTTAAGCATGCGACCAGAGAGCCATGAAAAGACTTAGCAAAAACTTATTGGAGACATTAAAAATATACCAAGGAAATAGGGCACATATGAAATGAGATCCTTGTCTTGAACATTCAAATTGAATTTTCATAAGAATAATTAGTGAAAACTGCTATAGAAAGTATGAGGAACAACGATTCACCTAATATAAGAGCAGAACATGAGAGAAATAACCTGCTTTAGAACAATATATCTGGTTGTCTGTAGACTTTCATCGAAAAAATTAATCAAAAAGGAAGCATATACTGCAGAAGTACAAAGTCACACAAATATAAGTCAATAGTGTATCATCATGATTGATCACATATTAGTGCCATACATCAGAGATGAAAAGGAGTAAGTTTGTTTATTATGCAAAGCATGTATAAGTGATTTAAAGTAAATCTTTTAAGGAAGTGTACAATAGAGTGAGTACTGCTACAACTTTAACTTAACTATGTTGTTAAGTGAATGGTTGGGACTCACAACACACTGGAATAAGGGAAAAAGAGAACCAGTTAAATTTCACCGCAACACAAATGGATAGCCATGCATCATTTGAACTCGAAGCAATATGCTGTTGTCAACAGCTATGGCTTGAAAATGTCACACGGTTTAAAATACCATGACATATAGTGCATAGTTTTAGGAAAAAAACAAAGATTCAATTATGTATTAAGGCAAACAACATGTTAAACAAACATACCTTATTTTACTCACTGGTACCACTGCAGGAATCTTAATCTCTTTTCACAAACACGTGAGGAAACCGAACCATGTGAGCTCCTCTCGCCTCTTCCCCTCCCCTGTAAATTGGCCCCGTCTCCGGGTGACTGCTCGACCGCATTCGCCCTCGTCCGTGCCCAGATGCGAACTCCCGCCATTGACCATGCTGGCCGTTGCACCCCGTCCGTGCTGATCTCGAAATACAAATGTTGGCGAATCCCTGACCGTGGGATTCTTCACCACTAGCACGACGTCGTGCTGCTGGAGTTCCGAGGGATCCTCTACTTCCGCCTCCCCGGTGGATCGAGGGAACAGAAGTCGTCATCAACCGTACGTGTGACCGATTACGGTGGCACCGCCGGATTGCGGTGCACATCTTCTCGCTCTCGGAATTGGTGTGACTACGACTACGCCAACAACGAGATTTGATCTCGTAACTCTTTGTGTCTTCGAGGGTATGTTCTTCTTAAAGACTCTCTCTACGCCCATTGCTTTCATCTCCTAGATTAGATCTTGGCCTTTCGGGTGTCTCTCGCGTAGGAAATCTTTTGTTTTCTATGCAACGAACCCTTCACTAGGGATCCTAAGTTCACTAGTGAACACTCTCAACAATGATAACACAATTGAATGCATACATATCTCTCTTCACTATGCTACTCCGAACCACTCTCCGGTCGAATAACAAACACCAATTCATTGCGTAGGGCTGTAACAGCACTCCTGAAAGTCGCATTCCCATGTCTAGTTAACCCCATGCTGTCACTATGAGCGCCCTAGAAGGTTTTAGACAAATACCACAATTTCATAGGATCATCAAACACAAGATATAAATATCATGCTAAACCACATGGTGCACACACTGTCATATTTACACTATGATCAAAGTATTTACGGAGATCTTAATAACAAAACCACTTGACTAGCATAATAGATGAAGAATAACATCGATTGATTCAACTAGATTACAAAGCTCATGATCACATAAAGATCACACCATGGGAGAGAGAGATGAAACACATAGCTACCGGTAGAGCCCTCGGTCCCGGGGGAAAACTACTCCCTCCCCATCATAGGAGACATCAACGGCGATGGAGATGGCGGTGGAGTCGATGGAGATGGATCCGGGGGCACTTCCCCGTCCCGGCAGGGTGCTGGAACAGAGATTTCTGTCCCCCGTAACTTGTCAGCAGCGGCGGCGGAGCTACGGATGTTTTGGTGGAAAAGGCGATTCCTCCAGGGTTTATGCATCGGGAGTATATATGGGCGAAAGGGCGATGCCGGGGGGTGGCCAGGGTGCCCACACCACCAGGTGGCGCGGCCAGGGGGGACCCGCGCCCCCTATGGTGTGGCTACCTGTGACCCCTTCCGGGTCTCTTCGATACTTCCTGGACCCTCCGGGACTTCTGAGACTTATGTCTTTTGAATTTTCCAATTCCTAGAATATTTCCAGAACAACTTCTCTGAAACTAAAAAACAGCAGAAAACAGTGAACATGCTCTATGGTATCTTATCAATAGGTTACTCCGGAAAATCGATAAAAATAACATAAAGTGTATTGCAAACATGTGGGAAACAATTAGAAAACAACATGGAACATCAGAAATTAAGCATATGCTTATGACGTATCTGTAACCGGACGAAATAGCTTCTCCAAAACGAAGCCTCCAAGAAGGTATCCGAGAGCAACACCGTCGACGTCCACTTTAACAAACATGTCAGAACGTAGGTTTTCACCACCCTAGAGAAGGTCCAATCTTCAGACAATGACCCCAACAAGAAAATGACTACGGAGTCACCATTTCGAGGTACAACCATAAAATATTAGATCTATGGTTTTCACCATGAAAACTAAGATACAAAGCTCAAATAGCACCACCAAAAATGGAGAAAGTCATTGTAAGCGAGGCGCAAGTGCCGCGAAGCGCTGAATCCTAGCACACACACGTCAACTCCCGATCCTTCGTGAGTCCATGTGCAACCATGAAAATTTGGGTTGTAGTCGCATCCCAATATATAATGGGAACCCACGTTAACTATGAATAACGATGAAAATTCAACAATCTTTAAGTCGACATAGCTCTAAGTCGTCGTCAAAGAACTAGCAATTTTTTTATACTGTCCCGCTAAGTGTATGTACTATTCTTTTTAAAACAAATCAAGAGTACTTTTTTTGCAGGTCATCGACATGGATACGCATTGATAATGTTACAGACTTACACTCTACCAGATGAATAATGAGATCATATGGGTATAGAGGATACACACAACTACTGATGGCCGCTCATGATATTTTCATCCGGGCTGGGTGGCAGCATGCTATTTGGCTACAATTTGTTTACTCAATCATTTAATGCCTTGTTTCGATGGTTGATTCATGTATCACCTATCTGATTTGTGATATGTCACATGAGTGAAAAACGGGCCTTTAGTCCCGGTTGGGAAGGGCCTCTAGAACCGGATTTCCAACCAGAACTGCCCAATTGGGACTAAAGCCCACTGGTAAAAAATAGGCCTTCCATACGCCCCATTAGTCCCCAAACATCGCGCACCGTGATTAAAGGGCTTTTAGTCCCGGGTTGGGAGGAGACCCGCGACAGAAGGTCATGCGTCGTGGGTTGGGAAGCGCGTGGAGGCGCGTGGAGGGCATTAATTCCGGTTGGCCTGGCCACCCGGGACTAATGGTCCAGTCTGCTGGCCTCCCAGTCTTTAGTCCCGGTTGGCCTGGCCACCCGGGACTAAAGATACAAACTGCTCGCCTCCCGCGCGGCGGTTTATTTCGCGAGCGAGAGGCAGAAGGGCGCCATTGCTACAGTGCGCACCCGAGTCTCTGTTTCTTCTTCTCTCTTCTCTTCTCTTCCCTCTCTTCGATCTTCCTCCACCAAGCACCATGGCTGAAGTTTGGAAGAGATATGCTGTGGCCACACCATGCGGCAAGAGTCTCGACGTGTGCTACACCGACAATTGCGAGAGGCTCCCCGGTGCTCTTGAGCATTTGACCGATCTCTATTTCTCCTCTCCCGATGAACACCGGTTCTTCGGGCTTGATCTAAAGTATACGGCGCATCAACGGGATGTTGCCGTCATCCAGATTGCGTTCAAGGAGGCCGTTTTGGTCTTCCAATGGTCAAGGTAACGCACACGTACAATCTTGCATCTTCGATTTGTTTGTTGCATCTGAAGAATACATGTGTTGCAACATATCTAACACGTATCAAATTTTTGTTGTTGCAGTAGTTCAAAGCATTCTCCGGCACTTGTTGATTTTCTTGTCAACAAGGGGTATGACTTTTGCAGCGTTGACATCACTCAAGACCGTCAGAAGTTGATGCGCTTGGGTATTGTGATACCTGAAGATCACTACATTGATCTTCAGGACCTTATCCATTTTGATGATTTGTACGGGTACAAGACCGGGATGGCTCCCATGGCAACTGCCTTCATCCACGAGGGCTACGAAACCATGAAGTCTCGTTTCCCCTCGAGGAATCACAGGTATTGGGAGAAGACCCCACTGGACTGGACCAACGTCAAGTATGAAGCCATAGATGCATACGTCTCCTACGAGTTGTTCCGCATCTACTCGACGGAGCCATAGATGTATGCGTTCGATATATGCATGTAATGGATATCTTAGTATGTAATGGATATCTTAGTATGTAGCTCTTGAAGAGCTTGTATTGTGAGACTTATGTTTGTGTTATGTGTGATCGTAAGACTCTATGTTATGAATGTGATATGATTGTGTTCTATTCATGATTGTGATGTCTCTACTCGTATTTTACTTGTGATTTATCACTTGTCTTTTGTTGTTCGTAAAACTATTTTTGTTTCCTAGTTTTAAATGACTTGGAAAAATTTGCAAAGTGTTGCAAAGTGTAATGGATATTATTTCTATATTAATTCCTAGCTATACTATTTCTATATTATGTCAAACACACATTTCAAAACAAACAAACAAAAGCACATCAAGAAAACAAACAAAAACACATCAAGAAAACAAAACAGAAAAACTACAGTTTCTATATATCTGTTCACCAAAAATTAATCTAAGCCAGGAAAAACATATATCTAGTCAATACCAAACTCATCAAGTTGGATTTATTTCAAAATACATTTTTGAACTCATTCTAAAAATAATAGAAGAGCCTACTAGTCTTTTTAAGACTTTAAAATGAATTAGTATTATTTTTCTTAATTTTTTGATATATTATTTGTATTTTTAAGATTTTAAAATGAATTAGTATTATTTTTCTTAATTTTTTTGATATATTTTTTGTATTTTTAAGATTTTAAAATGAATTAGTTCTATTTTTCTTAATTTTTTGATATATTATTTGTATTTTTAGAAATAATACAAATTAAAAAGTTAATGTTTATTTATTTATTCAAAATAATTAATTACATCATTACTTTTGTTTATTAAAAGATTTATTTGAAATTCAAACAATAAAGAAATGTGGCATCGACCAACATGTTAATAAGATTGATATGATACTACTATCACATACATGCGTGCGAAACACTTGGATGCGGGACGAGATGGAACTCGGAAGTTAAGCGTGCTAGTGCTAGAGTAGTGGGAGGATGGGTGACCGAGCGGGAAGTTTGACCATGAGTAAGTAATTTGACTAGAGATAATTGTAGTTAGACACTAAGCAAATAATACAAATTCTGAAAAAAAAGGGAGTGAAAAAAAGGGAGAGAAAAATTGGTGTGAAAAATAATTAGAAACCCAAATGAATTAAAAAAATTACGAAATAAAGTCTAGTCCCGGTTCATGTGGCCAACCGGGACTAAAGGTCCTCCGCACCCCGGCTCCGCCACCCGCCCACGTGGCCGGGCCTTTAGCCGCGGTTCGTAAGAGGCGCGGCTAAAGGGGGAGGTCTTTAGTCGCGCAGAGCTAGTCCCGGTTGCGCGGCCGGCTACTGGCCCTGGCGAACCGGGACTATAGGCCTATTTTCTACCAGTGGCCCCCCACTTGTCCCGGGCTGCCACACATCGCGACTAAAAACCCTTCCACGTGGCCGCAGCCGAGAGTTCGGGCTGTAGGATCACCAACCGGGACTAAAGGGACCCACGTGCCAGTAACCAGAGGCCATTTTGTCCCGGTTGGTGACACCAACCGGGACTAAAGGTCGCGTGGATTTTAAGGTTTTAGGGTTTTGTGGGTTTACGGTGTTAGTTTTTCATTTGTGTTTTCCATTTAATTCTTACTCATTTCAAACAAATAATCATATAAATATTCTACGCTACTATAATGCATACTTATAATATAACATCTCTTAGAAGTGTGCATATGATATAACATTTTTCTGTCTCATACGAATATTTTTAGAACATTGTGAACACATTTTTTTGGAATTATTTACAGATTTTTTGTAACTCCGGGAACATTATTTTGACATTGCAAGCAATTTATATGAATTGCATGATCATTTTTAAATTTTCGTGATTTTTTTTAAAATAATTATGAACATTCGTTACAAGTTTCTAAATTTATTTTGATTCACAAAATTATTTAGTATATGTCTAGAGATCTAAGAGATAAAAAGTAAAAAATGTTATATTTCTAGAGATCTAAGAGATAAAAAGGGGAAAAAATGTAATGCTATTGGGCGGGCACTGGCAATATTTATTTGTAGAACAACTTCAGCATATGTTGCGATCCTTCGTCTAGGACCCAGCTTGCATCACCGAACAGGCTTGGGAGGGATTATCTTGTGATCATTCACCATTTCAAGCACCAGTATGAGTTCCTGAAAACAACCATTAAATTACAGAAAAAATGAGTTTGCAAAACTACTGTGTGTTTTTAAATTGCAACCACAACAATATAGTGTACATGGAAACAGAAGATAGAAAATTCTGGAAATATCGATCAAGGACACAGTGATCAGCTGTGGCACTCACGGGGCTTAAGCACCATACTTTTTCACAAAATTTATGTTCGTCCCTTTACCTCGATTATTTCTCGGAACGTCACATTTAGTTAATAATGGGAAGTCTAAATTCTCTAGCAAAATGGATCTGAAGAGTTGAAGCCTCGTAAGCTAAGGGGGTAAGACTGGCTTTCTACAATGCATACTGAGGCTCCTCTATTTTTTAGCTGTATTTTAAAAAATCATTGGTGGGCATGGATTACCTTTTACCTTCTGAACTAAGTAATGGGGTTATCAATAAATATGCCACACCTAATTTTCGGTATCTCTTGTAATGATAACCTAGACAAACAAAGATCTAAGATATGAAAATACCATCTAGTATGTAAGTAGGCATATTTTCAATCTATATGTATTTTGGGTGCTCACCCTTATCAATGCAAATTAACAAAACAATTGCCTATCTTCCAAACACAATGCGTCTATCCTTTTATGCCAGATGTATGTGACGGGGAGAACACCACGTTCGGATTTCCGTAACTCATAAAACATAGATGTTTCAAACATAATAACATTGCATACACCAAAATAAGACATACCTAAATTTTTTACCATATGTATTTGTAATCATAACTTAACATATCACGATTACTAGATGATCCTGTAAACGGGTGTGACAGCTAGAGAGATACTTCTAATGTATCACTTGTGGGTACAAACAGTGGCACTATGGTTTCAAACCAAATAACAATATTATCCAAGATATGTCATGTTGTCTTCACACGTGATCTATATATAAACCCTAAATGCCACAAAAGCAACATGGAATGAATTATCGGTTTAGTCGAAAAATATATTCAACATAGTATCTAACTTTTTTCGTCACCTGTGACAATGAGAAAAATATGTTCATATGCATGATTTCTTGCGTGAAGCTATAAATCCTGGAAATAGAGAAAATAAAAACTAGTAGGGATGACTAGATACAAACCTTGAGTACGTCCATGGTTTGGGAATGATCCAACAAATAGGCTCAGAAGTGCTGTCGTGGTACGGAACCATTTCCGAAGTGCCATTAGCAATGTTGCTGAACGCAAACCAAACATGTTTAGATCTACGGTGTTCCTGAGGGAAGTAGATAGGTAAGTAGACTGAATTCTTCTCAAGCCCGGAGACGCTTCCTCTGCCATGGCCGGACATGAAATTATGCGAGGTGAGCAATGTTAGATCCCCGGCATCCTTCACTCTAGACCATGCCGGCGTCCGGGAGAAGACATTGCACTTGTAGACCTAGGTGGGGGAGTCATGCACGACGGTGCCCACCATGTGCATCTTGCCGTTCACCTGTAGATAGGCACAGGGGGAACATTTGTGGGCATATGCATCCTTTGCACCCGCCTAGCCGTCGGAGTTGCACCGGTAAGGTGGCAGATGGAGACCTGTCCGCTGCAGCCGATTGCCAAGAACCTGTTGCGACACCGGACAACGGAGACTAGATCTATCAGTTTCGTGTTTAGCAGCTTCCACAAGGAGTCGATGCCGACGCGGCAGTAGGCGATTCTCCAGGAGCCCCTCAGCAGGGCAACCGCAATACAGTCGCCGGAGTCAGCCGGCGCCGAGAGGACGACCTCGGTGATGAACAGCTTGCCCATCTCACCTAGCTATATCTCGCGAAAAGTACTCTCCTACGGAGATTGAGTTACCCACCGACCGTCGACCAAAAATCTCCAGCGGTGCAAGGCAAAGCTCTCGTCGGTGCGCGGGAGCGCAACGGTTCAGAAGGGTGAGGCACGCGAACTCATCGAGCAGGGCCAGCCACCATTGCGACGAACCGCACACCACGTTGCCGTGACGCGCGGGGAGGTCCCTCGTGAAGGCCTCCCCGTCCGTCGGCCTGTAGAAGGTGACGGCGCCATCGGGTGCCTCCCGGCCAGATGACAGCATCAGCACCGGCGAGAACTTGGTGAAGGGCAACGAAGCGCGCTAGAGCCTGCAGGTGGATCGAAAGTTGGCGGCGTCGCGGCGGCCGGACGGTAACTTCTCGCTGATGTACTCCTAGAGCTCGAGCGGCAGAACGGTGCTCCAATCCTGCTTCTGCGCGTGTAGCCTTTTGCTTCTCCGACGAGGCGGCAGCGCGGCAATGGTGGTGGAGGAATTGAACCATACGGGTGATGAAGCCATTGATTAAATGGAGGAGAACATGAGGAGGATTGGATCTGAATGAAGAAGGTCCAGGGGTCGGTGGGGATCCCGTATGTGTGAATGAAGAAGTGATACAAGTCTTTGCCGCTTCCTGTAAGTGTAACGGAAAGGCTTTTCTAGAGGAATGTGTTAATGAGTGAAAATAGTGGTGACCCTGGGTGAAAATCTTTGCCAAATCTGCATGCCTGTATTGTGTTCTCATGGTCATGGGTATGCATGAGTATTAATGGTGCTTCCACTCGTTTTGGCAACGAAGATTGAAGAAATCGAAATTATGGATTTTTTTTAACAACATTCTATATTGGTGCCAAAATTCCAATCTGCATGTGTGGATCGATCTAGGAAATATTTTTGCCTGGAATTCTTTTATGTGTGAAGGGCTGGCGATGATAATGCATGCACATTTTTTAGAAGAATCTGGATCAATGGTAGAAATTCAAAAGAAGTACAAAACACCTCAAAGATAATAAAAATAACATCGAGGTATTTGAACCACCTAACGACCACTACTGCCGCTGGAGTCAGCGGCCGACGCGCCTCTTTCTCCGTAGTTTTGGTCATGTTCATAAACTATTTGACATTTGTACCCTTTTAATGGATTTAAGTGTTATTGACACCCTAAATTTTATTATTAAGGTGTACAAATTCTAATTTCTCCCTGGGCCCCCAAAATCTGACGGCTGTCCCTACTCGGTTAAAATATCACAAAATTGAGTTATTTATTCTCTATGGTCACAATATATTTTTGAAGAGCGCAAATGATTTCGTGAAAAGTGGAACTTACACTTTTCCAGAAACGTAAAATGGTGAAAAAAGTGCAACTTGTAATTTTCTTGAACTAAAAGCATATACTCTTTATTATCGGATGAAGATATAATCCTACTATATAAAGAAATAAAAAAGACACTGGAATGCTCCCATTAGTTTAACTATGCTTATTGATCAGTTTCGTGCAAGATCCATCAAGATCAACACCAACCTGACACATCAAGTACGCTCCATCATCCACTGATGCAACAGGTTCCTAGGAATCAACAAAGTCGAGCAGGTCTCCATCTGCAATTGTGACAGTGCAACTCTGACGGCATGGATGTTGCAATGGTTGGATCTACCTACCCACGTCTCCTCCCGTTCCTATCTATAGGTGAACTGAAAACTGCACCTTGTGGGAATCATCCTGACGGGAACCACCTAAAGAAGTCGGTTCTACAAGTGCAATGTCTTTGCTCGGAATTCTGTGTGCGCCGGGGTCAATAAAGCCGGTAATCTGACATTTCTAATGTCATGTAATTTTATGAATGTACATGGTGGAGTAAGCGACATTATATTCATGGCTCTTCGGAGACGCTTTGTTGGATTACTCTGAATCCATAGACTCATGATTGTATCCAGTCATCTTCTTGTTGTTCTTCTCTATATGCCTAGGGTTTACAAGACCACGAAATTGATTCAATTATTATACCCGGTCCGAGAATATTTGTGCAAAGTGCAATGTCAATTTAGTGAAAAGTGGAACTTACACTTTTTCATAAATGCGTAATGGTGAAAAAGAAAACTTGTAATTTTATTGAACTAAGCCCACACTTTTAATAATCATCTGAAGAAAATAATCTATATAAAGCAATGAAAATGACCTGTAAAAGCAGACTGTATTACTACACCAAATTTCTCTCTTCCTAAACTCGAATAGGGGTTGTTTATCTCTTCTTGTTGATCGGTTTCGTGCGTGTTCCATCAAGCTCCACACCGATCTGACACATCAAGTAAGCTCCATCATCTATTGATGCTACTGGTTCCAGGAAATCGGCCAAGTCGAACAGGTCTCCACCTACAATGGTGTCGGTGCAACTCTGATGACAAGCTTGTTGCAATGGTTGGATATGCCCACCCATGTCTCCCTCCATTCCTATATATAGATGAACTACAAGTTGCAACTTGTGGGCATCGTCCTAGAGCGATTCACCTAATGTAGTGAGCTGTACAAGTGCAATGTATTTTCTCATTGTACAGCGTGGTCTTGGGTTAATAATGCCGGTGATCTTACGTCGCTGAGGCCGCGCAGTTTCATGGCTACCCATGGTGAAGTAAGTTGCAGTGTAATTCTCTGTCTACTTCTTTGAGCATCTAATATATACAATAATCGTCTTGATGGATGAAAATGTAACCTAGACCATGGGATAAAGATCATCAACATTGCAGTTCACAAATTAGAGTGGCTTCCGAGCCGCCAGTACACTCATGGATTTGTAGCGACTCTTTGTTGGTTAACTCTGAATCCATAGACCGAGAGAATTGTATACAGTCATACTTTTGTTGTTTTTCTATATATGACGGGTGCGTAGAATCACGAAATTCATTCTATTATTCTCTCTGGTCTGAGTATAAGTGCTATGTACATTTAGCGAAAAGTGGTCTTTACACTTTTCTAGAAACCAACATTCGTGAAAAAAAGTGCAACTTTTACTTTTATACAAGTATGATCATACTTTTATATAATCGGCTAAAGATAATCCTACTATATAAAGCAACGAAAAGGGGCCCAAAATCAGAACATATTACTGTGCCAAATATTGATTCTCCGACGAGACGGCTGCCGCGGCCATGGTAGTCTAGTTTGGTGGAGGAGGGATTGGATTATAATTGGGATGACCCCATGGATGGATTGGAGGAGAGAGTGGGGAGGATTGGTTCCATGGGTTTCTGGGGAGAGGCCGATAATGTAAACCTTTGGTGTTTACTGTAATGGAAATATTTTTCTTGAGGAATGTACTAATGGGTGAAAAGCTGGAGATGAGCTACGATGAACAAATATCTACATGCATGTGTGGTGTGTTCTCGTGGTCACGGGCACGTGTACTAATGTTGCTTCCACTTTTTTCAACGAACATTGCAAAGCACATACAAATTTTGATTTGGTGCAGAATTTTGGAAACTATATTCTATCTAATCTGGGGATCCAGGCCATATGTGTGACGAAGATCAAGGAAAGATTTGGTAAGAAATGTAGTAATGCGTGAAGAGCTGGCCATGTTGATGCACATATGCATGTATGTGTTCTCATGCACGGGGCACGCGGTTGACCAGTCTAGTGTTTACTCCCCTTTTGGCAACAAAGTTGAAAAGGAGATGCAAATTTTCGACAATTTAAGGCAACACAACTGGTTGGTGCCTATGACACATGCTTCTGGCATCCGTGGCTGGCAATGTTATTCTCTTCATTGATGAGCCTTATTAGTTTAACTAGCGTACTGGCCCTGGCAAATGCGAAGGCATAGTCTTTACCATGTCGAATGTTTTTAGAAATAAATTATGTTTTAATATACATTTATATTATAATGTCATTTATGTATACCGTTAGAGACCATCATTACTATTTTCTAGTTTTTTCTTGGCTGTTGGTATGCGCTTTTCAATACATAATAGGTTGAGCGTATAACACATATATATGAGGATGGAAAATCATATGAAAATACCACATGTGAGTTCATGAATATTTTCTTAGGTCCTAATATAAAAATTTGAATTTTTAGAAGATATTTTGCATTTCATAACAGAAACATAACGACATCAATATGCCATATGAATACATCAGTTTTTTTTGTCCTCTCTTACATTATCTTGATAACTCAACCCATATAATCCTTGTTAAAAATTTACATGATTGATCACAATATCGATTCAGAAAATTCAATCGTTCACCTCCCCTTATACTAGTCCACCACCGAGTTTATCCTTGGACTACGGGTCCAAAGCAGTAGCTAGATGGTTGTCTTCTCCTCTTTATGTCTCGTGTTTAGATTTTGTGAGCTGCCTAACATGATCAAGATCATCTTATTATAATGCTACATGTTGTGTTTCTGGGATCCGATGAATATTGAATGCTACGTCAAGTGATTATTAATCTGTCATGTTTATGTCATTTATGATCTTGCATGCTCTCCGTTACTAGTAGATGCTTTGGCCAAGTTGATCCTTGTAACTCGAAGAGGGAGTATATATAATAGAGAGTGGGTTTATGCCTCCCTTTCATCTACGCTCAAGTGAAAAAAAGTGACATATGGAGGATGTACTGTTGCCATTAGGGAGAAAACAAAAATGTTTACATTGTTTATATTACGCACTTTACTTAAAAAAATAATCAGTTGCTTGCAACATAATAACCGAAGTCTGCTTGGATACATTCTGAAGATGAATTATTAGTCATAGATGCAGTTGGATTACAGTTTATGAATTATGTTGTAATGTTCGCCTGAATCAGATAGTAATCATCATGTCATGCATATGCACTACGGTGCAGCCTTTAGATATGACAATTGCCAAGCTGTAATTTGTTTACACAACACGTTATCTATGTTTTATTGAAGGACACCACTAGTGGAACTGTGGACCCCAGTCCATTATTTTACACCGATAATACAATCTACTACAAGCACTGTTTTTTTTACTGCAATCATTGTTCTCTTTTCATTCACTGCAAACAAGCCCTGTTTTCCACACTATACGTCTAATCCTCTGTTTTCAGCAAAACCGGTGAGATTGACAACCTCACTTTTTCTTTGGGGCAAAAATTTTTTGTTGTGTTGTATGCAGATTCCACGTTGCTGCTGAGCCAGTAGTGCGCCCTGCCAACATCAGCTACCAACAACCTTTAGAAGTGATTTCGTTCTCCTACTGGTCGATTCAACCTTCGTTTCTTTCTGCGGGAAACTTGCGGATGCACTCTTCATACCTCCTCCTGGGGTCTCCCAACGAACATGTGTCCACACGCCATAAAACACTTGTTTTCTCGTACGCAAAAACTCGGTGGCAGACTAATATGTAAAATAGTACGCTCAAATAATTTGGTAAATGAAACCTAAGCAAAACTATATATATCAAATGTACAACCAGCCTTAGTGTTCCTAGGTCTCGTAAAATGTAAAACTGACAACCAATTCCCCTTAGAACTTGGTAGTAGACCTAGTCTTCCTAGGTCTTGTAAAATATACAACCAGTAACCGATTACCCTTAGAAGCCGACTTGTTTGCAATAAAAGATTTTCAAAACTAACGGAACACACACATTATATATATGCATCAACACTTCACCGGTTTATCCCTTACCGGAAGAAGTGAAATTGTGCCTAGCCATTTTACTATCTGTAGAAAAATGTTGTCTAATTGATAGTAGAAAGAAAATGAAGTCTTCTCTAAAATAAATTAGTTCTTGGGCGCACAATCCGGCCTCCTTCTTGCTGCTGGTAGAGGAGGGTGAGTACCCGGTGACAAACGAGGAGAAAGAACGCCTTCTGCCCCGCCGATGGTGCTGGTCAGGGGATACACGTGTAGGGGGTTGGACGGGACGCATCTGGGCGGGGCTGCGGAGGGTTCCACAGAGGTGGAGAGTTATTGGATGGCGCTAGTGGCTGACGCCATCGCGGCGAGCGGTAGGGGTGGCGAGGAAGGTATGATTTGTCATGGGAGGAGGATAGGGGTAGGGTTTGGCGTAGTGGAGAAGGAATACGTGGGGCGGGATCGTTCCACTGATCCACTCTCATAAGGAGGGAGTGTGGGTTGATTTCACGGTTCTTAAAGGGTGAAAATGCAAAACGGACCTAAGCTTTGACTGGTGGAACTCTGCATGAATCTCCAATCAAGCAAGGGTACAGATAGTACCGGGGGTCCAACGTAGTCGTGGGAAATCTGCACTCCTTTGTAAATGACGACTAACGGAAGTTATATCCATAAAATGCATAAGGTAGCCTTAGAGGGTCTGGTATAAAATTCCTATTAGGAGTCGTCTAGTTTGCTATAAATTCCTGCATACCTCATGGAACGCATGGATTGCATTCACGCATATTTCATCAGTTTAGCACTTACTGGATGGACAAGTGAAAGTTGGCAGCTTGATTGTAGAACCAAAAGTAGTGCAACCTGCTCTAGAAATAAAATCCGCCCAAGGCTACATCTACAAGCGGCACACAAATATTGTAGTTTGTATATCTATTACACAACAATAATTTCCGCACAGTTAAAAACATTCAGCCGTTCTTCATGGACCAGAGAGTAATATAAACAAAAATCAAGCTGGTTCAGGAAAACATATTGGTATACTTTAGACTAAATATTGGCTGAAAGAAAATTTAGCATCTGTGATCTTTGTATGTGACTTTGGTTGCATCACAAAACTTGCTTGGGAGGGGCTTCTCGTGTGATCTTTCTCCGCCTCTAGCATACATTCCTCCAAACAACCATAAATTTAAGATAAATCTCAGTTGGCAAGACTACCGTGTTGTTAAATTGCAAGCACAACAATAGATTGTAAAAATACACATGTAACACTGTAGAGAGAATAGAAAAATTCTGGAAATTTTGATCAAGAACACGATGATCAGATGTCGAAATCGCAGGGCTTAAGTCCCACAGTTTTTCAGAAAATTGAGGCGGTCCCTTTATCTTGGAAAATTTTAGGACAAGCACCATGAGATTGAAATAAAATTGGGAAGTCATGCCAAATTCTCTAGCAAAATGGATTCGGAGATTTGAACTCTCGTGAGCTAAGAGGCAAGACTACCTTTTACACTATAATTGACCGCGAAGAACACGAAGGATGTAAATAGACATATAATTCAATCTATATATTTTGGGTGCTCACCGTTATGAATGCAAATAGAGCAAACAATTCCCTATCTTCCAAATACGACGCATCTATCGTTTTACCATCACATTTATGTGACCGTGAAAACAACACGCGTTCGGAATTCCATAACTTATAAACCATAGAGGTTGCAAACATTATACAATTACTAGAAGATCCTGCAATAACTAGCTAGATGCAGCAAAAATATGGATATGGCAGCTCGATATATACTTAGTGTATCACTTGTGGATACAAACAACCGCACTATGGTTTCAAACTAAATAACTACAATATCCAAAAATATGATTTTTTTTTTGTTCATACGTGATATATGAACCCTAAATGTCGCAAAACAAACATGGAATGAATTATCAGTCTAGTCGCCAAATATATACAACACTAGCGGGTAAGCGCGCTTCGCCGCGCCGACGACGTCACGTTCAATATTGTGCGACACCTGACATAATTGCAACAGGAAGTCAGCAGGAGGAAGTAATTATGTGGCCTACTTGGTGTTTTATTGGCTGAAAGCAGTGGAGAGAGTGTTGTGGTACTGCCAAAATAAAGGCATGGAAAAAAAAAACAAAGACTTGTATTATTTCATATCATGTATTTTATATCTAATCACCAAACAACTAACTACAATGATAGGTCAACATCCAACTTAGAGTTTACACAACACCACTAAACTGCACCTAGTGGCTAGCAGATCAAGCAAACAAACCCGTGTCATGCAATCAGTAAGGTAACTGATCCACAATAGACACATGACTCCTTTGACATTTTGGTGTAATCTGACTTCGGACCGGGATAACTTGAAGTCTGGTGGCTCACCATGTCATCATACATACCATCTCCAAACTTGTACATAGTTTTGTTATGATGAAATATTCCCGCGCAATATAATTATGTAATCTACACACACGTGAGTGATTGCGGTGAGCACTGCGCATGATAAATCGATATTAATGCTAAATGACTAACTATTGAAAGAACTGTGATTGCAAATAAGAGGATACACATTGACATTCAACATGAACCGGAGAATATTATGTTGGGAATTAAATGGCACAAATACTGAAGCCACTGGATCTTGCCAACATGGATAATGGATAGCATTATTGACGTGGCGGATGTGTCTAAGATTTAAAAAATGTACATTACATACCATATTTCTTTTAATATATAGGAACTCATATGGACTTGGAGATAATAGCTTTTGCAAATTGTTAAGCATGCGACCAGAGAGCCATGAAAAGACTTAGCAAAAACTTATTGGAGACATTAAAAATATACCAAGGAAATAGGGCACATATGAAATGAGATCCCTGTCTTGAACATTCAAATTGAATTTTCATAAGAATAATTAGTGCAAACTGCTATAGAAAGTATGAGGAACAACGATTCACCTAATATAAGAGCAGAACATGAGAGAAATAACCTGCTTTAGAACAATATATCTGGTTGTCTGTAGAGTTTCATCGAAACAATTAATCAAAAAGGAAGCATATACTGCAGAAGTACAAAGTCACACAAATATAAGTCAATAGTGTATCATCATGATTAATCACATATTAGTGCCGTACATCAGAGATGAAAAGGAGTAAGTTTGTTTATTATGCAAAGCATGTATAAGTGATTTAAAGTAAATCTTTTAAGGAAGTGTACAATAGAGTGAGTACTGCTACAACTTTAACTTAACTATGTTGTTAAATGAATGGTTGGGACTCACAACACACTGGAATAAGGGAAAAAGAGAACCAGTTAAATTTCACCGCAACACAAATGGATAGCCATGCATCATTTGAACTCGAAGCAATATGCTGTTGTCAACAGCTATGGCTTGAAAATGTCACACGGTTTAAAATACCAGGACATATAGAGCATAGTTTCAGGAAAAAAACAAAGATTCAATTATGTATTAAGGCAAACAACATGTTAAACAAACATACCTTATTTTACTCACTGGTACCACTGCAGGAATCTTAATCTCTTTTCACAAACACGTGAGGAAACCGAACCATGTGAGCTCCTCTCGCCTCTTCCCCTCCCCTGTAAATTGGCCCCATCTCCGGGTCGACTGCTCGTCCGCATTCGCCCTCGTCCGTGCCCAGATGCGAACTCCCGCCATTGACCATGCTGGCCGTTGCACCCCGTCTGTGCTGATCTCGAAATACAGATGTTGGCGCCTCCGGCGGCCGGCCGCCCGCGGGCTTTGCCAGCCGGCATGATCCGACGGCAGCAAGGGGGAGGAAGCTAGGGGCGGCGGCGGTGCTCTGTGGCTCCGCCCGAGCCGTCCTTTCTTTTACGGAGGAGAAGCCACGCCAGGTTTTTCCAGAACCGTGGAGAGTTACTGGACCACAGACTGACAGACATCACCTCTGTCGCTGTAAGGTGGGGCACTAATAAGCTGGGCCCATCAATTAACTTTGAAGTGGTGGTAACAAAAAGTCATCCAACAAACTGAATCGGACGTACCAGAACCACTCCATGTGATTATCCAACGGCTAGCAAAGAGTCGATCGGGGAGGCCCTCAGGAAGCGGGTCATCTACCAAGCTTACGGCTTAAACAAGATATCAAAAAAAATCATCGCCTGTGTGTGACCATGAGAAAATTATATATGTATTGCATGCATGATTTCTTCAACCGATAAATCGTAGGCATAGAGATTTTTTTTTTTAAAAAAAGGAGGGATGACTTGATACAAACCTTGAATACGTCCATGGTTTCGGAATGATCCAACAAACAGGCTCGGAAGTGCCGCCGTCGGTGTTTTGGTGGTAGGGAAGCATTTCTGACATGCCACTAGCAATGTTGCTGATCTCGAACCAAAGATACTGCTTAGATCTACGTTGTTGCTGACGGGAATAGACGGAATTCTTGAGGAGCCCGGAGACGCTTCCTCAGCCATGGCCGGTCATGAAATCATGCGAGGTGAGCAATGTGAGATGGCCGGCATTGTGTATTAATGGGAATTCGCTTATTGTTATCACAAACTAGGAGTGTAGTAGCTGCACCAAAGATGAAAAATAGAGTATGAATATCCTTGTCGTTAGTGGAGAAGTGCCATCGAACCAGATTTTTTTATTTTGTTTTTGCATCTTTATCAGCTCCGCTGGCTAACTTTAAAAAAGAAATGAGACCGTTCTTGACGTTGACGTATATATTGTGATACATAAAACTTAGTATATATCTAGATAAAAAAAGGAGAGTCTATGTCACCTTTCTAAACTAACAGATTCTAATTAAACTAAGACCGAGCCACATAGCACACTGTACTTTCTTATGTCTTGTTAGCCAAAAGGAGACATTTGACTCTTTAATGAAAGACTAATTACAAAACAATCTGTGGTAGACTAATACGAAAAATAATATGGTCAAATAAGTTACTTTGTGAATGACGAGTTAAGGAATTTATATCCATCAGAATGCATAAGGTAGGCTCAGTCTCGTAGGGTCTGGTCAAATTCACGGAACGCATGCATTACATTCATGCATATTTCATCGGTTTAGCACTTACAGGATGGACAAGTGAAAGTTGGCTGCTTGATAGTAAAATCGAAAGTAGTGCAACCTGCTCTTGCAAAAAAAAAACCCGCCCAAGGCTACATCTACAAGGGACATGCAAATATTGTAGTTTGCATGCCTATTACATAACAATAATTTCCGCATAGTTAAAACATTCTGCTGTTATTCACGGCCCAGAGAGTACTAACAATATAAATAAATCGGATCCAGAAAAATATATTTGTATAGTTCAGACTAAATATTAATAGAAAGCAAATTTAGCATATGTGATCTTTGTCTATGACCCTGGTTGCATCATAGAACTGGCTTGGGAGGGGCTTCTCTTGTGATTTTTCTCCGCTTCATGCATCAGTACACGTTTCCTGCGAACAACAATTAAATTTCAGATAAAATCCAGTTTGCAAAACTACTGTCTTGGTAAAATATAAGACCAACAATAGAGTGTAAAAGTAGACATGTAATACTGTACAGAGAATAGAAAAGGTTTGTAAATTTCGATCAAGAACACAAGGATCAGCTGTGGCAAACGCAGGCCTTAAGCACCATAATTTTTCAAAAAATTGCGTTGCTACCTTTATCATGGAATCTTTTTGGACCAACACCACGAGATATAGATAATAATGTACTCATGCCAAATTCTCTTGCAAACTGGATCTGAGGAGCTGAAGCTTCGCGACCTAAGTGGAAAGACTATCTTTTACACTACGCACTTAAGCTTTCCTATATATTATTTTTCTATACCATTATTGGTGGGCATGGGCTACCTGTACCTACCACCTTATGTCCAACTAACTAATGGGGGTTTCAATAAATATATCTCCCATAATTTTTCAGTATGAACTGAGACAAACAATGATTTAGGAGATCCGAAAATCCCATTGAAAACCAGCACGAAGAACATGAAGTATGAAACTAGGCATATAATTCAATCAATATATTATGGGTGCTCACCGTTATCAATGCAAATTAACCAAAGAATTGAGTATCTTCTAAATACGACGCATCTATGCTTTTGTCGTCACATGTATATATTTTGAGTACTCACCGTTGCGAATGCAAATGGACAAACCCTATCTTCCAAATACGACGCATCTATCGTTTTATTGTCACATGTATGTGATCGCGAAAACATCACGTACGCGTTCGGAATTCCATAACTTATAAACCCTAGACGTTGCAAACATGATAATATCCTACTTTCTTGGCGTATGTCAGTATGTCATTTAACCATAAGGAAACATATCATGATTACTAGAAGATCCTGTAATAGCTAGCTAGTTGCAGCAAAAACATGGACATGGCAGGTAGACATATACTTTTAATCTACCACTTGAAGGTATAAACAACCACACTATGGTTGCAAACCATAGTCAAACATATCATGATTTACTAGAAGATCGTGTAACAGCTATCTAGCCGCAGCAGAAAGATGGATATGGCAGCTAGACATATACTTCTAGTCTATCACTTGAGGGCAAACAACAACTATGGTTGCAATCCGAATAATGGTAATAGCCAAAATATATCAGTTTGTCTTCACACGTGATCCATAAACCCTTAATGCCACACGTGAATTATCAGTCTAGTCACCAAATATATACAACCCGTACCTAATATTATTTTCATCGCCTGTGTGACCATAAGCAAGTTATATATCTACTGCATGCATGTTTTCTTGAACCTATAAATCCTAGACATAGAGAAAATCATAAAAAGGAGGAGTTGACTTGATACAAACCTTGACTACGTCCATGGTTTGGGAATGATCCAACAAAGAGGCTCGGAAGTGCCGCCGTCGGTGTTTTCTTGGTAGGGAAGCATTTCTGACGTGCCACTGGCAATGTTGCTGATCTCGAACCAAAGATATTCCTTAGATCTACGGTGGTGCTGAGCGAAGTAGACGGAATTCTTGTTGAGCCCGGAGACGCTTCCTCCGCCATGGCCGGTCATGAAATCATGTGAGGTGAGCAATGTGAGATGGCTTTCATTGTGTACTCTAGACCACAGCGGCTTCCGGGAGAAGACATTGCACTCATAGACCTGGGTGGAGGAGCCATGCCGGACGGTGCCCACCACCTGCATCTTTCCGTTCACCTGCAGGTAGGCACGGGGGGAGACATCTCTGGGCATACCCAACCATCGCAGCACCAGCCTCGCCGTCGGAGTTGCACCGACAAAGTTGCAGATGGAGACCTGTCCGGCGCAGCTGATTGCCACGAACCTGTTGCGACACTGGACGACAGAGCTGACGTTCAGTAACAGTTTCGTGTCGAGCAGATTCCACGAGGCGTCAACGCCACCGACGCGGCAGTAGGCGAGTTTACACGAGCCTCTGAGCAGGGCAATCGCAGTACATTCGCCGGAGTCAGCCGGCGAGGAGAGCACCACCTCGGCGATGAACAGCTTGCGCATATCGCCTAGCTTTATCTCGCGGACAGCACCGCCGTACTCCAATTGGGTCACCCACCGGCCGTCGACCAAAAATCTCCAGGAGAGGAAGTCCAAGCGGCTGGTATCGGTGCGCGGGAGGGCGATGGTGGCGCCAGTGAATGGGTTCAGAAGGGTTAGACACGCGGCCTCGTCGACGAGGGCCAGCCAACCGTGCGACGAGCCGCACACTACCTTGCCGTGCAGCGCCGGGAGGTTTTTGGTGAAGGCCTCCCCGTCCGTCGGCCTGTAGAAGGTGGCGGCGCCGTCGCGTGACTCCCCGTCAAAGGGAAGCATCAGAACCGGCGCGAACTTGGTGAAGGGCAAGGCAGCGCGCCAGAGCCTGCACGTGGAGCGGAAGTTCGCGGCGTCGCGGCGGCCGGACGGCAACCTCGTGCTGATGTGCTCCCACAGCTCGAGCGGCAGCACGGTGCTCCAATCTTGCTTCTGCGCCTGCAGCCTTCGGCTTCTCCGACTGGGCTGCGTGGCCATGGATGGAACGGAGGAGATCGTGGGGGAGCGGGGGAGGTTGGATCTGAATGAAGAAGATCCAGGGGTTGGTGGGGATCCCGGCCGTATGTCTGAAGAAAATGATACAAGCCTTTGGAGTGAAATATTTTTTTGGTGGAATGTATTAATGGGTGAAAAAAAAGCTGGCGATGAGCTAGGATGGACGTATATCTCCTGTATTGTGTTCTCATTGGTCATTGGGCGCATGTATTTAATGGCGCTTCCACCCGTTTTGGCAAGATTGCAAAGGACATGCACAATTTTGATTTTGTTTTAAGATCATTCTATAAGGGATGTGTTGGGCGTCCCGGGATCCAAATTTTCCAGCCCCGGATTCCCCTGCTGACACATGTTCAACTTTTTGCCAAAAATCCACTTTTGCTCCGGTAGCCAAAATAAAATAAAAAAAATACCGCTTTTTCTCCAATGTAGCAAAAAAAGTTTCGCCTCAGAAAACAAAAAAAGACAAATCTCGCCGGAGACCATTAGATTTGTTTTTTGCTACAGTAGAAAAAGTATAGCAAAAAAGTATACTGATATAGTATCCGGTTACAAGGGGATCCGGGTTACGCCCGTCATCGGATTCTTAGTCTACTCCGGTCCTTGGACGTAGTATCCGGTTTATTTCGTGACCTGGACGCTCATGTCCGATTTTGGGCCGCTCGTCCGGTCTGGGGTCTCTCTATCTTTTGACCCGGACTATGGCCCGGGTCTGCTCTCCTTTCCGGGTTATATAAAGATAACCCGGGTCTTCTCATGCTTGCTTGGCTGCTTCTTTCCTCTGATCATAAATCGGATAGTGACGCAGGGAATGGCCGGAGCATTTTCTGGTCTATATGGGTGGCAGGCAAGGCTCCCCATTGCCTATTCCCCCAACATTAGCCCCCAGGTTAACATGAACACTTAAGTTTATACTTACGTTGTCCACGTTAAGCTTTCGTAGGAAAAACTTAAACTTGAATCTTTAGTTCAAGAAATGATCCTCCAGAATATCTGATCCGGATAATTAGGAGGTCAACATTATCTCCAGGATTATATCCTTCTGTTTTTTGAACTTAGAAAGACAACCTCACACTTTTATCTTCAAGATCTCAAGAACCGAAAATATTTCGATTTATCCCGGATTTTTCTCCGCGTATTTAATGCATTTTCCCCAAAAATCTCTCTTTCGCAGATCCAATCTTCTTGTATCCTTTCCAAAAAGACTAATCACGGGGGTCTTTTATGCAAAACTACCATCTAACCTTAGGGTTAGGGCTCCCGTTTATGAATATCACCCAGGGGCTCCGCTTCGATCATTTGCATCTTGCGCCCCCCACTTCGTCTTACACCTCCTGAAAAAGCTTGAGAGATCTTTTCTCCTGCTTACGCCGTCGCAGCCGGAGTTTCGCCGGCGTTCTCCTAGCCATGGTTACGTCGTCGCAGCCGGAGTTTCGTCGCATCCCAAGAGGCGCCGGATCAAGTGTTTCCGGATCTCATCCCCACTACGCCTATCACTGTCTCTAATGTGATAGTTGATAAGGATTCTCCTGTAACTAACAAGAGGAGCCGGCAAGTTGTCGCAAAGGTGCCTATTTCTAGACTGTTCAAAACACCTTTGACCCCGTCCTCATATATGGAGAAAACGCAGGATGACGAGGATACCTGCAAAAGAAGGAGAACCCGGAGCTCCGGTTCAAGTGATTTACAAGTAGGTTTGCCTGAGAAAACGCCTTCCCGCCGGGTTTCCAAGGCTCAAGTTTCTCCTACCGATTGACATCCTTTGGAAGGAAAAATATGACCTGAGTTGAGTCACACTTTTCATACATATTCTCCCAACTCTGGTTCATCCCACTATAGCGGGGCCAGTGAATTTTCCATTAACTCTGGGTAAGCTAAATCCCCAGTCTTTAATTCATAACTATAACCTGTTCTTGCCAAATCCGGTTTATAACCTTCCTCTCGTTGCAGGTCCCAAGCTGGTATAAAGGCCACTCCCATTTCAGTTGCTGATCCTACAGCAAATTTGGAGGAAAAAGCTCCTGAAGAGAAACAGGATGAACCGGTTGTTTACTCGCCGGATCCTATTGATGATTCTGTACAAGCCACATACTTAGAGGTGAATCCAGCTGATAATAAGCCGGATAATGATCCTCCAGTTGAATACATGAATGTCTCAGATCCGGACGTGGAGATTTACGGCTCTTAGACTGTAAAAACTGTTAGGATTTCGACTGCGCTTTCCAAGGTTACAGAGGATTTGAAACCAGCTTCAGAGGCAAAAACAGTTCCTTCCAACCTACATATCGAAGGCCAGAATTTTGATGGTCTGGTTCAAGATCTTTCTGAGAACCAGCGTCGTGAAAATGGAATTATCAATTTTCTGAAGAAAAGATATAAGGTAACCTTGATACACATAACCTGTAGCCCCCAATCTTCCGGTTTATATCTGTAAAATAAACTTAAAGATTTCCTTGGTATACCTTTGAATTTGTACTATAGCCCCCAAGTGTCGGTTTATAAATTAATTGTGAACCGGGAATTGTCTTTTACTTTTCACTAGTAAATTTATTTGAACTGAAACGCTGTAGCCCCGAAGTGCCCGTTTTGGTAGCCTGCAACTACTCGGTACTTAATTGTATTTAGCTCAAACTTTCTTAAAACTGAAATAGTGTAGCCCCCAAGTGTCGGGTTGCGAGCCTGCAGCTACTCGGGACTTCAACGAATACTCCACCGCTTGAGTAGGCTAAAAATCATCGTAGCCCCCAAGACCCGGGTTGTGTTCCTGTAGAACCCGGAATTTCTCAGCTTATACTGATCTGGCATCTTGATTGTCTATAACCCGTGTTTGTTAGTGGTTACCAATTTTGCAGAGTCTTGACTCTTCCTCTCACAAGGAGATTTCCAATTCGAAGAACTTGTTAGCACAAGAGGCCCAGAAAACTGAAGATGCGAGAACTTTGTAGCATGATCTGGATAAATAGGTTGTGGAAGCTTCCCAAACCTTGTCTTTTCTTCAGCAAGACTTTGAGAAACGGGAAAAAACTCTTAGTGAGAGGGCGGAAAGTGCTGAGAAGGGACTGGAGGAAACCAGAAGAAATTTTGCTAAGGTTAAGGACCTGCTAGGTGATATCACTTGCAATGTTTTTCGTAAGTTTGCTCTTTGTGCAGCGTAATTATGCTTTTCTTTACGGTTCATGATCTCTTATGTCTCCTCATGATAATCCGGTTTCTGAGCAATGTACTCTTGTGATTGTCAGGTAGACTGCACGGGAATAACTTCTAATTTCCTGAACTGAAATTGAGAGCTCTGTTCACCTTGATCCAGCAATTATATGTTGGGAGAGGTGAACGTATAAAATCCGTCAGAAACTGGGATAATGCCCCTAGAAAACTCCATGATATGCTTGTGGAACTAACTCATGTTCCACAATGGATAGAAGAGCACATAATCTCAGCATGTCGTCGTGGAGCGATCAAAGTTATGTCCCTAGCCAAGGCATATCACCCGGAACTGAATCCGGATCTCCTGGTTGGAGGCTTTCCTGAGTACCGAGATGATAGGACTAAGTACGAGAGGAAAGGATTTGCCAAGATCGAGAAAGAGAGCCGGTTCGATGCTTGCTCCATTGCCGAGAAAATAAAGCTGAAAAAACTTTGTCCTAGTTATCTTTCTTCAGGTCATCGCAAGCCGGCGTTCAGTCCTCAAGTTATAACTGCTGTTCGCGAGGTTCCACAGAAAAGCCGGCTTTCTGTAGATTCATCCTCTAGAGTGCCTCAATCCACCACCCCTTTAGTATCTGCTCCACCCCGTCCCTTGTATGAACCGGATGACAGTAACAATGCTTTGGCTCAGCTAGAGTGGAAATATGTTTAGATCTTTTTGATGATGTTTACCACATGCCAAGCATGGTAATAACACTGGAACGCCATATGTGTTAAGTGCTTACTGACTAGATTATTGACTCTAGTGCAAGTGGAGACTGAAGGGAATATGCCCGAGAGGCAATAATAAAGTGGTTATTATCTTATTCCTTGTTTATGATAAATGTTTATTTCTCATGGTAGAATTTTATTAACCAAAAACGTTGATACACCTGTGTTTAATAAACAAACAATGGTTCCTAGTAAAGCCTCTCTTTTAACTAGCTCGTTGATTAATAGATGATCAAGGTTTCCTGATCATGAACATTGGATGTTGTTAATAACGGGATCATGTCATTGGTAGAATGATGCGATGAACATAGAACCAATAACAAGATAACAATACGATCAAGTCATCTAGTTTATATTGTTATATCTTGCATACAAAGTAACTTATTCCTTAGACCATGAGATCATGCCAATCACTGGTACCGGAAGGGTGCTTTGACACCGTAACAGTGTGACTACAAAGGTGCCGTTAGGTATTCGGAAAGTATTAGTTGAGGATCATGGATCAAGAGTGGGGTCTGTCCATCGAAAATGACGGAGAGATATACTCTGGGCCCTCTCGGTGATATCACATCGACACCACTTGCAAGCACGTGATATGAACACAAGGATGTCATATCACGGAAACGAGAAAAGAGTACTTGTCTGGTAACGAGATTGAACAAGGTATGGTTGATACCAATGATCAAATCTCGGACAAGTAAAATATCATGAGACAAAGGGAATAGTTCACAATGTTGATGGTTCACACGATCACGAGAGTCAAAGTTGAATATAGGAGTCATCACGAATCTTCAAATACCTCTGTTGATTATTGATCGGAGAGGAGTCTCGATCATGTCTATCTTATTCGCGAACCGTAGGGTGACACACTTATAGTTGGATGACGCATTTGCGAGGATACGGAATAACGAAGAATGTTTTGGGCAGCACCGAAATTGTTTCGGTGAAAATTGAAATAGTTCAAGGGGTTTTTCATCGAATGGTTGTTAATAGAATTAAAAAAATGATTCGAGGTGCTATATGCAAATGTTTGTTAATGAAATTAACAAATATAAATAAAGAAATAAAAATGTTTTATTTATTTATTAAAGAAAAACTCTTGGATTTTCTAAGTGGGAAATAAAGGAAGGATGAGTAGATCTGAGTGGAGTGTCCACTCACATGAAGATGGAAGAGTTGGGGGCACCACCATGGATGGCCGCACACCACCCTTGGGCTGCCTCCCTCTCCCTATAAAAGGACGGTGAGGGCTCCTCCTCCTTCATACACTTGCCCACCTCACTTCCTCTCCACCCGCTGCTCCATTCCATGGTCTCCGGCTTGGCGAATCCCTGACCGTGGGATTCTTCACCACTACCACGCCGTCGTGATGCTGGAGTTCCGAGGGATCCTCTACTTCCCCCTCCCCGCTGGATCGAGGGAACAGAGGACGTCATCAACCGTACGTGTGACCGATCACGGAGGCACCGCCGGATTGCGGTGCACATTTTCTCGCTCTCGGGATTGGTGTGAGTACGACTACGCCAACAACGAGATTTGATCTCGTAACTCTTTGTGTCTTCGAGGGTATGTTCTTCTTAAAGACTCTCTCTATGCCCGTTGCTTTCATCTTCTAGATTAGATCTTGGCCTTTCGGGTGTCTCTCGCGCATGAATTTTTTTGTTTTCTATGCAATGAAACCTTCACTAGGGATCCTAATTTCACTAGTGAACACTCTCAACAATGATAACATAATTGAATGCATACATATCTCTCTTCACTATGCTACTCCAAACTACTCTCCGGTCGAATAACAAACACCAATTCATTGCGTAGGGCTGTAACAGCACTCCTGAAAGTTGCATTCCCATGTCTAGTTAACCCCATGCTGTCACTATGAGCACCCTAGAAGGTACTAGACAAACACCACAATTTCATAGGGTCATCCAACACAAGATATAAATATCATGCTAAACCACACGGTGCACACACTGTCATATTTACACTGTGATCAAAGTGTTCACAGAGATCTCAATAACAAAACCACTTGAGTAGCATAATAGATGAAGAATAACATCGACTGATTCAACTAGATTACAAAGCTCATGATCACATAAAGATCACACCATGGGAGAGAGAGATGAAACACATAGCTACCGGTAGAGCTCTCGGTCCCGGGGGAGAACTACTCCCTCCTCATCATAGGAGACAGCAACAGCGATGGAGATGGTGGTGGAGTCGATGGAGATGGATCCGGGGGCACTTCCCCGTCCCGGCAGGGTGCTGGAACAGAGATTTCTGTCCCCCGAAACTTGTCAGCGGTGGCGGCAGAGCTACGGGTGTTTTGGTGGAAAAGGCCGATTCCTCCAGGGTTTATGCATCGGGAGTATATATGGGAAAAAGGGAGATGCCGGGGGGTGGCTAGGGTGCCCACACCACCAGGTGGTGCGGCCAGGGGGACCGACGCCCCCCTACGGTGTGGCCACCTGTGGCCCCCTCCGGGTCTCTTCGAGACTTCCTAGACCCTCCGGGACTTCTGAGACTTATGTCTTTTGAATTTTCCAATTCCGAGAATATTTTCATAACAACTTTTCTGAAACTAAAAACAGCAGAAAACAGAGAACATGCTCTATGGCATCTTCTCAATAGGTTAGTCCGGAAAATCGATAAAAATAACATAAAGTGTATAACAAACATGTGGAAAACAATTAGAAAACAACATGGAACATCAGAAATTAAGGATACGTTTATGACGTATCTGTAACCGGATGAAATAGCTTCTCCAAAACGAAGCCTCCAAGAAGGTAACCGGGAGCAACACCGTCGACGTCCAGTTTAACAAACATGTCAGAACATATGTTTTCACCACCCTAGAGAAGGTCCAATCTTCAGACAATGACTCCAACAAAAAATGACTACAGAGTCACCATTTCCAGGTACAACCACAAAATATTAGATCTATGGTTTTCACCATGAAAACTAAAATCCAAAGCTCAAATAGCACCACCAAAAATGGAGAAAGTCATTGTAAGCGAGGCGCAAGTGCCGCGAAGCGCTGAATACTAGCACACACACGTCAACTCCCGATCCTTCGTGAGTCCATGTGCAACTATGAAAACTTGGGTTGTAGTCGCATCCCAATATATAATGGGAACCCACTTTAACTATGAATAACGATGAAACTTCAACAATCTTTAAGTAGACAGAGCTCTAAGTCGTCATCAAAGATCTAGCAATTTTTTTTATACTGTCCCGCTAAGTGTATGTACTATTCTTTTTAAAACAAATCAAGAGTACTTTTTTTGCAGGTCGTCGACATGGATACACATTGGATAATGTTATAGACTTACACTCTACCGGATGAATAATGAGATCATATGGGTATAGAGGATACACACAACTACTGATGGCCGCACATGATATTTTCAGCCGGGCTGGGTGGCAGCATGCTAATTAGCTACAAGTTGTTTACTCAATAATTTAATGCCTTGTTTTGATGGTTGATTTATGTATCACCTATCTGATTTGTGATATGTCACATTAGTGAAAAACAGGCCTTTAGTCCCGGTTGGGAAGGGCCTCTAGAACCGGATTTCCAACCAGAACTGCCCAACTGAGACTAAAGCCCCCCACTTGTCCCGGGTTGCCACGCATCGGGACTAAAAACCCTTCCACGTGGCCGAAGCCGAGAGCTCGGGCTGTAGGATCACCAACCGGGACTAAAGGGACCCACGTGCCAGTGCCGGCCCTTTTGTCCCGGTTGGTGACACCAACCGGGACTAAAGGTCCTTCGGATTTTAAGGCTTTAGGGTTTTGTGGGTTTAGGGTATTAGTTTTTCATTTGTGTTTTCCATTTAATTCTTACTCATTTCAAACAAATAATCATATAAATATTCTATGCTACTATATACTGTACACGTTGATGCATACATATATAATATAATATTTCTTAGAAGCGTGCGTATGCTATAACATTTCCCTGTATCATACGAATATTTGTAGAACATTTTGAACACATTTTTTTGGAATTATTTACAGTTTTTTTGTAACTCCGGGAACATTATTTTGACATTGCGAGCAATTTATATGAATTGCATGATCATTTTTAAATTGTCGTGCATTTTTTAAAAATAATTATGAACATTCGTTACAAGTTTCTAAATTTATTTTGATTCACAAAATTATTTAGTATATGTCTAGATATCTAAGAGATAAAAAGGAAAAAAATGTTATATTTCTAGAGATCTAAGAGATAAAAAGGAAACAAAATGTAATGCTATTGGGCGTGCACCGGCAATATTTGTTTGTAGAACAACTTCAGCATATGTTGCGATCCTTCGTCTAAGACGACCCAGCTTGCATCACCGAACAGGCTTGGGAGGGATTATCTTGTGATCATTCACCATTTCAAGCACCAGTATGAGTTCCTGAAAACAACCATTAAATTACAGAAAAAAAGAGTTTGCAAAACTACTGTGTGTTTTTAAATTGCAACCACAACAATATAGTGTACATGGAAATAGAAGATAGAAAATTCTGGAAATATCGATCAAGGAGACAGTGACCAGCTGTGGCACTCGCGGGGCTTAAGCACCATACTTTTTCAAAAAAAATATGTTCGTCCCTTTACCTCGATTATTTTTCGGAAAGGCACATTTAGTTAATAATCGGAAGTCTAAATTCTCTAGCAAAATGGGATCTGAAGAGTTGAAGCCTCGTAAGCTAAGGGGGTAAGACTGGCTTTCTACAATGCATACCGAGGCTCCTCTATTTTTAGCTGTATTTTAAAAAACCATTGGTGGGCATGGATAACCTTTTACCTTGTGAACTAAGTAATGGGGTTATCAATAAATATGACACACCTAATTTTTGGTATCTCTTGTAATGATAACCTAGACAAACAAAGATCTAAGATATGAAAATACCATCTAGTATGTAAGTAGGCATATTTTCAATCTATATGTATTTTGGGTGCTCACCCTTATCAATGCAAATTAACAAAACAATTTCCTATCTTCCAAACACAACGCGTCTATCCTTTTACGTCAGATGTATGTGACGGGGAGAACACCACGTTCGGATTTCCGTAACTCATAAAACCTAGATGTTGCAAACATAATAACATTGCATACACCAAAATATGATATACCTAATTTTTTTCTCATATGTATTTGTAATCATAACTTAACATATCACGATTACTAGATGATCCTGTAAACGGGTGTGACGGCTAGAGAGGTACTTCTAATGTATCACTTGTGGGTACAAACAGTGGCACTATGGTTTCAAACCAAATAACAATATTATCCAAGATATGTCATGTTGTCTTCACACGTGATCTATATATAAACCCTAAATGCCACAAAAGCAACATGGAATGAATTATCGGTTTAGTCGAAAAATATATTCAACATAGTATCTAACTTTTTTCGTCACCTGTGACAATGAGCAATATATGTTCATATCATGATTTCTTGTGTGAAGCTATAAATCCTGGAAAGAAAATAAAAACTAGTAGGGATGACTAGATACAAACCTTGAGTACGTCCATGGTTTGGGAATGATCCAACAAATAGGCTCAGAAGTGCTGTCGTGGTACGGAACCATTTCCGACGTGCCATTAGCAATGTTGCTGATCTCGAACCAAAGATGTTTAGATCTACGGTGTTCCTGAGGGAAGTAGACTGAATTCTTCTCAAGCCCGGAGACGCTTCCTCTGCCATGGCCGGACATGAAATTATGCGAGTTGAGCAATGTTAGATCCCCGGTATCCTTCACTCTAGACCATGCCAGCATCCGGGAGAAGACATTGCACTTGTAGACATGGGGTGGGGAGTCATGCACGACAGTGCCCACCATGTGCAGCTTGCCGTTCACCTTTAGATAGGCACGGGGGGGTAACATTTGTGGGCATATGAAACCTTTGCACCCGCCTCGCCGTCGGAGTTGCACCGGTAAGGTGGCAGATGGAGACCTATCCGCTGCAGCCGATTGCCAAGAACCTGTTGCGACACAGGATAACGGAGACTAGATCTATCAGTTTTGTGTTTAGCAGCTTCCACGAGGAGTCGATGCCGACGCGACAGTAGGCGATTCTCCAGGAGCCCCTCAGTAGGCCAACCGCAATACAGTCGCCGGAGTCAGCCGGCGACGAGAGCACGACCTCGGTGATGAACAGCTTGCCCATCTCACCTAGCTTTATCTCGCAAAAAGTACTCTCCTAAGGAGATTGAGTTACCCACCGGCCGTCGACCAGAAATCTCCAGCGGCGCAAGGCGAAGCTCTCGTCGGTGCGCGGGAGCGCAACGGTGGCTCCGCTGAACGGGTTCAGAAGGGTGAGGCACGCGAACTCATCGACCAGGGCCAGCCACCCGTGCGACGAACCGCACACCACCTTGCCGTGCAGCGCGGGCAGGTCCCTCGTGAAGGTCTCCCCGTTCGTCGGCCTGTAGAAGGTGGCGGAGCCATCGGGTGCCTCCCGGCCAGATGACATCATTAGCACCGGCGCGAACTTGGTGAAGGGCAACGAAGCGCGCCAGAGCCTGCAGGTGGATCTAAAGTTGGCGGCGTCGCGGCGGCCGGACGGTAACTTCTCGCTGATGTACTCCCAGAGCTCGAGCGGCAGAACGGTGCTCCAGTCCTGCTTCTGCGCCTGTAGCCTTTTGCTTCTCCGACCAGGCGACAGAGCGGCCATGGTGGTGGAGGGATTGGACCATACGGGTAATGAAGCCATTGATTAAATGGAGGACAACATGAGGAGGATTGGATCTGACTGAAGAAGGTCCAGGGGTCGGTGGGGATCCCGTATGTGTGAATGAAGAAGAGATACAAGCCTTTGCAGCTTACTGTAAGTGTAACGGAAAGGCTTTTCTGGCGGAATGTCTTAATGGGTGAAAATCTGGCGATGAGTGGTGAGTGGTGACCATGACAATCTTTCAATTAATGGACATTCTTCATTAGTGGTGACCCTGGGTGAAAATATTTGTCAAATCTGCATGCCTATATTGTGTTCTCATGGTCATGGGTATGCATGAGTATTAATGGTGCTTCCACTCGTTTTGGCAACGAAGATTGAAGAAATCGAAATTATGGATTTTTGTTTTAACAACATTCTATATTGGTGCCAAAATTCCAATCTGCATGTGTGGATTGATCTAGGAAATATTTTTTCCTGGAATGCTTTAATGTGTGAAGGGCTGGCGATGATAATATAATCGAGGTATTTGAACCACATAACGACCACTACTGCCACTGGAGTCAGCGGTCGACGCGCCTCTGTCGCCGTAGTTTTGGTAATGTTCATAAACTATTTGACATTTGTACCCTTTTAATGGATTTAAGTGTTACTGACACCCTAAATTTTATTATTAAGGTGTACAAATTCTAATTTCTCCCTGGGCTCCCAAAATCTGACGGTTGTCCCTACCAGGGTAAAAATATCACAAAATTGAGTTATTTATTCTCTATTGTCGCAGTATATTTTTGAAGAGTGCAAATGATTTCGTGAAAGTGGAAATTACACTTCCAGAAACGCGAAATGGTGAAAAAAGTGCAACTTGTAATTTTCTTGAACTAAAAGCATATACTCTTTATAATCGGCTGAAGATATAATCCTACTATATAAAGAAATAAAAAATACATTGAAAAGCTCCCAGTAGTTTAACTATGCTTATTGATCAGTTTCGTGCAAGATCCATCAAGATCAACACCAACCTGACACATCAAGTAAGCTCCATCATCCACTGATGCAACAGCTTCCAAGCAATCAACAAGGTCGAGGAGGTCTCCATCTGCAATTGTGACAGTGCAACTCTGACGGCAAGGATGTTGCAATGGTTGGATATACCCACCCACGTCTCCTCCCGTTCCTATCTATATATAGGTGAACTGCAAACTGCACCTTGTGGGCATCATCCTGAAGGGAACCACCTAAAGAAGTCGGTTCTACAAGTGCAATGTCTTTGCTCGGAATTCTGTGTGCGCCGGGGTGAATATTTAAGCCGGTAATCTGACATTTCTAATGTCACGTAATTTTATGGACGTACATGGTGGAGTAAGCGACAGTATATTCATGGCTCTTCGGAGGCGCTTTGTTGGATTACTCTGAATCCATGGACTCAGGATTGTATCCAGTCATTTTCGTGCGTGTTCCATCAAGCTCCACACCGATCTGACACATCAAGTAAGCTCCATCATCTATTGATGCTACTGGTTCCAGGAAATCAGCCAAGTCGAACAGGTCTCCACCTACAATGGTGTCGGTGCAACTCTGATGACAAGCTTGTTGCAATGGTTGGATATGCCCACCCATGTCTCCCTCCATTCCTATATATAGATGAACTGCAAGTTGCAACTTGTGGTCATCGTCCTAGAACGATTCACCTAAGGTAGTGAGGTGTACAAGTGCAATCTATTTTCTCATTCTACACCGTGGTCTTGGGTTAATAATGCTGGTGATCTGCTGAGGTCGTGCAATTTCATGGCTACCCATGGTGAAGTAAGTTGCAGTGTAATTCTCTGTCGATTTCTTTGAGCATCTAATATATACAATAAGCGTCTTGATGGATGAAAATGTAACCTAGACCATGGGATAAAGATCATCAACATTGCAGTTCACAAATTAGAGTGGCTTCCGAGCCGCCTGTACACTCATGGATTTGTAGAGGCTCTTTGTTGGATAACTCTGAACCCATAGACCGAGAGAATTGGATACAGTCATAATTTTTTTTCTATATATGCCGGGTTCATAGAATCACGAAATTCATTCTATTATTCTCTCTGGTTTGAGTATAAGTGCTATGTGCATTTAGCGAAAAGTGGTCTTTACACTTTTCTAGAAACCATCATTCGTGAAAAAAGTGCAACTTGTACTTTTATACAAGTATGATCATACTTTTATACAATCGGCTAAAGATAATCCTACTATATAAAGCAACGAAAAGGGGCCCAAAATCACAAAATATTACTGTGCCAAATATTGCTTCTCCGATGAGACGGCTGCTGCGGCCATGGTAGTCTAGTTTGGTGGAGGAGGGATTGGATTATAATTGGGATGACCCCATGGATGGATTGGAGGAGAGAGTGGGGAGGATTGGTTCCATGGGTTGCTGGGGAGAGGCCGATAATGTAAACCTTTGAGGAATGTATTAATGGGTGAAAAGCTTGAGATGAGCTACGATGAACAAATATCTGCATGCATGTGTGGTGTGTTCTCGTGGTCACGGGCATGTGTACTAATGTTGCTTCCACCCGTTTTTTCAATGAACATTGCAGAGCACATACAAATTTTGATTTGGTGCACAATTTTGGAAACTAAATTCTACCTAATCTGGGGATCCAGGCCATATGTGTGACGAAGATCAAGGAAAGATTTGGTAAGAAATGTAGTAATGCGTGAAGAGCTGGCCATGTTGATGAACATATGCATGTATGTGTTCTTATGCACGGGGAACGCGGCTGACCAGTCTAGTGTTTACTCCCCTTTTGGCAACAAAGTTGAAAACAAGATGCAAATTTTCGACAATTTAAGGCAACACAACTGGTTGGTGCCTATGCCACATGCTTCTGGCATCCGTGGCTGGCAATGTTATTCTCTTCATTGATGAGCCTTATTAGTTTAACTAGCGTACTGGCCCTGGCAAATGCGAAGGCATAGTCTTTACCATGTCGAATGTGTTTAGAAATAAATTATGTTTTAATATACATTTATATTATAATGTCATTTATGTATACCGTTAGAGAGCATCATTACTATTTTCTAGTTTGTTTCTAGGCTGTTGGTATACGCTTTTCAATACATAATAGGTTGAGCGTATAACACATATATATGAGGATGGAAAATCATATGAAAATACCACATGTGAGTTTACGAATATTTTCTTAGGTCCTAGTATAAAAATTTGAATTTTTTAGAAGATATTTTGCATTTCATAACAGAAACATAACGACATGAATATGCCATATGAATACATCAGCTTTTTTTTGTCCTCTCTTACATTATCTTGATAATTCAACCCCTATAATTCTTCGGTTCAACCCCTATAATTCAACCCCTATAATTCAACCCCTATAACCCCTACAAAAATTTACATGATTGATCACAATATCGATTCAGAAAATTCAACGGTTCACCGCCCCCTTATACTAGTCCACCGCCGAGTTTATCCTTGGACTACGGGTCCATAGCGGTAGCTAGATGGTTGTCTTCTCCTTTTTATGTCTCATGTTTAGATCTTGTGAGCTGCCTAACATGATTAAGACCATCTTATTGTAATGTTACATGTTGTGTTTGCTGGGATCCGATGAATATTGAATGCTACGTCAAGTGATTATTAACCTGTCATGTTTATGTCATTTATGATCTCGCATGCTCTCTGATACTAGTAGATGCTTTGGCCAAGTTGATCCTTGTAACTCCAAGAGGGAGTATATATACTAGATAGTGGGTTTATGCCTCCCTTTCATCTATGCTCGAGTGAAAAAACGTGACAGATGGGGGATGTGCTGTTTCCATTAGGGAGAAAACAACAATGTTTACATTGTTTACATTACACACTTTACTAATCAGTTGCTTGCAACATAATAACCGAAGTCTGCTTGGATTACATTCTAAGGATGGATTATTAGTCATAGATGGAGTGGGATTACAGTCATGAATTATGTTGTAATGTCCGTCTGAATCACATAGTAATCATCATGTCATGCATATGCACTACGGTGCAGCCTTTAGATATGTCAATTGCCAAGTTCTAATTTGTTTACACAACATGTTATCTATGTTTTATGGAGGGACACCACTAGTGAACTGTGGACCCCAGTCCATTATTTTACACCGATAATACAATCTACTACAAGCACTGTTTTTTTTACTACAATCATTGTTCTCTTTTCATTCACTACAAACAAGCCATGTTTTCCACACTATACATCTAATCCTTTGTTTTCAGCAAAACCGGTGATCTTGAGAACCTCACTTTTTCGTTGGGACAAAGTATCTTGGTAGTGTTGTATGAAGATTCCACGTTGCTGGTGAGCTAGTAGTGCGTCCTGCCAATATCAGCTACCAACAACCTTTAGAAGTGATTTCTTTCTCCTACTGGTCAATTCAACCTTCGTTTCTTTCTGCGGGAAACTTGCGGCTGCACTCTTCATACCTTCCTCTTGGGGTCTCCCAACGAACATGTGTCCACACGCCATAAAACACTTGTTTTCTCCTACGCAAAAACTCGGTGGTAGACTAATATGTAAAATAGTACGCCAAAATAATTTGGTAAATGAAACCTAAACAAAACTATATATATCAAATGTACAACCAGCCTTAGTCTTCCTAAGTCTCGTAAAATGTACAACCGACAACCAATTCCCCTTAGAACTTGGTAGTAGACCTAGTCTTCCTAGGTCTTGTCAAATGTACAACCAGTAACCAATTACCCTTAGAAGTCGACGTGTTTGCAATAAAAGTTTTTCAAAACTAACGAAACACAAACATTATAGATATGCATCCACATTTCACCGGTTTATCCCTTACCGGAAGAAGTGAAATTGTGCCTAGCGCATTTTACTATCTGCAGAAAAATGTTGTCCATTTGATAGTAGAAAGAAAATCAAGTCTTCTCTAAAATAAATTAGTTCTTGGGGCGGGGAGGGGGGGGGGGTAAAACATGCAAATCGTTCTATGCTAGCTGTCCCTAGGGATACACTAAGCTCCGCCAATGGGCCAAATATGTAGCTTTGGAGCTAGAGGTAAGTTTCTGGCCTCCTCCTCTCGTCCTGTGTGGCCAACAGTTCCAATATTTGAAGATACATACAAATACATTGAAAAGTTGAAGATTAATTAAAAAACTTGAAAGAAAATAAAACCTAGAGTGGGAGGTCAGATCCGTGCACACCCTAGATCAGGGAGGGAGGTAGACCACTCTAGGTAGGTGATTTCCACCCCGTATTCTCCCAACTTAGAATCTAAGCACACTTGATGAACGTGGAGGGTGCACAATCCTGCCTCCTTCTCGCTGCTGGTAGAGGAGGGTGAGTACCCGGTGACAAACGAGGAGAAGGAACCCCTTCTGCCCCGCCGATGGTGCTGGTCAGGGAATACACTTGTAGGGGGTTGGATGGGACACATCTGGGCGGGGCTGCGGAGGGTTCCGCAGAGGTGGAGAGTTATTGGATGGCGCTAGTGGCCGACGCCATCACGGCGAGCGGTAGGGGTGGCGAGGAAGGTATGATTTGTCATGGGAGGAGGAGAGAGGTAGGGTTTGGCGTAGTGGAGAAGGAATACGTGGGGCGGGATCGTTCCACTGATCCACTCTCATAAGGAGGGAGTGTGGGTTGATTTCACGGTTCTTAAAGGGTGAAAATGCAAAATGGACCTAAGCTTTGACTGGTGGAACTCTGCATGAATCTCCAATCAAGCAAGGGTATAGATAGTACCGGGGCTCCAACGTAGTCGTGGGAAATCCGCACTCCTTGGTAAATGACGACTAACAGAAGTTATATCCATAAAATGCATAAGGTACCCTTAGAGGGTCTGGTATAAAATTCCTATTAGGAGTCGTCTAGTTTGCTATAAATTCCTGCATACCTCATGGAACGCATGGATTACATTCACGCATATTTCATCAGTTTAGCACTTACTGGATGGACAAGTGAAAGTTGGCAGCTTGATTGTAGAACCAAAAGTAGTGCAACCTGCTCTAGAAATAAAATCCGCCCAAGGCTACATCTACAAGCGACACACAAATATTGTAGTTTGTATATCTATTACATAACAATAATTTCCGCACAGTTAAAAACATTCAGCCGTTCTTCATGGACCAGAGAGTAATATAAACAAAAATCAAGCTGGTCCAGGAAAACATATTGGTATACTTTAGACTAAATATTGGTTGAAAGAAAATTTAGCATCTGTGATCTTTGTATATGACTTTGGTTGCATCACAAAACTTGCTTGGGAGGGGCTTCTCGTGTGATCTTTCTCCGCCTCTAGCATACATTCCTACAAACAACCATAATTTTAAGATAAAATTCAGTTGGCAAGACTACCGTGTTGTTAAATTGCAAGCACACCAATAGATTGTAAAAATACACATGTAACACTGTAGAGAGAATTGAAAATTTCTTGAAATTTTGATCAAGAACACAATGATCAGATGTCGAAATCGCAGGGCTTAAGCACCACAGTTTTTCAGAAAATTGAGGCGGTCCCTTTATCTTGGAAAATTTTAGGACACGCACCATGAGATTTAAACAAAATTGGGAAGTCATGCCAAATTCTCTAGCAAAATGGATCCAGAGATTTGAACCCTCGTGAGCTAAGAGGCAAGACTACCTTTTACACTATAATTGACCGCAAAGATCACGAAGGATGTAAATAGACATATAATTCAATCTATATATTTTGGGTGCTCATCGTTATGAATGCAAATTGACCAAACAATTCCTATCTTCCAAATACGACGCATCTATCGTTTTACCGTCACATGTATGTGACCGTGAAAACAACATGCGTTCAGAATTCCATAACTTATAAACCATAGAGGTTGCAAACATTGTACAATTACTAGAAGATCCTGCAATAACTAGCTAGATGCAGCAAAAATAAGGATATGGCAGCTCGATATATACTTGTAGTGTATCACTTGTGGATACAAACAACCGCACTATGGTTTCAAACTAAATAACTATAATATCCAAAAATATGATTTTTTTTTGTTCATACGTGATATATAAACCCTAATTGTCGCAAAAGAAACATGGAATGAATTATCAGCCTAGTCGCCAAATATATACAACATATTAAAAAAAAATCATCGCCTGTGTGTGACCATGAGAAAATTATATATGTATTGCATGCATGATTTCTTCAAGCGATAATTGTAAGGAATAGAGAATTTTTTGTTTTAAAAGGAGGGATGACTTGATACAAACCTTGAATAAGTCCATGGTTTCGGAATGATCCAACAAACAGGCTCGGAAGTGCCGCCGTCGGTGTTTTGGTGGTAGGGAAGCATTTCTGACATGCCACTAGCAATGTTGCTGCTCGAACCAAAGATACTGCTTAGATCTACGGTGTTGTTGACGGGAATAGACGGAATTCTTGTGGAGCCCGGAGACGCTTCCTCAGCCATGGCCGGTCATGAAATCATGCGAGGTGAGCAATGTGAGATGGCCGGCATTGTGTATTAATGGGAATTCGCTTATTGTTATCACAAACTAGGAGTGTAGTAGCTGCACCAAAGATGAAAAATAGAGTATCAATATCCTTGTCGTTAGTGGAGAAGAGCCATCGAGCTAGATTTTTTTATTTTGTTTTTTGCATCTTTATCAGCTCCGCTGGCTAACTCTAAAAAAGAAAGGAGACCGTTCTTGACGTTAACGTATATATTGTGATACATAAAACTTAGTATATATCTAGATGAAAAAAAAGGAGAGTCCATGTCACCTTTCTAAACTAACAGATTCTAATTAAACTAAGACCGAGCCACATAGCACAGTGTACTTTCTTATGTCTTGTTGGCCAAAAGGAGACATTTGACTTTTTAATGAAAGACTAATTACAAAACAATCTGTGGTAGACTAATACGAAAAATAATATGGTCAAATAAGTTACTTTGTGAATGACGAGTTAAGGAATTTATATCCATCAGAATGCATAAGGTAGGCTCAGTCTCGTAGGGTTTGGTCAAATTCATGGAACGCAGGCATTACATTCATGCATATTTCATCGGTTTAGCACTTACAGGATGGACAAGTGAAAGTTGGCTTGCTTGATAGTAAAATCGAAAGTAGTGCAACCTGCTCTTGCAAAAAAAAAAAAAAAAAAAAACGCCCAAGGCAACATCTACAAGGGACATGCAAATATTGTAGTTTGCATGCCTATTACATAACAATAATTTCCGCATAGTTAAAACATTCTGCTGTTATTCACGGCCCAGAGAGTAATAACAATATAAATAAATCTGATCCAGAAAAATATATTTGTATAGTTTAGACTAAATATTAATTGAAAGCAAATTTAGCATATGTGATCTTTGTCTATGACCCTGGTTGCATCATATAACTGGCTTGGGAGGGGCTTTTCTTGTGATTTTTCTCCGCTTCAAGCATCAGTACACGTTCCTGCGAACAACAATTAAATTTCAGATAAAACCCAGTTTGCAAAACTACTGTCTTGGTAAAATATAAACCAAACAATAGAGTGTAAAAGTAGACATGTAATACTGTACAGAGAATAGAAAAGGTTTGTAAATTTCGATCGAGAACACAAGGATCAGCTGTGGCAATCGCAGCCCTTAAGCACCATAATTTTTCAGAAAATTGCGTTGCTACCTTTATAATGGGAACTCCTGCCAAATTCTCTTGCAAAATGGATCTGAAGAGCTGAAGCTTCGCGACCTAAGTGGAAAGACTATCTTTTACACTACGCACTGAAGCTTTCCTGTATATTATTTTTCTATACCATTGGTGGGCATGGGCTACCTGTACCTACCACCTTATGTCCAACTAACTAATGGGGGTTTCAATAAATATATCTCCCATAATTTTTCAGTATGAACTCAGACAAACAAAGATTTAGGAGATCCGAAAATCCCATTGAAAACCAGTACGAAGAACATAAAGTATGAAACTAGGCATATAATTCAATCAATATATTATGGATGCTCACCGTTATCAATGCAAATTAACCAAAGAATTGAGTATCTTCTAAATACGACGCATCTATGCTTTTGTCGTCACATGTATATATTTTGAGTACTCACCGTTGCGAATGCAAATGGACCAAATCCTATCTTCCAAATACGACGCATCTATCGTTTTATTGTCACATGTATGTGATCGCGAAAACATCACGTACGCGTTCGGAATTCCATAACTTATAAACCCTAGACGTTGCAAACATGATAATATCCTACTTTCTTGGCGTATGTCAGTATGTCATTTTTAACCATAAGGAAACATATCATGATTACTAGAAGATCCTGTAATAGCTAGCTAGTTGCAGCAAAAAGATGGACATGGCAGGTAGACATATACTTTTAATCTACCACTTGAAGGTATAAACAAACACACTATATGGTTGCAAACCATAGTCAAACATATCATGATTTACTAGAAGATCGTGTAATAGCTAGCTAGTCGCAGCAGAAAGATGGATATGGCAGCTAGACATATACTTCTAGTCTATCACTTGAGGGCAAACAACAACTATGGTTGCAATCCGAACAATGGTAATAGCCAAAATATATCAGTTTGTCTTCACACATCCATAAACCCTTAATGCCACACGAAAATTATCAGTCTTGTCACCAAATATATACAACGCGTACCTAATATTATTTTCATCGCCTGTGTGACCATAAGCAAGATATATAGCTACTGCATGCATGTTTTCTTGAACCTATAAATCCTAGACATAGAGAAAATCATAAAAAGGAGTAGTTGACTTGATACAAACCTTAAGTACGTCCATGGTTTGGGAATGATCCAACAAAGAGGCTTGGAAGTGCCGCTGTCGGTGTTTTCGTGGTAGGGAAGCATTTCTGACGTGCCACTTGCAATGTTGCTGATCTCGAACCAAAGATATTCCTTAGATCCACGGTGGTGCTGAGGGAAGTAGACGGAATTTTTGTTGAGCCCGGAGACGCTTCCTCCGCCATGGCCGGTCATGAAATCATGCGAGGTGAGCAATGTGAGATGGCCGGCATTGTGTACTCTAGACCACAGAGGCTTGCGGGAGAAAACATTGCACTCGTAGACCTGGGTGGAGGAGCCCTGCCGGACAGTGCCCACCATGTGCATCTTGCCGTTCACGTGCAGGTAGGCACGGGGGGAGACATCTCTGGGCATACCCAACCGTCGCCGCACTAGCCTCGCCGTGGGAGTTGCACCGACAAGGTTGCAGATGGAGACCTGTCCGGCGCAGCTGATTGCCACGAACCTGTTGCGACACTGGACGACAGAGCTGACACTAGAAGTCAGTTTCGTGTCGAGCAGCTTCCACGAGGCGTCGACGCCACCGACGCGGCAGTAGGCGAGTTTCCACGAGCCTCTGAGCAAAACAATCGCAATACAGTCGCCGGAGTCAGCCGGTGAGGAGAGCACGACCTCGGTGATGAACAGCTTGCGCATCTCGCCTAGCTTTATCTCGCGGGCAGCACCGCCATACGAAGATTGGGTTAGCCAACGGCCGTCGACCAAAAATCTCCATAAGCGGAAGGCGAAGCCCGTGTTGTCGGTGCGGGGGAGCGCGACAGTTGCGCCGGTGAACGGGTTCACAAGGGTTAGGCACGCGGCCTCGTCGACAAGGGCCAGCCAACCGTGCGACGAGCCGCACACCACCTTGCCGTGAAGCGCCGGGAGGTTTTTGGTGAAGGGCTTCCCATCCGTCGGTCTGTAGAAGGTGGCAGCGCCGTCGCGTGACTCCTGATCAAAGGACAGCATCAGAACCGGGGCGAACTTGGTGAAGGGCAACGCAGCGCGCCAGAGCCTGCACGTCGCCCGGAAGTTGGCGGCGTCGCGGCGGCCGGACGGCAACTTCTTGCTGATGTGCTCCCACAGGTCGAGCGGCAGAACGGTGCTCCAGTCTTGCTTCTGCGCCTGCAGCCTTCTGCTTCTCCGACTAGGCTGTGCGGCCATGGCAGCTTGGCGAGCGGAGGGAAAATTAGATATTGATGGATGGAGTGCACGAGAACATGGGGAGGATTGGATCTGAACGAAGAAGATCCAGGGGTTGGTGAGGACGATCCCGGCCGGATGTGTGAAATGGGACACATATGGAACAAGATGATACAAGCCTTCGGAGTTTAATGGCTGAAAAAAAAGCTGTCGATGAGCTAGGATGGACTGCATGCCTGAATTGTGTTCTCCTTGGTCATGGCGCTTCCACCCGTTTTGGCAACCAAGATTGCAAAATTTTGATTTTCTTTTAACATCTTCTATAAACGGTGGACAATTTTCGAAACTAAATTCTATCTGCATGTGGTGATCTAGGAAATACTTTTATGAGGAATGTATTAATGCGTGAAGATCGAGGTGGTTGGGGAATGAGCGGAGAGCCAAGGCGACTCCGTGGGCGATTCGGACTGCGAATCGGGTGGCGGCGGCCGGCGACATGTCGACGGTCCCAATCAGAGTCGGGCTCCGATGCCCATGGGAGGGAGATTCTGGGCGCTCGCTACTTCCGACGAGGAGGACGAGAGTGGAGAGCATTTCGAGGTGGCGGAGGATCTCGCAGTCAAGTATGTTGATTCTTTGGACGTGATCTGCAAATCGCCGACACCGCTGGCATCTTGTTTGTTGGGATCGTGATCTACGAGGATGAAGAAGAGGATTCTTTGGCAACAGGGTCAGAGGTGTGCATCTTTGGCCTTACGTTCGTTCTCGGATGACAGTTTGGTGGGCACGGGTTCATCCTCATCGGAAGGAGCTCTTGTGGGACGAGCAAGAAAATTACCAGCGTTCCAAACCCACTATTTTTGTCGAGGACGAAAGTGTTGCGCTGCCGTGGACGGTGGTGCGACACCGGCGTAAGTCGCTGACAGGGGGGAGGGCAGGGCCGGGAGATTTGGATCTCGGTGTTATTTGAATTTCCGTGATCGTAGGTCGGAGGGACCGATCACGGAGGTTGTTTGAGCGCACCGGGCGAAGGGTTGCCTTCCGGGTCCACCAGGGACAGGTAGCTGTCAGGTTCGGGCCCGTACATGCGTTGCTAACGCTAAGTGGCAAAAGGGATTTGGACCCGATCGGCTCTTAGGGTTTTCTCGATCTCACGTTTCTGTGACTACCTCCAACTGCATCTCGACAGCCGCCATGGCGCATGGTGGAGGTGACCAAGGTGCGGGCCAACGTCGTACGGGGCACAACCAGGGGCATGGTGGACAGAACGCGCCGGGGTTCACCAGCTTTGAGCGGGGGGACCAAGCGGTACGGCTGGTTTGCCGGTTGGACACGGACAGACGGCGCCGCCCAACAACGTCTAAGGGAGAGGTGGCTGCGGTGGGCATGTCAACAACGTCTACCGCCCCAATGGCCATCGTTTTGACAATGGCGGGGTCGGTATATCCCTAGGGTTGCGCAACTAGTGGTGCAACAAGGTCAGGTGACAGAGGTTTCTGCTAGAGTGGCTACTTCACAGGGTCTTCGGCAGTCTGGTGTTGTTGTCGCGGGAGTGCCGCAGCAGCAGGGGGCTACGGTTACAAATGTTCAACTGAATGCATTAGAGGTGGCTATGGTGGTGAGGCAGGGGGAAGAGGGCATCGGCGGAGCAGTTGGCATTCCTTGTGGCCGGTGTGGTGCAAAAAAAGAGCAAGAAAACTGATAAGAACAAATGCTTTCGTTGTGGAGTGGCTGGTCATTTTCTCTCCGATTTTCTGGCCCCTGTGTGTGAATTTTGTCAAGGTTCAGTTCATAAGAATGGCCCTTTCCCATTGCTTTCTGCGCCAAAGCCTCACCCCGTGAAGTACGGGTATGCCCACGATGAGCTCATGATATTTGGTATTCCACTCACGAAGAGTTTTGGGCCTAAAGTTGTCGGTGCACGTTGGGATTCTGTAGTGGTTAACAAGGGAGAGATGCCGATACCGCATGTGATCAGTCAGTTGCATCGTTCGGTTCCTACTCGGGGGTTCATTTGGAATATCAGTCAGGTGGGCCACAATGTTTTCAAGGCTTTATTCCATACTAAGCTTGATCTAGATCGTTTGAATTTTTTTGGAACTTGCAGAGTTCCAAATTCCCGTTGTGAGATGACGGTGAAGAGCTGGGGTGAGAGGATTGAGAGATTAGACACATTACCAAACTTTTGGGTTTTGGTGTCTGGGATTCCTGAGGAGCATACTAGTGATTTTTTAGCAATGTGGGATGTTGGATACATGATTGGTGATACTAGGAAAATTGATATGGTTTACACTCGGCAGCACGGTGTGTTAAGGATTTTTGTGGGATGCCTTGATTACACCAAAGTCCCTCAAACTATTCCTATGCTTATAAAGGATGAGTTTTATGCACTTTCTTTCTTCATGGAAGGGGAGGACAAATCTGATAATGTCGACGATATGGTTGTTGACTAGAAGCAAGAGGAGGATGAGGGGGATGATAGTGACATGGGGTATGATTTCCGGGATGCAGTTGCAAAAACCTCTCTGGAGGACACTACGGGGAATGGTGAGTCCGGGCAGAATTCTGTTTCTAAAACACACCACCAAGTGCATGGAGGAGCTATGCACAGGGTACTAATGGGATGGAACTCAAGAAGGCTGGGGTCGTGTTTTCACCGATGCTACAGGAGAAGTTTCGTAAGCTAGATGAGATGCACTCAACAGCTTTGACTCCTGCCGGGCAGAGAACGGGCGCGTTTTTGCTGCCGGGTAGCGATTCTGCATGCAAAACGTTGTGTTCGGCTGTCGCGGTTCTGGCTGGGCCGGGTTTGACTCCTGACGGGCAGATAAAAGATGTGTTTTCGCTGTCGGGCAGCATTTCTGCGAGGAAAACAACTCGAGCGGCTGCCGTGGCTCAGGCTGAACATGGTGCTAATGGTTTTGTGCTGTCGGGAAAGAGGAGCGAGCGTGACGATGGGGCTTCTGCTGTGCTGGGTGGTCAGTTGGTTGCTGTTGCTCGTGGTGACACGCCCGCGGCAGGGGGTTCGGTGACATCTCCTAGGGCAATGGTGGAGCGCAAGGAGGAGGGTATGGTTGGACCTCCTGCTGTCGGGTTACGCTCGAGTACTACTCATCTTGGACTTGAGACTGTTGGTGTGGCTGCGATGCTGACAGCAGCTAGGGGCAGCGATATTGATGATACCGTCTTTCAGAGAGGGTTGGCTATGATTGTGGGGGACAAAGAGGGAGTTTTGTCCACGGTGGAGCAGAAGTTGACCACGCCTTTATCCCCACCGAAATGTATCGGTGGTGTTCCAGTGGCAGCTGCGGTAGGAGGTGAGATGCAGATTGCTCTGGAGGACGTGGTGGCGTTAGTTGTATCCCTGACCCGGTCTCTGCTGGACTGCATTCGAGCGCGCCTTTACGAGCTCATCATTCGGCAGACGTGCCGATTGCGGAGAGGGCTTCACTACGCGCTGATTAGAAGAATGAGCTACTTAAAGGTATGGTTGTGCATTTATCTTTTACATCCTTTGATAATGATGTTATAATTTATAATGTGGCTAGACTAGGTGTGTCCCTAGGGGAATTACCGAGTGTAGCTAATAGAACGGTGGACTCGCTTAAAAATGTTGAACATTCTCGAAATTTAGTAACTTTATCTAATAATCTAAAAGATGTTAATGAGGGTAACGTCGAATCTAATCACACTCTAGAGATGCAAACGACATCAAGTCTGTGTGAGGATTATGATCAGGAGGTTGAGGAAGGCCTGGAGGATCATGTGGATCCAATTCCTCAGGGTGTCAAGGTGGACATTCCCGTAGAGGTAAACAAAATGGGGGTGTTTCTAAACCCAGAAGGAGTGCTAGAATTAAAAAAATAAGTTCATGATGAGAGCCTAGTTTTGGAATTCTGACGGGTTTGGGGACACTTCCAAGCATTGGGCTGTTAGGGAGGCGGTTACCGAGTTGAAATTAGATTTTATAGCTATTAGTGAAACAGGGAGAAATAAGTTTAATCAGACGTTCTTGAATTTTCTGGCTGCTGGGCTAGAGTTCTGTTGGTATTTCCTACCACCTCATGGGAGGTTTGGGGGTATTCTCATTGGTTTTAACTGTGCGATTATAACGATACAAAATGTTATGGCCGGTGACTATTCAGTTAAATTGCATGTGCAATCAAAGGAGGATGGCTTCCTTTGGGCTTTGGTGGTTGTCTATGGGGCTGCCCAGGACGATAAGAAACCAGAGTTTTTGGCTGAGTTAGTAAGGATTTTTGACAATGAGACACGTCCTATGTTGGTAGGGGTGATTTCAATATTATTCGAACTAGTGATGAGAAAAATAACGATAATTTTAATCCTCGGTGGCCGTTTATTTTTAATGCCATTATTCATAGTCTTGACGTAAAAGAATTGGAAACGTCAGGGAGACAATACACTTGGAAAAGTAGAAGGGTTATTCTCACTCTTGAGAAATTGGATAGAATTCTGGCCAGTATTGAGTGGGAACAGAAATTTCCACTAGTGATTGTTCAAACATTAACTAGAGTTGGATCTGACCATAATACACTGTTTTTGGACTTTGGGTCGGCGGCTCACGTGGGGAACAAATCGTTGTTCTCATTTGAGTTGGCTTGGTTAAGGAAACCCGGTTTTTTTGAGTTAGTCATGGCGGAATGGGAGCCGGTTTTGGATGGTTCCACTCCAATCGAACGATGGCAAATGAAAATTAGACATCTTAGGAGTTTTTTGAGGCGCTGGGCTAAGATTAGAGCAGGTGAGTATAAGAGGCTTAGAGATAAGCTTTTATTGCTTATTAACGAGCTGGATTTAAGGGCGGAGAATGCCCCCCTGTCTGAGGCTGAGCGTTCTTACAGAGTGGAAGCAGATGCGTTTCTTACTACCTTGCATTGTGAAGAAAAGTCCAAGTGGGCTCAGCGCGTGAAGGTGAGGCATATTCAGGAAGGGGGTAGTAACACTAGATACTTCCATCTGATTGCCAATGGGAGGCATAGGAAGAAGAAAATATTTCTGTTAGAGAAAGATGAAGGTACTATTGTGGGCGAGCAAAATTTAAAAGTGTTCATTTCTTAGTATTATAAAAAACTGTTTGGAGCGTCGGTTCCATCCAGTGTTTTGTTATACGAGACGAGAATTGATGAAATTACTCAGGTGTCTCGCGAGGAGAATATGCTGCTCACCTAGCCTTTTACTGAAAAGGACATCATGAGGTTATTTCTCCGATGGAGCTTAATAAGGCACCCGGACCTGATGGTTTCCTTTCTGAATTTTATAAGCATTTTTGGGAGGTTATTAAATTTGACTTGTTCGAGTTGAACTTCGGAGGGATCACCCTACTCCCTAAGAAGGATGATGCAAGAAGGATTGAGCAATATAGGCCAATTTGTGTGCTGAATGTGAGTTTCAAAATCTTTACTAAGGTAGGAACAAATAGGGTGACCTCTATAGCGCAGAGGGTTATTCGTCCTTCTCAATCAGCGTTCATTCCAGGAAGGAATATTTTGGACGGGGTGGTTGTTCTACATGAAACTATTCATGAGCTCAAAAAGAAAAAATTGGATGGGGTGCTGCTTAAAATTAATTTTGAGAAAGCATATGATAAAGTTAATTGGATGTTCCTACAACAGACTCTACGCATGAAAGGCTTTGATCCCAGGTGGTGTGACTGGGTTGCGAGATTGGTGCAAGGGGGTAGTGTGGGTATTCGAGTGAATGATGACATATTTCATTACCTGCAAACTTTAAAAGGGTTAAGACAGGGGGATCCGTTATCTCCTATTTTGTTTAACCTGGTGGCTGATATGTTAGCCCTCCTAATTGAAAGGGCAAAAGAGGATGGTCAGGTAGGAGGTTTGAGTCCTCATCTTGTGGAGGGTGGGGTTTCAATACTTTAGTATGCTGATGGTACTATTTTTTTATGGAGCATGCTATAGAGAAGGCGGTTAATGTGAAACTAATTTTGTCTATCTTCAAGCAAATGTCTGGTCTTAAAATGAATTTTCATAAGAGCGAGATCTTTTATTTTGGGAAAGGTACTGATTATGAGGATCAGTATAGAGGTATTTTTGGGTGCGAAATTTGTGTTCTACCCTTTAAGTACCTTGGTATCCCTATTCACCATCGTAATCTACTCAATAGAGAGTGGAAACCGGTGGAAGATTGGTTTGAGCAGAAGCTGAGTTCGTGGATAGGAAAATTGCTATCTTATGGAGATCGCTTTATTCTTATTAATTCAGTTTTGTCAAGTTTACCGATGTTTCTTCTATCCCATTTTGTGATACCCATTCGGGTTCGAAAGAAATTAAACTATTATAGATCTCGTTTTTTCTGGCAGTCAGACCAAACCAAAAGGAAGTATAGATTGACCAAGTGGAACATTGTTTGTCGTCCAAAGGACCAAGCTGGTTTCGGTATTGAATGCCTAGACGTTAGAAATAAATGTTTATTAAGCAAGTCGCTATTTAAACTATTAACTGATGATGGCATCTGGCATGAATTACTGCACAATAAGTACATCCTGGGAAAACCTCTCACACAGGTGGAGGATAAACCCACAAACTCACCTTTCTTGAAAGGTATTATGGGTGTTAAGCAAGATTTCTTTAAGCATGTAGCTTTAACCGTAGGGAACGGTCAGAGTGTTAGATTTTGGGAAGACCCATGGTTGAAGAGAATACAATTAGATCTGCAGTGTCCTACGTTGTATAATATTGTGCGTAATAAGAATGTGTTAGTTGGTAATGTTCTGGGTCAGGAAAATCTCAATATTGCGTTTGGACGTTCCTTGAATGGGGACAATTGGGTTAACTGGTTACATCTGGTGGAAAGGCTCATGGCAGTCTCTGTGACAGAGGAGCAAGATTCTTTTTCTTGGAAGTTGACAACGCCGGGTTGTTTCTCAGTTAAATCCTTTTATGAGGAACTCATGAATGGCGATACGAGATTTTTGCATACGTATCTTTGAAAATTAAAAGTACCTTTAAAGATTAAGATCTTTATGTGGTTTCTCTTTCGTAAAGAGATACTTACAAAGGATAATTTGGTCAAACGAAGATGGACTGGGTGCAAGAAGCCTGTATTCTATGATTCCGACGAGACGGTTGATTACTTGTTTGTTAAATGCCAATTCGCTAAAAAAAATTGGAGATTAGTCCATTTTACTTTTAGCATAACACCACCTAATGATGTTAATAACATGTTTCGTACATGGCTAAACAGGGTAGACAAATCTACTAAAACTAGTATACGCATTGGTGCATGTGCTTTTCTTTGGGCAATTTGGAATTGTCATAATGATATAATTTTTAACAATCTGGTGGTGGATAATTTTTTGCAGGTAGTTCATCGGGCTATTCACTGGATCCATACATGGTATCTCCTGCTGCCAGACGATCAGCGTGGATGTTTGGATGCACGATTACTTGGCTAATGGCGGTCGTACGGGTTATATTCAGTCAGGATGGATGTTTGCATAATTGAAGGCTACAATGCATGGGTCCCAGATTAGTGATGTTGTTTTTTAGGTGGCTGATCTTTGTGGCCACTTTGGTGGATAGTTGAACAGTTTTATTTCTCATTTCTTCTTGTAATACCGTGCTATTCCTTTTTAATAAATATCCATGTGCATCAATCCGATGCAGAGGCTGGGTTTCCATTTTTTTTAAAAAATACCTACATGCTGTTTTCATGCATGGGACACGCGGCTGACCCGTCCTAGTGTTTCCCAATGCAGCGATTCCATAGAGTTAATAGCATAAAACCACCACTTTTACAACTAATTTTTCCAAAATCAACCACTTTGTGTTTCAGAAACGAAATTCCACTTAAGTTCCTCAAATCACGGTAAAACCCCTCTATGGCGAATTGACACAGATTAAGGTTTTGGGGCCCACCCGTCAGGATGACGTGGCACGGGGCGGATGGACGACATTAACGGCGTGGATAGGAACGACTATAACCCTACCAATCCTCACTCCCCGTTGACTCGCTCATTTTCACTTTAGATTGGCGCTCGCCACCCCGGCCTTTGCAGCCTCCCACCGCCGCGTCGCCATGTCATGCCACCGCCGGTTCTCCGGCGACATGGTGAGCTGGAACGACAAAGAGAGTTTGGATGGGACCTACCTCAGAATTATCAGTCACTGTTCTCGCTCTTATGTTAGTGTTCCCGATAGGAAAATTTTGACTTTCTTTGATTCACCTTCGATTTGGCTAGTTTTTTTTATCGACTACAATTATTTTGTAGATCATAGACCATGATTAGGCACCTGATTTTATCTGTGACCGGTCCTTTTGCGGCATTGATATTGATAGTCGTGTTGCCTGTCGCGTTCACAAGCAAAAACCGAAGATATTTTTTGCATTTGAAGGAAGTACCTTCGGAAGGCGCTTCTTAATATGCCCTCCATAATGTGAGTGTCTTGATGTTGCATTTTGTTATATGAATTATTATCTAGCAGATAGGAAGTGAAGCAATTAGGCAGTGCAACAAATAGGTGGACATAACTATTTTTCCAATACTGATATTGCAAATAACAATGCTATAATATAACTAGTATGCACTGCTGATATTGTAAATAACAAGTTTGTACTAATGTTATAACTAGTTTTGGGCTCATGATATAATATAAATACTTTGTACTAAACCTCATGTTATAATGATTAACACTTTGTGCAATTATTTATGACATTAGTACTACATTGAGCATACTGGAATTTAAAAAATTTCCATGTATCCTACGCAACCGTTAAGACCTGAAGATACAAGTGAATAATAATTCCAAGATTTGGTTCTCGAAATCGTGTATCAGACACCGTAGAACTAGAATAAATATTGGTGACGGTGTGGATGAATCATGTTAAAGATCCCCATGCACAAGGTTGTGGGCGAGGTTGTTGCATATTCCCCGTGTGATACCCTAATTTAATTTTTCTGCAACTTTTTGTGTTTACTCAAGTTTTTAAAGAATAAATATATTACCATGATGCCTTTTTAAATACAGAACCGAATTAATTTTTATGCTAACAGTTTGTGTTTACTCATTTTTTTTAAAGAATAAATATATTACCATGATACCTTTTTAAATACGGAAAGTTAGAAAGAAAAATAATATACGGTTTACTAGAAATTGATTTCCTACGGCTAGTTAATACCTACTGCTACATCGGCTAGCCTATGTCACTAGTACAAAATGAGCTTTTAGTACCGGTTCCTGAGGCCCATTAGTACCGGTTGGACAACCGGTAATAATTAATGGACACTAAAGGCCCGCTGTCGTTTAGTACTAGTTCCTTACGGACCGGTATTAAAAGGTCCTTCACGTGGCCCAGGAGGAGCCAACGGGGCCGGATTCCTTTGCTACCGGTTCCTGTTACAAACCGGTACCAAAGGGTTGTTTTTTTCTCTTTTATCAATTTTTTCCTAAATATCCATTTTATTTCCCTTTTATTTATTTCTATTGTTTAACCACTTAAACTCCCATTTATCACTAAGCTTTCTGAATTTCAATCTAAATTACTCCCTACTACTAACACTTCCTGCAGAGGTCACCCATCCTCATACTACTCTAGCACTAGCATGCTTAACTTTCTAGTTCCTTCCTTATGAGCTACCTACAAATAAGAGATACTTACCTGACAATAGTATCATATCAATCCTATTAACCATGGACTATAATGTCACACCCATTTATTTTATGAATCAAAATAATTATTTATATAAAAAGAAAGGAATCATTAATAATATTTTAAATTAAAATATTCTTAAACGCAAATAATAATGAACTTATTTGCCTCTTTCCATTTAATATTGAATAATTCATATATGCAAATCCGTAAATTTAAATTTGACAAATAATATGCATAACCTTTAGTTTCATAAAATCAACATGAAGAGCAAGGCTATCAACTTTAGAAGAAAGAACATCAATTTCGCCAAACATTTCCTCAAAAGATTTATTAAAAACAGTTTGTGCACTAATAAAATTCTTAAGCATGTTTTGAAGATCAGAGAGTACACTTTTACTGTTGTTGTAGGAATTACCAAATGAATTGACAGAACCATTATTATTATTAGGAGGATATGGTCTATAGTTGTTGCTACCAAAATTATTCCTATAAGCATTGGTGTTGAAATTATTATTTTTAAGTTCACATCAAAATGTTCTTATTGAGCAACCAAAGAGGCTAAAGGAAGATTGTTTGGATCAATAGGAGCATGGCCATTCACAAGCATAGACATAATAGCATGAATCCTATCACTCAATGAAGAGGTTTCTTCAAAAGAATTTACCTTCTTACCTGATGTATCTCTCTATGTGTGCCATTCAAAATAATTTACCATTATATCATCAAGAAGCTTTGTTGCTGCCACCAAAGTCATGGACATAAAGGATCCTCCAGCAGCTTAATCCACATGGTTTCAGACATGCATAAAAAGTTTGGATGATCATCCAAGTAGTCAGTCCATGAGTGGGAAAATTCTTTACTAAATATTTCATTCTTTCCCAAGCTTTAGCAACATCTCATTGTCAAGTTGCTTAAAATTCATAATGTTAATTCTTAGAGATAATATCTTAGCAGGAGGATAATATTTTCCAATAAAAGCATATTTACATTTAGTCCAAGAATCAATACCATTTCTAGGCCAAGATAGCAACCATTCTTTAGCTCTTCCTCTCAAAGAGAAAGGAAACAACTTCAGTTTAATAATATATCCATCTACATCTTTATATTTTTGCATCTCACATAGTTCAACAAAATTATTAAGATGGGTAGCAGCCAGTGAAAAAAATAGCGTGTTATGAGAAATAGCGGTAGCCTCCTCCAGATGCTATGCACGCTATAGCATGATAATAGCGTTCTATATCAAAATAGCGTTTTCAAAAAACTATCAAATATATCACAAAAATTGAAGGATTCCAACAAGAATAAATGATATAGTCCAAAAAAGTCAGAACAATATATGTATAACAACATAAAAATTGTTCTCTAGCTGGTTAGATCCTGACATCAACAACCCATGGGGCAATAACACAATATAAATTACTTATTCAGAATTATAAACCTAGCGGCGTCATCTTCACGATTGATTTTCATCGCTACGAAAAACATAAAGCAACCTTTTTCTTCATCTTAAGGTGAAAAAATCGGGCATTTTGCCCTATAAGGTGGAAAAAATAATAGCGTTCTATAACGTTATGTTGTTTTAGTGTGATATAGCATGTTATTTCGTGAATACCGCAATAGAGAGCAAAATTGTTAAAATTTAACGTGGACCCTCAGATATGCTATATCGTGCTATTAGCACCGAAATAGCGTGCTATTTTTACCATGGTTAGCAGCATCATCAGTACTAACACCAGAAATTGCTCTCTCATAACAAGATTTAACAGGGAAGGCTTTATCTTATAAAAATCAGCAGTAGAAGCAGGTAGAGCAATACGTCTGCTAATGAAATAATTGTTGTTTGTGCTAGTGAATTCACACAACTTAGTGTTCTCGAGAGTACTCATTTTAGCAAGATTAAAAGCATGATAAAAATAATAACTAGAATAAGAACTAATTGTTTTCTTGTTTTTGATAAAGAGAAGCAAACAAGACAACATAAAGTAAACTAAGAAAAAAAACAATGTAAAGAGATTGGAAGTGAGATACTCACGCAACGGCGACAGTAAAATAGCTTGATGCGCGTGTAACACATGTTCGTTGGGAGAACCCAAGAGGAAGGCATGCGCGTGTAACACACGTTCGTCGAATCAACCATTAGGAGGAAGAAATCACTTCCGAAGGTTGATGAAGCTGATGTGGCAAGACGCACTACCAGTTCAGAAGCAACGTGGAACCTCCACAACACAATCAAATCTCTTTGCCCCAACAAAGCAGTGAGGTTGTTAATCTCACCGGTTTTGCTGAAAACAAATAGGTTAAACGTATGGTGGAAAACAGTACTTGTTTTGTAACACCTGGGGTGTTACCCTTAGTAGAGTTGGTTGTTTTTCTTTTGCTTGCATCACATGCATCACATGAGCATTGCATTCTGTTTCTTCAAAACCACTCAAAATTCAAACCACTTTAAACTTTCACACATGTCCAACATTCCCAATTTAAAAATTGCCAACTCAACCACTCAACTTGTTTTCAAATAGTTTGAAATTGAAATTTATTTAAATTGCTTGTTAATAAAAAAATTTCCCTTTTGTTAAAACCCTAATGGCAAATTAAATTTCAAATCAATTCCTTCTTATTTGACATGATCAAATTGTGGTTTAAACATTAAAATTCTTGCCAACTATTAAATTCAATAATGTTTGCAAAATTGCTTGAGCTTATTAAATAGAATTTGTTTATTTCCAAAATTCCCAAATCAAACCTTATTTGAAATTCAACTAACCACTTAAAATCAAACTAATATTTCAAATTTTGAAATCAATAACTAACCTTGCTTTTAATTACTGTTTTGCAATTAATAAAAATTATTCATAAATAAACCCCCCAAAAATCTTTTCTTATCCCTCTCTCTCCTTCATCCCTTACAAAAAAAAGAGGAGACAAAGGAAATAACAAAGCAAAAGAGAGAGAGAGAGAGGGTGAGCTGAGAGAGAGACAGCCCACAACCTTTTCTTTTCCACCCATCATCACCCAAGCCCATTATTTTTCTATCTGTCCCATACCCCTTCGAGGGACCTTTCTTCCTCCTCGTGATGTCACCTCTGTACGAACAGCAGCAGCACCGTAGATCATCTCCTCTCCCCCTCCCGATTCGCAGTCGTACCGAGCTCAAGCCCCATATAACCTCCTCTCACCTCGCCCTAGCCTAACCCTACCCCCTCTCCTATCACCCTCCGCCGCCAACTTCTCTCCCTCTCGCTTCGGTTCACTGTAATCCACCGGAGCAGGCCACCGTCGCCGCAACCCCACAGCCACCCGTGAGCCAAGCTGGGAGGTGGAGAAGAACCACCCCACCTCCCTGTTCCTCCTCAGCCTCGAGCACCAGCCGGAGAAGCACCCGATCGTCCGCGGCGTCCTCGTTTTCAGTACGGGCGCCGACGAAGTTCTTCAAATTCCCGTCGCCACGGTCCTCCTCGACCTCGATCAAGCACTGCCAGATCCTCCCGGTACTACTCCAGCTCGATTCCCACCATTTTCCCGGATGTTTGCCTGTTGTGGACAATTTTGCTCATCGGGTTCCCCTCTCTGTCCGCCATGGCCGGAGCTTCGGCCTCGCATGGCGTCGTCACGTCGAGGATCTCCAAGCTCCAAGGACAGGTCCTGGAGTTGCGCCTCGACCCCCTCTGCTTCCCGGCGCGACGACAGAGCTGGAGGCGCTTCTGGTTCCCGCCAAGCTCGTCGTCCCCGTCTTTTGTACCTACGGCAGTGCGATCACCGTCGTCCAGTTCGTCACCGCAGCTCCATCTCCGCTGACAGCGCTCGGCCATCTCGAGGTGGGCCACAACCCTTTTCCCTCCTCACCGTGTGCTCTGGTTGAGCCACCGTCGTGCGCCTCCTTGTACTGCCGCATGCGATCGCCGGTTTCGTTCCCGTCAGGTGTAGAGAACGAAACGCTTTGTCGAATTTCAGTTAACAACCGTAGGGCTGCCTCTTATTCCCACTCGCCTGTATCCCATCACAACGATTCAGAGCACCCCATTGGCAGTGAGCGCACGCGCGCGAGCGGCAGATCCTGGGTTCGATCCCCAGGGGCGCACCCCTTTTTCCTATTTTTTACCCATCGCGCGCGCGCGGCCCACCAGTCATCGACCCCTGCTGCCACCTCACAGCGCACACGCCCACGTGGCCGCCACTTGGGCACGGGCCCGCGTCGCAGAGGCCCAGGCTGGGTTGCCCTGGGTGAAAAACGCCCCAGGGGCCCCTCTGCAATTTCCTTTTCTATCTTTTAGGTCCCTGCTATTACAGATTAGCCCCCAAACTTAAAATGCACATAACTTTTATTTCCTAAATCCAAATAATAAAAATAAAATATGTATCTTGACCCAAATTTAATTCTCTACCTATTCAAAGCATTTGTTTTCTGTTTTGAACATTTCAAATTGTTTCAAATTTCAAATTTAAACAATTCATCTCAAATTTGGTTAATTCCATAATTAATTCATAGTTAATTCAAATAACCCAAATAAAATATGTTTTTCAGTCCAAATTCAATGTACTTTCTGTTTATCAACTTTGTTCTGCAATTTGGACAATTAAAATTAATGTTATTTAATAATCATTAAATTGGTTAATTAAATGGCATAATTCATAACTTTCAAATGGTTGCTCCAAATTAAATACTCAAAACATGAATTTCATCCAAAATCACATGCCACACTTGAATATCAACTTTGTTTTCTGGTTTGAAACATTTAAATTGAATAATTGTTACATCCTTTATTTAATGCAATTAAATTGGTAATATGCTTAACTAAATCATTTGAAATTGTTTTCCAACAAATAAAATATGTTTTCCATGCCAAATTGAACCACCTTTGTAAATATAAACTTTGTTTCCTGTTTTGAATAATTAAAAGTGGTTAAATAATTTAAACCTTGTTTAATTCAGTTAAAATTGCTAAATTAATAACTTGCTCAAATTAAATTATTTTTGAACTAATAAAATATGTTTTCAAACCAGAAAAACATAACCTTTTCAAATATGAATTTGAATTTATGTTTTGAACAAATAAAATTCAAATAATATTCAAACTTGAATTAAATTCAATTAAAACTTGTTTAATCTTGATTAATTCATAATTAAATCATTGTAATACCTTTTTCAATAATTGAAACATGTAATCCACCTAAAATATTGTGATCTTCTCAAATATGAACTTTGTTATCTGTTTTGAACAATTTAACTTGATGAAAATACCAAATGCTTGTGTGACACCTTTAAGTAACCAAAATTCCAAAACTTAATAAGTGAATTTTAAAATGGGTAAACCTTATTCCCAATTGGTTCTATTGATGTTATTTTGTTGTTTTCCTCATCCATGCATCATACTAAACCACTCTCACCTGTTGGTTAGTTGTAAAACAATTGTTTCAACCTTAATTCATGGGCTTTCCATATGTAATCCAAATTGCATATGGGTCCATTTAATTATGGTATGTTATCTTGTCAACTAGCTTATCTTGATGCATCTTTAAAACTTTTCATGCATCCATATCTTGATCATGCTGGATCTTTTGCCGTAGTAGTAATTGTTGCATCCGGTGTTTGTTCGAGGTTCGTTGCTTCTTCCCGGATAGGACGTTGAGATAATGTGAGCAACGACAAGTTCTGTGGATGTACCTCTACTTGCTGGATTCCAGGCAAGTATACTCACTTGCTGCCAAATGGCTGCCTTTCATCACTTGTTATCGATTCTTTCCGTTGTTCTTATTCTAGCCTGTTGTTTCGATGCTTGTGTCTCGATCCTATTATATGTTACCTTGCAGCCATGATATAGCCTTCCTTCCAATTCCTATTAACTGTTGTTTGTTTACCTTGTTGGCCCTCGTGTCGTAGTTGCATGCTTAGTGTTGTTTGCGCTCAAGTCTTGTTGTCCGTCTTATCACCTGTTTAGTTTGATAGTTGGGTTTCGATTCAATCAACAACATGTTAATGTTTTGGGTAATAATAATTTGATGATAAGGCACCGGTAGGAGGCCCGGCGTGGTTTTGAAGCCTGCTAGTGTCGACCCTAATTAGGAAAAGGGTCTTGTCTACTGATCCATGATGAGCGCACTAACCGCATGTGGGAAGCGAGTATGGGCGCCCCCCTCAACTTGATTCGATTCGCATCTCGTCCAAATCGCCACACTTAGTTCGGGCTTTCCATTTGATGCACGCATATGCAGGTACGAGCCCTTGGCACCAGGGTGGAACTTTTGTAGTCGGCATTTAGGGCGGCATGGTCTTCCAGTGCTATGAGGGTCTCCTTTTCTTCGTGGGGCTCGATTAGCCGCGCACGCACAGCACGTGGTGCTTTGGGCTTGATGCGAAGCAGAGTTGGGTTGTGTTGAGTACCTCGCTTGGTGGGTTGATCCCCCGTCTGGCGGGTTATTCTTACGTGTACGGCCAAATTGGTGCACCCCTGCAGGGTTAAATCTTCTCGAGAAGCCGTGTTTTCCGCGGTTATGGATGACTTGGTGAAAGTACTGGCTAACAAGTACTCAGAACAACTTACACCTAACTAATGATAACTTGACTAGTAATAGTCTTATCGACACAATAACTTGATCCATCCTTAATCCAACAGTGTGAGTATCCTTGGGTTGCTTCCTTAATTAGTAGGGGGTAACATTGGATGGGTTTGTTTGATGTTAGTTGTAGTTGGTTACGATACGCTATCTTATCCCCCCTCTTTTAGCCGGATGTTGTAGTGAGTCTCTGTAATTGGTTAGTGCAGCCCGCTGCCGCTTATTTGCCATTACCCCTTCCTTTCCGTTGATCCCAAAGTATTTGTATCTTGTGATGACTGGCTACGCCGGTATCTTGTGAGTATGGTTTATCCACTTGCCAGTACTTAACCGTACTGACCCACGAATCCTTTTTCGTGGCTGCATATTCAACATTGCAGTCAACAGGTTTGAAGTCTGACGACGTTAGCTTGGGAATCCCTCTGGCTTGGCCTGGGCAGGGATTGGACGCTCTCGGTTATCTTCAGGACTCTTAGTCCAATTTGTATCTTGTCCGTAGCCGGACGCTATGTTGTTCTTCCGCTGTTATTTGGATCTTTGTATTGTATCAGTTGTATCCTTGGCTCGTTTGAGTCATCTTGTATATATCTTTTCTGTTGTTGTTGTGGATTATTCGTGAACTGTTGTAATGTTATCACAAGTGGCAACCTGAAATCGGTTATTATGTGGATTTTGTCGGGAATGCTGAAATCTGCGTAGTGCCCGATCTCGGGGCGTTCACGAATGGTATCAGAGCCTTGGTTCCGATTCCCGATATTGATTCGATACGAATGGTTATCGAAGCAACGGGTCCGCGAAGCCTGTAGGATAACCTCGCTAACGGTCGTTGTTTCTAGAGTGTCAAAAACTATTTCTGCTAAACTATTTTGGAAACATCTCAATAGGATTCTTGTTTTCTCCTTATCCCTATTCTATTTCCCCTCCCATCTTATTTGTTTTGGAGTCTTCCCCCCTTGTCTATCTTTCAAAGTGTTAAGGATCCTACGTGGGTGGACGTTTTCTGAGCCTTTAACCTAATAGGTTCGATCATCGGAAGATTCCTGGTGGAAGAACATCGTCGTCACTCCGAGCAAGTATCCCTTTTTAGTGGTGTCGAGGAGATCAGCTGGAAGCATGAAGAATCGATAGTTGAACTTCTTTCCCCTCCCGGGTTAACAGGTGGATTGCGAGGGCGCAATCCCTTGTTAGTGGTGTCGTCTGTAACACCTGGGGTGTTACCCTTAGTAGAGTTGGTTGTTTTTCTTTTGCTTGCATCACATGCATCACATGAGCATTGCATTCTGTTTCTTCAAAACCACTCAAAATTCAAACCACTTTAAACTTTCACACATGTCCAACATTCCCAATTTAAAAATTGCCAACTCAACCACTCAACTTGTTTTCAAATAGTTTGAAATTGAAATTTATTTAAATTGCTTGTTAATAAAAAAATTTCCCTTTTGTTAAAACCCTAATGGCAAATTAAATTTCAAATCAATTCCTTCTTATTTGACATGATCAAATTGTGGTTTAAACATTAAAATTCTTGCCAACTATTAAATTCAATAATGTTTGCAAAATTGCTTGAGCTTATTAAATAGAATTTGTTTATTTCCAAAATTCCCAAATCAAACCTTATTTGAAATTCAACTAACCACTTAAAATCAAACTAATATTTCAAATTTTGAAATCAATAACTAACCTTGCTTTTAATTACTGTTTTGCAATTAATAAAAATTATTCATAAATAAACCCCCCAAAAATCTTTTCTTATCCCTCCCTCTCCTTCATCCCTTACAAAAAAAAAGAGCGGAGACAAAGGAAATAACAAAGCAAAAAAAAAAAGAGAGAGGGTGAGCTGAGAGAGAGACAGCCCACAGCCTTTTCTTTTCTACCCATCACCACCCAAGCCCATTTTTTTTCTATCTGGCCCATACCCCTTCGAGGGACCTTTCTTCCTCCTCGTGATGTCACCTCTGTACGAACAGCACCAGCACCGTAGATCATCTCCTCTCCCCCTCCCGATTCGCAGCCGTACCGAGCTCAAGCCCCATATAACCTCCTCTCACCTCGCCCTAGCCTAACCCTACCCCCTCTCCTATCACCCTCCGCCGCCAACTTCTCTCCCTCTCGCTTCGGTTCACTGTAACCCACCGGAGCAGGCCACCGTCGCCGCAACCCCACAACCACCCGTGAGCCAAGCTGGGAGGTGGAGAAGAACCACCCCACCTCCCTCTTCCTCCTCAGCCTCGAGCACCAGCCGGAGAAGCACCCGATCGTCCGCGGCGTCCTTGTTTTCAGTACGGGCGCCGACGAAGTTCTTCAAATTCCCGTCGCCACCGTCCTCCTCGACCTCGATCAAGCACTGCCAGATCCTCCCGGTACTACTCCAGCTCGATTCCCACCGTTTTCCCGGATGTTTGCCTGCTGTGGACAATTTTGCTCATCGGGTTCCCCTCTCTGTCCGCCATGGCCGGAGCTTCAGCCTCGCATGGCGTCGTCACGTCGAGGATCTCCAAGCTCCAAGGACAGGTCCTGGAGTTGCGCCTCGACCCCCTCTGCTTCCCGGCGCGACGATAGAGCTGGAGGCGCTTCTGGTTCCCGCCAAGCTCGCCGTCCCCGTCTTTTGTACCTACGGCAGTGCGATCACCGTCGTCCAGTTCGTCACCGCAGCTCCATCTCCGCTGACAGCGCTCGGCCATCTCGAGGTGAGCCACAGCCCTTTTCCCTCCTCACCGTGTGCTCTGGTTGCGCCACCGTCGTGCGCCTCCTTATACTGCCGCATGCGATCGCCGGTTTCGTTCCCATCAGGTTCAGAGAACGAAATGCTCTGTCGAATTTCAGTTAGCAGCCGTAGGGCTGCCTCTTATTCCCACTCGCCTGTATCCCATCACAACGATTCAGAGCACCCCATTGGCAGTGAGCGCACGCGCGCGAGCGGCAGATCCTGGGTTCGATCCCCAGGGGCGCACCCCTTTTTCCTATTTTTTCCCATCGCGCGCGCGGCCCACCAGTCATCGACCCCTGCTGCCACCTCACAGCGCACACGCCCACGTGGCCGCCACTTGGGCACGGGACCGCGTCGCAGAGGCCCAGGCTGGGTTGCCCTGGGTGAAAAACGCCCCAGGGGCCCCTCTGCAATTTCCTTTTCTATCTTTTAGGTCCCTGCTATTACAGATTAGCCCCCAAACTTAAAATGCACATAACTTTTATTTCCTAAATCCAAATAATAAAAATAAAATATGAATCTTGACCCAAATTTAATTCTCTACCTATTCAAAGCATTTGTTTTCTGTTTTGCACATTTCAAATTGTTTCAAATTTCAAATTTAAACAATTCATCTCAAATTTGGTTAATTCCATAATTAATTCATAGTTAATTCAAATAACCCAAATAAAATATGTTTTTCAGTCCAAATTCAATGTACTTTCTGTTTATCAACTTTGTTCTGCAATTTGGACAATTAAAATTAATGTTATTTAATAATCCTTAAATTGGTTAATTAAATGGCATAATTAATAACTTTCAAATGGTTGCTCCAAATTAAATACTCAAAACATGAATTTCATCCAAAATCACATGCCACACTTGAATATCAACTTTGTTTTCTGGTTTGCAACATTTAAATTGAATAATTGTTTCATCCTTTATTTAATGCAATTAAATTGGTAATATGCTTAACTAAATCATTTGAAATTGTTTTCCAACAAATAAAATATGTTTTCCATGCCAAATTGAACCACCTTTTTAAATATAAACTTTGTTTCCTGTTTTGAATAATTAAAAGTGGTTAAATAATTTAAACCTTGTTTAATTCATTTAAAATTGCTAAATTAATAACTTGCTCAAATTAAATTATTTTTGAACTAATAAAATATGTTTTCGAACCAGAAAAACATAACCTTTTCAAATATGAATTTGAATTTATGTTTTGAACAAATAAAATTCAAATAATATTCAAACTTGAATTAAATTCAATTAAAACTTGTTTAATCTTGATTAATTCATAATTAAATCATTGTAATTCCTTTTTCAATAATTGAAACATGTAATCCACCTAAAATATTGTGATCTTCTCAAATATGAACTTTGTTATCTGTTTTGAACAATTTAACTTGATGAAAATACCAAATGCTTGTGTGACACCTTTAAGTAACCAAAATTCCAAAACTTAATAAGTGAATTTTAAAATGGGTAAACCTTATTTCCAATTGGTTCTATTGATGTTATTTTGTTGTTTTCCTCATCCATGCATCATACTAAACCACTCTCACCTGTTGGTTAGTTGTAAAACAATTGTTTAAACCTTAATTCATGGGCTTTCCATATGTAATCCAAATTGCATATGGGTCCATTTAATTATGTTATGTTATCTTGTCAACTAGCTTATCTTGATGCATCTTTAAAACTTGTCATGCATCCATATCTTGATCATGCTGGATCTTTTGCCGTAGTAGTAATTGTTGCATCCGGTGTTTGTTCGAGGTTCGTTGCTTCTTCCCGGATAGGACGTTGAGATGATGTGAGCAACGACAAGTTCTGTGGATGTACCTCTACTTGCTGGATTCGAGGAAAGTATACTCACTTGCTGCCAAATGGCTGCCTTTCATCACTTGTTACCGATTCTTTCCGTTGTTCTTATTCTAGCCTTTTGATTCGATGCTTGTGTCTCGATCCTATTATATGTTACCTTGCAGCCATGATATAGCCTTCCTTCCAATTCCTATTAACTGTTGTTTGTTTACCTTGTTGGCCCTCGTGTCGTAGTTGCATGCTTAGTGTTGTTTGCGCTCAAGTCTTGTTGTCCGTCTTATCACCTATTTAGTTTGATAGTTGGGTTTCGATTCAATCAACAACATGTTAATGTTTTGGGTAATAATAATTTGATGATAAGGCACCGGCAGGAGGCCCGGCGTGGTTTTGAAGCCTGCTAGTGTCGACCCTAATTAGGAAAAGGGTCTTGTCTACTGATCCATGATGAGCGCACTAACCGCATGTGGGAAGCGAGTATGGGCGCCCCCTCAACTTGATTCGATTCGCATCTCGTCCAAATCGCCACACTTAGTTCGGGCTTTCCATTTGATGCACGCATATGCAGGTACGAGCCCTTGGCGCCAGGGTGGAACTTTTGTAGTCGGCATTTAGGGCGGCGTGGTCTTCCAGTGCTATGAGGGTCCCCTTTTCTTCGTGGGGCTCGATTAGCCGCGCACGCACAGCACGTGGTGCTTTGGGCTTGATGCGAAGCAGAGTTGGGTTGTGTTGAGTACCTCGCTTGGTGGGTTGATCCCCCGTCTGGCGGGTTATTCTTACGTGTACGGCCAAATTGGTGCACCCCTGCAGGGTTAAATCTTCTCGAGAAGCCGTGTTTTCCGCGGTTATGGATGACTTGGTGAAAGTACTGGCTAACAAGTACTCAGAACAACTTACACCTAACTAATGATAACTTGACTAGTAATAGTCTTATCGACACAATAACTTGATCCATCCTTAATCCAACAGTGTGAGTATCCTTGGGTTGCTTCCTTAATTAGTAGGGGGTAACATTGGATGGGTTTGTTTGATGTTAGTTGTAGTTGGTTACGATACGCTATCTTATCCCCCCTCTTTTAGCCGGATGTTGCAGTGAGTCTCTGTAATTGGTTAGTGCAGCCCGCTGCCGCTTATTTGCCATAACCCCTTCCTTTCCGTTGATCCCAAAGTATTTGTATCTTGTGATGACTGGCTACGCCGGTATCTTGTGAGTATGGTTTATCCACTTGCCAGTACTTAACCGTACTGACCCACGAATCCTTTTTCGTGGCTGCATATTCAACATTGCAGTCAACAGGTTTGAAGTCTGACGACGTTAGCTTGGGAATCCCTCCGGCTTGGCCTGGGCAGGGATTGGACGCTCTCGGTTATCTTCAGGACTCTTAGTCCAATTTGTATCTTGTCCGTAGCCGGACGCTATGTTGTTCTTCCGCTGTTATTTGGATCTTTGTATTGTATCAGTTGTATCCTTGGCTCGTTTGAGTCATCTTGTATATATCTTTTCTGTTGTTGTTGTGGATTATTCGTGAACTGTTGTAATGTTATCACAAGTGGCAACCTGAAATCGGTTATTATGTGGATTTTGGCGGGAATGCTGAAATCTGCGTAGTGCCCGATCTCGGGGCGTTCACATGTTTGCAGTAGATGAAAAGAGAACATAGTTGGTCGTAGGAAAACAGTAGTAACAGTATGAAAATAATGATTGCAGTGGTTGTATTATAGTATGAAGGAAATTGACTGGGGTCCACAGTTCACTAGTGGTGAATCTCCAAAATAGATAGATAGCATGCTAGGTAAAAAAATTACAGCTGGGCAATTGACAGATATAAAGGCTGCTCCGTAGTGCATATGCATGCCATGATGATTACTATGTGATTAATGCGGGCATTACAACAAGATACATAGACCGTTATCCAACTGCATCTATGAGTAATAATACACCCTCAAAATGTCATCCGAGCAAACCTTGGGTTTAAGGTGCAACAAACAGATAATCGCAGTAAAAAAAGTGTGTAATGTAAACAATGTAAACATCGATGTTTTCTCCCTAATGGCAACATCACATCCCCCACCCGTTTACGTTTCTGTCACTCGAGCATGAGTGAAAGGGAGGAATGAACCCACTATCGAGCATAAATACTCCCTCTTGGAGTTACTAGCACCTACTTTGCCAGAGAATCTACTAACAACGGAGAGCATGCAAGATCATAAATAACATACACATGAAAAGAACATGATAGATTGATAATCATTGCACCTAGCATTGAATATTCATGAGATCCCAGCAAACACAACATGTACCATTACAATAAGATGATTTTGATCATGTTGGGTTGCTCAAGAGATCTAAACATGAGTCATAAAGAGGAGAGAACAACCATCTAGGTACTGCTATATATGGACCTGTAATCCAAGCATGAACTACTCACGTATCATTCCAGAGGCGGGCATGGTGGTGTAGAGCCCTCTGGGGATGATTCCCCCTCCCAGCAGGGTGCCAGGGAGAGCTCGAGAACCATCCCAAACTAGGGTTCACGATGACGGCGGCTGTGAACGTTTTTGGTGGAAAAGGCTTCTATATTTAGGGTAAACCCTTCGAGGAGAATATATAGGATGGAGGGCAACGTCGGTGCGAAGCCAGGGGAGTCACACCACCCCTGGGAACGGCCGTGGGGGCACCCCTGGTGTGGGGCTCCTGTGGCTTCCCTCCGGGTCTCCTCTGCTCTCCGCGTGCGCGACAACTTTCTAAGACTTCCGGGCTTTGAGCCGTCCAATTCCGAGAATATTTCCAGAACAACTTTTTTCAAACTAAAAACAACAGAAAACTGGAACTGGCTCTATGGCATCTTGTCAATGGGTTAGTCGCATGAAATCGATAAAGATTGCGTAAAGTGTAAAGGAAACATCTAGAATATGGCATGAAAACAACATGGAGCATCAAAATTTATGCATACGTGTAAGACGTATCAATCGGTTATGAAGATTTCATCCTATGCGACCATGACAATTTTGGCTCAAATCGTCGTTATTTTATAGTGTTTTGATCCCCGCAAATGGCTTACAACGATCTTGTCTGAAATCGTCATAACTTTACAATGATCCCGTCCATAGTCAGTGCGAGAACGCCATGTATCAACACATTTCTTGTAGTGTTACAAATTGGCCAATCCTCCGGTGCGTGAGAACTCCTTAAGTCTTAGTAGACCTTGAGGACCAATGGATTTATCTAGAGATTCTAATATTGGTAAGGCTCAAAGAAACTGAAAAAACATAAACTTAGAAGTCGAACAAGCGACGATGGTGCAAGGGCCCAGCCAACTATTCACTAGTAGAAAACTGAGTATTAGAGAGTGGTAGAGGATCCGGTTTTTCCTATAAGACAAAGAAGAGGCTCGGAAAGGTGACCCGTCAGCCAGTTTGTGTAGATAAACCTCTTCTAAAGAAAAACCCGTCCTCAGTGACGGGGCGAAATCAATCCCTCCATCCAAAATTACAGAGACAGTTGTGAAATATAACAGACACAGCTGCACAGATGATAGGAGCCGGTCTGTATTGCGGATAACGTCAGAATTTTTGTTTGTCATCCTACAAAACTGCCGGCTCATACTGGTATCCTAAAGTGTTATCCTTGGTCAAACAATAGTTGAGCAAAGGTATATTTGACAGTGTTTTCTTGCCATATAAGAAAGCTACAAAAAACATCTTCGAGAGAATTGAGAAATTTTGTGTGCTGGTAGCCAGTTTATAGTTCACTTCTAGTTGTACTCACACACTTGTTAAGTAACATCGAGTAAACATTGGCACCCAATGAAATTTTTGGCCAAGAGAAAATAACAACAAATACATTTATATTTAACTTTTATAATTGCCTAGATCCTATTTTAAGCATATTACACAATTGCAGATATTTTTTTTATTTGTTGGCACCACATAACTTGGAATTTAACTGAATCTTTGTGTATTATTTGCTTGTACTAAATATTAGTGAAAAATAGTAAACTCTGTCTTAGAATAATATTCTGGTATAGAACTATTTGTCTTCCATTCATAATCAGTATAAGTTAATACTCCCTCTGTTCCTAAATGTAAGGCGTAGATTTTTGGGAAATTTCCAAATGATATGGTTTATTATGACTTACAGGCAATATTAGCCATCCACAAATAAGTCACAATATGGAATGACATATTGTGTTCAATTTGTGACTAGTAGGGACTACCCTCTAGTGATTTTTTTGTAGGAGAAAATGTGTCCATCGTATACCAAATACCCACATCTTAATATTCGTGCCGAAAACTATACGCCTTACATTCAGCAACGGAGGGAGTATATATTTATTGTGAAGATCCACAAGGAATATGATCTAACTAGTATCTCAATACTATTTTCTAGTGCATGATTAACATAGCATATTTATAGAAAGATTTAGTCCAAAAAACAGAACGAATGATATTATCTTTTACTTCTTTTTTCATGGTCAAAATTATGTAGCAAGTCCACATTTAACAAAGTGTGCATGCCCGGTAATTCATATGGAAACAACATTTACATAGAGTAATCACCAACGAAAATAAAATTGTGTGGATTCTACCATGTTTTCATTGCATATTTAATGTGCTTGTTGTCATATGGTGTATACAAGTCCCTAGCCAGTTTATTAAATAAAAATGTATTGCATGGAATTAAATATGTAAATACTTTCAAAGTGCACGGATTGATCTGTATATATGGCATCGTTTCATTTTTCTTTTAGAAAATGTAGTCAAATTGTGCATTGTTTAGTAGAAAAGGTTGTTTGTGCTTTAAACTCTATATTGAATCTCACTTTTTAAACCAAGTTATATCAATAGCATATTTTTTTAGTACACAAGTAAGAAATACTTTATTATTTTCTCATTTATCGGGTTTAGAAACAAAAAAACGGTTGGACCTGTGATACTTTCGATAAGCAAAGCCTAAAAGGATACCTTGGTTTTCACACAACAGTGAAACTATGTTAAACAGTACTTTATTTTTATAAAGCTTAGTTCTCCGATAATATTGTGCTTCTAATTAACCACAACTTTAATTTTTTACTAAGAGATTATTAAATATTTTATTGGGTGTAATGCACAATAACATCCTGATTACGATGTAAATTTTCCATTCGGGGACCTCCTCTTCTTGGAGCCGTGGGTGAGCGCCCTTCTTGCACGCCCTATGGGTCAGCCCTGAGAGGAAGAGGGGGCAATGCTAGTTTACGGGTGACTTGTGGAAAGGTTAAAATTCCAACAAGTTATTTCCATTTATGGTAACTTATAATTAAAATAACTTCATATTTTTGTCCTCTCTTAGAAATATTATGGGTCAAATAACTAGCATGTATTAGACAAAAAAGGAATGAGGAGATAAAGGAAGGTAAAAAGAAAGGAAAGAGACATCGGATGAGAGGGAAACTGTTGCATGATACCATGACTTGTCGCGACCCCGGACCCAGAGATATACATACTGTTATGTGCTCCTAGCCATGGACTCACAAGGGCTTCAGGGTTACCAGCCCCGGCCGCAACAAACAACGGCAGGCAGACCGGATTCATCGGCACGTAATCCGGATCCCCGGTATACTACTCCTTGTATCCATGCTAGTCATAACCAATTATGCATACCCAAGCGTCCACGAATCGGATGAAACTGAAGGAACGGGACCAAAGTTATACAAAGCTGCTATGTGTCCAGAAAGTGCAACAACAATCGAGGGTTACTGGGGTTACCTCGCCCCAGGCCGATCACATCGACAGGCGGGCTCGGACATGGATCATCGGCTCCACAACCCCTCGACTGCGACAACTATGCAGGCATAGACAAAACTGTATAACAATGAGCTCGAATCCAACAACCGATCAAAGCAACACTCTAGACATTGAAGTTGTATTAAACAGGTGTTACTAGAGTATAGCTTACAAGCAGAAATCACACGACCCAACATTACATCAGACAACGGAAGGCAAATTATGTTGCTAATCAACAAGAACCAAAAAGGCCTAAGAGGCCGCAACATAAGGCGACGTACCAGCCCATAGATTCCAGGATGCTACCTGGGAACCCCAAACTACTCGTAGATGTCCACGTTGAATCACCACCGAAGTGAGGAACTCCACCTGAACCAAATTAAGCAAACCTGAGTACGGGAGGTACTCAACAAGACTTAATTAACCTATTATATATCTGCTAGTTTCAGAAAGGGTTTTATGAAGGCTGTTTTGCGTAAAGCAATCTTTGTTTTCCAAATCGAGGAAGAATAGCACGTCTCATAGAATGTTTTCAAAAAGATGAGAAGCTCACTACTGTAATCATTATCTTTTTGTATTCCACCAAGTACTTCTCATTCCCACACTATCTCATGCTACAAGGATCACCCGTCTCGGCATCTCCGAGGAGGCACCCTTCAATCATGGTTAACAAGTTTTAGTCATTTCGTTGAAGTTATCTATGATCACAGAATCCGTTGCCAAGTCGTCCGCAACCGTGGCTCTCCGGCCAGTTGCTGGCGTCATCATGACGTCAGCGTGACGTCGCCGTGGGCCGCCCTGTCAGGTTCAAATGCTACTTAATGAAAATGTTTAATAAATAGAAAAGTAATTAACACGTGGGCCCTACCTTTTGTAATTACAGAAATGAATTAAAAGTTAAATAATTAATAACTTCATTTCTGTAACTCGGAAAAAATAAAATAAAAACATGGAAATGTTCAGAAAAATGAGCTCTACCCAAAAATGCCATTTTCAAACATATTTGAGAAAGTCCAAAAAAATGGCTTTATTTAATGTTGTTAATTCATTTAAAATAGAAAAATAAGTTTTTATTCACTAAAATCAGAAAATTAAAAGTTATATACCAAATTGCTCAAAATGACAAATGCAACCTGTTTATGGTGTTTTCAAAACCATTTGAGCTTTTAAAATGGTACCTACTTTCATAATCAACCGAATTGCCCCTCCGGGGCCTATTTTCGGGATAATTTCAGTAAAATTGTATAACTGACATACGAACCCTAGCAACTCATCGAGCATGTTTAGGGCTTTATTTCAGTGCATTAACTTGCTCATGCATACATATTGTGCATTGCATCGATGCCATGTGTTGATTGTTATTTCTCTTTCGGTGTTGTTTCCCCCTCGGTAGAACGTGACTCCGAAGAGAAGGCCAGCAATCCAATGGTGAATACTTGATCTTAACCGACAAGTCAAGCACTTATTACAGAAGACATCTTTATCTGGTTTTCTTATAACCAAGGCAAGCATAACCTCTTATCTGCTCATATATGGTTTTCGAAGTGTTTTGAATCTCGTACTTTACATTCGGTTCCAAACTATTTGATGCCAGTAGATAGAGTTCTCCTATATACTGCATAACCTAGATATCCTGATCCACTGCACCTAGCAGCTATAGGTTTGTTTGTGCGCGCTCCGCTAAACCCTGTGAGTCTTGCTTAGCCATCCCTAGTTATGATCTGATCCATCCGGTTGATGAATCTGGTCAATACGTGAATCTACTTTGTCAGGTTGTTGTATTTTGAATTATCTTTGATAACTTGACTAAATAACGGCATGGATGTGAGGCCACAATGGGTTGTGGCGTTTTGTCCTGTTCATGCCCCTAGGAGCGAGTTCTCGCCTTCGAAGCCAAGACTGAGCGTGCAACCACACGCGGGGCGGACCCATCTATTGTTTGCATGGTATATCCAATCATTAGCAATAATTGGAAAGAGCTGCCACGTGAGGTGGGCATGCACCGTCCTACCGATCACCCGTAAAAGAGTCATCCTGGAGAGGAAGGTGTATTGAGTGAGAAAGATTGTGATAACCCACAGGTCGTTGACGCAATTGGTACGCACACTCCACGTTGCTTCACGGGAGGAGAACATGTGGAGACTCTACTTATGGTCATCATAGTCCAAGCCGAGGATTACCACTTTGAAGTAAGACGAGTTGCTCAGTAAGATGACTCGTCACTGGAGCAGCAGTCCGCCCTAGTTAGAAAGGCAAATGCTTTTAACTCGTAGATGTCCATGACTTCAATGGGCAAGGAAAACTTTAGAGGAGGCATCATGTGGCAAGTGCCGACGAGCAGGTTGCAGACCGCTAACCGGGTTATTCACAAGTCTAGCCGGACTTCGTCGTGTGTGTCGTAGACCTCACACTATTAAAAAAAGGCTTATAGCCCCGGTCATACCAATGGCCAACATGTTTTTCTGTTCGCCGGCGCTATTACCACTAGCCAACATAAAAAAATGTTCGCGAGCGCTAATATACTACCACTGGACAACAACACAACAAATGCAGCTCGCCAGCGCTAATATTCCGCTAGCAAACAGGATGCAGCTTCGCTAACGGTAGTATCGTTAGCGATGGCGAACAGACTAAACGCTTCGCCGGTGCTATACTTATAGCTAGGCAACATGCCGCTTCTCCGGTGCTACTTACCGCTGGCGAACATCTTCTTTGGTTATTTTGATTTTATTCACACCGCAACACACCGCCCCCCCCCCCCCCCGCGCGCATGTGGACCGCCTTTTTATATATGTCCAGTTGGTATAGAAAATTACATATATAAAAAGGCGGTCCACATGCGCGCGGGGAGGTCTTCTTTGGCTAGGGTCTAGTTGGTATAGAAAATTTGTAATTTGACCTTTTTTGACCATTCAAAAATAAAACGTAAAGCGGCCATAAATTTTGCATACTATGTCTACATAATGCCTTTAATATATCAACAAAATCGTGAGAAAATTTTCAATCCAACCATTTTCATACAATGCGCTGAAGATTATGTTTTTCCTATCACATAATGTTTTCAGAAGCTTAATACAAATAAGATTAAACCCGCACAAAAATATCCCTTTGATAAGTTAAACCGAAATAACATTACAGATTTGCTAATCCTCGGGTGCGTGAGTACTCCTTAAGTCTCGGTAGATCTTGAGGACCATTGGATTTATCTAGAGATTCGTCATGTTGGTAAGGCGCAAAGAATATGAAAAAAAAATCAACTTAGGAGTCGAACAAGCGACGATGGTGCAAGGGCATAGTAAACTATTCACTAGTAGAATACTGAGTATTAGCGACTAATAGAGGAGCCGGTTTTTCCCATAAAAAGAAGTGGCTCGAAAAGGTGACCCCTGAGCCTGTTTGTGTAGATAAACCGCTTCTAAAGAAAAACCCGGCTATAGTGATAGGGCGAAATCAATTACGCCTCCCAAAATCATAGAGACGGTTGTGAAATATAACCGACACAGTTTCGTAGATGATAGGAGCCGTTATGTATTACATACTTGTCCAAATTTTCATGCATCGACCTACAAAACCACCGGCTCATACCAGTATCTTAAAGTGTTATCCTTGGTCAAACAACTCTGAGCAAAGGTATATTTGGCTGTGTTTTCTTGCTATATAAGCACCCTACAAAAATGTTTTTCTTCGAGAGTATTAAGAAATTTTGTGTGTTGATAGCCTGTTTATACTTTCCCGCTAGTTGCATTCCTACCCTTGTTAAGTTACATCGAGTAAAAATTGGCACCTAATCTACTCCTCTGCAGCTAGCACACATCTACTAAAATCATGTATCATCTGATCTTGCAAAGCTAACCATAAAACTGTTCTGATGCGTGTGTTTCAGTTAGCCACACAAGGATAGAAGAATACTCATCAACACAAGGGGCAACAAGCTTATTGTTTCTAGCATATGTACATTGTATCTATTTATATTATTGATCATGGCTGACGTTATCCTCTCTTTGATTTCTTGCTTTGTAAAATCATAGATCCATGCACGGCAACCGCACCGGCAGCTGTAATGGAGTCGAACTCAAGGGTCTAACTAAACACAGATATTCTTCTATCTCGCTTGCATCTGATCTATCTTTCTGAGGCTGGAAAAAGAAAATATCTCGACATTCATGCAATGAAATGCATGTTCTCGATGGTAAAAGAGGAATTAGTGCTGGTCCAATGGAATTTTGGGCCGAGGGTAATTAACAACAAATACATTTATGTTTAACTTTTATAATTATCCAGATCTAGCTTATTTTAAGCATATTACACAATTGAAAATATTTTTTTATTTGTTGGCACCACATAACTTGGAATTTTACTAAATCTTTATCTATTGTTTGTTTGTACTAAATATTAATGAAAACTAAAAATCAATCTTATAAAAAAGGGCTGCCCCAGATTCCAACCCCACGCATGTGCGCGGCCAACTGCCAACCGGACATTTTACTGCCCTGCCCCCGCGCAAACTCCCGTCGTTAGACCGCGCCACCAGCCAAGGACCGCCGACCGTCCAGCGCCTGACGAGACAAGGAGTGAATTGAAGCTAACAACAAGCTCATGAGCAGCTATTTCAACCCTAGTCCGATTTATCTTGAGCTTATATTCCGCCCACTAGTACAGAAACCCCTTTCTTTGGCGCACCAAAATAGCATTCTGTGGCGCACCCCCAAATTTGTTAGGTGCGCCACAGAATTCACGCCACTAAAAAATAATTCTGTGGCGGACCAACCACCCTGCGCCACATAATTTTTTGGGACAATATTTCTGTGGCGCACCCACCTCCATGCGCCACAGAATTTGTTTTTTGAAATATTTATGTGGCGCACCCACCACCATGTGCCACATAATTTTTTTGGCATTTCAAAAAAAGCGAATTTGGCCGCCAGAATTTAGAAAATTTGTCGATGGTGGGTGGAGGAGGAGGAGGAGAGGAGGATGAGGGGGGTCACCGGAGGTGGTGGTGGAGGAGGAGGAGGTCGCCGGAGGATGTGGAGGAGGAGTCCACCGAAGTTGGTGGACTGGGAGGAGCTCGCCAGAGGTGGTGTTGGTGGAAGAGGAGAAGCTCGCCGGAGGTGGAGGAGGAGGAGTAGGAGCGCGCCGGAAGTGATGGAGGAGGAGGAGGAGGAGGAGAGAAGGGGAGTGGAGAAGTGGAGGAAAAGGGAGAGGAGAAGTGGAGGTAGAGGAGAGAAGGGAAGTGGAGAAGTGGAGGAGAAGGGAGAAGAGAAGGGGAGGGATTCAAATTTCGAATCCCGCCTAAAAATTCTATGGCGCACGGGCGAGGGTGGGCAACAGAAAGATGGCAATTCTATGGCGCACGGGGCTTGGGTGCGCCATAGAATTTTTTTTCCATTTTTTTTTTGATTTTGTAGGAAAAATCTTCAAATGGGCATAACTTTCTTTTTCCTTTTTAAGAATCTAAAAAAACCCACCGGCCGAAGGCGAGTGAGACTGAGTTCCTTTTTTTCTCTAGTTTTTTTATATCTTGATCATTTTTTTTCCGACATCATATGCAAAAGTTAAGCCCATTTTACTATTTTTAACGAACTTTTGCTCAAAAAGTCAAAATTCATATTTCAAAATTTGATAAAAAAAGTAGACCGTAAACTCCCGTGCATCTATAAGGGATTTATTTTTTGATACTTTTTAGACCTGCAACTCTCCCGTGAAAAACTAGAAAGGCGTTACCTGGGGGTGTGGAGAGAAAAAAAATGTGGCCGCATGTGTGTTTGGTGCGCCACAGAAATGTCATATTCTGTGGCGCCACAGAATACGACATTTCTATGGCGCACCAGATTACGTGCGCCACAGAAATGTTCGCCAGCAATGATTGAGGCGGGCTCCACTCAATTTTTGTGGCGCATCCTTCTCCTGTGCGCCATAGAATCCAACATTTCCGTGGCGCATATTTTGGCATGCGTCACAAAATTTAATTTCTATTGCGCACCATTCTCTGGTGCGCCATAGAATAGAAGTTTACTACTAGTGGCCGCATGTTTCTGATGTTTCTCCATTTGTTCAATAAAATTGCTGAGCGGGTGAAAGCACATGACAATTTCTTTGTGCAAAATAGGAATGCCTCTGGAGAACTTGGGCATATCACAATGCAGAAGGTGACAACCGCATTGCGGCAGCTAGGTTATGGGATCCCAACTGATCTTATTAACACCATTTGGACATGAGTGAGTGTGAGAGCATCAAATGCGTTAAGCGGGTTTGCGGTTGCAGTGGTTGAATCATTTGGCCCTAAGTTTCTGAGAGCTTCCAATGCTGAGGACACAACGAAGATCTTGGAAATGAACAAGGCCCGAGGATTTTCCGGTATGCTTGGCTCCGTAGATTCTATGCACTGGAGGTGGAAGAACTGTCCTGCATCATGGCATGGACAGTTTAGAGGCAAAAAAAAGGACTCCGCCAATATTTTAGAGGTCGTGGCTGATCATAAGACGTTGATATGGCATGCATTCTTTTGAATGCCTGGTTCATGAAATGATATCAATGTTCTTCAATGATCTCCTCTCTTTGCCAAGCTTGTCGCTAGTCAGTCAAACACCTATGGAGTTCCAAGCCAACAACCGCTCATAAAATATGGGGTACTATCTTGCAGATGGGATCTATCCACAATGGGATACATTTGTGAAGCTCATAGTTGCCCCGAAGGTAAAAATGAATGTGAATTTCATAGTGCTCAAGAGGCAGCAAGTAAATATGTGGAGAGGACATTTGGGATTCTCCAAGCCCAATTTTCTATTGTCAGCGGACCCGCGAGGTTTTGGGATCGAGAGTTACTTTGGAATATCATTACTGCATGTATAATCATGCATAAGGTGATTATACAAGATGAGAATGTCTAGAATGTGGTTTATGGTACCTATGAGTTGATGGAACGCCCGGTGCGTTCTAAGAGAGGTGGAGACCGAAGTGAGCGCTGCTTGAATGCCTACCACGATATTCGTGATGTTGATGTGCACATAGATCTTTAGAAAGATCTAATGGAGGAGCGGTGGGCATGATACGTCATAAACGTATCCATAATTTCTGATGTTCCATGTTATTTCCCACATGTTTGCTATACACTTTATATCATTTTTATCGATTTTTTGGACTAACCTATTTACAAGATGCCATAGAGCCAGTTCCTTGTTTTCTGGTGGTTTTAGTTTCAGAGAAGTTGTTTTGGAAATATTCTCGAAATTAGAAAATTCAAAGCCCGGAAGTCTTAGAATTCCCGAAGGTTCCACGGAGTCGCGGAGAGGGGCCTCAAGGGGCCCACACCATAGGGCGGAGCCCCCCCCCCAGCCGCGCCGTGGGGTAGTGTGGGGCCCCCAGGCCTCCACTGCCTATGCCATTTCGCCTATTTATTACCCTCGAGGCGTAAACCCTAAAGATATTTCATTCCATCCAGAAAAACACCCGAGGTCGCCGTCATCATCATCCCGAGATCGGGAGAGTTCTGGAGCTCTCCTCGGCACCCTGCCGGGAGGGAAATTCATCACTGAATGGGTCTACACCACCATGCCCTCCTTCGAAGTGATGTGTGAGTAGTTCATCCCTGGACTACGGGTCCATAGCAGTATCTTGTGATCTGCCTAACATGATCAAGATCATCTTTATGCAATGTTACATATTGTGTTTGTTGGGCTCTGATGAATGTTGAATGCTATGTCTTCAGATTATCAATCTATCATGTTATTTTCATGCATATGTTATTTATGATCTTGCATGCTCTTTGTTATTAGTAGATGCTCTGGCCAAGTAGATTCTAGATTAGTGGGTTCATGCCCAACGTTTGTTCGGATGATATTCGGAGGGTGGATTATAAGGCATAGATGCAATTGGATAATGGTTTATGTATTTTGTTGTAATACCCACATGAATCACATATTAATCTTTATGTCTTGCATATGCAATATGGTGCAACCTTCATTTATGTCAATTGCCCAGCTATAATTTGTTCACCACACATGTTATTTATCTTTCACGGACAGACACTACTAGTGAACTGTGGACCCTGGTCCTTTTTCCTCATACTGATAAATCACCTACTCCTCTCATATTGTTCCAATGTTTTCCACACGATACGTTTAACCTCTTTGTGTTCATCAAAACCGGTGAGATTGACAACCTCACTGCTTCGTTGGGGCAAAGTGATTTGATTGTGTTGTGTAGTCTCCCTGTTGCTTCTAAACCGGTAGTACGCCCTGCTATCTCAGCTGCTTCAACCTTCTGAAGTTACTCCTTCCTCCTACTGGTCTATTCAACCTTGGTTTCATTCTGAGGGAAACTTGCTACTATGCTCGTCATACCTTCCTCTTGGGGTATCCCAATGAACGTGTGTATCACGCGCATCAAGCTAATTTTTGGCGTCGTTCCTGGGGAGGAAAATAATTTCCGCAAGGGGAGTCTCTCACTTCCAATCTCTTTACTTTGTTTTTGTTTTGCTTAGTTTGTTTTATTTTGTCTTGTTTGCTTCTCTTTATCAAAAACCTACAAAAAAATAGTTATTATTCTATCTGTAGTTTTATTCCTGTTTTTAGTCTTGTTAAAATTAATACTCCTGTTTCGGTTACCTGGTCACATGAGAAATTATTTCCACTTTTAAACGAAGGAATGATGAGAGTTTGAAAGAAGCTTGGTCTAGAGTTTTTGATTGCTACTGCAAAATTGAACCTAAAATGACTCTAAGCATGTTTCTGCGTAGCTTTTATTTAGGTCTTGTTCTTTACTATAGATGTGCTTTGGATACTGTGGTAGGAGAAGATTTCCTTCATTGTGATGAACATCAAGCTTTTTATGATATAAAAAAATTAATTGCCACCGACAACAACTACTAGGACAATGGCTATAGGTGACTTAGCATCAGTGGCGCACCATGGAGCCGTGCGCCACTGATGTGGTTGGGAGGAAACATGTCCAAGCATCTATGGCGCACCATGTAGCCGTGTGACACTATTGTAATAGCATCAGTGGCGCACCGCACACTGGTGCGCCACTGATACCTGCATGTATACGTAATAGAATCAGTGCCGCACCACTAGCCGGTGCGCCACTGATTCTATGGAGCATCAGTGGCACACCGTCTAGTGGTGCGCCACTGATTCCATATACCATGTATGCACATTAGCCTCAGTGACGCAATACTAGGAGATGCGCCACTGATTCTGTTTACTTAGCATATCATTTCTGTTTAGGAATGTGTAACATCCCAAGTATGAAAATTACCTTTAGAATGTTTGTTTCTTGTTTTATTAGTGTTTTGCATCATGGCATCTTAATCATTGCATTTGTTTTCCAATTGTTTTCCAATTGTTTCCATCTGTTTTCCTTTGTTTTCACAGTTGAAATTCAAACAATATTCAAATGTTTTGTTTCATACTTGTTCTGTTACAATCTTCCAAATAAGAAGTTCAAATAAAAACAACCATTTGTTTCCTTTAAACTATAAAGTGCAAACTGTCAAATGGTTCTTTTAATAATCCACTTAATTCAAATTTTATTCAAATTCAATTACAAACAGCAACCATTTTGAAATTATGAAACTTACAAAACAAATCAATCACTTGTTTCAAACAAACTTGAATTTAAAACTTCTAAGTTGCTTAAGTCAAATTATTCAATTAATGTTAAATTCAATCAAATTTCAAACAAATTTCAAACAGCAACTAATTTAAAATATTTAAAAACTAAATGTTGCAAATTGTTGCTGTTACATTAACTAATCTATACAAATTTTGCCCTAATTGTTCTAACCACTAAAACCTTTCTTTTCTTCCTTTTTCAAATCTGCAAAAAAAAAGAAACAGAACAGAAAAAGGAAAAACAAAAAAGTAAAGCGCAGAGAGAGGGGCAGGCCAGCCAGGCCCAGCCCACCAGCCGGCCGGGTACCCCTTACCTCCCTTCTTCCTCCTGTACGGCGTTCATCGAGGGCATCCACGTCGACGCAGAGGAGCAGCAGATGGCCGCGCTCGCCCCTACTCCTCCTTATAAGCTAACCCTAGCTCCCTCGAGCTACCCTAGCCTAGACCTCCACCTATCTCCCTCATCGCCGCCGTTTCCCCCTCTGTTTCTCTCCCTCTGCGCCACCTCCTCTCTCTGTACCTGAACCCGATCCCCACCATCTCTGAACACCGGCGATCGCCGTCGATATGCTTCCCCACCTTCCAAGCTAGCCGCGGGAATCGATCCCCCGTAGCTCCTCCTTCGTCCTCGACACCGCCACCGTGCCGGAGACCTCTCGGAGCGCTGCCGCCATCCTCGTTCTGTTGCTGGCGACGTCCGCTTCCCCGAGCCTCTGCTTCATCTGCATCGGAGGTGAGCTCGGCATCGCTCCCTCTCTCCTGCTTCCCTCTCTGCATCTCTGTAAGCCCGCGAGCACCCACAGCACACGCACACGCGCGGACAGCAGCGAGCAGCAGCAGCGGCTAGCCGCCGGCGACTGCCTCCCGTCAGGTTCAGAAAAGCAATCAGCTTTCGTCAGTTTCAGTTAGCCAACTGAAACTGAACAATATCCTCCCTGCGCCTTCTACTCTATCACGAAACATTCACTCAACCAGGTGGCAGCGCACTGCTCCCTCGCGCACCGCGGCGCGGGTTCGAGCCCTCGCCTCCGCGGATTAAATCCGCCCACTTTTTCGCTTGCCACGCGAGCGTCCGTGGCCCACCTGCCAGTGGCCTGGGTTGCCACGCGCGCACACACGCGGGCCACCGTGGCCCAGGGCCCCTCTGTCAGTGGCTTGGGCTAGCCACTGCGAGGTGTAAAAACATTTCTGCCCAGTTTTCTTTTAAAATAAGTCCCTGCGAATTGCAGATTAGTCCCTGGTTTAAAAATACCAATAACTTTAAAAATTCAACTCCAAATAATATAAATAAAATATGTATCCTGATCCAAATTAAATTCTCTACATGTTTACATCATTTGTTTTCTGTTTTGAACATTTCAAATGTTTTCAAATTTCAAATTCAAACAACTCCTTTTAAATTTGGTTAATTTCATAACTAATTCAAACTTAATTCAAATAACACAAATAAAATATGTTTTCCATGCTAAATTAAACCACCTTTCCAAATATAGTTTTTTTTTCATGTTTTGACTAATTAAAATTGGTTAAATAATTTAAACCTTGTTTAAATCATTTAAATTTGCTAAATTCATAACTTGGTCAAATTAAATTCTTTTGGGACAAATAAAATATGTTTTCAAACCAGAAAAGTATAAACTTTTCAAATATGAATTTGAATTAATGTTTTGAACAAATAAAAATTCAAATAAATTCATACTTGAATTAAATTCAATTAAATCTTGTTTAAACTTGTTTAATTCATAAGTAATTCATTCTAAATCCTTTTTCAATAATTGAAACATGTATTCCAACTAAAATTTTGTGTTCTATTCAAATATGAACTTTGTTATCTGTTTTGAACAATTAAACTTGATGAAAACAACAAATGCTTGTGTGACACCTTTAAGAAGCACATTTTCATAACTTAATAAACAAATTTCCAAACTTGGTAAACTTCATACCAACTTGCATCTATTGTTGTTCTCTTATTGTTTTTCATCATGCATGCATCATGCTAAGCAACTTACACATGGTAATTAGTTGTAGATCATTTATTTCAACCTTAACTCATGGGCTTTTCATGTGCAATCCAAATTGCATATGAACCCATTTAATTATGTTACCATGTTAGCTATCTTGTCCTTGATGCATCAATTAAATTGTCATGCATCATCCCATGATTGTGCATAATGCCATGTTATTGATTGTTTGTCTCTTTGCGTTGTTTGTTTGCTTCTTCTCGAATAGACGACGACGTTGAGACAGACGAGCTTTACGACAACCCTTCTGAGGACTTAGCTCAGTACCAGCCTGCTGACCTTGCAGGCAAGTATTCACTCACATGAACCATTGTGTTCCTTTCAACATTGGATACCGATAATTTCCCTTGTCTATTCTGCTAGCCCTATGAATCGTTGCCTGTGTTCGATCCTATCACATGTTATCATGTAACCCTGATATAGCCTCACCTCCATGCCTATAACCCCATTGCTTGTTACCCGTGTCTTACTAGCATGCTTAGGGTTGTTTCTGCTCGAGTCTGTTGCCCGTTACTTTCTGTTACCATATTTTATTATGTTTTGGGGCTCGATGTTTAAACAATCAACCTGTTAATGTTATGGTTAATAATAATTTGATGATAAGGCACCGGCAGGAGGCCCGGCGTGGTTTTGAGGCCTGCTAGTGTCGACCCTAATTAGGAAAAGGGTCTTGTCTACTGATCCATGATGAGCGCACTATCCGCATGTGGGAAGCGTGTATGGGCGCCCCCCTCAATTTATTCGATTCGCATCTCGTCCAAATCGCCTCATTTAGTTCGGGTTTTCCATTTGCCGCATGCATATGTATTTGCGAACCCAGGCCAGGGTGGAACTTATGTAGTCGGCATTTAGGGAGACACGTTCTTAGAGTTCTATGAGGGTCCCCTTTTCTTCGTGGGGCTTGATTAGCCGTGCGCTCAACTGCACGGGGTTCTTTGGGCTTGATGCGAAGAAGAGTTGAGTTGTGTTGAGTGCCCCGCTTGGTGGGAGGCATTCCATCTGGCGGGCTATTCTTACGTGTACGGCCAAATTGGTGCACCCCTGCAGGGTAAATCTTCTCGAGAAGCCGTGTTTTCCGCAGTTATGGTTGACTTGGTGAAAGTACTGGCTAACAAGTACTCAGAACAACTTACACCTATCTAATGATAACTTGACTAGTAATAGTCTTATTGACACAATAACTTGAACCATCATTAATCCAACTGTGTGAGTTATCCTCGGATTGCTTCTTTGGATAAGGGGCGAGATCCAGGATGGGTTTGTTTGGAGTTAGTTATAGTTGGTTACGATACACTATCTTATCTCTTTCTGTTAGCCGGTTGTTGTAGCTGTTTCTGTAGTTGGTTAGTGCAGCCCGCTGCCGCATCTTTTGTATCACCCCTTTCTTCCGTTGAACCCAAAACATCTGTGCTTGGTGTTGACGGTTACACTTTGGTGAATTGTGAGTCTTGCTTGCCAGTACGTTTATGTACTGACCCCTTTGGGGATGTGGTTTCCGCAGACTACGCTTACGAGGATCCCCGAGATGGCTACTACGTGGAGTACGACGAGGCTGCTGACGAGTAGATAGCGGACCCGGGCAGGATCCGAGACTACGTGGATGGGCTCCGTTTTCTTTTCATTCCCGGCCTCTTAGGCCTATTTGGATTTGTCTGTACTCAGACCTTTTGAATGCTTCCGTTGTGATGTAATGATGATATGTTGGGACATGTGTCCTCTGGATGATTGTATTTGCTATCTCTGCTCTAGTGAGAGCCATTTGCAACTTATTTCCATCTTTTGTGTCTTAGAGATATGTGGTGCTATCATTTTGTTAAACGTCGTTGACGTACCATGTGTGTATGGTATGAAGTACGTCAATGGTAGTGTCCTGATTTCTATGGGATGGTTTACGTAGACGATGAACAGTCGGGGTTGGTTGTCACACATACGTGTGTTGGCCTACTCGTAATAGGTGCGGGTGCAGGTAGGCCCCGTAATCCAATCTTCTACTGTTCAACGGAACTGCGAGTATCCTCTAGAAGTCCGGGTGCGACAAATGGTATCAGAGCCTGTCTGCCTGTAGGATCCCTTTTAATGGTCGCAGTTGAGTCTAGAAACTATTTTGTAGCTATATAGAAAAAAAATGAAACGTGAGAGTAGGAATTCTGTTTTTTTTCTTCTTTCCCCACCCACCCTCCCTTTTCTGGTAAGGAAGTGCAACGTTGTTTTCCCTTCTCATCTAAACTTTCAAGTTAGGATTTCACGTATCCTGGTTTCTCTAGGATAGTTATATCTACTAGACCATAGGAATGGAGGTGGTTGTGACATGATTTATCATGTTGCCTACTCACAATTGAGAACGGAGGCGTGTAAGCCCCGGAAGCAGATCCTCTATTCCTTAAGCAGTAGATATTGATCCTTTAGAAGCCCAGATGGGTTTTCCGTAGTACCTCAGGAGTGTTTTGGTCTCGTGTTTCCCGTTGTTGCTTCGATATCCTTTTCTTCTCAACATCCTTTTCGTCCGTTGAAACCTTGTTGTTGCTTTCCACTTCAGTTCTTCTACCGGCGTCTAATCAAAACTTCCCCAATCATCTGCAGATGGATCTCAGGTTCTACCCGCAGGTGATTCGTATGACTCGTTGCGAGAGCACTGCCGGTTATCCGGAGATGCTGAGAGACATGGTCACTTATCTGGGGTTCTATTGGGCACCAGAGTACTAGGTCTACGAGCAGCAGCGAGAGTTTGACCATACCTACTACCAGGCTATCGTCTACATTCTGTCAGATGATGGCATGAGCGTAGTTCACCGCTACGAGGCAGTGGGTTCCACAGTGGATATGGCCGTGCAGCAGGCAGCTTATGTGAGTCTCACCGTCCTTCGTGCTGACTACTGGGGATTTGACGATTCTATCTATCGCCACATCCCCCGTGGTTACATCACTTCGGAGGGAGCTCACTTCACCCTCTACGACAACTTGGATGTTTATGAGCATGATAACTCCAGGATGCACACCACCGCTCAGTTTATGAGGTACAGTGACGCAGTTGCCACCACACTATCTCAGGAGTTGGCTTCAGTCAGAGAGCAGCTCTACCTTGCTTTGACTCGTCTGGCGACTTACACCACAGACTTTGTTGGAGACGAGCGCTTCGCACGTTTCGATGAGCCAGTTGGTCGTCGTCTGCCAGATGCTGGAGGTTACGAGCCGATCAGAGGTCCACTCCTCAACCTCGGTGCTGGTTACACTGGGATTCCTCGCTTTGGAGCACAGGGAGTCGATGCTACGTACTTCACCACACCGAGAGTCGCTCTCAGAGCACGTCCGATCTACGTGGATCGTCGTTCTACCTACTTTCGTGGGCGTCCTCCTCACCGTACCTCTCGCCATACTCCTAGCCGCCGTCCTGCGTGATGAGCATGGGAGTACCGATGTATCCATTCTTAGCTATGTTTAGTTATCCTTTGGCATTCGAACCATTTATGGTGTGTTGGATATTCTGATGTATTTGAACATGTGATGATGTACCTGTTGGTTATCTATTCATACGTCGGAATAATCTCTTTTTCGGTTGCCAAGTCTATCCTTTCTATTGTTGTGCTAAAATGCATTTCCATTCAGGATGCCGCCAACAAGGAACACCCCGCCTGAGCCACCGCCAATCACGGAGCTGTTGACTCAGATGACTCAAGTCATGACGCAGATGGCCCAGTTCCAGACTAATCAGCACATCAACCAGACCGTTCCACGGGTCAGCATCAAGGACTTTCTCAGTCTGGGCCCGAGAGCTTTCGTGGCAACACGCGAGCCTCTCGATGCTGATGACTGGATCCGTGAGATAGCCAAGGCTCTGGAGATTGCTCACGTTGCTGAGGAAGACAAGGTCAAGTATGCCTCCTATCTGCTGAAGGGTCAGGCAGCTAATTGGTGGGAGAACTACCAGACCATGAGAGCTGGCTATCCAATCACCTGGGGTTGTTTCAAGGAAGCCTTCCTGAAGCACCACATTCCACATGGTCTCATGGAAAGGATGCGTGAAGAGTTTTGCTCTCTCAAGCAAAGCAAGATGGACGTCATCGGCTATCAGAGTGAGTTCAATCGCCTCGCTCGATACGCTGGAGACGAGGTGTCCACTGAGGCTAAGAAGATGGCAAGGTTCCGCAGAGGTTTTAACCCGGAGCTCAAGTATGCCCTCACGAATGTCAAGACCAAAGACTTCGAGGAACTCGTTAACACCGCGCTCAATGAAGAAAATGGGCGCAAGGCGTTCGAGGAGTCACGCAAGCACTCGCTTGAGGGTGGTTCCTCCTCCAACATGACCACCCCTCCGCAGAAGCGCCGCATCTGGGTGCCAAATGGTGCTGTCACTCGGGCTCCATATGCCCAAGCTTCTCCAGGCTTCGCTCCCCGCCCACCCAACCCTGTTCAGATGCATGATCAGAGGGCTTCGATGGGGCAGCCAAGGCCAGGTCCTCCTCGTGTCGTCACTTGCTTCAAGTGCAAGCAGACGGGACACTACGCTGACAAGTGCACGCAGAGGCAGCTACCTCCACCACCACCTCGTCCTAACACCAACCGGGCAATGGTGCGTGCTCCCCCGGCTAAAGCCTTCAACTCCAACAACAGGCCTATCGGGAGGACCGCAAGGGTGAATCATGTCAAGGTCGACAAAGCTGAGGAAGCTGCTGACGTCGTTCTCGGTACATTCCCCGTAAACTTTATTCCATCTAAATTGTTGTTTGATATCGGAGCATCGCATTCTTTCGTGTCAAAGACTTTTGTCGCAACAAACAATCTAATTGTGGTTCCACTAAGCAATCAAATCACTGTTCACTCTCCGGGATCTCAAATGTTGACTTCCAAGATAAGTAAGGATAATCAAATCCTAATTGGAGGCCGCATATTCCTTGCTTCTCTCATGTTGCTGGGAAATTCTGACATTGATGTCATTCTTGGCATGGATTGGTTGAAGGCCAATAAGCTAAAATTGACTGTGCTCAAAAGTCAATAACTCTGTTCCACCCTTCTGGCCAGATAGTCTATTCTCCAAATGAATCAAGTTCCATTCAGCTATGCACACTCGATGCAAAACCTCTACCCCTACTTGAAAATGTTCCGGTGGTTTGCGAATTCCCTGACGTCTTTCCAGAAGAGTTGCCAGGGATGCCTCCGGAGAGAGCGGTTGAGTTCGTGATCGAGCTTGAACCAGGTACTGCTCCAATCTCTAAGCATCCATACAAGATAGCTCCTCCTAAACTGAAGTTGTTGAAGGAGCAAATCGATATGTACATGGAGAAAGGTTACATTCAACCTAGTTCCTCGGCTTGGGGTTGCCCAACTCTGTTCGTTGCGAAGAAGGATCACGCAAAGAGACTCGTTGTTGACTATCGTCCTATTAACGAGAAAACCATCAAGAACAAGTATCCAATTCCTCGTATCGATGATCTTTTTGATCAACTTGCTGGAGCCTCAATATTCTCAAAGTTGGACTTGAGGATGGGTTACCATCAGATAAAGATCAGAAATGAGGATATCCCAAAGACAGCTTTCACCACTCGCTACGGTCTATATGAATTCACCGTCATGTCCGTTGGTCTCACCAATGCACCGGCGACCTTCTCTCGACTCATGAATTCTGTCTTCCACGAATACCTCGACAAGTTCGTTGTGGTATATCTTGATGACATTCTTGTCTACTCCAAATCCGAGGAAGAGCATGAAGAACATATTCGTCTCACTCTCATGAAACTTCGCGAGCATCGTCTATATGCCAAGTTCTCCAAATGTGAGTTCTGGATTCCAGAAGTTGCTTACCTTGGTCATATCATCTCTGCCAAGGGCATAGCCATTGATCCAGAAAAGGGTAAAGCAATTGTTGAGTGGAAACCTCCTAAGACGGTGAAGCAAGTAAGAAGTTTTCTTGGCTTGGCTAGCTATTGCCGTCGTTTCGTCCAAAACTTCTCCAAGATTGCCAAACCTCTCACTGATCTCACAAAGAAGGACAAGAATTTCGTTTGGTCTCCACAATGTGATGAAAGTTTCAATCTCCTGAAGACTAAACTCACTTCTACACCAGTTTTGGTTGGCCCAGATCCTACCAAACCTTTCCAAATATTCTGTGATGCATCTCTCCAAGGTCTAGGAGCAGTTCTTATGCAAGAACGTCAAGTTGTGGCTTATGCTTCACGTCAGTTGAATGCACATGAGCAAAATTATCCCACACATGACCTTGAACTTGCATCAGTTGTGTTTGCCCTCAAGATGGAGGCAATACTTGTTGGGTAATCGCACTGAAATCTTTTCCGATCATAAGAGTCTGAAATACATCTTCACTCAACCAGATCTAAACCTCAGGCAAAGGAGATGGATTGAAAAGATTAAAGACTTTGATCTTACCATTTCTTACACTCCAGGCAAGGCTAATGTTATGGCCGATGCTCTCAGTCTCAAGTCGTATTGCAATAACCTCATGATCATGGAAAGCCAACCTCCACTTCATGAAGAATTCCAGAAGCTGAACCTTGGTCTTGTTCCTCAAGGCTATCTTGCGAACTTGACAGCCAGTCCAAGTCTCGAGGACAAGATTCGTTCTGAACAACTTCGTGATGCTGAAATCAACAAGATGGTAGAACACATCAAAGAAGGCAAGGAGAAATTTAAGTCCTTCTCAATCGATGACAAGGGAACTGTGTTCTTCGAAGGACGCATTGCAGTTCCTCAAATTCAAAGTCTCAAAGATGTCATTCTCAAGGAGGCTCATGAAACTCCTCTCTCAATACACCCTGGTAGTACAAAGATGTACCAGGATCTCAAAACACTGTATTTGTGGCCTGGTATGAAACGTGAAATTGCTCAATACGTTTCTGAATGTGACGTTTGTCAACGTGTTAAGGCAGTTCATCAGAAAACAACCGGTCTTCCAACCTCTGAAAATCCCTGAGTGGAAGTGGGACATGATTGAAATGGACTTCGTCACTGGTTTTCCAAAGTCCAAGAGGGGCAACGATGCAATCTTCGTTGTCATTGATCGTCTCACTAAAGTAGCTCACTTCTTTGCTGTCAAAGAAACAATCTCAGCTAGCCAGTTAGCAGAACTCTACACAGCAAAGATTGTTCCTCTTCATGGTGTTCCATTGGAAATAAGCTCAGACCGTGGAAGTATATTCACTTCTCATTTCTGGAAGAGTTTTCAAGAAGCATTGGGCACCAAACTTCTGTTCAGCACAGCTTATCATCCTCAGTCTCAAGGGCGAGTCGAAAGAGTCAATCAGAATCTCGAGGATATGCTCAGAGCATGTGGTCTCTCCTTTGGCATGAAATGGGAGGAATGCCTTCCATATGCTGAATTCTCCTACAACAACAGCTTCCAGGCAAGCCTAGGCATGGCACCATTTGAAGCTCTCTATGGCCGCAGATGCAGGAGTCCAATCAATTGGTCTGGAGCTGGTGAACGTTCACTCTTAGGCCCTGACATTGTTAAGGAGGCCGAAGAGAAAGTTCGCATCATTCGTGAAAATCTCAAGATTGCCCAGTCTCGTCAGAAAAGCTACTATGACAGCAAGCACAGGGATATGATCTATGCACCTGGTGACAAAGCATATCTCCGTGTAACTCCCCTCAGAGGCACTCATCGTTTTGGTGTGAAAGGAAAGCTTGCACCAAGATACATTGGTCCTTTCAACATTCTCTCAAGGCATGCAGAAAATGCCTATCGTCTTGAACTTCCAGAAAAACTATCCAAGGTGCACGATGTGTTTCACGTGTCACAGCTCAAGAGGTGTTTCAAAGATCCAGATCGTGCAGTTGATCATGATTCCATTGAACTGCAAGAAGATCTATCTTATGAGGAGCACCCTGTTCGAATTCTCGATGAGACCGAGCGTAAGACTCGCAACAAGAGCACCAAGTTCTTGAAAGTGCAATGGTCGCATCATTCCGATAAAGAGGCAACGTGGGAGACCGAAGAGGATCTTCGCAAGAAGTATCCGGACCTTTTCTCTTCTCAGTAGGAATCTCGGGGCGCGATTCCTTCAAGGGGGGGGGGGGCGTTTTGTAACATCCCAAGTATGAAAATTACCTTTAGAATGTTTGTTTCTTGTTTTATTAGTGTTTTGCATCATGGCATCTTAATCATTGCATTTGTTTTCCACTTGTTTTCCAATTGTTTCCATCTGTTTTCCTTTGTTTTCACAGTTGAAATTCAAACAATATTCAAATGTTTTGTTTCATACTTGTTCTGTTACATTCTTCCAAATAAGAAGTTCAAATAAAAACAACCATTTGTTTCCTTTAAACTATAAAGTGCAAACTGTCAAATGGTTCTTTTAATAATCCACTTAATTCAAATTTTATTCAAATTCAATTACAAACAGCAACCATTTTGAAATTATGAAACTTACAAAACAAATCAATCACTTGTTTCAAACAAACTTGAATTTAAAACTTCTAAGTTGCTTAAGTCAAATTATTCAATTAATGTTAAATTCAATCAAATTTCAAACAAATTTCAAACAGCAACTAATTTAAAATATTTAAAATCTAAATGTTGCAAATTGTTGCTGTTACATTAACTAATCTATACAAAATTTTCCCTAATTGTTCTAACCACTAAAACCTTTCTTTTCTTCCTTTTTCAAATCTGCAAAAAAAAAAAACAGAACAGAAAAAGGAAAAACAAAAAAATAAAGCGCAGAGAGAGGGGCAGGCCAGCCAGGCCCAGCCCACCAGCCGGCCTCGTACCCCTTACCTCCCTTCTTCCTCCTGTACGGCGTTCATCGAGGGCATCCACGTCGACGCAGAGGAGCAGCAGATGGCCGCGCTCGCCCCTACTCCTCCTTATAAGCTAACCCTAGCTCCCTCGAGCTACCCTAGCCTAGACCTCCACCTATCTCCCTCATCGCCGCCGTTTCCCCCTCTGTTTCTCTCCCTCTGCGCCACCTCCTCTCTCTGTACCTGAACCCGATCCCCACCATCTCTGAACACCGGCGATCGCCGTTGATATGCTTCCCCACCTTCCAAGCTAGCCGCGGGAATCGATCCCCCGTAGCTCCTCCTTCGTCCTCGACACCGCCACCGTGCCGGAGACCTCTCGGAGCGCCGCCGCCATCCTCGTTCTGTCGCCGGCGACGTCTGCTTCCCCGAGCCTCTGCTTCATCTGCATCGGAGGTGAGCTCGGCATCGCTCCCTCTCTCCTGCTTCCCTCTCTGCATCTCTGTAAGCCCGCGAGCACCCACAGCACACGCACACGCGCGGACAGTAGCGGGCAGCAGCAGCGGCTAGCCGCCGGCGACTGCCTCCCGTCAGGTTCAGAAAAGCAATCAGCTTTCGTCAGTTTTAGTTAGCCAACTGAAACTGAACAATATCCTCCCTGCGCCTTCTACTCTGTCACGAAACATTCACTCAACCCAGTGGCAGCGCACTGCTCCCTCGCGCACCGCGGCGCGGGTTCGAGCCCTCGCCTCCGCGGATTAAATCCGCCCACTTTTTCGCTTGCCACACGAGCGTCTGTGGCCCACCTGCCAGTGGTCTGGGTTGCCACGCGCGCACACACGCGGGCCACCGTGGCCCAGGGGCCCTCTGTCAGTGGCTTGGGCTAGCCACTGCGAGGTGTAAAAACATTTCTGCCTAGTTTTCTTTTAAAATAAGTCCCTGCGAATTGCAGATTAGTCCCTGGTTTAAAAATACCAATAACTTTAAAAATTCAACTCCAAATAATATAAATAAAATATGTATCCTGATCCAAATTAAATTCTCTACATGTTTACATCATTCGTTTTCTGTTTTGAACATTTCAAATGTTTTCAAAATTCAAATTCAAACAACTCCTTTTAAATTTGGTTAATTTCATAACTAATTCAAACTTAATTCAAATAACACAAATAAAATAAGTTTTCCATGCTAAATTAAACCACCTTTCCAAATATAAATTTTGTTTCATGTTTTGACTAATTAAAATTGGTTAAATAATTTAAACCTTGTTTAAATCATTTAAATTTGCTAAATTCATAACTTGGTCAAATTAAATTCTTTTGGGACAAATAAAATATGTTTTCAAACCAGAAAAGTATAAACTTTTCAAATATGAATTTGAATTAATGTTTTGAACAAATAAAAATTCAAATAAATTCATACTTGAATTAAATTCAATTAAATCTTGTTTAAACTTGTTTAATTCATAAGTAATTCATTCTAAATCCTTTTTCAATAATTGAAACATGTATTCCAACTAAAATTTTGTGTTATATTCAAATATGAACTTTGTTATCTGTTTTGAACAATTAAACTTGATGAAAACAACAAATTCTTGTGTGACACCTTTAAGAAGCACATTTTCATAACTTAATAAACAAATTTCCAAACTTGATAAACTTCATACCAACTTGCATCTATTGTTGTTCTCTTATTGTTTTTCATCATGCATGCATCATGCTAAGCAACTTACACATGGTAATTAGTTGTAGATCATTTATTTCAACCTTAACTCATGGGCTTTTCATGTGCAATCCAAATTGCATATGAACCCATTTAATTATGTTACCATGTTAGCTATCTTGTCCTTGATGCATCAATTAAATTGTCATGCATCATCCCATGATTGTGCATAATGCCATGTTATTGATTATTTGTCTCTTTGTGTTGTTTGTTGCTTCTTCTCGAATAGACGACGACGTTGAGACAGACGAGCTTTACGACACCCCTTCTGAGGACTTAGCTCAGTACCAGGCTGCTGAGCTTGCAGGCAAGTATTCACTCACATGAACCATTGTGTTCCTTTCAACATTGGATACCGATACTTTCCGTTGTCTATTCTGCTAGCCCTATGAATCGTTGCTTGTGTTCGATCCTATCACATGTTATCCTGTAACCCTCATATAGCCTCACCTCCGTACCTATAACCCCATTGCTTGTTGCCCGTGTCTTACTAGCATGCTTAGGGTTGTTTCTGCTCGAGTCTGTTGCCCGTTACTTTATGTTACCATATTTTATTATGTTCTGGGGCTCGATGTTTAAACAATCAACCTATTAATGTTAAGGTTAATAATAATTTGATGATAAGGCACCGGCAGGAGGCCCGACGTGGTTTTGAGGCCTGCTAGTGTCGACCCTAATTAGGAAAAGGGTCTTGTCTACTGATCCATGATGAGCGCACTATCCGCATGTGCGAAGCGTGTATGGGCGCCCCCCTCAATTTGATTCGATTCGCATCTCGTCCAAATCGCCTCATTTAGTTCGGGTTTTCCATTTGCCGCATGCATATGTATTTGCGAACCCAGGCCAGGGTGGAACTTTTGTAGTCGGCATTTAGGGAGACACGTTCTTAGAGTACAATGAGGGTCCCCTTTTCTTCGTGGGGCTTGATTAGCCGTGCGCTCAACTACACGGGGTTCTTTGGGCTTGATGCGAAGAAGTGTTGAGTTGTGTTGGGTGCCCCGCTTGGTGGGAGGCATTCCATCTGGTGGGTTATTCTTAAGTGTTCGGCCAAATTGGTGCACCCCTGCAGGGTAAATCTTCTCGAGAAGCCGTGTTTTCCGCGGTTATGGTTGACTTGGTGAAAGTACTGGCTAACAAGTACTCAGAACAACTTACACCTAACTAATGATAACTTGACTAGTAATAGTCTTATTGACACAATAACTTGAACCATCATTAATCCAACTGTGTGAGTTATCCTCGGATTGCTTCTTTGGATAAGGGGCGAGATCCAGGATGGGTTTGTTTGGAGTTAGTTATAGTTGGTTACGATACGCTATCTTATCTCTTTCTGTTAGCCGGATGTTGTAGCTGTTTCTGTAGTTGGTTAGTGCAGCCCGCTGCCGCATCTTTTGTATCACCCCTTTCTTCCGTTGAACCCAAAGCATCTGTGCTTGGTGTTGACGGTTAAACTTTGGTGAATTGTGAGTCTTGCTTTCCAGTACGTTTATGTACTGACCCCTTTGGGGATGTGGTTTCCGCAGACTACGCTTACGAGGATCCCCGAGATGGCTACTACGTGGAGTACGACGAGGCTGCTGACGAGTAGATAGCGGACCCGGGCAGGATCCGAGACTACGTGGATGGGCTCCGTTTTCTTTTCATTCCCGGCCTCTTAGGCCTATTTGGATTTGTCTGTACTCAGACCTTTTGAATGCTTCCGTTGTGATGTAATGATGATATGTTGGGACATGTGTCCTCTAGATGATTGTATTTGCTATCTCTGCTCTAGTGAGAGCCACTTGCAACTTATTTCCATCTTTTGTGTCTTAGAGATATGTTGTGCTATCATTTTGTTAAACGCCGTTGACGTACCATGTGTGTATGGTATGAAGTACGTCAATGGTAGTGTCCTGATTTCTATGGGATGGTTTACGTAGACGATGAACAGTCGGGGTTGGTTGTCACACATACGTGTGTTGGCCTACTCGTAAGAGGTGCGGGTGCAGGTAGGCCCCGTAATCCAATCTTCTACTGTTCAACGGAACTGCGAGTATCCTCTAGAAGTCCGGGTGCGACAAATGGTATCAGAGCCTGTCTCCCTGTAGGATCCCTTTTATCGGTCGCAGTTGAGTCTAGAAACTATTTTGTAGCTACATAGAAAAAAAAATGAAACGTGAGAGTAGGAATTCTGTTCTTTTTCTTCTTTCCCCACCCACCCTCCCTTTTCTGGTAAGGAAGTGCAACGTTGTTTTCCCTTCTCATCTAAACTTTCAAGTTAGGATTTCACGTATCCTGGTTTCTCTAGGATAGTTATATCTACTAGACCATAGGAATGGAGGTGGTTGTGACATGATTTATCATGTTGCCTACTCACGATTGAGAACGGAGGCGTGTAAGCCCCGGAAGCAGATCCTCTATTCCTTAAGCAGTAGATATTGATCCTTTAGAAGCCCAGATGGGTTTTCCGTAGTACCTCAGGAGTGTTTTGGTCTCGTGTTTCCCGTTGTTTCTTCGATATCCTTTTCTTCTCAACATCCTTTTCGTCCGTTGAAACCTTGTTGTTGCTTTCCACTTCAGTTCTTCTACCGGCGTCTAATCAAAACTTCCCCAATCATCTGCAGATGGATCTCAGGTTCTACCCGCAGGTGGTTCGTATGACTCGTTGCGAGAGCACTACCGGTTATCCGGAGATGCTGAGAGACATGGTCACTTATCTGGGGTTCTATTGGGCACCAGAGTACCAGGTCTATGAGCAGCAGCGAGAGTTTGACCAGACCTACTACCAGGCTATCGTCTACATTCTGTCAGATGATGGCATGAGCGTAGTTCACCGCTACGAGGCAGTGGGCTCCACAGTGGATATGGCCGTGCAGCAGGCAGCTTATGTGAGTCTCACCGTCCTTCGTGCTGACTACTGGGGATTTGATGATTCTATCTATCGCCACATCCCCCGTGGTTACATCACTTCGGAGGGAGCTCACTTCACCCTCTACGACAACTTGGATGTTTATGAGCATGATAACTCCAGGCTGCACACCACCGCTCAGTTTGTGAGGTACAGTGACGCAGTTGCCACCACACTATCCCAAGGAGTAAGCTTGGTCGCGTCCATCGAGCAGTACGACCACCGCTCCACCACCGTTTTTGGCTCCGGCACCGCCGGCGACTTGGCGGAATCCCTCTGGTCACGACGCTGGCTACCTGTAGGACGACAGGACGAGCTGCTGCTGCTGCTGCACCTGCACTTCTAGGAGGTAGAGGTACCGTGAATGGGATACTTGCTGATGAAGCACCATCAGCTAGGTAATCTCTCCAGTCTCTCTCACATGTTGCTTCCGTATCCATTCTTGATCAATGCAAGACGCTCATCTACTCGCCAAACGCTAGGATCATATGCATTGGGAAGAGGAGAGTTTTTGCTAGGCAAATTTGGATTTTCTCAGGTCAACACCTGAGACAACATGTTTTAATATACTCTAGAGCTGTTGCCAGTCATATTTAGCAGTTCTCACGTATATGATGCCTTGATTTACTACTAGCTTAGCTCACACTTCACACTTGTGCTTCTCTTCACCTTGCCCGCTACTTGTCGTGTAATGAATTTCACTAATCATAGTACAAGGCTGGACCGAAATCATATTGATGTGGTTGTCTTCCCATTAGCTTTCGAGTCATCTTTCAACCCCAGTACTAGTGTATGCGACCAACATAAAAGCTGCTTTTTTCCTCTGCTCCTAATGTTGCAACTAGGGTCTTAGTATCTAGTATGTAGCAAAAATAAGGCTCTTGTTTATTTCCTCATAATCTAGTGTCACACTAAACTGGAAGCTTAATGCAGCTTAATGCCCCCTTAATCTGATTTATTTATGGTAGAGTTTCCTATGTCCACCAAAGATTTATATATGTTTAGACTGAGCACAGTCAGCAACAACCATCTTTGAATGATATATTAAGATGAATTACATATGTTCTTATGAGCTCTATCACGTACAATGCTTGTGCTTCTCCTAACCTTTCTTTCTCATTACTTTATTTTGCAAGAAGGAACGATGCCGACGGAACTGAAATTGGCAGAGGGAGGGATCGATGTCTAGGAGGCCGTCGGCGGTGAGGCGAATGAGGCTTCCATTGGCCCTCGTCCCCGTAGCAGCTCCTCATCACGGCATGGCGTGGTCGGGGACCACGAGGAGATTGATGGATGGAGGGGCTCAGGGAGGCACTGCTGGAGCTGAACCTGGCCTTCAACGCCATGGCGGGGTGTCTCCAAGGCATGGTCCGCGGACGAGGAGGCAGATGCTCCGCCGCCGTGACAAGGCTGCTTGCTCTGCTCCGACGACAACGATGGCCTGCTGCTGACCGCCTGACTGTAAGTTGCCACCGAACTCCATTCCTCTTCCTACTCAGCTCAGCTTCAAGTCCAAGTCCAACTCCAAATCAAGAAATATTCAGTTTTTAATGCCAGGAGTGTATGTCTTTAGGCTTGTTCGTAATGTGTTTATGACCCTTGATTGAAATGCAGCATCATCTTGCTCTGTTTCTTGTGTCACACTACAATGTTGACTGCATTTTTAGATACAACACGTACACCCCATGCCCCGATCCTTTATTGATATGCATGCACACATGGACCATGCTCATCTTGCCCAGCTGAAGAAAAAATCCACAGTGCGCTGGTTGTACCTTGGTTCACGGCCTGTTCTAGATTTGTTGCTGCTGCTGCAAGTAACTGTTCAGATTCAAAGCCTACACATCCAAATTCGAAATTCCATGCCATGGTTTGTTGTCTACATCTTCTAGCCTAGCTTGTAATGATAAGATAACCTGTAGACATACTTGCATGCTGTCCACAACCAAGCTTCTCTATGAATACTTGTTTGGAACCTTCTGCACTTGTTCTCTTGGTCCGAAATATTATCTGCTACATCGTTATCATATGATGTTAGTTGTGTGGTGCCAGTGTTGAGAATTTAGCTAGGAGAGAACACTATTTGGTCGGTGAAAGTCGCGGCTTATAACTTTGTTTATTATTTCTTTAGCCCGATGAAATTGTTGTAGGATACGTACAACCAGTTAGCATCCATGGATTGACACCTAAGTAAGCCAAAAAGAAAACAAAAGGTTACATGTTATGGTCCTCAATGTTGTCAAATCGAGGAGGAGGATGGCATTTAGTTTGATTCTAGTGCATTGAGTAAATTTTGGGCTCAATCTAGAATTCAGCAGGGCATATCCATAATTGTTCAGAATGATTCCTTTCAATTTTGTCAGACAGAGACGCTATCGAATTAAACCAGTACCAAAATATGAGGTTGGGTGGCCACAAGTTCGTTGCTTCCGACTTCAGTTCCTTTCAATCATCGTTCACAATATCTACACAAAGCGGGGATCTTCTACGCCGTCATTCAACCGCCTAACAGAGACATAGACGATCGCCTAGAGATGCAGGGTGACTATATAGGCCGTGGACGATGTTGTCAAAAGATGGCATCATACCTCCTGTTCAGAAGTCTTGAGGTGTTTCCTAATTACCGAGATGTCATTATACTTTATCCCTAGCTAGCTAAGCTAACTTGTTTAAATTGGTCTTTTTTTCGAGAACGTTGAGCTATATCTCATGTTTTGCAGATGCCGAGGGTTTACGTGGTCTTTAGGGGTAGGGTTCCAGGGGTCTATGCCCATTGGGAGCAGTGTCACAAGCAAGTGACAAGGTTCAGTGGCAACTTTTCCAAAAGCTACAGTACTATAGCGAAGGCGGAGGCTCGGTGGATGAAACACTTGCTAGAGGAACATGATCAGAGGAACAGGAACCGGATGAAGAAATTTGCCGTCTTTCTTGCCACGATGACTATAATTTCTATCTATTTCTGTTGGTAGTGTAGGTGATTGTCCCCTCGTTAAGTTGTAGTGTGATGAGATTGATGAACTTGTGTGATGGACGACTTGCTACTAGGTAGACTAGTATGTGTTGATGAAGTTGTAGTATTTAAAACTTATTAGTATTTCTAATTTTAGCTATGAATGTGATGATGAACCAGATTGCGATAATGATAAGCTTTCTCTATTTATACTACTTTGCAATATGTTATTTGAATTGTATATAACCTGTATAAATACATGTATACATACCATATAAATACGTGTACACACAAAATTGCGTAAACGTATATAAGAATCAGTGGCGCATCAAAAGGAATCAGTGGCGCAGAGCATCAGTGGCGCATCAGTGTGATGCGCCACTGATTCTCTAAAGTGCATGCATACTCTAGAGAATCAGTGGCGCACCCAAGTCATGTGCCACTGATTCCCCAGAGAATCAGTGGCGCACATTTGGGGAATCAGTGGCGCATCACTTTGGTGCGCCACTGATTCCCTAGAGAATCAGTGGCGCACCAAAGTGGTGCGCCACTGATTCTCAAGGGAATCAGTGGCGCAATAGCAGTGGCACACCATGGTGCGCCACTGATTCCCAAAGTGATGCGCCACTGATGCCCTTTTTCCTAGTAGTGAACTCACCTTGTAGCTCTGATAAAGGCTTTGCAAGTATTTTTGCTAGATTGAATACCCTTGAGACACATGTTTCTTGCTTAAGTGAGGGTCATAATCGGATTCTTGAACACTTTGATCATGTCACAATAATCTCTGAAGCCTCAAATATATTCCCTACTATGAAGGTTACTATTAATGGTGAAACTTTTCATGCCCGTTGTGATGTTATGTCTGAATTTTGTCTTATGCCTAAAGAAATTTATGAATCTTTGAACACTTGGAGACTTTTCTGAGGGAGGAGAAGAAATACGACTCAGTAATAATGCTACTATATTTCCCATTGGGATAGATGAGGAAATATTTTAAAAAAAATACTATGGAGAATGGTATCCACTGATTATCTTGTTATTGAATGTGTAGGAGAAGGGAAAATTACCCTAGGAAGATCTCTTCTGAAGCTCTTAGGAGCAACTGTTGATATTAGAAAAGGTACAATGACTTTTTTTCCTAAACTATGTGCAGACCATCGGTTCCCTGAAAGAAAGAATAAGGGTAATAAAGGTAAAGGTAAGCCTCGTAACAATTTGGATGCTTATTCACTTGAAAATACTTGATTCCATTTTTCTGGGCCTAGCTAAAAGGCATTAAAAAAAAATACTTCTTGGGAGATAACCCATGGTTTTATTTTTGCTTTGTTTTTCTCTGTTTTCTTCGAGTCAAGGGGATGTATACTTCTGTAGAAACTCCTTTTGTATCTTTCTTTTCATGTTTTAGTAGTGCCAAGTAGAATTTATGACGAGAGTAGGAATTGGTTTTCGGATTTCTGCGTAGAAAACAGAACTCTGCTGTCCACCGTAAAAAACCATGAAAAATCCAGGAAGATCAGAATGACCAGATGTTTTTGTGCTTATTCCTCGTCTAATTCCGCAATTTTTTTGTTCTTTATGTTTTTACATTTGAGCAACGTAAGTTCCTTGAAAAAATTCGTCTTTATAGGGTGTTCTAGTTTTGAAAGATACTACCATTTTTCTAGCATTGCCTCTTTTGCGATGTCAAGTGGATTTCTTTGCTTCACAAAACATCAGTGGTTGTTGCTAATGTTTAAAATTATCAATAGTACTTGTGCCATATAGAACCCATGGAGTTTAATTTTTGCACTAACCCTCTAATGCGAATTACTGTTTGAGTATGGTATGAAGGAAGTTTTCAAGTGTCAAGAGAAGAGGTGATATATGTGATTAATAAGAGTGCAAGGTCAAACCTTGGGGATGCCCCTGTGGTTCATCCAAGCATATTTTTAGAAGACTCAAGCATATAAGCTTGGGGATTCCCAAGGCATCCACTTCTTCATCAACTATCTATCAGGTCACTTCTCGTTAAACTATATTTTTATTCGGTCACATCATATGAAGTTTACTTAGAGCGTCTGTTTTTTTTCTTTTGATTTCTTTTTTTCCTTGCTGCAATAATATCGTTGGACCTAGAATCCTTGTTACGAAGAGAGAAACGCTCCTCTTTTTCGGTTGAATACTTGCTTTGGTAATATTCTTAGTTTTTCTTCTAGTTACTGTAAAAGTTCCTGTTCAGATCTTGTTTTCATTGCATCTCTTATTCAAAGTTGTTACTTTTAGTAGTGTTATGTGAGTACTATCATGTTTGCTTTTTGTAGAATGTAGAGAATTTTTGTTAAAACATATCTTGTATGGTGCTTGTTGGGAAATAAACTGCTGCTTGAAGTAGAATTTTCAACGGTGCAAGTAGAAGCTTGTATTGACTGTGACTAGAACTTTTTCATATCATGCTAGATGTTATTTTAGTTTTAAATCCTTGTGGTTATTGAGTAGCATGATTATCCTCAAATAGCTGAGAGTGTTTAATGTGTCATTTCAAGAATCATGAGATGTTCTTGTCATTTTGAAGCATAAAATTGCGGTATTCTCCTTTGAAAGTTTTATTTGGTTAACTTGGCGCATGCTCAAACCATGTTTATGACTATGAACCAGTCACTAATAGCCTATATGATCATTTAGTTTTAGAATTTGCGGTACCACTTATGCATTGATTAATGATGTTTATGTCGCTATGCATGATTATGGCTCTTAAGCTCTATTTATTTTTTGCTCCCTGTCTTTTGCTAGCCTCCACCTGTACTGAATATGAAGGACGCAACTGGTGTAAAAGATCATCTCTGTTTCTCTTTTGTTTACTCGTGACATACTGTATGTGTTCCCTCTGCGAAGGGCCTTTCTTTTATTTTTATGTTGAGTCTCCATCTTCTAACTTTATGCATAGTTGAGAGAGCATATTTGCCATTCTGAGATTTATGTGCATATGTCCCAGAAACATCATTAATTGATTCATGATGTGTTATTTCTTGTTCTCTAACTATTTGTTCTATTCTTCCTCTTGAAACTTTGAAGGTGTGATAGCATTTATGTTTTGCCCCACTCTTAAGGACTTGCGAAATATCACCTTGCCATGCTTTCTCTATACTTGAAACAAGCGTATATGTTTCTTTGCATTGTTATTCATGATCTTTTATTTGTGTTACTTCTCATGAGGCAAGGTGAGATTGTTATGCTTTATTATTAAAGTTCGATTATCATGTTTGTGTTTAAGTTCTATCATCTTAGCATACATATGCTTTCACATTATGATCATCAAGTTTATGTTGGTAGCATGTTGATACGTCATAAACGTATCCCTAATTTCTGACGCTCCATGATCATATTATGCAAATTGCTACGTGGTTTCTCCCTTATTTATAGAATTTTCATACGTTTTCCGGGACTAACCTATTAACAAGATGCCTAGAGCCAGTTCCCTGTTTTCTTCAGTTTTTTAGTTTCATAAAAGTTGTTATGGAATTATTCTCGCAATGGGAAAATTCGAAGCCCGGAATCCTATATTCCCCGGAAGCATCCAGAAGACCGAAGAGGAGTCGAAGATGGGCAGCAGGGGCCCACACCATAGGCTAGCGCAGGTCCCCCTTGGATGTGCCAGCTAGGGGTGTGGGGCCCCTAGAGCTCCACCGCCTTTGCCCTTTCGCCTATTTAAGCCCCCCGAATGGAAAACCCTAAGTATCTGATCAAAATCCATGAAAAAGTTCCGCAGCCGCCGTCACCGTCAACCCTAGATTAGGACGGTTCTGGAGTTGTTTTCCGGCACCCTGCCGGAGAGGAAATCATCACCGGAGGCTTCTACATCACCATGCCTGCCTCCGGGGTGATGGGTGAGTAGTTCACCCCTGGGCTACGGGTCCATAGCAGTAGCTAGATGGTTGTCTCCTCCTCATATGCCTCCATGTTTAGATCTCGTGAGCTACCTATCATGATCGAGATCAATTGTATGTAATTCTACATGCTGTGTTTGCTGGGATACGATGAATATTCACCTTATGCCAAGTTGATTATAGTCTTTATTGCATATGTTATTTTTTATCTTGCATGCTTTTCGTTGCTAGCGGTTGCTCTGGCCAAGTAGTTGCTAGTGAATCCGCGAGGGAGTATTTATGCTTGATAGTGGGTTCATGCCTCCTTGTTGCCTTGCTCGAGTAACAGAAACGTGAAGGGGGAGGATGTGTTGTTTCCATTAGGGAGAAAACAGCGGTGAGAGTACCCGCGTGTATAATCATTGCTTACATTACACACTTTGTTTAATGAAATTATCAGTTTCTTGCAACTTAATACCTACGGGGGTTCGAATGATAACCTGAGGGTGGATTATTAGTCATAGATGCAGATGGATGTCGGTCTATGTATCTTGTTGTAATGCCCGCACTAAATATCATAGTAATCATCATGTTATAATGTGCACTACGGTGCAACCTTTATTTGTCAATTGCCGAGTTGTAATTTGTTCACCCATCATGCTATATTTTATGGAGAGACACCCCTAGTGAACCGATGAACCCTGGTCCATTTTCCACACTGGTAATCAAACCACAAAAATTTCCTGCTCTCTCTACTTTCTGCAACCATACAACTGTTTTCTACACTATATGTCTAATCTTTGTTTTCAGCAAGACCGGTGAGATTGACAACCTCACTATACCGTTGTGGCAAAGTATTTTGGTTGTGTTGTCTGCAGGTTCCACGTTATTGCTGACACCAGTGAAGCGCCAGCACCACCGTAAGTGGCATCAACCTTCTGAAGATTCTCTTTCTCCTACTTGATTGATAACCATGGTTCTTAACTAAGGGGAAAACTCCTACCGTTGTGCTCATCACATCCTCCTCTTGGGGTATCCCAACAACACATATCAAGGATTTTTCTGGCGCCGTTGCCGGGGAGAAGGAAGTCTTATGGTAAGGGGAGTCTCTCACTCTCAATCTCTTTATTGTGTCTATTTTCCTGTTTTTATTTCTGTCTTGTTTTTCTTCTCTATATTGAAAAACACAAAAAAATAGTTCTATTCTAGTTGTTATTTTTGCTTTAACATGCTTGCTATCAATGTTTGATGTCTTTGAACCTAGATCTTTGAGGCAAGGTGGGTTCACGGATGAACAGCAAAAACATTATAAGGAACACCGCTTGTCACAAAAAGGGATACACTTAAGGGAGCAAATTAATAAATTGCAAGACTATGCTATAAACTTGTGCTCTACGTATAATATTACTTGTTGCTTTGATAAATCTTGTTGATCTAGGACGTATAAACACCTCCCTTTTAAATGTGAGTATAATGATAATGTTACCATATCTTCTTACGTTAAGGTAAATTATGAATTATATGATGTGGAACAAATTGAAGAATTTATTGCTTGGAAGGGTGCATTCGAAATTGCCTATTTGCTTGAAAGTATTAATAATGCACCTTATAAATATGATATTTATTATATACTTGAATATTTCTTTGATAATTACAAGGATTGTAATTACTACATAACGGATTATCTTAATAGATTCTCTTTCCCAAAGGAAGAGACTAATGCCTTGCAGGAAACTATGGAAGAAGAAATTGCTGAAACTGGAACCTCTTTGGATGAAAAAGAGGAGGAGAGTGATGATCAAGAGGAGGAAGAATGGAACCCATGTCTACCTCCCAATTATAGTAACTCTTTAACTCATACATTATTTGATGAAAGTGATGATCCTATTGATTCTTTTGAAATATCTCTTTTTGATGAAGTTGATACTTGCTATACTTGTGATCTTGATACTACTGTGAAAACTTGTGAGAATGATATTTATACTATTATTAATGATAATCCATGCTACTTTGATAATGCTATGAGAATCCTCTATTTATTCCAACTATTGATATGCATGACAATCAGGAAGTTTGCTTAGAAAATTTATGTGATAATGCTCTTGATGATTGTCCTATGTTACATGATGTTATAAATCATAATGCTACTGATAATAGAATTCCTATAATGTGTCCTATACCTTTTATGAGTGATCAATCATCTTGTTTTTCTATTGCTAAAAGTGGAAAAAAAACTGATTTTAAATTTTGATCCCACTATTTTTGAGCTTGATATGAATTGTGTGATTTTAAACCATGACAAACATGATTTATGTGATAATTATGTTGTTCAGTTTGTTCATTATGCTACTGTAAAATTATTATGAGATAGGAAAATATGATTGTAGGAATTTTCATGTTACTAAAACACCTCTCTTTTTGTTGAAAGTTTTGAAGTTGTTGTTGTTCTACCTTCCCATGATCTCTAGTTTCAGCTTCTTTGATTTATTGCTTTACAAGATTCCTATGCATAGGAAGTGGGTTAGACTTAAATTTGTTTTATACTTCAATTCATACTTCGTACGTGAGCATCTACTTGATTCCACCTTTCTGTGCCTAGCTGAAAGGCGTTAAAGAAAAGCGCTACCGGGAGACAACCTGTTTTATTTCTCTGTTTTCATTCTGTTTTTCTTTGTTTTCTTTGGTGTTCTTTGCACATGGGTGTTGTATATTTCCTTAGCAACCCCGCTGTATGTTTTATTTTTTGCTTTTGTTGAGCCAAGTAAAGCCTCTAGTGGATAGTTGACACTATATTTCGGATTTATGCGCAGAAAATAGATTTCTGCTGCCCACTGTTAATTCCGTTAAAACTCACATAAAATTAACCTGATCTTTTTTGTGCTTAATCCTGAGTTATATAAGCAACGTTTGTTATTTTACCACTTTTTGATTTGAGAAACAGAAGCTTTTCAAAAAAACCGATCTCTGCCTGCTGTTCTGTTTTGACGCATTTCTGCCATTTACCGCATTTGCATCTTAATCTCTTTCTTTTTGGTGTTCTTTTGAGAAATAGTTTTAAAAGAAGTTGTGACCGTAGCTAATGTTTTTTTTATTGCTAGTATTGTGTTGAAACTGAACCATGTGAGTTTATTATTTCGATTGCACTAATGTTCCTAATGAAGATTGTGAGAATTTTGATGTGAAGGAAGTTTTCAAGGGTCTAGAGAAGAGGATGATATGATGTGATCAAGAAGAGTGAAAATACTAAGCTTGGGGATGCCCCGGTGGTACATCCCAGCAAATTCCAAGAAGACTCAAGTGTTTAATCTTGGGGATGCCCAAGGCATCCCCTTCTTCATCAACAAATTATCGGGTCACTTCTAGCGAAACTATATTTTTATTTGGTCGCATCTTATGTGCTTTACTTGGAGCGTCTTTTATTTTTGTTTTAAGTTTTCTTTTGATTTTTGTTTCAGTTTGTTTTTACTTTCATAATAAGCTTTTTTGTAAGGCAGCATTCTTTTATTGGAGAGTGACACGCTCCGATTTTTCATGAGAATACGTTGTATTCTTAGTCTCTGTTTCGGTGTTGCATTTATTTAGCTCCTGTTTTGCATGCATCTCTTATCAGAGCTGTTAGTGTTAGTAGTAGTATTTGAGTACTCTCATGTTTTCTTGCTTTATCATAAATAGTATTTTTTTAAAGCATGTTTTGTATGGTGCTTGTTGGGAGAAAGAAAACTGCTGCTTGAAGTAGAATCTATAACAGTACTAGTAGAAGTTTGTATAGATTGTGGCTAGAACTTTTTCATGCCATGCTAAATGTTATTTTAGTTTTAAAGCCTTGTGATTATTGAGTAGCATGATTAGCATCAAATATCTGAGAGTATTTAATATGTATTGAAAGATTCATGAGTTGTTCTTGTCATAGTAAAGCATCAATATATGGTATTCTCTTTCGAATGTCTTATTTGGTTGACTTGGCGCATGCTCACACCATGTTTGTGACTACAAACCAGTCACGAATAGCCTCCATGACCACTTAGTTTTTGAACTTGTGATACTTCTTATGTTTTAATTAATGATGCTTATGTCCCTATGCATGATTATGGCTCTTATGCACTCTTGATTTGTCGGTCCCTGTCTTTTGCTAGCCTCCACCTATACTGATTATGAGCTCTACTCGTGCATCCAAACTCCCTTAAACCAAAGTTTTTCCCATTGTGTCCACCATACCTTCCTACATGTGATATTTAACTGTCATTCCAAAGTAAATTGCTCATGTGTTACTTTTAAAACCTTCAAAATTATTCCTGCTTTGTGTTCTTGTTTTTGCTCATGAGGACGTCAATAGAAAATCTTTATCTCATTTGTTGATTGGATTTCACACCCTGGACTAGTGGCTTCATCCTATTATCCCGATGATAGAAGAGCTGGCAGCGGGGTGCCCAGCCCCAAATTAATACAAACAAATTATCTTCACTATTCTTGCCCCTTATCATATCAGTCAAAGCATAATTGTGTAAAAAAAAAAGAGAAACAGGGATGACCTTCTACACCAGTTGCGTCCTTCACCATGGGAGCCGCTCTTGTGAATCCTCTCCTAAAATATAGATATTCCTCCACAAATGTCAAAATTTTAATACCTCTGTTTAATAAAATAAAAAGCTCTAGCACATGAGTGATCCTTGCTTCCCTCTGCGAAGGGACTTTCTTTTACTTTTATGTTGAGTCTCCATTTTCTAACTTTATGCACAGTTTAGAGATTTTTTTTGCCATTCTGAGTTTTATGTGCATTTTTTCCATAAACATAAATAATTACTTCATGATGTGCTATCATTTGTTCTTAAATTATTTGTTCTAGTCTTCCTCTTGAACTTTGAAGGTGTCCTGGCATTTATGTTTTGTCCCACTCTTAAGGACTAGCGAAATACCACTTTGGCATGCTTCCTCTATACCTGAAACAAACTTTTACCTTTCTTTGCATTATTATTCATGATCCTTTATTTGAGTTACTCTTCGTGATGCAAACTAACTGCTATGCTTTATTATTAAAGTTTTATTTTTCATGCTTGTGTTTAAAGTTTTATGATCTCAGCGTGCATACGCTTTTACATTAGATTGATCAAGTTTATGTTAGTAGCATGTCACCTCAGAAATTATTGTTTTATCGTTTACCTACTCGAGGACGAGTAGGAACTAAGCTTGGGGATGCTTGATACATCATAAACGTATCCCTAATTTCTGATGCTCCATGATCATATTATGCCAATTGCTACATCTTTTCTCCCTTATTTATAGCATTTTCATACGTTTTCCGGGACTAACCTGTTAACAAGATGCCAGAGCCAGAACCACCATTTTCATACGTTCTGGAAATATTCTCGGAATTGGAAAATTCAAAGCCCGGAAGTCCTATTTTCCCCGGAAGCATCCAGAAGACCGAAGAGGAGTCGAAGAGGGGCAGCAGGAGGCCCACACCATGGGCTGGCGCGGGCCCCCCTTGCCGCGCCAGCTAGGGGTGTGGGGGGCCCCTGGAGCTCCACCGCCTTTGCCCTTTCGCCTATTTAAGCCCCTCGGATGGAAGACCCTAAGTACCTGATCAAAATCCCCGAAAAAGTTCCGCAGCCGCCGGCACCGTCAACCCTAGATCATGAGGGTTCTGGAGCTGTTTTCCGGCACCCTGTCGGAGAGGAAATCATCACCGGAGGCTTCTACATCACCATGCCTTCCTCCGGGGTGATGCGTGAGTAGTTCATCCCTGGACTACGGGTCCATAGAAGTAGCTAGATGGTTGTCTCCTCCTCATATGCCTCCATGTTTAGATCTCGTGAGCTGCCTATCATTATCGAGATTGATCTTATGTAATTATATATGTTGTGTTTGCTGGGATCCGATGAATATTGACCTTAGGCCAAGTTGATTATAGTCTTTATTGCATATGTTGTTTGTGATCTTGCATGCTTTCCGTTGCTAGTGGTTGCTCTGGCCAAGTAGTTTCTAGTGACTCCAAGAGGGAGTATTTATGCTTGATAGTGGGTTCATGCCTCCTTGTTACCTTGCTCGAGTGACAGAAACGTAAAGGGGGAGGATGTGATGTTGCCATTAGGGAGAAAACAGCGGCGAGAGTACCCGCATGTATAATCATTGCTTACATTACACACTTTGTTTAATGCAATTATCTGTTGCTTGCAACTTAATACCTAAGGGGGTTCGGATGATAACCTCTAGGTGCATTATTAGTAATAGATGAAGATGGATGTCGGTCTATGTATCTTGTTTAATGGCCGCACTAAGTATCATAGTAATCATCATGTTATAATGTGCACTACGGTGCAACCTTTATTTTTCAATTGCCCAACTGTAATTTGTTTATCCAGCATTATATCTTTTATGGATAGACACCACTAGTGAACCTATGAACCCCGGTCCATCTTCCACACTGTTAATGAAACCACAACAATTTCCTTCTCTCTCTACTTTCTGCAAGCATACAACTGTTTTCCACACTATATGTCTAATATTTGTTTTCAGCAAGACCGGTGAGATTGGAAACCTCAATGTACCGTTGGGGAAAAGTATTTTGGTTCTGTTGTGCGCAGGTTCCACGTTGTTGCTGACACCGGTGAAGCGCCAGCACCACCGTCAATGGCATCAACCTTCCGAAGATATCTTTCTCCTACTAGATTGATAACCCTGGTTCTTAACTAAGGGGAAAACTACTACCGTTGTGCTCATAACACCCTCCTCTTGGGGTATCCCAACAACACATAGCACATGTCACCTAAGAAATTATGTGTTTTTATCGTTTACCTACTCGAGGACGAGTAGGAACTAAGCTTGGGGATGTTGATACGTCTTAAACGTATCCCTAATTTCTGATGTTCCATGTTGTTTTCATGTTATTTCCCACATGTTTGCTATACACTTTATGTCATTTTTATCGATTTTCCCTACTAACCTATTGACAAGATGCCACAGAGCTAGTTCTCTGTTTTCTGCTGTTATTACTTTCAGAAAAGTTGTTCTGGAAATATTCTTGGAATTGGAAAATTTGAAGCCCGAAAGTCTTAGAATTCCCGAAGGTTCGACGGAGTCCCGGAGAAACCTAGAGTGGGGCTCACACCATAGGGCGGTGCCCCCCGATCGCTCTGTGGGGTGGTTTGGGGCCCCCAGGCCTCCACCACCTCTTCCCTTTCGCCTATTTATTACCCCCGAAGCATAAACCCTAAAAATATATTCCACTTCGTCTAGAAAAACACCCGAGGCTGCCGTCATCGTCATCCCAAGATCGGGAGGGTTCTGGAGCTCTCCCCGGCACCCTGCCGGGAGGGAAATTCATCACCTGAGGGGTCTACACCACCATGCCCTCCTCCAAAGTAATGGGTGAGTAGTTCATCCCTGGACTACAGGTACATAATAGTAGCTAGATGGTTGTTCTCTCTACTTTGTACCTCATGGTTAGATCTTGTGAGCTGCCTACCATGATCAAGATCATCTTTATGTAATGCTACATGTTGTGTTTGCTGGGATCTGATGAATGTTGAATGCTACGTATTTTGATTATCAATCTATCATGTTATCTTCATGCATATGTTATTTATGATCTTGCATGCTCTTCATTATTAGTAGATTCTCTGGCCAAGTAGATGCTAGTAACTTCAAGAGGGAGTATTTATGCTCGATAGTGGGTTCATACCTCCTTTGCATCTGTGCTCGAGTGACAGAAATGTGACGGATGGAGGATTTTTGTGTCCATTAGTGAGAAAACAATAATGTTTTGTCTAAGGATGATCATATTGTTGACATTACACACTTTGCTTACTGCAATTATATGTTTTCTTCAACTTAATACCCAACGTTTGTTCGGATGATATTCGAAGGGCGGATTATTAGTCATAGATGAAGTTGGATAATGGTCTATGTATTTTGTTGTAATGCCCGCATGAATAACATAATAATCTTTATATCTTTTATATGCAGTACCGTGCAACATTCATTTTTGTCAATTGCCCAGCTGTAATTCGTTCACCACACATGTTATTTACCTTTCACGGAGAGACACCACTAGTGAACTATGGACCCCGGTCCTTTTTCCTCATACTGAAAAATCACCTACTGCTTTCATACTTCTCTCATACTGTACCTAATGTTTTCCACACCATATGTTTAACCTCTTTGTGTTCAGCAAAACTGGTGATATTGACAACCTCACTGCTTCGTTGGGGCAAAGTGATTTGATTGTATTGTGTAGGTTCCATGTTTCTTATGAACCGGTAGTGCGCCCTACCATCTCAGCTCCTTCAACCTTCTGAAGTTACTCCTTACTCCTACTGGTCGATTCAACCTTGGTCTCTTTCTGAGGGAAACTTGCTACTGTGCTCTTCATACCTTCCTCTTGGGGTCTCCCAACGAACGTGTGTATCACGCGCATCAGGGCATGGTATGGAAGGAAAAGATCAAAGTAGTGCACTTGCTTTTATGTGTTTGTATGTGATATGACTTGTTCTCGTGTGATGATTTGTGATCAACTTGTTGGACCATTCGTGTAATAATTAAGTACTATTGAATTATTATTTGTTTAAATTTATTTTAGCTTATTTATCATGTTTTTTGTTGATATATATGTGCAAACATATATAAAATATGGAGGTAGTTTGGCCGGAGCCGTGCTCTACATAGGGAAGCCGTTGTAGCAGTGTGGTGCCCTATCTTGGCCAGCTATAAAAGCAATAGCTGTTTTGCTGCCCTAAAACAGAAATAGGGCAACCCTATAACACCCAAAGTGGCTTCCCTATATAAGGCTGCTGTTAGAGATGCTCTTCCGCTCTTACATCCTAGGAAATTTTAATAGGGGACACCATGTTTCTCATAATGGTAAGATTTTCCAGGAACAATGCACATGGAAAAAGAAATAGTCACCATGCCAATCTCAAATAGAACAACTAACACGATGTCTGCCCACTTTTAGGACAACATCTCTACTGATATTGCTGGAATACGAAATACCCAACCTTGTTGTCTACTGAGAAGGTGTGACCAGAGAGATAAGCTTGATAGGCGTTTGCGACACTTGCTAGGTTGATTGCTCAATTACCCTTGAGCTGAAATAGAACAATGCAAATAAACTAAATCCGTGTGTTGAGAAACCAACAATAATCTCCTTTCATTTTTAATACCTCTAAATCTCACTCATAGAAGTACAATAACAACACTCGCCCAAAAGATGAGTCTGGCCATGAAACCATGCGAGCCTACAGATTTAATCAACTCATGAATTAAACCATGCTAAGTTCTTCCCTCAAACTATTATAAGAAATTCCACGTAGAACCAACATGAAAACTGAACTTGTTTTGTATCATGAAGCCTAGCTAAGTAAGCTAACTATGGCATAATTTGAGTATCCACCGCCGTTGTTTGAAGAGGTAGAGTGCACCATCGCCAATTGTTCTAGGGAGAGGGAAGGAGCTAAGGAGCACAGACCATTGGAATTAAGTTCATTGTAGAAAGACAAAACTAACACTATAACACATCTTCATAATGTGTAAATGTCAGAAATACGAAGATCCAATAATTTCTGGGATAGATAGTAATGAAACTCACATTTTCTATAGCATTCAAGTGGGGTACAGTATGGGTAGAGATAACCAACGTCGGGTTGCAGGTGAGTGGTTCTCGTACAACAGAGTAGTTGAACCAACATGATCCATCGCTGCAATACACCGAGCTCCGGTGGTGGCGGCCACGCCTGGCGGGTGCGCACCAACCATGTTTTAAATAGCGGGCTTGAGAAGATAGCCCCGACCCTGAAAATGGGGCTATAGCAGGTCTAAATGGGGCTATAGCTGGAAATTGTACATGAATTCATTTAACCCCAAGATTCTCAAAAGGCTATAGTTGGGTAATAGCCTGCTATTTGAAACTATGCCCACCACTAGAAGTTGGTCGCATGGAGAAGTATATTGACCTGGTAGCCAGCGTCGTTGCAGAAAAGGCTGTCGTGGCTGCTCCGGTTCCTGTAACAGCTAAACGGGAGGGAAGGTGAAGCATGGGTGGATGCGTCATGCGGTCATGCCCCATCGGTCTCCAATTTGCGACCATTCTTGAAACTCGGGAGGAGCTCGATGGCGTCCAACCCCCGATGTGAGGATATCACTGTTCAAGGCAAGAGCGGCTCTATCACTCAGTGGAAGACGCTCGTACGGAGATAGGCACATTCGGCTCGGCAGAGGAGGTCGGGAGAACGGGCGCAATTTTGCGTTTGCCTAGCATGTGTGCACCCATCCGTGTGCCTCAGCCCAGCACGACAGAGCCCTCACATTGACGGCAACCACCTTGTTTTGAAAGGCATACCAGTGGGCCATCAGCCCGTCAGCAATGACGTGGCCGACGAGGCATTAGTTGCGCGCCGCCGGAGTAATGAACGGAGGAAACTCTTCTTCGATAAAATTAGAAGGAACCTTCGTCTGCACAGAGGATGTCGTTGCCGGGGAAGAAGACGCCTGACGCGCCGGGGTGCAAAAGATATATACCCCCATGAGGTCCTGCCGGGGCGGCCACTAATTCATCTACGTCTTTGTCCTATCCTATTCCTCCATGAAATCCTCGTCGATTGGAACTTGGACTTCCTGGCAGTGGAACCGATGCCTCCGGCGGTCAAGTAACATGCCGATACGCCAATAGAAGGTCGCATGTGGTAGCTGCGGCAATGTGGATGCCATGGCGGCGTAACCGTAGTACCACAACTTCACAAGGTATCATCAAGGCTGCATGACCACATGAGAACAAGAATTATCATGGTGTGTGGGTATCAGTCAGCGCGAGGAATAAGAATCCGGCTGGAATGCACGGCGCGAGTTGCCCTTTGCAGAAGCACCCTATGGAGGCCACATAACCATGGGCGCAAGACGACGCACATGAAAGCCAAACGGAGAACACTTCGTCAGCTAGCTGGGTTCTCGGTAGTTTATGTTTCTGTTACAACAAAATTACATGCGCTATTGGTTTGTTAGGATGTTTGTTATAGGATTGCTAAAACAAAGGGGGAAGAGGAGTCTTTGGTTCAGCGGCGGATGGGGCTGTCATTCTTTAGGTAAATAGGGAGAAGTGTGACACCGTACCACCACAACAATCTTAATAGTAAAAACATAATAAGGGGGCATAACACGTTTAGCATATGAAGAGTTGATAGGAACATACACGAAGGGGGAGCCGGCGATTTGTGCCAGCGCCTAGGTCGGCCAGTGGTTGCGGCATCAGATGGGAGAAGTGTCTGTAGTCATGTCTCACGGAGTAGACGAGTGTGGTGTGTTCACGTGGTCACGGGCATGTGTACTAATGTTGCTTCCACCCGTTTTTTCAACGAACATTGCAAAGCACATACAAATTTTGATTTGGTGCACAATTTTGGAAACTAAATTCTATCTAATCTGGGGATCCAGGCCATATGTGTGACGAAGATCAATGAAAGATTTGGAAAGAAATGTAGTAATGCGTGAAGAGCTGGCCATGTTGATGAACATATGCATGTATGTGTTCTCATGCACGGGGCACACGGCTGACCAGTCTAGTGTTTACTCCCCTTTTGGCAACAAAGTTGAAAAGGAGATGCAAATTTTCGACAATTTAAGGCAACACAACTGGTTGGTGCCTATGCCACATGCTTCTGGCATCCGTGGCTGGCAATGTTATTCTCTTCATTGATGAGCCTTATTAGTTTAACTAGCGTACTGGCCCTGGCAAATGCGAAGGCATAGTCTTTACCATGTCGAATGTGTTTAGAAATAAATTATGTTTTAATATACATTTATATTATAATGTCATTTATGTATACCGTTAGAGAGCATCATTACTATTTTCTAGTTTGTTTCTGGGCTGTTGGTATGCGCTTTTCAATACATAATAGGTTGAGCGTATAACACATATATATGAGGATGGAAAAACATATGAAAATACCACATGTGAGTTTACGAATATTTTCTTAGATCCTAATATAAAAATTTGAATTTTTTAGAAGATATTTTGCATTTCATAACAGAAACATAACGACATGAATATGCCATATGAATATATCAGTTCTTTTTTTTGTCCTCTCTTACATTATCTTGATAATTCAACCCATATAATTCTTGTTAAAAATTGACATGATTGATCACAATATCGATTCAGAAAATTCAACAGTTCACCGCCCCCTTATACTAGTCCACCACTGAGTTTATCCTTGGACTACGGGTCCATAGCGGTAGCTAGATGGTTGTGTTCTCCTTTTTATGTCTCATGTTTAGATCTTGTGAGCTGCCTAACATGATCAAGACCATCTTATTGTAATGCTACATGTTGTGTTTGCTAGGATCCGATGAATATTGAATGCTACGTCAAGTGATTATTAACCTGTCATGTTTATGTCATTTATGATCTTGCATGCTCTCCGTTACTAGTAGATGCTTTGGCCAAGTTGATCCTTGTAACTCCAAGAGGGGGTATATATACTAGATAGTGGGTTTATGCCTCCCTGTCATCTATACTCGAGTGAAAAAACGTGACAGATGGGGGATGTGTTGTTGCCATTAGGGAGAAAACAACAATGTTTACATTGTTTACATTACGCACTTTACTTAAGACAATAATCAGTTGGTTGCAACATAATAACCGAAGTCTTCTTGGATTACATTCTAAGGATGGATTATTAGTCATAGATGGAGTTGGATTACAGTCTATGAATTATGTTGTAATGTCCGCCTGAATCACATAGTAATCATCATGTCATGCATATGCACTACGGTGCAGCCTTTAGATATGTCAATTGCCAAGTTGTAATTTGTTTACACAACATGTTATCTATGTTTTATGGAGGGACACCACTAGTGAACTGTGGACCCTAGTCCATTATTTTACACCGATAATACAATCTACGACAAGCATTGTTTTTTTTACTACAATCATTGTTCTCTTTTCATTCACTAGAAACAAGCCATGTTTTCCACACTATACATCTAATCCTTTGTTTTCAGCAAAACCGGTGATCTTGACAACCTCACTTTTTCGTTGGGACAAAGTATCTTGGTTGTGTTGTATGCAGATTCCATGTTGCTGGTGAGCCAGTAGTGCGTCCTGCAATCATCAGCTACCAACAACCTTTAGAAGTGATTTCTTTCTCCTACTAGTCAATTCAACCTTCGTTTCTTTCTGCGGGAAACTTGCGGCTGCACTCTTCATACCTTCCTCCTGGGGCCTCCCAACGAACATGTGTCAACACGCCATAAAACACTTGTTTTCTCCTACGCAAAAACTCGGTGGTAGACTAATATGTAAAATAGTACGCTAAAATAATTTGGTAAATGAAACCTAAACAAAACTATGTATATCAAATGTACAGCCAGCCTTAGTCTTCCTAGGTCTCGTAAAATGTACAACTGGCAACCAATTCCCCTTAGAACTTGGTAGTAGAACTAGTCTTCCTAGGTCTTGTCAAATGGACAACCAGTAACCAATTACCCTTAGAAGTCGACCTTTTTGCAATAAAAGTTTTTCAAAACTAACGGAACACAAACATTATAGATATGCATCAACATTTCACCGGTTTATCCCTTACCGGAAGAAGTGAAATTGTGCCTAGCCCATTTTACTATCTGTAGAAAAATGTTGTCCATTTGATAGTAGAAAGAAAATGAAGTCTTCTGTAAAATAAATTAGTTCTTGGGAGGGGGGGTGGAGGGGAGGCGGTAAAACATGCAAATCGTTCTATGCTAGATGTCCCTAGGGATACACTAAGCTCCGCCAATGGGACAAATATGTAGCTTTGGAGCTGGAGGTCAGTTTCTGGCCTCCTCGTCTCGTCCTGTGTGGCCAACAGTTCCAATATTTGAAGATACATACAAATACATTGAAAAGTTGAAGATCAATTAAAAAACTTGAAAGAAAAGAAAACCTAGAGTGGGAGGTCAGATCCGTGCACACCCTAGATCAGGGAGGGAGGTAGACCACTCTAGGTAGGTGATTTCCACCCCGTATCCTCCCAACTTAGAATCTAAGCGCACTTGATGAACGTGGAGGGTGCACAATCATGCCTCCTTCTCGCTGCTGGTAGAGGAGGGTGAGTACCCGGTGACAAACGAGGAGAAGGAACCCCTTCTTCCCCGCCGATGGTGCTGGTCAGGGGGTACACTCGTAGGGGGTTGGATGGGACGCATCTGGGCGGGGCTGCGGAGGGTTCCGCAGAGGTGGAGAGTTATTGGATGGCGCTAGTGGATGACGCCATCGCGGCGAGCGGTAGGGGTGGCGAGCAAGGTATGATTTGTCATGGGAGGAGGAGAGGGGTATGGTTTGGCGTAGTGGAGGAGGAATACGTGGGGCGGGATCGTTCCACTGATCCACTCTCATAAGGAGGGAGTGTGGGTTGATTTCACGGTTCATAAAGGGTGAAAATGCAAAACGGACCTAAGCTTTGACTGGTGGAACTCTGCATGAATCTCCAATGAAGCAAGGGTATAGATAGTACCGGGGGTCCAACGTAGTCGTGGGAAATCCGCACTCCTTTGTAAATGACGAGTTGACGACTAACGGAAGTTATATCCATAAAATGCATAAGGTAGCCTTAGAGGGTCTGGTATAAAATTCCTATTAGGAGTCGTCTAGTTTGCTATAAATTCCTGCATACCTCATGGAACGCATGGATTACATTCACGCATATTTCATCAGTTTAGCACTTACTGGATGGACAAGTGAAAGTTGGCAGCTTGATTGTAGAACCAAAAGTAGTGCAACCTGCTCTAGAAATAAAATCCGCCCAAGGCTACATCTACAAGCGACACACAAATATTGTAGTTTGTATATCTATTACATAACAATAATTTCCGCACAGTTAAAAACATTCAGCCGTTCTTCATGGACTAGAGAGTAATATAAACAAAAATCAAGCTGGTCCAGGAAAACATATTGGTATACTTTAGACTAAATATTGGTTGACAAAAATTTAGCATCTGTGATCTTTGTATGTGACTTTGGTTGCATCACAAAACTTTCTTGGGAGGGGCTTCTCGTGTGATCTTTCTCCGCCTCTAGCATACATTCGTACAAACAACCATAAATTTAAGATAAAACTCAGTTGGCAAGACTACTGTCGTGGTGGTGTCACGGCAGATGCCATGGGGTGGCTAAAGATGTGGGGACGAAGGACGCTGGAGGTGCTCGGGGAGGGATCACGCGACGAGTAACCGCGTGAGGTATGAAGTAAACACTGCAAACAACACGATCTACCTAGGTTCAGGGCCCTCGTGAGGAGGTAAAACCCCTACTCCTGCCTTTCTCTATGTATTCTGGTGTTTCACCGAGTAGCCACAGTACAATGTTCTTGCTACCGAGTAGCCACTCTCCTCTCTTTGTGATGAACTAGGTCAAGAATCTAGGGTTTCCTCTGTTCTAGCATGCAATGCCTCACGCAGGAGGCGGCGGGGCACCTTATATACCTGGTGCCCAGCCGGATACGTCCAAACACGGACAAGTGTCGACATAGTGTGCACATCGTCCTTCTTTCGGGTTCCCACTGACAGCTTTGGTTCCTAATCTTGGCTGCATCTGGAAAGTCGTTGGGCAAAACAAGGGGACAGACTGGTATCACTGTGCCAAACACAGAGTAGGCCCCCCTTATCCTGCCACGGCCTGCTTCCATGCTGTCACTGTCAGACAAGCCGGTCCCAGATGAACAGTAGTTCGAATACTGCCAAGTACGGACCCAGGATACGCGGGATCCTGTGTCAGAACGGCTCCTTTGAATTTCTGGCCCGAGTTCCCGCCAATTTTACTCGGGCCAACTCTTCTACTCGAATGGATGGAACTTGACTGATATCTCCTTCCGGTCATCTTGAGGTGAGACCGAGTAGCAGTCGACCGGGTAGCAAGTACCGGGTAGTCGGCTACTCGACCAAATCTCTCTTCTGTAAGTCGCCTTTACCACTTGCCTTTACCCTACTCGGGGGTAACCCCCCGACAGCAGTCCCCGAAGCTGGTTGAGTCTTGCGAACTCGTTCACTAGGCTCTGCCAGCTTAAAACCAATTTTTGCAACATAGCCCTTGAACCTCAAGATGCCGAGTAAAGGACCTCCGAGTTGCACTCTAGAAAGTACCTTGAGTTTTCTGTCTTCCGAATAGCACCTGCTTTCTACTCTGTAACCGAGTAAAAAGACTTAGAGAATTTCTCCTCTAGCGTCTCTGCAGCGCAGAGCATAATCCAGCCTTCCGTGTCGCAACTGGACACGTGCCAAGCATCCATGACCCCGTCGTTTCGCTGCCACGACACGACGTGCCACGCGCCCAGTTTTCACGGGGCGGGCCCACTGGCTCGTTATGTCCCATCACGCGCGGTAATTGGCCACGACCTGGTAGTGGGATCTGCTGCGGCCGTTACGCGCGCGCCTCGCGCGTGTGTGCGTTTCCAGCCGGCCACAGACCCCACCACACGCCACGATCGATCCCACTTCCCCGATGGTAACGGTAAACCGCGGAGAGGATATAAATACCTCCGCCGGTAACTTCCTCTTCTCCTCCCTTCGCACTTTTCCTCTTTCGCCTCTCTGTTCTTCTCCGCCACCGAGCTCTCCGCCGCCGCGCAACCTTTCGCGCCGCGGCGGACTTGTTTCCTGCATCCAAACTCTCTAATTTTCCGCCAACCGCTCACCCCTTGCCATGGCCGCTCGCGCCGGCTGGGCTGGTTCGCACGTCACTGCCGAGGACTGCGCCTGGCTCGTGAACACCCGGAGGGTTCCTCCCGGTGTTCAGTGCCGGCCGTCTGAGGGCGAGATCGTGCCAACCCCGCAGGAGGGCAAGCACGTCGTGTTCTTGTCGCACTTCGAGCGCGGATTCGGCCTGCCGGCCTCCGACTTCCTCCGCCGCTTCCTCGACCACTTCGGTCTCCAAATGCACCACTTGCCACCAAACGCCGTCGTCTTCCTCGCCTACCACGCCGTGGTGTGCGAGGCCTTCCTTGGTATCCATCCCACGACGGATACCTGGCTGAAGTACTTCCATCTCCGCCAGCAGACCACCGGGAAGAAGGAAGGCGCGGGCGTGCCACGCGCAACTGACACCGGCTGCGCCATGATGGTGCAGCGGTCGGGAACCAACCACCCCTGTATCAAGGGGTTGGAATCCGTCCAAATGTGGCAGAAGACGTTCCTCTACGTCAAGAACATCCCCGCCACCGAAGGAGGAAAGGTAACTGACCGAATCAATCTTCCCGCTTGGAGCAACCGTGCTCCCACCAGGAAGAATTGGAAGGCGAAGCCCTCCAACGATCTCAACTCGAAGGAGATTGAAGCGCGGCTCGGCGTACTAATCGACGAGGGTTTCAAGAGCGATGATCCTGTGGCTTGCTGGATCAAGAATCGCGTGCTGCCTCTGCAGGAGCGCAGCCATCTGATGTGCTACATGGGAGGCCCCCGCGACTGCACCAGGACGACCACCATCGAGCTCGACAACGCGGATGTTCCCGTGCACGCCAGGGCCATCCTGACAACAAGCCTTGGTGACCACTGGCAGTATGGGTTCATCCCATTCAGCCGCACGAAACTGATTCCCCGGGTACGTTCTCTTTTATTCTGCCTTCAGTATTTGCCATCCGACTAGAAAATCTCCTCTCATGGTTGCGACTAGCAATTGCATTTTGTACCGAGTAGAGTACTCAGTAGAATTGCATAGGCTTAGTGTGCTTTGTGCCTGCACGCCTTTCCGAGTAGGATATTTAGTGAAACTGCTTAGGCTTAGTGTGCTTTGTGTTTGCACGCCTATCCGGGTAGGATACCTTTCTGCTACTCGGCTATCTTGTGACACTTTTCCGCTCTTCAGGTCCTCAATCGCCAGCTTATGGAGAGTTGTGAGCGCTTTGAAGGCAACTGGTTTGCTGACCGAGAGGAGGACGACAAGGCCTCTTTTGAGACTGCAGACCAGATCAACCTTCCTCACTCTCCTACGACCGAGAAGCAGCCTGCCGAACCATCTCTTCGCGACTGGTCTGATGACGAGTTCGAAGGTAACTGAATTCGCGCTCTCCCTCTGCAAAAAGCACAGGCCCTTTGCCTGCTGTTTCTGAAGTGTTTTCCTTCCTCCCTAATTCACAGATGCTGCAAATGCTGAGGACGAGGGTGAGGATGAAGACGAGAACGAGGTCGACAAGGTTCTTGACGCCAAACCTCTGTCCGTCGCTGCTCCTGTCACCCGTAAGCGGACAGGAAGTGACGCCCAAGAGCCTCCCGCCAAGAAGAGAAAAGCAGCCGAGAAGAAGAATGCGACCAAGGCGGTCGTGAAGAGAACAAAGCGAACAATCCCCTCCACCAAAGCGTAAGTTCCTTCTCGGTTAACTCCCAATTTTGTACTCTGCTGTTTCTCTTATCCTTCCTCTGCTTCCTTCTAATTTCTGATTTTTCCTTTCTCACCAGAGCTCCCTTGGATGCGAACGCTGCTTTCGCGCCTGACCAGGCCAAGAAACAAGCTGCCATTGACGTCGACAAGGTTGTCGACCTTGAGGGCGACGAGGCCGACACCACCCACACGCAAATGGGGCCTGAGCAGCAGTCCCGCGCCGATCCAGATGCGCAGGACGCCGCTCCCCAGGACAAGCCCCCTTCTCCTCCGGCTAGCGCCGCCGAGGAGCACCAAGAGGAAGACCAGGAGATGCGTGATGATGACGCCGCCGTCGAGCGGCAAGAAGCTGAACCTGAGCAGCCAGCCACAGGCGCTGCCGGACAAGCGGATCCCACTGCCGAGCAGCGGGTAGAAGATACAGTCATGACAGAGGAGTATCCCCTGAGCGGCGCGCAACCAGGCGCTGCACCGAGTAGCGCCCAACCAGATGCTGCACAAGGTGACGGATCCGTGGCGCCACCCATTGATCAAGGCACTGCACCGCCGGATTCCTCCTCGGTGCCGCAGACCAAGGACGCAGCCAGCCCTCCTGCCGGGCGAGTAACCAGGAAACAAGCCCTAGATGCTCTGAAGGAAGCAGTCGAGAAGAGGGCAGCCGAGAAGAAGGAAACCGAGACACAGAAGATCGAGAAGCCAACCTCCGAGAAGCCATTTTCTCAGAAAGAGATAGCAAAGAAGAAGGCTGCCGACAAGCCGCCGCCGACATCAGCTGGCCAGTCCAAGCAGTTGGTTATCCGCAATCCAAGTGCGGTTCCTGCCGCCGCTAACATAGCTGATCAGCCCCTCTACCTGGATTATATGGTGAAGGTCAGCCAACAGCGCCAGATTGGCCTTTCCGTCGAGGACCGGAAGCTTGCTCTCACAAGAGGGAGGAAAGCCGTGGCGGTGGACTTCGGGCCCTCGGCCCCAAACCAGGACAGATCCATTGCTTCTCGGGAGCTCAAGACCAGGCGATATCATCCCAGAGCCTCGAGCAGGTACTCGACTTGGTTGGTTTCATCGATGCCAAGTGGGACAACAAGCTTCTCGGCACAGACAAATGGCATGGCCTTGGCCTGGGCGACATCGATCATATGCGGGTCGATTGGAACAAGGTGGACTTGGGCTACAAACCCATGACCGTCTCCTCCAGCACCGCTACTCTTGCTGCCAAGATGTTCGTGCACCGCAAGAATGCAGAAGATCTCGAGCAGTCTTACGCGGTAAGTCTTAACTTGTCCTCTCCGAGTAGCATTTTTTCTTCTCTCCTATCCGTTTTCATTTTCCTTTACCATCACCCAGTCCGCGAGATTCTGGCCGAGTAGGCGGATGCTCTCCCGAGTAGCCGCCTTCTCGGGTTGAATCTTCACTTTTCTGTCTAACTTGTTTTCTTTTCGCTTCTCAGGATAGCGTTTTGAAGCGGACCAGTCTGCATCGCCAGCTTCTCTGGAATCATGCTATCGTCAGGAGGCGAATTGCTGCACTGGAAAAAGAGAAAGCAGCTGCGGAGGCAGCCGGTAAGAATGCAAAGGATAGCACTCTGAAGCTGTCTGAGGTGGAAGGTACGCTTCTAGTCGCGCGGTTCTTGCGTTTTTTGTTTACGCCCGCTTCTGCTTTCTTGCGCTAACCTTTTCTACTCTGCAGGGAAAATGAAGGCCCTGGCTGACGAGCACGAGAACTGTCGCACCTTTGTTGCGAATGCCGAGACCACCATCAAGAAGATTGAAGGTAAACCTCCGTCTACTCGGTTTGCCCTTGTGTCTGTTTCCTTTGCTTCTCTGCTAACCGTGCTTTGCTCTTTTCAGAAGATCATAAGAAGTTTTTTGTCGAGCATCAGGACTGTCTCAAACCTGCTGAGGTGCAGGTGCAGCTGGCAAGCCAATCTGCTGCTCTGCAGAGCGAGCACGCTACAGAGATGGAGAAACTGCAACTCCAGCTGCAGAAGGCACTCCAGGATGCTGTCACGCTTGGTGAGGAGAGGGACAGAGTGATCGCCGAGAAGGCCAAGGCTGAGACAACCTTCAATGCTAAGATAAAGGCCCTTGAGCAAGAATGTGAAGTGCTGACGAAATCCAATGCTGGGCTCTTTTCTCAGCTGGATGGGCTCCGCTTGCTCGAGGAGAAGCACGTGTCCAATGAGGAGGAATGGAAAATCCAGCTGCAGCAGCTACGCCACGAGCTTCACAGTAAGTTTCCTCCTTTCTGCATCTTTTCTTCTCGGTTCTGCCTCTTCTCGGATCCTGTGACTAAGTTTCTCCCTTGCTTTTGCGCAGAGATCTTCCCTGATCTCGTGTCCGCTTGCGCGCCTGCTTTGGCCAAGGCCCGAGCAGCTCGGCTTGAGAAGGGCGAGGCCGCGGACACCAGAGCCGAGATCGAGGACAGCCTGCTGGTGATGCGAGGGCACTTCGAACGCCTAGCCGGCGTGGGCACCGACTTGGTGCGTGTCGGCTTCGAGCTCCACAAGCTGTTCTGGCCTGAAGATTCCGCGCCGACAACCATCGATGGCCTTGCTCTGAAGCTGCGCAATGTGAAGGCCGAATTGAAGAAGTGGCGCGCCTCTGGAGCTCGGGCAGGCGCTGACTTGATGCTACTCTGCGCCGCCTCCTGGTACGAGAACCTCAACATGGAGATCATCCGCGGAAAGCGCGACAATTCCAGGTGGGAGACGGACCCCAGCTGTGTGACCATGCGCAAGCTAATTGCGCATGAGGTTGCGGAGTACGCGGACACGGCCACCTTCATCGACAGCCCCACCGAACCCGACACCGAGGTGGAGGAGGACGAGGACGCAGATGAAGAGACAGACTCCGAGCTGGAATCGGGCTTCTTCGATTCTCCCCAGGGCAAGGGGAAGGCTGCAGTCATCGCGAGTAGCGATGAAGAGGTCGAGGAGATCGACACCGCTGCCCTCGAGTTCGGCACCTCATCAGGAGCCGCACTCGACGACACGGTGCGCACCCACGCCCCCGAGACCGGCTCTGCTTCCGTGACAGCGCCCATCTCGGTGGCCACTGCTACCTCTGAGCAGCTTGCCACCGAGCCTGACGCCGAGCAAGCGAAGACTGCTGATGCCAGCGCAGAGGCGGACGCCACCAAGGCCACTGAGGAAGGCGAAGCAACCCAGGCGAGCACCGAGAATGCCCCATCAACCTGAATTTGATTTCATCCTGCAAATTTCTTACTCAAACACTTATCAGATCCCCGGGATGCCGGGAGCAGATGTATCAGACTATTTTATTCCGTTGCTACTCAATTTTATTCCCACTTTTGTTATTTCCAACTTAATCGATTTGTTCAACCTGGGCTGGATGCCGAGTTGCGTTATCATGCGAGTCCCCGAGTTGCATTTCTTATTCACTCTCCCTTTTCGTCTCAGCTCTACCCGCAACTTGTTGCTTTTTTGGTATTCGAGTCACAAGAGTTAAAGAGTAGAGCTGCAAATACTTAGCCGCTTAGAAACAATCATAGTAACGCAGTTCACCACTTAGCCGAAAAGACAATTCACAGAACAGTAATAAAAACACCCTACTCGGTTCCTGCACTCTTCTTTTCCTTAGTAATTTTTCTTGTGCTCATGGACCTTTTGCTTGTTCTCTTGCTTGCCATGAAGCCGGGTTTCGGACAGCGGCAAAGTCGAAGAGTTGGCATGTAGGTTTAAACACAGTACTCAATGTACCTTTGAATTTTGAAGTAGAGCAACCGAATAGACAAAAGGTTAAGCCGAGTAAAAACACTTGGAGCAATTTTGTACGAGGGCAGTCCCCGAGAACAATTTCAGATTGCAGAGTAGAATTTCAACTCGGATAAGAGGGTACATACACATCTTTGATTACGAATGAAACGACGGAGTAGAGCTACATTCCAAGGGCGCTTGGTTTCCTCTCCAGATTTATCAGCCCTGTTCGCCTGTGGTGGGCGCACATCTACAAGATAGTAAGCATCGTTGTGCAGCGCTTTGCTCACAATGAAAGGCCCTTCCCATGGAGGAGACAACTTGTGCATCCCGGCTGTGCGCTGCACAAGCCTAAGGACCATGTCTCCTTCTCGGAAAACCCTTGGGTTCACCTTTCGGCTATGATAACGCCGCAGGTTTTGCTGGTAGATAGCCGAACGTGACAGAGTCAGCTCTCTTGCTTCTTCAAGCAGGTCAACGTCGTCTTCTCGAGCTTCTCTCGCCTCCACCTCAGTGTAGAGGGTTACTCGGGGGGAGTCATGCTCTAAGTCTATTGGCAACACGGCCTCAGCCCCGTATACCAAGAAGAATGGCGTGTAGCCGGTTGACCGGTTAGGGGTAGTCCTTAGACTCCACAACACCGCTGGCAACTCGTCTAACCAACACCCAGGTGTTTTCAGCAGCGGCTCCATCAGCCTTGGCTTTATGCCTGCCAGTACCATGCCATTTGCTCTTTCAACTTGCCCATTGGAAGCGGGATGCGCGACTGACGCAACGTCCAGTCGGATATGCTTATCTCTGCAGAACCGCACCATTGCTCCCTCAGCAAAGTTTGTGCCGTTGTCGGTGATGATACTCTGCGGGTAGCCATATCTCAGGATCACATCCTTCACGAATTTCACAGTCGTGGCCCCATCACACCTCCGAATGGGTTTCACTTCAATCCACTTGGTGAACTTGTCCACCATGACCAAGATGTGAGTCATGTTGCCCCTAGCCGGCTGGAAGGGCCCAACCATGTCCAAACACCAAACAGCAAATGGCCAGGTGATAGGAATTGTTTTCAACTCGGAAGCAGGCATGTGAATCTTACTTGCGAACATCTGGCAGCCTGTGCACTTTCTCACGATATCCTCAGCTTGCTGCAGTGCTGTGAGCCAGTAGAAGCCATGCCGGAAAGCTTTCTGGACCAGCACCCGAGAAGAGGCATGGTGCCCGCATTCTCCTTGGTGTATCTCTATCAGGATCTCTTCTCCTTCTGCTGGATCCACACAACGTTGCAGCACGCCAGTGGCACTTCTCTTGTGCAGCACATCTCGGACAATAGTGTAGCCTTTGGATCTTCTCTGAATCTGCCTTGCAGTCACCTCATCTTCAGGTAGAGTACCGTCCCTTAGAAAGGATAATATGGGCATAGCCCAACTCGGTGTCTCCCGTGCGGGAAACACTGGTTCGTCCACTTCCATTGGAACGGGTACCTCTGGTTGCTCAGGGGGAGTAGGAGCGCTTCTCTGAAGCCCAGACCGATTAGCAAGGACTTCTTCAATGAATGCGACAGTCCCCGGGTTAAGGACAGCAGTCCCCGAGTAAGGAGTGGCAGTCCCCGGGTAAGGAGTGGCAGTCCCCGAGTAAGGAGTGGCAGTCCCCGAGTAGGGAGTGGCAGTCCTCGAGTAAGGAGTGGCAGTCCCCGAGTAGGGAATGGCAGTCCCCGGGTAGGGAATGGCAGTCCCCGAGTAGAGGACGGCAGTCCCCGGGTTTCCTGTAGCATTCTCTCAGTCAATATCCATGGGATCAGAATCCTCGCTTGGCAGAGAAGGAACGAATATGGACTCCGAGTTGGGGGAAGGCTGGACGGATGGCTTCCTCAAATGTTCCAAGGCGATTCCCGCCGGGATGGATTGCCGAGAAGACACCAACTTGGATAACTCATCTGCTGCTTCGTTCTCTGCTCGGTGAATGTGCTGGAACTCACAACCTTCAAAGAACCCAGTCATAGACTGCACCAGGAAGCGATATGATGCCATGTTGGCATCTAGAGCATCCCATGTACCCGAGACTTGCTGCACCACAAGATCTGAATCTCCATAGCATATGATGCGCTGCACTCCAACTTCCTTGGCTACTCGCAAGCCATGTACCACTGCCTCATCCTCTGCAACATTGTTGGATGCCTTGAAGTGAATCTGCAACACATACTTGAGCTGATCTCGCTTGGGTGATGTCAGCACCACGCCAGCACCAAGGCCTTCCTTCACCTTCGAGCCATCAAAGTGCATCTTCCAGTAATTAGAAACTGGAGCAGGAGGCTCATACTGCACCTCGGCCCAGTCCACCAGGAATTCCGCCAGAATCTGAGACTTGATGGCGTCTCTTCTCGCATACGCGGGAGCATACGCAGCTAGCTCAATCGCCCACTTGGCCACTCTGCCACTCGCCTCCTTGTTGCCCATGATATCCGAGATGGGAGCAGAACTCACGACAGTGATGGGGTGCTCCTGGAAATAATTTTTCAGCTTCCTGGCGCCTAGGTACACTCCATAGGTCATCTTCTGGTAATGGGGGTAGTTCTGCTTGGAGCTGGACAGTACTTCACTGAGATAATATACTGGGCGCTGCACACTCTTGCCTTCTTCTTCTCGTTCCACCACAATCACCACGCTGACTACTCGGTTAGTCGCAGCGATGTACAGCAGCATTGGCTCCTTGGGTAGCGGACTAGCCAAGATGGGAGCACTAGCCAGCATTGCTTTCAGCTCATTGAATGCCACGTCCGCTTGCGGAGTCCAGACAAACTTGTCACTTTTCTTCATTAGCTGGTATAGAGGCAGGGCCTTCTCGCCCATTCGGCCCAGAAAATGACTCAGAGATGCCAAGCAACCTGTGAACTTCTGCACATCTTTCAGTGATCTCGGCAAAGACATGCTCTCAATAGCTTTTATCTTTGAAGGATTGGCTTCAATGCCCCGACTAGAAACCAGAAAACCGAGTAGCTTTCCAGCCGGTACACCAAAGGTGCACTTACTCGGATTCAGTTTCATTTTGTACTTGCGTAGGTTAGCAAAGGTTTCCTCCAGGTCGGCAAGCAGAGTATGTGTTTTATTCGTTTTGATGACAATGTCATCTACGTACACCTGCACATTCTTGCCGAGCTGGTCGTGCAAGCATTTCTGCATGCATCTCTGATAGGTTGCACCCGCATTCCTCAAGCCAAAACACATGACACGATAGCAATAGGCCCCGTACAGGGTAATGAAAGCAGTCTTTATTTGATCAGCAGGGTTGAGTGCAATCTGGTGAAAACCAGAGTAGGCATCTATGAAAGACAACAGTTCACAACCAGCAGTGGAATCGATCACCTGATCGATGCGAGGTAGCGGGAAAGGATCCTTAGGGCACGCTTTGTTCAAGTCGGTGTAGTCGACGCACATACGCCATGCGGTAGCAGCCTTGGGATCCTCCTTCTTCTTCTCGACCATGACCGGGTTGGCTAACCAATCCGGGTGCAGCACCTCCATGATGAAGTTACTTATCAGCAGCTTGGTGATCTGGTCACCAATGGCCTTCGTTCTCTCATCTCCGAAGCGGCGCATAGCCTGCTTCACTGGTTTGGCGTCAGGACGCACATGTAAAGAGTGCTCAACCAACTCCCTCGGGACTCCTGGTAGATCCTCATTGGACCAGGCGAAAACATCCCGATTCTCACGGAGGAAGTGGATGAGCTCGCTTTCCTATTTCTCCGCCAACCCGGGGCCAATGATGGCTACGCGGTCGGGGAACTCGGGGTCGACCTGGACCTTCTTTGTCTCCTTGGCAGCCTGAAAAGCAGTGCCGTGCTGGGTACTCGGCACAGCTTGTGCGCCAGCTTGCGCGGATTGCGCCATAGCTACTACCGCATACATCTTCTTCTTCTCGGCAGCGATCACCATCGACTCCGCCAACTGGGAGCTAGCAGAGGCACACTCCATGGACTTCTTGTAATCTCCAGAGATAGTAATGATGCCATTGGGACCAGGGATCTTCATCTTCAGATATGCAACATGGGTAGAGGCCATGAACTTGCTCAGAGCAGGCCTGCCGAGTAGCGCATGGTAAGGACTCTGATGGTCCACCACCTCGAACTGCAGGCGCTCTGTGCGGCAGTTATCCCTGGTGCCGAATAGCACATCGATCCACACTCGGCCAATCGGGTTGCACGAGATCCCGGGCACAATGTCATGGAAGGTGGTCTTGCTAGGCAGCATCATGTTCTCGGCCAGGCCAAGCTTCTCGAGTGTGTCCTTGTACACAATGTTGATGCTGCTGCCGTTGTCGATTAGCACCTTGCTGAACCTCACATTCTTCTCGGGACCCAGGAAAGTAGGATCCAGCACCAAGGCATAGCTACCCGGATTGGGCATCACCTTGGGATGATCTACTCGGGACCACCTGATCTCCTGGTCACACCAATACATGTAGTGAGGGACAGCAGGAATCACTGCATTGACCTCCATGGCCCGCCTGTGCTATGATTGCTTGTCGACTGGCTCAGAAGTGAAGATCATGTAGCTCTCATGGTGCTCTTGGTACTGATTGGAGCCTCCGCCCCCATTGCTGCCGTTGTTGTTGTTGCCCTGGTAGCTGTTGTTGTTGCCTCTGTTGTTGTTGTTGCGGTTGTAGTTGTTGTTGTTGTTGCGGTATCTCTCATTGTTGAAGTTCTGGTTGGCTCCTAAAGCCACCTGGTTCACATTCTCTCTTCTCGGGTACACTGGCGGCCGAGCTGCGGGTGCACGAGTAGGCTGCACATTGGCATTGGCCGCTGGCAGAGGAGGAGGAGGAGGCAAGCCATCACTCTTGATCGCCTCCCACCACTCGCACTGCAGAGTAGTGTGGTTAGCAGGCCTCGAGGGGTGGTGAGTGTGAAAGCTGCATGGGCCATCCTTCATGTCATCAAAGACAAACTTCTTCGGCTGCTCGGAGTTCCCGCTACCCGACTGAGAGGTGCGAAATGGCTTCTTGTTGCCTTGGCCCTGGTTCTGGTTCTGCCCGTAGGCTCCAGCAGGTTTTTGCCTCTGGCTGCCACCAGCTCCAACAGTCACTGCATTCACCTCTTGAGGATCATACCGAGTATCTACTCGGCGCTTGTTGCGGAACTCATTGCGCTTGCTGTTGCTGAAGTTTCTTCTCGGCTCAGAGGAGTCCATCAGTGGTTGAGTGGGATCACCAAGTGCGTACTGATCCGCAATCTTGATGGTCTCCGCCAGAGTGTTCGGCATCTCCCTCTGCAATCGCTGCCACAGCATACTGCCATGTCTGCATCCCTGCGCAAACCAAGTGATGGCCTGTGCTTCATTTACACCTTCACAGGTGTTCCTCAATGTGCTCCACCGAGTAAGATACTCTCGGTCTGTCTCATCTTCTCGCTGCCTGCAAGCTGATAGCTGCTGTGGCCTATTCGGCCTCTTGTATGTGCTCGTGAAGTTGCTGATGAAGGCATCCGAGAAGTCCAGCCAACAGTTGATGCTGTTCTTGGGCAAGTTGTTGAGCCAAGTGCGAGCTAGACCCTCTAGCATCTGCGGAACATAGCGCACAGCCCATCTTCTGTTGCCATTCGCGATATGAACCGCGGTGACATAGTCATTGAGCCAATCTTCAGGCTTGGTGCTGCCATTGTAGCTCTTGGTGCCCCTAGCAAGCTGGAAGTTCTTCACGGACGGCTCGTTCATGATGCGCGGGCCAAAGCACTCGGGGCCAGGAGGACCCGTGCTCTCCAGCCGCGCCGACAAGCTGATCCGGTCCAACTGATGCCTCGCATCTCCAGGCGCCAGCATGCGCTCGCCAACACGATCATGGACATCATAGCCCGCCATCTCCATGGCCGAGTAGCCATCATCATACCTGTCCACCTGCACAGCTGCAGGCTGCTCCACCGGGTTGGCGACTGGTGCCACTGGGCGCGGCTGCTGCCTCTGCCGAGTAGGCTGAGCTGCGGGTTGCCGAGAAGGACCTGGACGTGCAGCATCTCGGGCACGGCTTTGAGCTTGGTGGGCTTGAGAGCCTGCTCTTGCAGCGTTGTGTTCCTGCCCGGGCTGCTGCGGCACAGCAAGCTGTCTCGCGGCAGCAGCCGGGTCATACACCTGCATTTGCCTGTCTCTGCCCGAACGCCCGCTGCGGCTCTTCTCGCGGCTGGGATGCGGAGACGAGGCTTGATCGTTAGATCTAGCCGCGTGCGAGTGAACCACCTGCGAAGCCCCAGCACCCGGGTTGGCCTTCCGGAACTCCTCATTCTGCCTAGCAGCCTCCAACACCAACTCTTTGAGCCTTTCCTGCTGCCTAAGACGCGCATCGCCATCTAGGCGAGGCAACTCGGCAGCTACAGCCTCTGCAGCTCTAAGTGTCTTGGCGGGTGTGCTATATCTGGGCCTAGTGGAGGTGTTTGCGGTGGCGGACTGAGCAGGAGCCTCTACAACTGTCGCCATTTCGGCGCCAAGGTTGCGCCGAGTGGCACCTACTCTGCTAGGCCTCCTAGCAACTGGCGTGAAGCCGTGAGCCTTGTTGTACTCAAGCTGATCTAGACTCAACTCCAACCTCACCTTATCCAACTCCGCCTGCTCGGCAAGCAGCTCCAGGCGTTGCCGCTCGAGCTGCTCCCTCATGGCCAGGAGCTCGATGTCGGTGGGAGTTGGCATGCCAGGCCGCGTAGCCGACGCGGGAATGACCGTAGACGTGGAAGGCGGCAAGTTGCTCTCCTTCTCGTAGGGCCGGTGAACCCTGCCACCAGCAGCCGGTGCATCAATCTCCTCGACGACGGCCGCAGCGCCAGTAGCGGCTGCGCCAGCGTTTGCCGCCAAGCCCGTCACCATCACCTCAGCGCAGTTCGCAGAGCGGCACGCGGGCCTTCCGCGAGCAGCGATCACCGCGGGAGGATCCTCCGCGTCATGCACCAGCTCGGGGTACGCGCGGTTGGCGACGGTGGCGACATAGACGAGGTGAGAGCCGAAGGAGATCACCGAGCCGCCCTCCGGCATGGCCATGCCGCCGAAATCGCCGGCGTTGTCGGTGACGAAGTCGAAGGAGCCGAATCTGTGGACAAGGCCACAGACCACGCGCTCCGCTGAAGAAGATCCCGTCCGAACAGAAACTCCAACCAGCGCCGCTGGTTGCCCCACGGTGGGCGCCAACTGTCGTGGTGGTGTCACGGCAGATGCCATGGGGTGGCTAAAGATGTGGGGACGAAGGACGCTGGAGGTGCTCGGGGAGGGATCACGCGACGAGTAACCGCGTGAGGTATGAAGTAAACACTGCAAACAACACGATCTACCCAGGTTCAGGGCCCTCGTGAGGAGGTAAAACCCCTACTCCTGCCTTTCTCTATGTATTCTGGTGTTTCACCGAGTAGCCACAGTACAATGTTCTTGCTACCGAGTAGCCACTCTCCTCTCTTTGTGATGAACTAGGTCAAGAATCTAGGGTTTCCTCTGTTCTAGCATGCAATGCCTCACGCAGGAGGCGGCGGGGCACCTTATATACCTGGTGCCCAGCCGGATACGTCCAAACACGGACAAGTGTCGACATAGTGTGCACATCGTCCTTCTTCCGGGTTCCCGCTGACAGCTTTGGTTCCTAATCTTGGCTGCATCTGGAAAGTCGTTGGGCAAAACAAGGGGACAGACTGGTATCACTGTGCCAAACACAGAGTAGGCCCCCCTTATCCTGCCACGGCCTGCTTCCATGCTGTCACTGTCAGGCAGGCCGGTCCCAGATGAACAGTAGTTCGAATACTGCCAAGTACGGACCCAGGATACGCGGGATCCTGTGTCAGAACGGCTCCTTTGACTTTCTGGCCCGAGTAGGTTCCCGCCAATTTTACTCGGGCCAACTCTTCTACTCGAATGGATGGAACTTGACTGATATCTCCTTCCGGTCATCTTGAGGTGAGACCGAGTAGCAGTCGACCGGGTAGCAAGTACCGGGTAGTCGGCTACTCGACCAAATCTCTCTTCTGTAAGTCGCCTTTACCACTTGCCTTTACCCTACTCGGGGGTAACCCCCCGACAACCGTGTTGTTAAATTGCAAGCACAACAATAGATTGTAAAAATACACATGTAACATGGTAGAGAGAATTGAAAAATTATGGCAATTTTGATCAAGAACACAATGATCAGATGTCGAAATCGCAGGGCTTAAGCATCACAGTTTTTCAGAAAATTGAGGCGGTCCCTTTATCTTGGAAAATTTTAGGACACGCACCATGAGATTTAAATAAAATTGGGAAGTCATGCCAAATTGTCTAGCAAAATGGATCCAGAGATTTGAGACCTCGTGAGCTAAGAGGAAAGACTACCTTTTACACTATAATTGACCGCAAAGATCACGAAGGATGTAAATAGACATATAATTCAATCTATATATTTTGGGTGCTCGCCGTTATGAATGCAAATTGACCAAACAATTCCTATCTTCCAAATACGACGCATCTATCGTTTTACCGTCACATGTATGTGACCGTGAAAACAGCACGCGTTCGGAATTCCATAACTTATAAACCATAGAGGTTGCAAACATTGTACAATTACTAGAAGATCCCGCAATAACTAGCTAGATGCAGCAAAAATAAGGATATGGCAGCTCGATATATACTTGTAGTGTATCACTTGTGGATACAAACAACCGTGCTATGGTTTCAAACTAAATAACTATAATATCCAAAAATATGATTTTTTTTGTTCATACGTGATATATGAACCCTAAATGTCACAAAAGAAACATGGAATGAATTATCAGTCTAGTCGCCAAATATATACAACCTATTAAAAAAAATCCATCGCCTGTGTGTGACCATGAGAAAATTATATATGTCTTGCATGCATGATTTCTTCAACCGATAAATGTGGTTGTTTAAGATACTTAACGAGGAGGGTATCTGCCAGGAATTGCTACAGAATAAATACTTACATAGCAAATCTTTAGCTCACGTTGAGGCACATCCTAATGATTCTCCTTTTTGGAAGGGTCTAATGAGTGTTAAGAGGGATTTCTTTAGTAGAGGTTCCTTTAAAATTGGAAATGGTGAAACAACTAGATTTTGGGAGGACATTTGGTTAGGCCAAACCCCTTTATCTGATCAATATCCTCTTTTATATAATATTGTGCAGTCTAAAAATGTATCAGTTGCTGATGTGTTCCAGAATGCACCACCCATTAATATTTCCTTTCGTAGGAATTTAATAGGCATTACTTGGGATATGTGGTCTCATTTGTGCTTGCGTCTGATGAATGTTTCCTTGATTTCGGATACTAATAGGTTTCATTGGAAACTGACTCATAATGGGAGCTTTTCTGTGAAATCTATGTACGAGGATATGATGAATGGACATACTATTTTTCTCAAAACTTATTTGTGGAAATTAAAAATACCTCTAAAGATAAAAATCTTCATGTGGTTTTTGGATAAGAAGGTGATTCTGACAAAAGATAATTTAGCAAGAAAGGGGTGGAAAGGTAACATGCTTTGTTCCTTTTGTGGAAACAACGAGACAGTAGATCATCTCTTTATTTCTTGCCCTATGTCTAAACTTATTTGGCGAGTGGTTTTTTGTACTTTTAATATTCCTCCTCCCTCCAACTTGACTAATATGTTTGGGAATTGGCTTAATGGGATTGATGTTAGAAGTAAAAGAAGGATTAGGATTGGTGTATCGGCCATTTGTTGGGCCTTCTGGCTATGTAGAAATAATGTTTTTTTTAACAGGAAGAACTATTTTCATGTCTTACAGGTTATTTTCTCAGCAGCTCATTGGATCCAGCTATGTGCTTTCTTACTCCCTTCAGATCAGAGGAAGGTTATGGTGGATGGCTGCACTCGTCTCCTTACGGTGGTACAAGATTTTTTCTCCCAGCATACGTGGCAGCATCATAATAGGATTTCGTAGTTTCCTTTTGGTTTTGCTGTTTCGTTATAAGGAGATTATCCTGTTCTTGTAAGGTTTAAAATTTTGTAAACATTTGGCTACGCTGGATTTTAATAAGCAATAAAGGTTGTGTGCATCACTCGATGCAGAGGCCGGGGTTGTCCCCATTTCTAAAAAAAAAATGTAAGGCATAGAGAATTTTTTTTAAAAGGAGGGATGACTTGATACAAACCTTGAATAAGTCCATGGTTTCGGAATGATCCAACAAACATGCTCGGAAGTGCCGCCGTCGGTGTTTTTGTGGTAGGGAAGCATTTCTGACATACCACTAGCAATGTTGCTGATCTCGAACCAAAGATACTTCTTAGATCTACGGTGTTGTTGACGGGAATAGACGGAATTCTTGTGGAGCCCGGAGACGCTTCCTCAGCCATGGCCGGTCATGAAATCATGCGAGGTGAGCAATGTGAGATGGCCGGCATTGTGTATTAATGGGAATTCGCTTATTGTTATCACAAACTAGGAGTGTAGTAGCTGCACCAAAGATGAAAAATAGAGTATCAATATCCTTGTCGTTAGTGGAGAAGAGCCATCGAACCAGATTTTTTTATTTTGTTTTTTGCATCTTTATCAGCTCCGCTGGCTAACTTTAAAAAAGAAAGGAGACCGTTCTTGACGTTAACTTATATATTGTGATACATAAAACTTAGTATATATCTAGATAATAAAAAGGAGAATCTATGTCACCTTTCTAAACTAACAGATTCTAATTAAACTAAAACCGAGCCACATAGCACACTGTACTTTCTTATGTCTTGTTAGCCAAAAGGAGACATTTGACTCTTTAGTGAAAGACTAATTACAAAACAATCTGTGGTAGACTAATACGAAAAATAATATGGTCAAATAAGTTACTTTGTGAATGACGAGTTAAGGAATTTATATCCATCAGAATGCATAAGGTAGGCTCAGTCTCGTAGGGTCTGGTCAAATTCACGGAACGCATGCATTACATTCATGCATATTTCATCGGTTTAGCACTTGCAGGATGGACAAGTGAAAGTTGGCTGCTTGATAGTAAAATCGAAAGTAGTGCAACCTGCTCTTGCAAAAAAAAAAAAAAACCGCCCAAAGCTACATCTACAAGGGACATGCAAATATTGTAGTTTGCATGCCTATTACATAACAATAATTTCCGCATAGTTAAAACATTCTGCTGTTATTCACGGCCCAGAGAGTAATAGCAATATAAATAAATCTGATCCAGAAAAATATATTTGTATAGTTCAGACTAAATATTAATTGAAAGCAAATTTAGCATATGTGATCTTTGTCTATGACCCTGGTTGCATCATAGAACTGGCTTGGGAGGGGCTTTTCTTGTGATTTTTCTCCGCTTCAAGCATCAGTACACGTTCCTGCGAACAACAATTAAATTTCAGATAAAACCCAGTTTGCAAAACTACTGTCTTGGTAAAATATAAACCAAACAATAGAGTGTAAAAGTAGACATGTAATACTGTACAGAGAATAGAAAAGGTTTGTAAATTTCGATCGAGAACACAAGGGATCAGCTGTGGCAATCGCAGGCCTTAAGCACCATAATTTTTTAGAAAATTGCGTTGCTACCTTTATCATGGAATCTTTTTGGACCAACACCACGAGATATAGATAATAATGGGAACTCCTGCCAAATTCTCTTGCAAAATGGATCTGAAGAGCTGAAGCTTCGCGACCTAAGTGGAAAGACTATCTTTTACACTACGCACTGAAGCTTTCCTATATATTATTTTTCTATACCATTGGTGGGCATGGGCTACCTGTACCTACCACCTCATGTCCAACTAACTAATGGGGGTTTCAATAAATATATCTCCCATAATTTTTCAGTATGAACTGAGACAAACAAAGATTTAGGAGATCCGAAAATCCCATTGAAAACCAGCACGAAGAACATAAAGTATGAAACTAGGCATATAATTCAATCAATATATTATGGATGCCCACCGTTATCAATGCAAATTAACCAAAGAATTGAGTATCTTCTAAATACGACGCATCTATGCTTTTGTCGTCACATGTATATATTTTGAGTACTCACCGTTGCGAATGCAAATGGACCAAATCCTATCTTCCAAATACGACGCATCTATCGTTTTATTGTCACATGTATGTGACCGCGAAAACATCACGTACGCGTTCGGAATTCCATAACTTATAAACCCTGGACGTTGCAAACATGATAATATCCTACTTTCTTGCCGTATGTCAGTATGTCATTTGTAACCATAAGGAAACATATCATGATTACTAGAAGATCCTGTAATAGCTACCTAGTTGCAGCAAAAAGATGGACATGGCAGGTAGACATATACTTTTAATCTACCACTTGAAGGTATAAACAACCACACTATGGTTGCAAACCATAGTCAAACATATCATGATTTACTAGAAGATCGTGTAATAGCTAGCTAGCCGCAGCAGAAAGATGGATATGGCAGCTAGACATATACTTCTAGTCTATCACTTGAGGGCAAACAACAACTATGGTTGCAATCCGAACAATGGTAATAGCCAAAATATATCAGTTTGTCTTCACACATCCATAAACCCTTAATGCCACACGAAAATTATCAGTCTTGTCACCAAATATATACAACGCGTACCTAATATTATTTTCATCGCCTGTGTGACCATAAGCAAGATATATAGCTACTGCATGCATGTTTTCTTGAACCTATAAATCCTAGACATAGAGAAAATCATAAAAAGGAGTAGTTGACTTGATACAAACCTTAAGTACGTCCATGGTTTGGGAATGATCCAACAAAGAGGCTTGGAAGTGCCGCTGTCGGTGTTTTCGTGGTAGGGAAGCATTTCTGACGTGCCACTTGCAATGTTGCTGATCTCGAACCAAAGATATTCCTTAGATCCACGGTGGTGCTGAGGGAAGTAGACGGAATTTTTGTTGAGCCCGGAGACGCTTCCTCCGCCATGGCCGGTCATGAAATCATGCGAGGTGAGCAATGTGAGATGGCCGGCATTGTGTACTCTAGACCACAGAGGCTTGCGGGAGAAAACATTGCACTCGTAGACCTGGGTGGAGGAGCCCTGCCGGACAGTGCCCACCATGTGCATCTTGCCGTTCACGTGCAGGTAGGCACGGGGGGAGACATCTCTGGGCATACCCAACCGTCGCCGCACTAGCCTCGCCGTGGGAGTTGCACCGACAAGGTTGCAGATGGAGACCTGTCCGGCGCAGCTGATTGCCACGAACCTGTTGCGACACTGGACGACAGAGCTGACACTAGAAGTCAGTTTCGTGTCGAGCAGCTTCCACGAGGCGTCGACGCCACCGACGCGGCAGTAGGCGAGTTTCCACGAGCCTCTGAGCAAAACAATCGCAATACAGTCGCCGGAGTCAGCCGGTGAGGAGAGCACGACCTCGGTGATGAACAGCTTGCGCATCTCGCCTAGCTTTATCTCGCGGGCAGCACCGCCATACGAAGATTGGGTTAGCCAACGGCCGTCGACCAAAAATCTCCATAAGCGGAAGGCGAAGCCCGTGTTGTCGGTGCGGGGGAGCGCGACAGTTGCGCCGGTGAACGGGTTCACAAGGGTTAGGCACGCGGCCTCGTCGACAAGGGCCAGCCAACCGTGCGACGAGCCGCACACCACCTTGCCGTGAAGCGCCGGGAGGTTTTTGGTGAAGGGCTTCCCATCCGTCGGTCTGTAGAAGGTGGCAGCGCCGTCGCGTGACTCCTGATCAAAGGACAGCATCAGAACCGGGGCGAACTTGGTGAAGGGCAACGCAGCGCGCCAGAGCCTGCACGTCGCCCGGAAGTTGGCGGCGTCGCGGCGGCCGGACGGCAACTTCTTGCTGATGTGCTCCCACAGGTCGAGCGGCAGAACGGTGCTCCAGTCTTGCTTCTGCGCCTGCAGCCTTCTGCTTCTCCGACTAGGCTGTGCGGCCATGGCAGCTTGGCGAGCGGAGGGAAAATTAGATATTGATGGATGGAGTGCACGAGAACATGGGGAGGATTGGATCTGAACGAAGAAGATCCAGGGGTTGGTGAGGACGATCCCGGCCGGATGTGTGAAATGGGACACATATGGAACAAGATGATACAAGCCTTCGGAGTTTAATGGCTGAAAAAAAAGCTGTCGATGAGCTAGGATGGACTGCATGCCTGAATTGTGTTCTCCTTGGTCATGGCGCTTCCACCCGTTTTGGCAACCAAGATTGCAAAATTTTGATTTTCTTTTAACATCTTCTATAAACGGTGGACAATTTTCGAAACTAAATTCTATCTGCATGTGGTGATCTAGGAAATACTTTTATGAGGAATGTATTAATGCGTGAAGATCGAGGTGGTTGGGGAATGAGCGGAGAGCCAAGGCGACTCCGTGGGCGATTCGGACTGCGAATCGGGTGGCGGCGGCCGGCGACATGTCGACGGTCCCAATCAGAGTCGGGCTCCGATGCCCATGGGAGGGAGATTCTGGGCGCTTGCTACTTCCGACGAGGAGGACGAGAGTGGAGAGCATTTCGAGGTGGCGGAGGATCTCGCAGTCAAGTATGTTGATTCTTTGGACGTGATCTGCAGATCGCCGACACCGCTGGCATCTTGTTTGTTGGGATCGTGATCTACGAGGATGAAGAAGAGGATTCTTTGGCAACAGGGTCAGAGGTGTGCATCTTTGGCCTTACGTTCGTTCTCGGATGAGAGTTTGGTGGGCACGGGTTCATCCTCATCGGAAGGAGCTCTTGTGGGACGAGCAAGAAAATTACCAGCGTTCCAAACCCACTATTTTTGTCGAGGACGAAAGTGTTGCGCTGCCGTGGACGGTGGTGCGACACCGGCGTAAGTCGCTGACAGGGGGGAGGGCAGGGCCGGGAGATTTGGATCTCGGTGTTATTTGAATTTCCGTGATCGTAGGTCGGAGGGACCGATCACAGAGGCTGTTTGAGCGCACCGGGCGAAGGGTTGCCTTCCGGGTCCACCAGGGACAGGTAGCTGTCAGGTTCGGGCCCGTAAATGCGTTGCTAACGCTAAGTGGCAAAAGGGATTTGGACCCGATCGGCTCTTAGGGTTTTCTCGATCTACCGTTTCTGTGACTACCTCCAACTGCATCTCGACAGCCGCCATGGCGCATGGTGGAGGTGACCAAGGTGCGAGCCAACGTCGTACGGGGCACAACCAGGGGCATGGTGGACAGAACGCGCCGGGGTTCACCAGCTTTGAGCGGGGGGACCAAGCGGTACGGCTGGTTTGCCGGTTGGACACGGACAGACGGTGCTGCCCAACAACGTCTAAGGGAGAGGTGGCTGCGGTGGGCATGTCAACAACGTCTACCGTCCCAATGGCCATCGTTTTGACAATGGCGGGGTCGGTATATCCCTAGGGTTGCGCAACTAGTGGTGCAACAAGGTCAGGTGACAGAGGTTTCTGCTAGAGTGGCTACTTCACAGGGTCTTAGGCAGTCTGGTGTTGTTGTCGCGGGAGTGCCGCAGCAGCAGGGCTACGGTTACAAATGTTCAACTGAATGCATTAGAGGTGGCTATGGTGGTGAGGCAGGGGGAAGAGGGCATCGGCGGAGCAGTTGGCATTCGTTTTGGCCGGTGCGGTGCAAAAAAAGGGCAAGAAAACTGATAAGAACAAATGCTTTCGTTGTGGAGTGGCTGGTCATTTTCTCGCCGATTGTCTGGCCCCTGTGTGCGAATTTTGTCAAGGTTCAGTACATAAGAATGGCCCTTTCCCATTGCTTTCTGCGCCAAAGCCTCACCCCGTGAAGTACGGGTATGCCCACGATGAGCTCATGATATTTGGTATTCCACTCACGGAGAGTTTTGGGCCTAAAGTTGTCAGTGCACGTTGGGATTCTGTAGTGGTTAACAAGGGCGAGATGCCGATACCGCATGTGATCAGTCAGTTGCAGCGTTCGGTTCCTACTCAGGGGTTCATTTGGAATATCAGTCAGGTGGGCCACAATGTTTTCAAGGCTTTATTCCATACTAAGCTTGATCTAGATCGTTTGAATTTTTTTGGAACTTGCAGAGTTCCAAATTCCCGTTGTGAGATGACGGTGAAGAGCTGGGGTGAGAGGATTGAGAGATTAGACACATTACCAAACTTTTGGGTTTTGGTGTCTGGGATTCCTGAGGAGCATACTAGTGATTTTTTAGCAATGTGGGATGTTGGATACATGATTGGTGTTACTAGGAAAATTGATATGGTTTACACTCGGCAGCACGGTGTGTTAAGGATTTTTGTGGGATGCCTTGATTACACCAAAGTCCCTCAAACTATTCCTATGCTTATAAAGGATGAGTTTTATGCACTTTCTTTCTTCATGGAAGGGGAGGACAAATCTGATAATGTCGACGATATGGTTGTTGACTAGAAGGAAGAGGAGGATGAGGGGGATGATAGTGACATGGGGTATGATTTCCGGGATGCGGTTGCAAAAACCTCTCTGGAGGACACTACGGGGAATGGTGAGTCCGGGCAGAATTCTGTTTCTAAAACACACCACCAAGTGCATGGAGGAGCTGTGCACATGGTACTAATGGGATGGAACTCAAGAAGGCTGGGGTCGTGTTTTCACCGATGCTACAGGAGAAGTTTCGTAAGCTAGATGAGATGCCCTCAGCAGCTTTGACTCCTGCCGGGCAGAGAACGGGTGCGTTTTTGCTGCCGGGTAGCGATTCTGCATGCAAAACGCTGTGTTCGGATGTCGCGGTTCTGGCTGGGCCGGGTTTGACTCCTGACGGGCAGATAAAAGATGTGTTTTCGCTGTCGGGCAGCATTTCTGCGAGGAAAACAACTCGAGCGGCTGCCGTGGCTCAGGCTGAACATGGTGCTAATGGTGCTGTGCTGTCGGGAAAGAGGAGCAAGCGTGACGATGGGGCTTCTGATGTGCTGGGTGGTCAGTTGGTTGCTGTTGCTCGTGGTGACACGCCCGCGGCAGGGGGTTCGGTGACATCTCCTAGGGCAATGGTGGAGCGCAAGGAGGAGGGTATGGTTGGACCTCCTGCTGTCGGGTTACGCTCGAGTACTACTCATCTTGGACTTGAGACTGTTGGTGTGGCTGCGATGCTGACAGCAGCTAGGGGCAGCGATATTGATGATACCGTCTTTTAGAGCGGGTTGGCTGTGATTGTGGGGGACAAAGAGGGAGTTTTGTCCACGGTGGAGCAGAAGTTGACCACGCCTTTATCCCCACCGAAATGTATCGGTGGTGTTCCGGTGGCAGCTGCGGTAGGAGGCGAGATGCAGATTGCTCTGGAGGACGTGGTGGCGTTAGTTGTATCCCTGACCCGGTCTCCGCTGGACTGCATTCGAGCGCGCCTTTACGAGCTCATCATTCGGCAGACGTGCCGATTGCGGAGAGGGCTTCACTACGCGCTGATTAGAAGAATGAGCTACTTAAAGGTATGTTTGTGCATTTATCTTTTACATCCTTTGATAATGATGTTATAATTGATAATGTGGCTAGACTAGGTGTGTCCCTAGGGGAATTACCGAGTGTAGCTAATAGAACGGTGGACTCGCTTAAAAATGTTGAACATTCTCGAAATTTAGTAACTTTATCTAATAATCTAAAAGATGTTAATGAGGGTAACGTCGAATCTTATCACACTCTAGAGATACAAACGACATCAAGTCTGTGTGAGGATTATGATCAGGAGGTTGACGAAGGCCTGGAGGATCATGTGGATCCAATTTCTCAGGGTGTCAAGGTGGCACATTCACGTAGACATAAACAAAATGGGGGTGTTTCTAAACCCAGAAGGAGTGCTAGAAATAAAAACAATAAGTTCATGATGAGAGCCTAGTTTTGGAATTCTGACGGGTTTGGGGACACTGCCAAGCATTGGGCTGTTAGGGAGGCGGCTACCGAGTTGAAATTATATTTTATAGCTATTAGTGAAACGGGGAGAAATAAGTTTAATCAGACCTTCTTGAATTTTCTGGCTGCTGGGCTAGAGTTCTGTTGGTATTTCCTACCACCTCATGGGAGGTTTGGGGGTATTCTCATTGGTTTTAACTGTGCGATTATAACGATACAAAATGTTATGGCCGGTGACTATTCAGTTAAATTGCATGTGCAATCAAAGGAGTATGGCTTCCTTTGGGCTTTGGTGGTTGTCTATGGGGCTGCCCAGGACGATAAGAAACCAGAGTTTTTGGCTGAGTTAGTAAGGATTTTTGACAATGAGACACGTCCTATGTTGGTAGGGGTGATTTCAATATTATTCAAACTAGTGATGAGAAAAATAACGATAATTTTAATCCTCGGTGGCCGTTTATTTTTAATGCCATTATTCATAGTCTTGACGTAAAAGAATTGGAAACGTCAGGGAGACAATACACTTGGAAAAGTAGAAGGGTTATTCTCACTCTGGAGAAATTGGATAGAATTCTGGCCAGTATTGAGTGGGAACAGAAATTTCCACTAGTGATTGTTCAAACATTAACTAGAGTTGGATATGACCATAATACACTGTTTTTGGACTCTGGGTCGGCGGCTCACGTGGGGAACAAATCGTTGTTCTCATTTGAGTTGGCTTGGTTAAGGAAACCCGGTTTTTTTGAGTTAGTCATGGCGGAATGGGAGCCGGTTTTGGATGGTTCCACTCCAATCGAACGATGGCAAATGAAAATTAGACATCTTAGGATTTTTTTGAGGCGCTGGGCTAAGATTAGAGCAGGTGAGTATAAGAGGCTTAGAGATAAGCTTTTATTGCTTATTAACGAGCTGGATTTAAGGGCGGAGAATTCCCCCCCCCCCCCCCGTCTGAGGCTGAGCGTTCTTACAGAGTGGAAGCAGATGCGTTTCTTACTACCTTGCATTGTGAAGAAAAGTCCAAGTGGGCTCAGCGCGTGAAGGTGAGGCATATTCAGGAAGGGGGTAGTAACACTAGATACTTCCATCTGATTGCCAATGGGAGGCATAGGAAGAAGAAAATATTTCTGTTAGAGAAAGATGAAGGTACTATTGTGGGCGAGCAAAATTTAAAAGTGTTCATTTCTGAGTATTATAAAAAACTGTTTGGAGCGTTGGTTCCATCCAGCGTTTTGTTATACGAGACGAGAATTGATGAAATTACTCAGGTGTCCCGCGAGGAGAATATGCTGCTCACCTAGCATGAGGTTATTTCTCCGATGGAGCTTAATAAGGCACCCGGACCTGATGGTTTCCTTTCTGAATTTTATAAGCATTTTTGGGAGGTTATTAAATTTGACTTGTTCGAGTTGAACTTCGGAGGGATCACCCTACTCCCTAAGAAGGATGATGCAACTAGGATTGAGCAATATAGGCCAATTTGTGTGCTGAATGTGAGTTTCAAAATCTTTACTAAGGTAGGAACAAATAGGATGACCTCTATAGCGCAGAGGGTTATCCGTCCTTCTCAATCAGCGTTCATTCCAGGAAGGAATATTTTGGAGGGGGTGGTTGTTCTACATGAGACTATTCATGAGCTCAAAAAGAAAAAATTGGATGGGGTGCTGCTTAAAATTGATTTTGAGAAAGCATATGATAAAGTTAATTGGATGTTCCTACAACAGACTCTACGCATGAAAGTCTTTGATCCCAGGTGGTGTGACTGGGTTGCGAGATTTGTGCAAGGGGGTAGTGTGGGTATTCGAGTGAATGATGACATAGGTCATTACCTGCAAACTTTAAAAGGGTTAAGACAGGGGGATCCGTTATCTCCTATTTTGTTTAACCTGGTGGCTGATATGTTAGCCCTCCTAATTGAAAGGGAAAAAGAGGATGGTCAGGTAGGAGGTTTGAGTCCTCATCTTGTGGAGGGTGGGGTTTCAATACTTTAGTATGCTGATGGTACTATTTTTTTATGGAGCATGCTATAGAGAAGGCAGTTAATGTGAAACTAATTTTGTCTATCTTCAAGCAAATGTCTGGTCTTAAAATGAATTTTCATAAGAGCGAGATCTTTTATTTTGGGAAAGGTACTGATTATGAGGATCAGTATAGAGGTATTTTTGGGTGCGAAATTTGTGTTCTACCCTTTAAGTACCTTGGTATCCCTATTCACCATCGTAATCTACTCAATAGAGAGTGGAAACCAGTGGAAGATTGGTTTGAGCAGAAGCTGAGTTCGTGGATAGGAAAATTGCTATCTTATGGAGATCGCTTTATTCTCATTAATTCAGTTTTGTCAAGTTTACCGATGTTTCTTCTATCCCATTTTGTGATACCCATTCGGGTTCGAAAGAGATTAAACTATTATAGATCTCGTTTTTTCTGGCAGTCAGACCAAACCAAAAGGAAGTATAGATTGACCAAGTGGAACATTGTTTGTCGCCCAAAGGACCAAGCTGGTTTCGGTATTGAATGCCTAGACGTTAAAAATAAATGTTTATTAAGCAAGTCGCTATTTAAACTATTAACTGATGATGGCATCTGGCACGAATTACTGCACAATAAGTACATCCTGGGAAAACCTCTCACACAGGTGGAGGATAAACCCACAAACTCACCTTTCTTGAAAGGTATTATGGGTGTTAAGCAAGATTTCTTTAAGCATGTAGCTTTAACCGTAGGGAACGGTCAGAGTGTTAGATTTTGGGAAGACCCGTGGTTGAAGAGAATACAATTAGATCTGCAGTGTCCTACGTTGTATAATATTGTGCGTAATAAGAATGTGTTAGTTCGTAATGTTCTGGGTCAGGAAAATCTCAATATTGCGTTTGGACGTTCCTTGAATGGGGACAATTGGGTTAACTGGTTACGTCTTGTGGAAAGGCTCATGGCAGTCTCTGTGACAGAGGAGCAAGATTCTTTTTCTTGGAAGTTGACAACGCCGGGTTGTTTCTCAGTTAAATCCTTTTATGAGGAACTCATGAATGGCGATACGAGATTTTTGGATACGTATCTTTGAAAATTAAAAGTACCTTTAAAGATTAAGATCTTTATTTGTTTTCTCTTTCGTAAAGAGATACTTACAAAGGATAATTTGGTCAAACGAAGATGGACTGGGTGCAAGAAGCCTGTATTCTATGATTCCGACGAGACGGTTGATTACTTGTTTGTTAAATGCCAATTCGCTAAAAAAATTGGAGATTAGTCCATTTTACTTTTAGCATAACACCACCTAATGATGTTAATAACATGTTTCGTACATGCCTAAACGGGGTAGACAAATCTACTAAAACTAGTATACGCATTGGTGCATGTGTTTTTCTTTGGTCAATTTGGAATTGCCATAATGATATAATTTTTAACAATCTGGTGGTGGATAATTTTTTGCAGGTAGTTCATCAGGCTATTCACTGGATCCATACGTGGTATCTCCTGCTGCCAGACGATCAGCGTGGACGTTTGGATGCACGATTACTTGGCTAATGGCGGTCGTACGGGTTATATTCAGTCAGGATGGATGTTTGCATAATTGAAGGCTACAATGCATGGGTCCCAGATTAGTGATGTTGTTTTTTAGGTGGCTGATCTTTGTGGCCACTTTGGTGGATAGTTGAACAGTTTTATTTCTCATTTCTTCTTGTAATACCGTGATATTCCTTTTCAATAAATAGCCATGTGCATCAATCCGATGCAGAGGCTGGGTTTCCATTTAAAAAAAAATACCTACATGTTGTTTTCATGCATGGGACACGCGGCTGACCTGTCCTAGTGTTTCCCAATGCAGCGATTCCATAGAGTTAATAGCATAAAACCATCACTTTTACAACTAATTTTTCCAAAATCAACCACTTTGTGTTTCAGAAACGAAATTCCACTTAAGTTCCTCAAATCACGGTAAAACCCCTCTATGGCGAATTGACACAGATTAAGGTTTTGGGGCCCACCCGTCAGGATGACGTGGCACGGGGCGGATGGATGACATTAACGGCGTGGATCGGAACGACTATAACCATACCAATCCTCACTCCCCGTTGACTCGCTCATTTTGACTTTAGATTGGCGCTCGCCACCCCGGCCTTTGCAGCCTCCCACCGCCGCGTCGCCATGTCATGCCACCGCCGGTTCTCCGGCGACATGGTGAGCTGGAACGACAAAGAGAGTTTGGATGGGACCTACCTCAGAATTATCAGTCACTGTTCTCGCTCTTATGTTAGGGTTCCCGATAGGAAAATTTTGATTTTCTTTGATTCACCTTCGATTTGGCTAGTTTTTTTTATCGACTACAACTATTTTGTAGATCATAGACCATGATTAGGCACCTGATTTTATCTGTGACCCATCCTTTTGCGGCATTGATATTGATAATCGTGTTGACTGTCGCGTTCACAAGCAAAAACCGAAGATATTTTTTGCATTTGAAGGAAGTACCTTCGGAAGGCGCTTCTTAATATGCCCTCCACAATGTGAGTGTCTTGATGTTGCATTTTGTTATATAAATTATTATCTAGCAGATAGGAAGTGAAGCAATTAGGCAGTGCAACAAATAGGTGGACATAACTATTTTTCCAATACTGATATTGTAAATAACAATGCTATAATATAACTAGTATGCACTGCTGATATTGTAAATAACAAGTTTGTACTAATGTTATAACTAGTTTTGGGCTCATGATATAATATAAATACTTTGTACTACACCTCATGTTATAATGATTAACACTTTGTGCAATTATTTATGACATTAGTACTACATTGAGCATACTGGAATTTTAAAAAATTCCATGTATCCTACGCAACCGTTAAGACCTGAAGATACAAGTGAATAATAATTCCAAGATCTGGTTCTCGAGATCGTGTATCAGACACCGTAGAACTAGAATAAATATTGGTGACGGTGTGGATGAATCATGTTGAAGATCCCCACGCACAAGGTTGTGGGCGAGGTTGTTGCATATTCCCCGTGTGATACCCTAATTTAATTTTTCTGCAACTCTTTGTGTTTACTCAAGTTTTGAAAGAATAAACATATTACCATGATGCCTTTTTAAATACAGAACCGAATTAATTTTTATGCTAACAGTTTGTGTTTACTCATTTTTTTAAAGAATAAATATATTACCATGATACCTTTTTAAATACGGAAAGTTAGAAAGAAAAATAATATACGGTTTACTAGAAATTGATTTCCTGACGGCTAGTTAATACCTACTGCTACATCGGCTAGCCTATGTCACTAGTACAAAATGAGCTTTTAGTACCGGTTCCTGAGGCCCATTAGTACCAGTTGGACAACCGGTAATAATTAATGGACACTAAAGGCCCGCTGTCGTTTAGTACTAGTTCCTTACGGACCGGTATTAAAAGGTCCTTCACGTGGCCCAGGAGGAGCCAACGGGGCCGGATTACTTTGCTACCGGTTCCTGTTACAAACCGGTACCAAAGGGTTGTTTTTTTCTCTTTTATCAATTTTTTCCTAAATATCCATTTTATTTCCCTTTTATTTATTTCTATTGTTTAACCACTTAAACTCCCATTTATCACTAAGCTTTCTGAATTTCAATCTAAATTACTCCCCACTACTAACACTTCCCGCAGAGGTCACCCACCCTCATACTACTCTAGCACTAGCATGCTTAACATTCCAGTTCCTTCCTTATGAGCTACCTACAAATAAGAGATACTTACCTGACAATAGTATCATATCAATCCTATTAACCATGGACTATAATGTCACACCAATTTATTTTATGAATCAAAATAATTATTTATATAAAAAGAAAGGAATCATTAATAATATTTTAAATTAAAATATTCTTAAATGCAAATAATAATGAACTTATTTGCCTCTTTCCATTTAATATTGAATAATTCATATATGCAAATCCGTAAATTTAAATTTGACAAATAATATGCATAACCTTTAGTTTCATAAAATCAACATGAAGAGCAAGGCTATCAACTTTAGAAGCAAGAACATCTATTTTGCCAAACATTTCCTCAAAAGATTTATTAAAAACAGTTTGTGCACTAATAAAATTCTTAAGCATGTTTTGAAGATCAGAGAGTACACTTTTACTGTTGTTGTAGGAATTACCAAATGAATTGACATAACCATTATTATAAGCATTGGTGTTGAAATTATTATTTTTAAGTTCACATCAAAATGTTCTTCTTGAGCAACCAAAGAGGCTAAAGGAAGATTGTTTGGATCAATAGGAGCATGGCCATTCACAAGCATAGACATAATAGCATGAATCCTATCACTCAATGAAGAGGTTTCTTCAAAAGAATTTACCTTCTTACCTGGTGTATCTCTCTATGTGTGCCATTCAAAATAATTTACCATTATATCATCAAAAAGCTTTGTTGCTGCCACCAAAGTCATGGACATAAAGGTTCCTCCAGCAGCTTAATCCACATGGTTTCTTGAAGAAAAATTCAGACATGCATAAAAAGTTTGGATGATCATCCAAGTAGTCAGTCCATGAGTGGGAAAATTCTTTACTAAATATTTCATTCTTTCCCAAGCTTTAGCAACATCTCATTGTCAAGTTGCTTAAAATTCATAATGCTAATTCTTAGAGATAATATCTTAGCAGGAGGATAATATTTTCCAATAAAAGCATATTTACATTTAGTCCAAGAATCAATACCATTTCTAGGCCAAGATAGCAACCATTCTTTAGCTCTTCCTCTCAAAGAGAAAGGAAACAACTTCAGTTTAATAATATATCCATCTACATCTTTATATTTTTGCATCTCACATAGTTCAACAAAATTATTAGGATGGGTAGCAGCCAGTGAAAAAAATAGCGTGCTATGAGAAATAGCGGAAGCCTCCTCCAGATGCTATGCACGCTATAGCATGATAATAGCGTTCTATATCAAAATAGCGTTTTGAAAAAACTATCAAATATATCACAAAAATTGAAGGATTCCAACAAGAATAAATGATATAGTCCAAAAAAGTCAGAACAATATATGTATAACAACATAAAAATTGTTCTCTAGCTGGTTAGATCCTGACATCAGCAACCCATGGGGCAATAACACAATATAAATTACTTATTCAGAATTATAAAACTAGCAGCGTCATCTTCACGATTGATTTTCATCGCTACGAAAAACATAAAGCAACCTTTTTCTTCATCTTAAGGTGGAAAAATCGGGAATTTTGCCCTATAAGGTGGAAAAAATAATAGCGTTCTATAACGTTATGTTGTTTTAGTGTGATATAGCATGTTATTTCTTGAATAGCGCAATAGAGAGCAAAAGTGTTAAAATTTAATGTGGACCCTCCAGATATGCTATATCGTGCTATTAGCACCGAAATAGCGTGCTATTTTTTCCATGGGTAGCAGCATCATCAGTACTAACACCAGAAATTGCTCTCTCATAACAAGATTTAACAGGGAAGGCTTTATCTTATAAAAATCAGCAGTAGAAGCAGGTAGAGCAATACGTCTGCTAATGAAATCATTGTTGTTTGTGCTAGTGAATTCACACAACTTAGTGTTCTCGAGAGTACTCATTTTAGCAAGATTAAAAGCATGATAAAAATAATAACTAGAATAAGAACTAATTGTTTTCTTGTTTTTGATAAAGAGAAGCAAACAAGACAACATAAAGTAAACTAAGAAAAAAAAACAATGTAAAGAGATTGTAAGTGAGATACTCACGCAACGGCGACAGTAAAATATCTTGATGCGCGTGTAACACATGTCCGTTGGGAGAACACAAGAGGAAGGCATGCGCGTGTAACACACGTTCGTTGAATCAACCAGTAGGAGGAAGAAATCACTTCCAAAGGTTGATGCAGCTGATGTGGCAAGACGGACTACCAGTTCAGAAGCAACGTGGAACCTCCACAACACAATCAAATCACTTTACCCCAACAAAGCAGTGAGGTTGTTAATCTCACCGGTTTTGCTGAAAACAAATAGGTTAAACGTATGGTGTGGAAAACAGTACTTGTTTGCAGTAAATGAAAAGAGAACATAGTTGGTCGTAGGAAAACAGTAGTAACAGTATGAAAATAATGATTGCAGTGGTTGTATTATAGTATGAAGGAAATTGACTGGGGTCCACAGTTCACTAGTGGTGAATCTCCAAAACAGATAGATAGCATGCTGGGTAAAAAAATTACAGCTGGGCAATTGACAAATATAAAGGCTGCACCGTAGTGCATATGCATGCCATGATGATTACTATGTGATTAATGCGGGCATTACAACAAGGTACATAGACCGTTATCCAACTGCATCTATGAGTAATAATCCACTCTCAAAATGTCATCCGAGCAAACCTTGGGTTTAAGTTGCAACAAAGAGATAATCGCAGTAAGAAAAGTGTGTAATGTAAACAATGTAAACATCGATGTTTTCTCCCTAATGGCAACATCACATCCCCACCCGTTTACATTTCTGTCACTCGAGCATGAGTGAAAGGGAGGAATGAACCCACTATCGAGCATAAATACTCCCTCTTGGAGTTACTAGCACCTACTTGGCCAGAGAATCTACTAACAACGGAGAGCATGCAAGATCATAAATAACATACACATGAAAAGAACATGATAGATTGATAATCATTGCACCTAGCATTGAATATTCATCAGATCCCAGCAAACACAACATGTACCATTACAATAAGATGATTTTGATCATGTTGGGTTGCTCAAGAGATCTAAACATGAGTCATAAAGAGGAGAGAACAACCATCTAGGTACTGCTATATATGGACCTGTAATCCAAGCATGAACTACTCACGTATCATTCCAGAGGCGGGCATGGTGGTGTAGAGCCCTCCGGGGATGATTCCCCCTCCCAGCAGGGTACTAGGGAGAGCTCGAGAACCATCCCGAACTAGGGTTCACGATGACGGCGGCTGCGAACGTTTTTGGTGGAAAAGGCTTCTATATTTAGGGTAAACCCTTCGAGGAGAATATATAGGATGGAGGGCAACGTCGGTGCGAAGCCAGGGGAGTCACACCACCCCTGGGAACGGCCGTGGGGGCACCCCTGGTGTGGGGCTCCTGTGGCTTCCCTCCGGGTCTCCTCTGGTCTCCGTGTGCGCGACAACTTTCTAAGATTTCCGGGCTTTGAGCCGTCCAATTCCGAGAATATTTCCAGAACAACTTTTTTCAAACTAAAAACAACAGAAAACTGGAACTGGCTCTATGGCATCTTGTCAATGGGTTAGTCGCATGAAATCGATAAAAATTGCATAAAGTGTAAAGGAAACATCTAGAATATGGCATGAAAACAACATGGAGCATCAAAATTTATGCATACGTGTAAGACGTATCAATCGGTTATGAAGATTTCATCCTATGCGACCATGACAATTTTAGCTCAAATCGTCGTTATTTTATAGTGTTTTGATCCCCGCAAATGGCTTACAACGATCTTGTCTGAAATCGTCATAACTTTACAATGATCTCGTCCATAGTCAGTGCGAGAACGCCATGTATCAACACATTTCTTGTAGTGTTACAAATTGGCCAATCCTCCGGTGCGTGAGAACTCCTTAAGTCTCAGTAGACCTTGAGGACCAATGGATTTATCTAGAGATTCGTAATATTGGTAAGGCTCAAAGAAACTGAAAAAACATCAACTTAGAAGTCGAACAAGCGACGATGGTGCAAGGGCCCAGCCAACTATTCACTAGTAGAAAACTGAGTATTAGAGAGTGGTAGAGGATCCGGTTTTTCCTATAAGACAAAGAAGAGGCTCGGAAAGGTGACCCCTCAGCCAGTTTGTGTAGATAAACCTCTTCTAAAGAAAAACCCGTCTTTAGTGACGGGGCGAAATCAATCCCTCCATCCAAAATTACAGAGACAGTTGTGAAATATAACAGACACATCTGCACAGATGATACGAGCCGGTCTGTATTACGGATAACGTCAGAATTTTTGTTTGTCATCCTACAAAACTGTCGGCTCATACTGGTATCCTAAAGTGTTATCCTTGGTCAAACAATAGTTGAGCAAAGGTATATTTGACTGTGTTTTCTTGCCATATAAGAAAGCTACAAAAAAACATCTTCGAGAGAATTGAGAAATTTTGTGTGCTGGTAGCCAGTTTATAGTTCACTTCTAGTTGCACTCACACACTTGTTAAGTAACATCGAGTAAACATTGGCACCCAATGAAATTTTTGGCCAAGAGAAAATAACAACAAATACATTTATATTTAACTTTTATAATTTCGTAGATCCTATTTTAAGCATATTACACAATTGCAGATATTTTTTTTATTTGTTGGCACCACATAACTTGGAATTTAACTGAATCTTTGTGTATTATTTGCTTGTACTAAATATTAGTGAAAAATAGTAAACTCTGTCTTATAATAATATTCTGGTATAGAACTATTTGTCTTCCATTCATAATCAGTATAAGTTAATACTCCCTCCGTTCCTAAATGTAAGGCGTAGATTTTTGGGAAATTTCCAAATGATATGGTTTATTATGACTTACAGGCAATATTAGCCATCCACAAATAAGTCACAATATGGAATGACATATTGTGTTCAATTTGTGACTAGTAGGGACTACCCTCTAGTGATTTTTTTGTAGGAGAAAATGTGTCCATCGTATACCAAATACCCACATCTTAATATTCGTGCTGAAAACTATACGCCTTACATTCAGCAACGGAGGGAGTATATATTTATTGTGAAGATCCACAAGGAATATGATCTAACTAGTATCTCAATACTATTTTCTAGTGCATGATTAACATAGCATATTTATAGAAAGATTTAGTCCAAAAAACAGAACGAATGATATTATCTTTTACTTCTTTTTTCATGGTCAAAATTATGTAGCAAGTCCACATTTAACAAAGTGTGCATGCCCGGTAATTCATATGGAAACAACATTTACATAGAGTAATCACCAACGAAAATAAAATTGTGTGGATTCTACCATGTTTTCATTGTATATTTAATGTGCTTGTTGTCATATGGTGTATACAAGTCCCTAGCCAGTTTATTAAATAAAAATGTATTGCATGGAATTAAATATGTAAATACTTTCAAAGTGCACGGATTGATCTGTATATATGGCATCGTTTCATTTTTCTTTTAGAAAATGTAGTCAAATTGTGCATTGTTTAGTAGAAAAGGTCGTTTGTGCTTTAAACTCTATATTGAATCTCACTTTTTATACCAAGTTATATCAATAGCATATTTTTTTAGTACACAAGTAAGAAATACTTTATTATTTTCTCATTTATCAGGTTTAGAAACAAAAAAACGGTTGGACCTGTGATACTTTCGATAAGCAAAGCCTAAAAGGATACCTTGGTTTTCACAAAACAGTGAAACTATGTTAAACAGTACTTTATTTTTATAAAGCTTAGTACTCCGATAATATTGTGCTTCTAATTAACCACAACTTTAATTTTTTACTAAGAGATTATTAAATATTTTATTGGGTGTAATGCACAATAACATCCTGATTACGATGTAAATTTTCCATTCGGGGACCTCCTCTTCTTGGAGCCCTGGGTGAGCGCCCTTCTTGCACGCCCTATGGGTCAGCCCTGAGAGGAAGAGGGGGCAAAGCTAGTTTACGGGTGACTTGTGGAAAGGTTAAAATTCCAACAAGTTATTTCCATTTATGGTAGCTTATAATTAAAATAACTTCATATTTTTGTCATCTCTTAGAAATATTATGGGTCAAATAACTAGCATGTATTAGACAAAAAAAGAATGAGGAGATAAAGGAAGGTAAAAAAAAGGAAAGAGACATCGGATGAGAGGGAAACTGTTGCATGTTAGTGGGACCCATCTATTGTTTGCATGGTATATCCAATCATTAGCAATAATTGGAAAGAGCTGTTGAATATATTAGCAATTTAGCACATGATTTAATGCGAAATAGCAGCAGATGAATTGCGACAGTAGCAAATACAATAATCATGCAAATATCTAGATCTAGTACAGTAGACAAACTGATCCAATCTATAGCTAGAACTAGACATAAGAATTCCAGGAGTATCTCATACAGATGGAATAGAATTACGTACGATGGAGCGGTAGCGGCACCGCCGTTGTTGTTGTCCACGTCGGCCATGTCGTCGATGAAGAGGTTGCCGATGTCGGGGAAGAAATCGTCGTTGGGGAAGTGGTCGCCGTCAGCAGTCGCGCTCATGCGCTCCCCAAAAACCTGATCGCCCCTCTCCCGTACAGGATCACAAGAGGCGGGGTTCCGGAGGCCTGCTGTCCCTTCTCGCGGTGCACGCCGGAAGGAGGGATGGAGAAGACTTGAATAGGCGGCGCAGTGTTTTGGAACGGTATGACAAAGTGGCGGCTAGGGTTTACCGTATGCGCGTATTTATATGCGGGCTGGGAGAGACGTGGGCGTAACTCCACGTCTGAGTCGGTTCGGATCCACGATCCAGAAAGGAAACGGAAACGGTTTTGGAATTAACGCGTCCGTCAATTACCAAATTAAATGACTCATTAAATTTTCCCAATCGACAAAATAAACGCTCTCGGCTCGGCTCATTCCCGCAACCCGCGGCGCGTCGCGTCGTGACGTGTCGTGACGAGGCGGGCGGCGGAGGAGGAGGAGCGCGCGTGTGGCACACCTCTCCTCTTGCCTTGCCTACTCATACATGAGCTAGAATGGCTCACCTTATAAGGTGCTTCCACTCTCTTCAAACTAGCAATGTGGGACTAAACTTTAGTCCCACTCACTCCACTTATTATTCATGAATGGGCCATGACAATTTCAGGATTTTTAGTGGGCTTAATGGGCTAGCCAAGTGAGCCCATATGATGGAGCCCATGTAAAATTCCAACAATCCCCCACAAAGTGTCATTAGCACATTTCATAAACTCTGTTCCAAAATATTGTTTATATACCGGTGTTAGTGGAGACTGTTAAGTTGAACTTCCACTTGGAACATCATGCTACACTAGTTCACAACTTGAATAGTGGACTACGCCTTGAACTACAAGTTTGCTGTGATACCCGTTTCACACAACGTCTGAACCGATACTAGGCTGCCGCAAGGCTTCCCCGCGGTTTGGAGCGTATGCGTCATACTCCGAAGGCCTTTCATGAGTTTATTAGAGAGCACCCGATTCTCATAGACTGCGACGTTTAACAGTCAGACTCATATAGGTGAGTTCCTCAGGAGATGTTCTGTAGGACACATCTCTGCTTATATAAATAAGCCACTTGGAACACATTAAGACAAATGTCAACCTACCGTACAGATCAGGAGAGTATTGCATCTTTTATGGAGTGGAATAAAATATAAGGATACTCTCCTCTCAGCCGACCAACAGCTTGTCTCCCACTTCTAATTCACGGGATCTCCGATCACATAGAGTGGGTTACCACTGTGGGCAACTCATAACGTGGGTCTCAAACCCATCTCCCTTGATGCATTATCTATCACATTCCGTGATAAACCCTTTGTGAAGGGATCTGCCAAGTTCATGGACGTTTGGATATAATCCAACGCAATAACTCCGGAGTTCTTCAATTTCCTGACAGATTTTAATCTCCTCTTCACATGTCTTGATGACTTTGCATTATCCTTAGAACTGTTCACTTTGACGATCACAGTTTGATTATCACAGTTCATTAGGATTGCGGGTATTGGTTTTTCAACCATAGGCAAGTCCATCAAGAGCTCACGAAGCCACTCTGCCTCAACAGTGGCTGTGTCTAATGCTGCGAGTTCTGCTTCCATAGTTGACCTCGTTAAGATGGTCTGCTTGCAAGACTTCCAGGAAACAGCGCCACCACCAAGTGTAAAAACATAACCACTAGTGGCCTTAAGCTCATCAGCATCAGATATCCAATTAGAATCACTATATCCTTCCAGAACCCTCGGGTTTCTGGTATAGTGAATTCCATAGCTCGCAGTGCCTTTTAAATAGCGCATAACTCTCTCAAGCGCACGCCAATGATCATCTCCCGGATTGGAAACAAACCGGCTCAATTTGCTCACAGCAAAAGAGATGTCAGGCCTCGTGGCACTCGCCAAATACATAAGCGAGCCTATAATCTGAGAATATCTCAGTTGATCTCTAGTAATCCGTTGATTCTTTCGAAGCAACAAACTAGCATCATATGGAGTTGAAGAAGGCTTGCAGTCACTATACCCAAAGCGACTCAAGACCTTTTCCACATAGTGAGATTGAAGCAGTGTGATCCCACCATTATCATCTCTCAACAGCTTGATGTTCAAGATAACATCAGCTACTCCTAGATCCTTCATCTCAAAGCAGCGAGATAAGAAATCCTTAACTTCCTTGATTAAATCAAGATTGGTCCCAAAGATCAATATGTCATCAACGTATAGACATAGAATAACTCCCTCGCCCCCACCATGGCGATAGTACACACACTTGTCAGCTTCGTTTACAACAAAGCCTTCAGCAGTCAAAGTCCTTTCGAACTTTTCATGCCATTTCTTAGGTGCTTGCTTGAGGCCGTATAATGACTTCAATAACTTGCACACCTTGCCTTCCTGACCGGGTACTACGAAACCATCTGGCTGATCCATGTAAATTTCCTCGTCCAACTCTCCATTAAGGAAAGCCGTCTTAACGTCCATTTGATGAACGAGAAGACCGTGTGAGGCAGCCAGTGATAGTAGCACACGAATAGTGGTCAGTCTAGCAACAGGTGAGTAAGTATCAAAGAAGTCTTCACCTTCTTTCTGGGTATAACCCTTGGCCACAAGCCTTGCCTTGTACTTTTCAATTGTACCATCAGGCCTAAGCTTTTTCTTGAACACCCACTTACATCCTACAGGTTTACACCCATAAGGACGATCAGTGATTTCCCAGGTTCCGTTAGCCAAGATGGAATCCATCTCGCAACGGACAGCCTCCTTCCAGTAGTCAGCATCAAGAGACGCATAGGCTTCTGAAATAGTCTTGGGTGTGTCATCCACGAGGTACACAATGAAATCATTACCAAAGGACTTTGCAGTCCTCTGTCTCTTGCTCCTTAAAGGAACTTCATTGTCATCCTCCTCGGGATTCTCAACGTGTTCTATCGGAATGGTGGATTCAGGAATCTTAGCTAATTCCTGACTAGATGAAACAGGTTTCTTCTGATTTGATGAGCTAGACATATCCTTCATAGGAAATATGTTCTCAAAGAAAGTCGCATCATTCGACTCCATAATCGTACCAACATGCATGTCGGATACCTCAGATTTTACTACCAAGAATCTATAACCAATGCTATTAAAAGCATAGCCCAGAAGAACACAATCTACGGTTTTAGGTCCAAGCTTGCGCTTCTTGGGAATTGGTATATTGACTTTCGCCAAACAACCGCAAGTACGTAGGTAGGAGAGTTTCAATCTTTTCCTTTCCCATTCCTCAAACGGAGTAATGGTTTTATTCTTTGTGGGAACTCGGTTTAGGACATGACATGCAGTCATTAGTGCCTCCCCCCACCATGCCTTGGAGAGACCCGAAGTGTCTAACATGGCGTTAACCAAATCAGACAACGTTCGGTTCTTTCTTTCAGCCACCCCATTTGACTGGGGTGAGTAGGGAGGCGTCCTCTCATGAATAATACCGTGTTCAGCACAAAAAGAATTAAACTCGTTGGAAAAATACTCTCCACCACGATCAGACCTAAGCCGTTTAATTTTACGATCAAGTTGGTTCTCAGCTTCGGCCTTATAGTTCTTGAAATAAGTTAAAGCTTCATCTTTAGATTTCAGAAGATACACATAACAATATCTAGTGGAGTCATCAATAAGTGTCATAAAATATTTCTTTCCACCTTTTGTCAATACGCCATTCATCTCACAAAGATCAGAATGTATAAGTTCTAGTGGTGCCAAGTCTCTCGCCTCCGCAGTCTTATGAGATTTGCGAGGTTGCTTAGCTTGAACACACACTTGACATTTGGAACCTTTAACAGTACTGAATTTCGGAATTAAACTCATATTTGCTAACCGCGTCATGCAACCAAAATTAATATGACATAGTCGTGAATGCCAAACATCACAATCATTATCGTGGCAAACATTATTAATAACTTTGGTGCAAATATCTGACAAGGATAAGCGGAACAAGCCTCCACACTCATAGCCTTTACCAGTAAATTGTCCATACTTGGAAATTACAACTTTATTAGACTCGAAAACCAACTTAAAACCATCTCGACATAAATGTGAGCCGCTGACGAGATTTTTATTGATGGAGGGCACATGATGAACGTTCTTCAGCCGCACGATCTTCCCCGAAGTAAACTTCAGATCGACCGTACCAACACCACGAACAGTAGCATGTGACCCGTTCCCCATCAGCACGGGGGAAGTCCCTATGACCTGATAAGAAGAGAACATGGAAGCATCAGCACAAACATGTACATTGGCACCTGTGTCAACTAACCATTCAGGTGAATGACAAACTGAAAGAATAGTGGGAACTATACCGTACCCAGAATCCTTCATCTCAGTGTCAGCCATGACAACATTAGCGGTCTTGCCGCTGTTCTCCTGCTGCTGCAGCTCATAACGCTTAGGGCACTTTGGAGCCCAATGGGTCAGTTCACCGCAAACGTGACATGACCCCTTTCTCTTCTTGAAGTTGGTAGAGTGCGACGGCTTAAACTTGCCATCGGGCTTGCCTTTACCCTCGGATTTCTTCTTGTTATATTTAGCCTTGTTGGGCGGGTAATGTTTCTTCTGTACCACATGAGCAGAAGAACCTACCTCAGCAACCCGAGCACGTGTATCCTTTGCTCTCGCCTTCTCTTCCACATCAAGAGATCCGATGAGGTCCATTACGGAAAACTCTTGTCTCTTGTGTTTTAGAGAAGTAGCAAAGGTGCTCCATGAAGATGGAAGCTTGGCAATAATGCCTCCGGCCACAAACTTGTCCGGTAACATACACTTGAAGTGCTCAAGTTCTTTAGCGAGTGACTGTATCTCATGAGCCTGTTGAACAACAGAGCGCTCATCAGTCATCCTGTAGTCATAGAATTGCTCCATGACATACAGCTCGCTGCCAGCATCCGAGGACCCAAATTTGGCCTCGAGTGCAGCCCACATATCCTTGCCGTTATCAAACGACATATACGGATCGACGATGGAATCATCGATAATACCGAGGAGGGCACTTTTAAACATAGTGTCCATATTCTCAAAGGCCTCCAGCTGTGCTGGATTGAGATCGCCCTCAGGCTTGCCCTTGGTGGCCGCATAGCAGCGCAAGGTTTGAAACCATAGCACTGCTCTCGTGCGCCACCTCTTATAGTCCACACCCTTGAAAGGGATTGGCCTTGTCGCCGCAATGACAGACGGCGCAGGTGCAAGAAATTGCCTATAATCAGGTTTTTGGATTGTTGAATATATTAGCAATTTAGCACATGATTTAATGCGAAATAGCAGCAGATGAATTGCGACAGTAGCAAATACAATAATCATGCAAATATCTAGATCTAGTACAGTAGACAAACTGATCCAATCTATAGCTAGAACTAGACATAAGAATTCCAGGAGTATCTCATACAGATGGAATAGAATTACGTACGATGGAGCGGTAGCGGCACCGCCGTTGTTGTTGTCCACGTCGGCCATGTCGTCGATGAAGAGGTTGCCGATGTCGGGGAAGAAATCGTCGTTGGGGAAGTGGTCGCCGTCAGCAGTCGCGCTCATGCGCTCCCCAAAAACCTGATCGCCCCTCTCCCGTACAGGATCACAAGAGGCGGGGTTCCGGAGGCCTGCTGTCCCTTCTCGCGGTGCACGCCGGAAGGAGGGATGGAGAAGACTTGAATAGGCGGCGCAGTGTTTTGGAACGGTATGAAAAAGTGGCGGCTAGGGTTTACCGTATGCGCGTATTTATAGGGCTGGGAGAGACGTGGGCGTAACTCCACGTCTGAGTCGGTTCGGATCCACGATCCAGAAAGGAAACGGAAACGGTTTTGGAATTAACGCGTCCGTCAATTACCAAATTAAATGACTCATTAAATTTTCCCAATCGACAAAATAAACGCTGTCGGCTCGGCTCATTCCCGCAACCCGCGGCGCGGCGCGGCGCGGCGCGTCGCGTCGTGACGAGGCGAGGCGTGGCGCGGCGGGCGGCAGAGGAGGAGGAGCGCGCGTGTGGCACACCTCTCCTCTTGCCTTGCCTACTCATACATGAGCTAGAATGGCTCACCTTATAAGGTGCTTCCACTCTCTTCAAACTAGCAATGTGGGACTAAACTTTAGTCCCACTCACTCCACTTATTATTCATGAATGGGCCATGACAATTTCAGGATTTTTAGTGGGCTTAATGGGCTAGCCAAGTGAGCCCATATGATGGAGCCCATGTAAAATTCCAACAAGAGCTGCCGCGTGAGGTGGGCATGCACCGTCCTACCGATCACCCGTAAAAGGGGCAATGCTAGCTCACGGGTGACCGGTGGGAAGGTTGATTTTCCGACATGTTATGTCCATTTATGGTAACCAATTGTTTAGGTAATTTTTCATTTGCATAATCCCTTCAAAAATTTTATGGGTCAAAGAAAGGAACGAGAAGAAACGGGAATGGAAACAAGGAGAGAAACGCGGGAGTAGAAGGAAAGAATTGCATGCGGGTGGGCCCCCCCATTGATTTACCTTGCATGTGCAGTCCGTATGAAAAATTAAAGGAGTTTTACGTCAGATGGAATTTCGACCTGGCTACAGGTCATCCGTAAAGAAGCTTTCCTGCCGTAAAAGAGTCATCCTGGAGAGGAAGGTGTATTGAGTGAGAAAGATTGTGATAACCCACAGGTCGTTGACGCAATTGGTACGCACACTCCACGTTGCTTCACGGGAGGAGAACATGTGGAGACTCTACTTATGGTCATCATAGTCCGAGCGGAGGATTACCACTTTGAAGTAAGACGAGTTGCTCAGTAAGATGACTCGTCACTGGAGCAGCAGTCCGCCCTAGTTAATTAGAAAGGCAAATGCTTTTAACTCGTAGATGTCCATGACTTCAATGGGCAAGGAAAACTTTAGAGGAGGCATCATGTGGCAAGTGCCGACGAGCAGGTTGCAGACCGCTAACCGGGTTATTCACAAGTCTAGCCGGACTTCGTCGTGTGTGTCGTAGACCTCACACTATTAAAAAAAGGCTTATAGCCCCGGTCATATCAATGACCAACATGTTTTTCTGTTCGCCGGCGCTATTACCACTAGCCAACATAAAAAAATGTTCGCGAGCGCTAATATACTACCACTGGCCAACAACACAACAAATGCAGCTCGCCAGCGCTAATATTCCGCTAGCAAACAGGATGCAGCTTCACTAACGGTAGTATCGTTAGCGATGGCGAACGGACTAAACGCTTCGCCGGTGCTATACTTATAGCTAGGCAACATGCCGCTTCTCCGGTGCTACTTACCGCTAGCGAACATCTTCTTTGGTTATTTTGATTTTATTCACACCGCAACACACCCCCCCCCCCCCCCCCCGCGCGCGCATGTGGACGCCTTTTTATATATGTAGGGTTTAGGGTCTAGTTGGTATAGAAAATTTGTAATTTGACCTTTTTTGACCATTCAAAAATAAAACGTAAAGCGGCCATAAATTTTGCATACTATGTCTACATAACGACTTTAATATATCAACAAAATCGTGAGAAAATTTTCAATCCAACCATTTTCATACAATGCACTGAAGATTATGTTTTTCCTATCACATAATGTTTTCAGAAGTTTAATACAAATAAGATTAAACCCGCACAAAAATATCCCTTTGATAAGTTAAACCGAAATAACATTACAGATTTGTTAATCCTCGGGTGCGTGAGTACTCCTTAAGTCTCGGTAGATCTTGAGGACCATTGGATTTATCTAGAGATTCGTCATGTTGGTAAAGCGCAAAGAATATGAAAAAACGTCAACTTAGGAGTCGAACAAGCGACGATGGTGCAAGGGCATAGTAAACTATTCACTAGTAGTATACTGAGTATTAGCGACTAATATAGGAGCCGGTTTTTCCATAAAAAAGAAGTGGCTCGAAAAGGTGACCCCTGAGCCTGTTTGTGTAGATAAACCGCTTCTAAAGAAAAACCCGGCTATAGTGATAGGGCGAAATCAATTACGCCTCCCAAAATCATAGAGACGGTTGTGAAATATAACCGACACAGTTTCGTAGATGATAGGAGCCGTTATGTATTACATACTTGTCCAAATTTTCATGCATCGACCTACAAAACCACCGGCTCATACCAGTATCTTAAAGTGTTATCCTTGGTCAAACAACTCTGAGCAAAGGTATATTTGGCTGTGTTTTCTTGCTATATAAGCACCCTACAAAAATGTTTTTCTTCGAGAGTATTAAGAAATTTTGTGTGTTGATAGCCTGTTTATACTTCCCCGCTAGTTGCATTCCTACCCTTGTTAAGTTACATCGAGTAAAAATTGCCACCTAATCTACTCCTCTGCAGCTAGCACACATCGATCTACTAAAATCATGTATCATCTGATCTTGCAAAGCTAACCATAAAACTGTTCTGATGCGTGTGTTTCAGTTAGCCACACAAGGATAGAAGAATACTCATCAACACAAGGGGCAACAAGCTTATTGTTTCTAGCATATGTACATTGTATCTATTTATATTATTGATCATGGCTGACGTTATCCTCTCTTTGATATCTTACTTTGTAAAATCATAGATCCATGCACGGCAACCGCACCGGCAGCTGTAATGGAGTCGAACTCAAGGGTCTAACTAAACACAGATATTCTTCTATCTCGCATGCATCTGATCTATCTTTCTGAGGCTGGAAAAAGAAAATATCTCGACATTCATGCAATGAAACGCATGTTCTCGATGGTAAAAGAGGAATTAGTGCTGGTCCAATGGAATTTTGGGCCGAGGGTAATTAACAACAAATACATTTATGTTTAACTTTTATAATTATCCAGATCTTATTTTAAGCATATTACACAATTGAAAATATTTTTTTATTTGTTGGCACCACATAACTTGGAATTTTACTAAATCTTTATCTATTGTTTGTTTGTACTAAATATTAATGAAAACTAAAAATCAATCTTATAAAAAAGGGGCTGCCCCAGATTCCAACCCCACGCATGCGCGCGGCCAACTGCCAACCGGACATTTTACTGCCCTGCCCCCGTGCGAACTGCACCGCCGTCCCGCGCAAACCTCCCATCGTTAGACCGCGCCACCAGCCAAGGACCGCCGACCGTCCAGCGCCTGACGAGACAAGGAGCGAATTGAAGCTAACAACAAGCTCATGAGCAGCTATTTCAACCCTAGTCCGATTTATCTTGAGCTTATATTCCGCCCACTAGTACAGAAACCCCTTTCTTTGGCGCACCAAAATAGCATTCTGTGGCGCACCCCCAAATTTGTTAGGTGCACCACAGAATTCACGCCACTAAAAAATAATTCTGTGGCGGACCAACCACCCTGCGCCACATAATTTTTTGGGACAATATTTCTGTGGCGCACCCACCTCCATGCGCCACAGAATTTGTTTTTTGAAATATTTATGTGGCGCACCCACCACCATGTGCCACATAATTTTTTTGGCATTTCAAAAAAAGCGGATCTGGCCGCCAGAATTTAGAAAATTTGTCGATGGTGGGTGGAGGAGGAGGAGAGGAGGATGAGGGGGGTCACCAGAGGTGGTGGTGGAGGAGGAGGAGGTCGCCGGAGGATGTGGAGGAGGAGTCCACCGAAGTTGGTAGACTGGGAGGAGCTTGCCAGAGGTGGTGTTGGTGGAAGAGGAGAAGCTTGCCGGAGGTGGAGGAGTAGGAGCCCGCCGGAAGTGATGGAGGAGGAGGAGGAGGAGGAGGAGAGAAGGGGAGTGGAGAAGTGGAGGAAAAGGGAGAGAAGAAGTGGAGGTAGAGGAGAGAAGGGAAGTGGAGAAGTGGAGGAGAAGGGAGAAGAGAAGGGGAGGGATTCAAATTTCGAATCCCGCCTAAAAATTCTATGGCGCACGGGCGAGGGTGGGTAACAGAAAGATGGCAATTCTATGGCGCACGGGGGTTGGGTTCGCCATAGAATTTTTTTTCCATTTTTTTTTTTTGATTTTGTAGGAAAAATGGGCATAACTTTCTTTTTCCTTTTTAAGAATCTAAAAAAAACCACCGGCCGAAGGCGAGTGAGGTTGAGTTCCTTTTTTTCTCTAGTTTTTTTTTTATATCTTGATCATTTTTTTCCGACATCATATGGAAAAGTTAAGTCCATTTTACTTTTTTTAACGAACTTTTGCTCAGAAAGTCAAATTTCATAATTCAAAAAAAAAAGTAGACCGTAAACTCCCGTGCATCTATAAGGGATTTATTTTTTGATGCTTTTTAGACCTGCAACTCTCCCGTGAAAAAACTACAAAGGCGTTACCTGGGGGTGTGGAGAGAAAAAAAATGTGGCCGCATGTGTGTTTGGTGCGCCACAGAAATGTCATATTCTGTGGCGCCACAGAATACGACATTTCTGTGGCGCACCAGATTACGTGCGCCACAGAAATGTTCGCCAGCAACGATTGAGGCGGGCTCCACTCAATTTTTGTGGCGCATCCTTCTCCTGTGCGCCATAGAATCCAACATTTCTGTGGCGCATATTTTGGCATGCGTCACAAAATTTAATTTCTATTGCGCACCATTCTCTGGTGCGCCATAGAATAGAAGTTTCCTACTAGTGGCCGCATGTTTCTGATGTTTCTCCATTTGTTCAATAAAATTGCTGAGCGGGTGAAAGCACATGACAATTTCTTTGTGCAAAATAGGAATGCCTCTGGAGAACTTGGGCATAGCACAATGCAGAAGGTGACAACCGCATTGCGGCAGCTAGGTTATGGGATCCCGACTGATCTTATTAACGACCATTTGGACATGAGTGAGTGTGAGAGCATCAAATGCGTCAAGCGGGTTTGCGGTTGCAGTGGTTGAATCATTTGGCCCTAAGTTTCTGAGAGCTTCCAATGCTGAGGACACAACGAAGATCTTGGAAATGAACAAGGCCCGAGGATTTTCCGGTATGCTTGGCTCCGTAGATTCTATGCACTGGAGGTGGAAGAACTGTCCTGCATCATGGCATGGACAGTTTAGAGGCAAAAAAAGGACTCCGCCAATATTTTAGAGGTCGTGGCTGATCATAAGACGTTGATATGGCATGCATTCTTTGGAATGCCTGGTTCATGAAATGATATCAATGTTCTTCAATGATCTCCTCTCTTTGCCAAGCTTGTCGCTAGTCAGTCAAACACCTATGGAGTTCCAAGCCAACAACCGCTCATAAAATATGGGGTACTATCTTGCAGATGGGATCTATCCACAATGGGATACATTTGTGAAGCTCATAGTTGCCCCGAAGGTAAAAATGAATGTGAATATGTGGAGAGGACATTTGGGATTCTCCAAGCCCAATTTTCTATTGTCAGCGGACCCGCGAGGTTTTGGGATCCAGAGTTACTTTGGAATATCATAACTGCATGTATAATCATGCATAAGGTGATTATACAAGATGAGCGTGTCTAGAATGTGGTTTATAGTACCTATGAGTTGATGGAACGCCCGGTGCGTTCTAAGAGAGGTGGAGACCGAAGTGAGCGCTGCTTGAATGCCTACCAAGATATTCGTGATGTTGATGTGCACATAGATCTTTAGAAAGATCTAATGGAGGAGCGATGGGCATGATACGTCATAAATGTATAAATAATTTCTGATGTTCCATGTTATTTACCACATGTTTGCTATACACTTTATATCATTTTTATCGAATTTTTGGACTAACCTATTGACAAGATGCCATAGAGCCAGTTCCTTGTTTTCTGCTGGTTTTAATTTCAGAGAAGTTGTTTTGGAAATATTCTCGAAATTAGAAAATTCGAAGCCCGGAAGTCTTAGAATTCCCGAAGGTTCCACGGAGTCGCGGAGAGGGGCCTCAAGGGGCCCACACCATAGGGTGGAGCCCCCCCCCCGGCCGCGCCGTGGGGTAGTGTGGGGCCCCCAGGCCTCCACCGCCTATGCCCTTTCGCCTATTTATTACCCTCGAGGCGTAAACCCTAAAGATATTTCATTCCATCCAGAAAAACACCCGAGGTCGCCGTCATCATCATCCCGAGATCGGGAGAGTTCTGGAGCTCTCCCCGGCACCCTGCCGGGGGGGAAATTCATCACTGAATGGGTCTACGCCACCATGCCCTCCTTCGAAGTGATGTGTGAGTAGTTCATCCATGGACTACGGGTCCATAGCAGTATCTAGATAGTTGTTCTCTCCACTTTGTACCTCATGTTTTGATCTTGTGATCTGCGTAACATGATCAAGATCATCTTTATGTAATGTTACATATTGTGTTTGTTGGGATCTGATGAATGTTGAATGCTATGTCTTCAGATTATCAATCTATCATGTTATTTTCATGCATATGTTATTTATGATCTTGCATGCTCTCTGTTATTAGTAGATGCTCTGGCCAAGTAGATGCTAGATTAGTGGGTTCATGCCTCCTTTGAATCTATGCTCGAGTGACAGAAACGTGACGGATGGAGGATGTGGTGTTGCAATTAGGGAGAAAACAACAATGCTTTGTCTAAGGATGATGTTATTATTTACATTACACCCTTTGTTTACTCAATTATCTGTTTCTTGCAACTTAATACCCAACGTTTGTTCGGATGATATTCGGAGGGTGGATTATAAGTCATAGATGCAATTGGATAATGGTTTATGTATTTTGTTGTACTACCCACATGAATCACATATTAATCTTTATGTCTTGCATATGCACTATGGTGCAACCTTCATTTATGTCAATTGCCCAGCTATAATTTGTTCACCACACATGGTATTTATCTTTCACGGAGAGACACTACTAGTGAACTGTGGACCCTGGTCCTTTTTCCTCATACGGATAAATCACCTACTCCTCTCATATTGTTCCAATTTTTTCCACACGATACGTTTAACCTCTTTGTGTTCATCAAAACCGGTGAGATTGACAACCTCACTGCTTCGTTGGGGCAAAGTGATTTGATTGTGTTGTGTAGTCTCCCTGTTGCTTCTAAACCGGTAGTGCGCCCTGCCATCTCAGCTGCTTCAACCTTCTGAAGTTACTCCTTCCTCCTACTGGTCGATTCAACCTTGGTGCGTTCTAAGAGAGGTGGAGACCGAAGTGAGCGCTGCTTGAATGCCTACCACGATATTCGTGATGTTGATGTGCACATAGATCTTTAGAAAGATCTAATGGAGGAGCGATGGGCATGATACCTCATAAATGTATCAATAATTTCTGATGTTCCATGTTATTTCCCACATGTTTGCTATACACTTTATATCATTTTTATCGAAATTTTGGACTAACCTATTGACAAGATGCCATAGAGCCAGTTCCTTGTTTTATGCTGGTTTTAATTTCAGAGAAGTTGTTTTGGGAATATTCTCGAAATTAGAAAATTCGAAGCCCGGAAGTCTTAGAATTCCCGAAGGTTCCACGGAGTCGTGGAGAGGGGCCTCAAGGGGCCCACACCATAGGGCGGAGCCCTCCCCCCCCCCCCCCCCCCGGCCGCGCCGTGGGGTAGTGTGGGGCCCCCAGGCCTCCACCGCCTATGCCCTTTCGCCTATTTATTACCCTCGAGGCGTAAACCCTAAAGATATTTCATTCCATCCAGAAAAACACCCGAGGTCGCCGTCATCATCATCCCGAGATCGGGAGAGTTCTGGAGCTCTCCCCGGCACCCTGCCGGGGGGGAAATTCATCACTGAATGGGTCTACGCCACCATGCCCTCCTTCGAAGTGATGTGTGAGTAGTTCATCCATGGACTACGGGTCCATAGCAGTATCTAGATAGTTGTTCTCTCCACTTTGTACCTCATGTTTTGATCTTGTGATCTGCGTAACATGATCAAGATCATCTTTATGTAATGTTACATATTGTGTTTGTTGGGATCTGATGAATGTTGAATGCTATGTCTTCAGATTATCAATCTATCATGTTATTTTCATGCATATGTTATTTATGATCTTGCATGCTCTCTGTTATTAGTAGATGCTCTGGCCAAGTAGATGATAGATTAGTGGGTTCATGCCTCCTTTGAATCTATGCTCGAGTGACAGAAACGTGACGGATGGAGGATGTGGTGTTGCAATTAGGGAGAAAACAACAATGCTTTGTCTAAGGATGATGTTATTATTTACATTACACCCTTTGTTTACTCAATTATCTGTTTCTTGCAACTTAATACCCAACGTTTGTTCGGATGATATTCGGAGGGTGGATTATAAGTCATAGATGCAATTGGATAATGGTTTATGTATTTTGTTGTACTACCCACATGAATCACATATTAATCTTTATGTCTTGCATATGCACTATGGTGCAACCTTCATTTATGTCAATTGCCCAGCTATAATTTGTTCACCACACATGTTATTTATCTTTCACGGAGAGACACTACTAGTGAACTGTGGACCCTGGTCCTTTTTCCTCATACGGATAAATCACCTACTCCTCTCATATTGTTCCAATGTTTTCCACACGATACGTTTAACCTCTTTGTGTTCATCAAAACCGGTGAGATTGACAACCTCACTGCTTCGTTGGGGCAAAATGATTTGATTGTGTTGTGTAGTCTCCCTGTTGCTTCTAAACCGGTAGTGCGCCATGCCATCTCAGCTGCTTCAACCTTCTGAAGTTACTCCTTCCTCCTACTGGTCGATTCAACCTTGGTTTCATTCTGAGGGAAACTTGCTACTATGCTCGTCATACCTTCCTCTTGGGGTATCCCAATGAACGTGTGTATAACGCGCATCAAGCTAATTTTTGGCGTCGTTCCTGGGGAGGAAAAGAATTTCTGCAAGGGGAGTCTCTCACTTCCAATCTCTTTACTTTGTTTTTGTTTTGCTTAGTTTGTTTTAATTTGTCTTGTTTGCTTCTCTTTATCAAAAACATACAAAAAAATAGTTATTATTCTATCTGTAGTTTTATTCCTGTTTTTAGTCTTGTTAAAATTAATACTCCTGTTTCGGTTACCTGGTCACATGAGAAATTATTTCCACTTTTAAATGAAGGAATGATGAGAGTTTGAAAGAAGCTTGGTCTAGAGTTTTTGATTGCTACTGCAAAATTGAACCTAAAATGACTCTAAGCATGTTTCTGCGTAGCTTTTATTTAGGTCTTGTTCTTTACTATAGACGTGCTTTGGATACTGTGGTAGGAGAAGATTTCCTTCATTGTGATGAACATCAAGCTTTTTATGATATAAAAAAATTAATTGTCACCGACAACAACTACTAGGACAATGGCTATAGGTGACTTAGCATCAGTGGCGCACCATGGAGCCGTGCGCCACTGATGTGGTTGGGAGGAAACATGTCCACGCATCTGTGGCGCACCATGTAGCCGTGCGCCACTAATTGTAATAGCATCAGTGGCGCACCGCACACCGGTGCGCCACTGATACCTGCACCCATGTATACGTAATAGAATCAGTGGCGCACCACTAGCCTGTGCGCCACTGATTCTATGGAGCATCAGTGGCGCACCGTCTAGTGGTGCGCCACTGATTCCATATACCATGTATGCACATTAGCCTCAGTGACGCAATACTAGAAGATGCGCCACTGATTCTGTTTATTTAGCATATCATTTCTGTTTAGGAATGTGTGGCGCACGCGCCTCTGATACGCCACGGATTCGTCCACGGAAGGGGGATGTCTCACTGTCGATCCCTCGATCCCCTTCTCTCATTCTATGCAGCCACAAGAACACCCGCGTGGTCGTGGGATCCCTGGAGAGAGCGTTGCAGATCTCATCCCCGGATCGTCCTCCTCTCCCTTCCGATTCCACCTCCTAGAACCACCAAACTGCGCACCCACAACAATCCCTATCCCAAGCTCTGCTCACGCTCTGTCCCAACCCCAAATCCAAATCTGCATCTCAATCGCACTACGAAATGCAGCCCAAGGGGTAAGCTTGGTCGCGTCCATCGAGCAGTACGACCACCGCTCCACCACCGTTTTTGGCTCCGGCACCGCCGGCGACTTGGCGGAATCCCTCTGGTCACGACGCTGGCTACCTGTAGGACGACAGGACGAGCTGCTGCTGCTGCTGCACCTGCACTTCTAGGAGGTAGAGGTACCGTGAATGGGATACTTGCTGATGAAGCACCGTCAGCTAGGTAATCTCTCCAGTCTCTCTCACATGTTGCTTCCGTATCCATTCTTGATCAATGCAAGACGCTCATCTACTTGCCAAACGCTAGGATCATATGCATTGGGAAGAGGAGAGTTTTTGCTAGGCAAATTTGGATTTTCTCAGGTCAACACCTGAGACAACATGTTTTAATATACTCTAGAGCTGCTGCCAGTCATATTTAGCAGTTCTCACGTATATGATGCCTTGATTTACTACTAGCTTAGCTCACACTTCACACTTGTGCTTCTCTTCACCTTGCCCGCTACTTGTCGTGTAATGAATTTCACTAATCATAGTACAAGGCTGGACCGAAATCATATTGATGTGGTTGTCTTCCCATTAGTTTTCGAGTCATCTTTCAACCCCAGTACTAGTGTATGCGACCAACATAAAAGCTGCTTTTTTCCTCTACTCCTAATGTTGCAACTAGGGTCTTAGTATCTAGTATGTAGCAAAAATAAGGCTCTTGTTTATTTCCTCATAATCTAGTGTCACACTAAACTGGAAGCTTAATGCAGCTTAATGCCCCCTTAATCTGATTTATTTATGGTAGAGTTTCCTATGTCCACTAAAGATTTATATATGTTTAGACTGAGCACAGTCAGCAACAACCATCTTTGAATGATATATTAAGTTGAATTACATATGTTCTTATGAGCTCTATCACGTACAATGCTTGTGCTTCTCCTAACCTTTCTTTCTCATTACTTTATTTTGCAAGAAGGAACGATGCCGACGGAACTGAAATTGGCAGAGGGAGGGATGTCTAGGAGGCCGTCGGCGGTGAGGCGAATGAGGCTTCCATTGGCCCTCGTCCCCGTAGCAGCTCCTCATCACGGCATGGCGTGGTCGGGGACCACGAGGAGATTGATGGATGGAGGGGCTCAGGGAGGCACTGCTGGAGCTGAACCTGGCCTTCAACGCCATGGCGGGGTGTCTCCAAGGCATGGTCCGCGGACGATGATGCTGACCGCCTGACTGTAAGTTGCCACCGAACTCCATTTCTCTTCCTACTCAGCTCAGCTTCAAGTCCAAGTCCAACTCCAAATCAAGAAATATTCAGTTTTTAATGCCAGGAGTGTATGTCTTTAGGCTTGTTCGTAATGTGTTTATGACCCTTGATTGAAATGCAGCATCATCTTGCTCTGTTTCTTGTGTCACACTACAATGTTGACTGCATTTTTAGATACAACACGTACACCCCATGCCCCGATCCTTTATTGATATGCATGCACACATGGACCATGCTCATCTTGCCCAGCTGAAGAAAAAATCCACAGTGCGCCGGTTGTACCTTGGTTCACGGCCTGTTCTAGATTTGTTGCTGCTGCTGCAAGTAACTGTTCATATTCAAAGCCTACACATCCAAATTCGAAATTCCATGCCATGGTTTGTTGTCTACATCTTCTAGCCTAGCTTGTAATGATAAGATAACCTGTAGACATACTTGCATGCTGTCCACAACCAAGCTTCTCTGTGAATACTTGTTTGGAACCTTCTGCACTTGTTCTCTTGGTCCGAAATATTATCTGCTACATCGTTATCATATGATGTTAGTTGTGTGGTGCCAGTGTTGAGAATTTCGCTAGGAGAGAGCACTATTTGGTCGGTGAAAGTCGCGGCTTATGACTTTGTTTATTATTTCTTTAGCCCGATGAAATTGTTGTTGGATACGTACAACCAGTTAGCATCCATGGATTGACACCTAAGTAAGCCAAAAAGAAAAGAAAAGGTTACATGTTATGGTCCTCAATGTTGTCAAATCGAGGAGGAGGATGGCATTTAGTTTGATTCTAGTGCATTGAGTAAATTTTGGGCTCAATCTAGAATTCAGCAGGGCATATCCAAAATTGTTCAGAATGATTCCTTTCAATTTTGTCAGACAGAGACGCTATCGAATTAAACCAGTACCAAAAAATGAGGTTGGGTGGCCACAAGTTCGTTGCTTCCGACTTCAGTTCCTTTCAATCATCGTTCACAATATCTACACAAAGCGGGGATCTTCTACGCCGTCATTCAACCGCCTAACAGAGACATAGACGATCGCCTAGAGATGCAGGGTGACTATATAGGCCGTGGACGATGTTGTCAAAAGATGACATCATACCTCCTGTTCAGAAGTCTTGAGGTGTTTCCTAATTACCGAGATGTCATTATACTTTATCCCTAGCTAGCTAAGCTAACTTGTTTAAATTGGTCTTTTTTTCGAGAATGTTGAGCTATCTCTCATGTTTTGCAGTTGCCGAGGGTTTACGTGGTCTTTAGGGGTAGGGTTCCAGGGGTCTATGCCCATTGGGAGCAGTGTCACAAGCAAGTGACAAGGTTCAGTGGCAACTTTTCAAAAGCTACAGTACTATAGCGGAGGCGGAGGCTCGGTGGATGAAACACTTGCTAGAGGAACATGATCAGAGGAACAGGAACCGGATGAAGACATTTGCCGTCTTTCTTGCCACGATGACTATAATTCTGATCTATTTCTGTTGGTAGTGTAGGTGATTGTCCCCTCGTTAAGTTGTAGTGTGATGAGATTGATGAACTTGTGTGATGGACGACTTGCTACTAGGTAGACTAGTATGTGTTGATGAAGTTGTAGTATTTAAAACTTATTAGTATTTCTAATTTTAGCTATGAATGTGATGATGAACCAGATTGCGATAATGATAAGCTTTCTTTATTTATACTACTTTGCAATATGTTATTTGAATTGTATATAACCTGTATAAATATATGTATACATACCATATAAATACGCGTACACACAAAATTGCGTAAACGTATATAAGAATCAGTGGCGCATCAAAAGGAATCAGTGGCGCATCAGTGTGATGCGCCACTAATTCCCTAAAGTGTATGCATACTCTAGAGAATCAGTGGCGCACCAAAGTCATGTGCCACTGATTCCCCAGAGAATCAGTGGCGCACATTTAGGGAATCAGTGGCGCACCACTTTGGTGCGCCACTGATTCGCTGCGCCACTGATGCCCTTTTTCCTAGTAGTGAACTCACCTTGTAGCTCTGATAAAGGCTTTGCAAGTATTTTTGCTAGATTGAATACCCTTGAGACACATGTTTCTTGCTTAAGTGAGGGTCATAATCGGATTCGTGAACACTTTGATCATGTCGCAATAATATCTGAAGCCTCAAATATATTCCCTACTATGAAGGTTACTATTAATGGTGAAACTTTTCATGCCCGTTGTGATGTTATGTATGAATTTTGTCTTATGCCTAAAGAAATTTATGAATCTTTGAACACTTGGAGACTTTTCTGAGGGAGGAGAAGAAATACGACTCAGTAATAATGCTACTATATTTCCCATTGTGATAGATGAGGAAATATTTAAAAAAAATACTATGGAGAATGGTATCCACTGATTATCTTGTTATTGAATGTGTAGGAGAAGGCAAAATTACCCTAGGAAGATCTCTTCTGAAGCTCTTAGGAGCAACTATTGATATGAGAAAAGGAACAATGACTTTTTTTCCTAAACTATGTGCAGACCATCGGTTCCCTGACAGAAAGAATAAGGGTAAGAAAGGTAAAGGTAAGCCTCGTAACAATTTGGATGCTTATTCACTTGAAAATACTTGATTCCATTTTTCTGGGCCTAGCTAAAAGGCGTTAACGAAAAATACTTCTTGGGAGATAACCCATGGTTTTATTTTTGCTTTGTTTTTCTCTGTTTTCTTCGAGTCAAGGGGATGTATACTGCTGTAGAAACTCCTTTTGTATCTTTCTTTTCATGTTTTAGTAGTGCCAAGTAGAATTTATGACGAGAGTAGGAATTGGTTTTCAGATTTCTGCGTAGAAAACAGAACTCTGCTGTCCACCGTAAAAAATCATGAAAAATCCAGGAAGATCAGAATGACCAGATTTTTTTGTGCTTATTCCTCGTCTAATTATGCAAATTTTTTGTTCTTTAGGTTTTTAGATTTGAGCAACGTAAGTTCCTTGAAAAAATTCGTCTTTATAGGGTGTTCTAGTTTTGAAAGATACTACCATTTTTCTTGCATCGCCTCTTTTGCGATGTCAAGTGGATTTATTTGCTTCACAAAACATCAGTGGTTGTTGCTAATGTTTAAAATTATCAATAGTACTTGTGCCATATAGAACCCATGGAGTTTTATTTGTTGCACTAACCCTCTAATGCGAATTACTGTTTGAGTATGGTATGAAGGAAATTTTCAAGTGTCAAGAGAAGAGGTGATATATGTGATTAATAAGAGTGCAAGGTCAAACCTTGGGGATGCCCCTGTGGTTCATCCAAGCATATTTTTAGAAGAATCAAGCATATAAGCTTGGGGATTCCCAAGGCATCCACTTCTTCATCAACTATCTATCAGGTCACTTATCGTTAAACTATATTTTTATTCGGTCACATCATATGAAGTTTACTTGGAGCGTCTGTTTTTTTTCTTTTGATTTCTTTTTTTCTTTGCTCCAATAATATCGTTGGACCTAGAATCCTTGTTACGAAGAGAGAAATGCTCCTCTTTTTCGGTTGAATACTTGCTTTGGTAATATTCTTAGTTTTTCTTCTAGTTACTGTAAAAGTTCCTGTTCAGATCTTGTTTTCATTGCATCTCTTATTCAAAGTTGTTACTTTTAGTAGTGTTATGTGAGTACTCTCATGTTTGCTTTTTGTAGAATGTAGAGAATTTTTGTTAAAACATATCTTGTATGGTGCTTGTTGGGAAATAAACTGCTGCTTGAAGTAGAATTTTCAACAGTGCAAGTAGAAGCTTGTATTGACTCTGACTAGAACTTTTTCATATCATGCTAGATGTTATTTTAGTTTTAAATCCTTGTGGTTATTGAGTAGCATGATTATCCTCAAATAGCTGAGAGTGTTTAATGTGTCATTGCAAGAATCATGAGTTGTTCTTGTCATTTTGAAGCATAAAATTGCGGTATTCTCCTTTGAATGTTTTATTTGGTTAACTTGGCGCATGCTCACACTATGTTTATGACTATGAACCAATCACTAATAGCCTATATGATCATTTAGTTTTAGAATTTGTGGTACCACTTATGCATTGATTAATGATGTTTATGTCGCTATGCATGATTATGGCTCTTAAGCTCTCTTTATTTTTTGCTCCCTGTCTTTTGCTAGCCTCCACCTGTACTGAATATGAAGGACGCAACTGGTGTAAAAGATCATCTCTGTTTCTCTTTTGTTTACTCGTGACATATTGTATGTGTTCCCTCTGAGAAGGGCCTTTCTTTTATTTTTATGTTGAGTCTCCATCTTCTAACTTTATGCATAGTTGAGAGAGCATATTTGCCATTCTGAGATTTATGTGCATATGTCCCAGAAACATCATTAATTGATTCATGATGTGTTATTGCTTGTTCTCTAACTATTTGTTCTATTCTTCCTCTTGAAACTTTGAAGGTGTGATAGCATTTATCTTTTGCCCCACTCTTAAGAACTTGCGAAATATCACCTTGCCATGATTTCTCTATACTTGAAACAAGCGTATATGTTTCTTTGCATTGTTATTCATGATCTTTTATTTGTGTTACTTCTCATGAGGCAAGGTGATTGTTATGCTTTATTATTAAAGTTCGATTATCATGTTTGTGTTTAAGTTCTATGATCTTAGCATACATATGCTTTTACATTATGATCATTAAGTTTATGTTGGTAGCATGTTGATACGTCATAAACGTATCCCTAATTTCTGACGCTCCATGATCATATTATGCAAATTGCTACGTGGTTTCTCCCTTATTTATAGAATTTTCATACATTTTCCGGGACTAACCTATTAACAAGATGCCTAGAGCCAGTTCCCTGTTTTCTTCAGTTTTTTAGTTTCATAAAAGTTGTTCTGGAATTATTCTCGCAATGGGAAAATTCGAAGCCCGGAATCCTATTTTCCCCGGAAGCATCCAGAAGACCGAAGAGGAGTCGAAGATGGGCAGCAGGGGCCCACACCATAGGCTAGCGCAGGTCCCCCTTGGATGCGCCAGCTAGGGGTGTAGGGCCCCTAGAGCTCCACCGCCTTTGCCCTTTCGCCTATTTAAGCCCCCCGGATGGAAAACCCTAAGTATCTGATCAAAATCCATAAAAAAGTTCCGCAGCCGCCGTCACCGTTAACCCTAGATTAGGACGGTTCTGGAGTTGTTTTCCGGCACCCTGCCGGAGAGGAAATCATCACCGGAGGCTTCTACATCACCATGCTTACCTCCGGGATGATGGGTGACTAGTTCACCCCTGGGCTACGGGTCCATAGCAGTAGCTAGATGGTTGTCTCCTCCTCATATGCCTCAATGTTTAGATCTCGTGAGCTACCTATCATGATCGAGATCAATTGTATGTAATTCTACATGCTGTGTTTGCTGGGATCCGATGAATATTCACCTTATGCCAAGTTGATTATAGTCTTTATTGCATATGTTATTTTTTATCTTGCATGCTTTTCGTTGCTAGTGGTTGCTCTGGCCAAGTAGTTTCTAGTGAATCCACGAGGGAGTATTTATGCTTGATAGTGGGTTCATGCCTCCTTGTTGCCTTGCTCGAGTAACAGAAACGTGAAGGGGGAGGATGTGTTGTTGCCATTAGGGAGAAAACAGCGGTGAGAGTACCCGCGTGTATAATCATTGCTTACATTACACACTTTGTTTAATGAAATTATCAGTTGCTTGCAACTTAATACCTAAGGGGGTTCGAATGATAACCTGAGGGTGGATTATTAGTCATAGATGCAGATGGATGTCGGTCTATGTATCTTGTTGTAATGCCCGCACTAAATATCATAGTAATCATCATGTTATAATGTGCACTACGGTGCAACCTTTATTTGTCAATTGCCGAGTTGTAATTTGTTCACCCATCATGCTATATTTTATGGAGAGACACCCCTAGTGAACCGATGAACCCCGGTCCATTTTTCACACTGTTAATCAAACCACAAAAATTTCCCGCTCTCTCTACTTTCTGCAACCATACAACTGTTTTCTACACTATATGTCTAATCTTTGTTTTCAGCAAGACCGGTGAGATTGACAACCTCACTATACCGTTGTGGCAAAGTATTTTGGTTGTGTTGTCTGCAGGTTCCACGTTATTGCTGACACCGGTGAAGCGCCAGCACCACCGTAAGTGGCATCAACCTTCTGAAGATTCTCTTTCTCCTTCTTGATTGATAACCATGGTTCTTAACTAAGGGGAAAACTCCTACCGTTGTGCTCATCACATCCTCCTCTTGGGGTATCCCAACAACACATATCAAGGATTTTTCTGGCGCCGTTGCCGGGGAGAAGGAAGTCTTCTGGTAAGGGGAGTCTCTCACTCTCAATCTCTTTATTTTGTCTATTTTCCTGTTTTTATTTCTGTCTTGTTTTTCTTCTCTATATTGAAAAACACAAAAAAATAGTTCTATTCTAGTTGTTATTTTTGCTTTAACATGCTTGCTATCAATGTTTGATGTCTTTGAACCTAGATCTTTGAGGCAAGGTGGGTTCACGGATGAACAGCAAAAACATTATAAGGAACACCGCTTGTCACAAAAAGGGATACACTTAAGGGAGCAAATTAATAAATTGCATGACTATGCTAAAAACTTGTGCTCTACATATAATATTACTTGTTGCTTTGATAAATAATGTTGATCTAGGACGTATAAACACCTCCCTTTTAAATGTGAGTATAATGATAATGTTACCATATCTTCTTACGTTAAGGGAAATTATGAATTATATGATGTGGAACAAATTGAAGAATTTATTGCTTGGAAGGGTGCATTCGAAATTGCCTATTTGCTTGAAAGTATTAATAATGCACCTTATAAATATGATATTTATTATATACTTGAATATTGCTTTGATAATTACAAGGATTGTAATTACTACATAACGGATTATCTTAATAGATTCTCTTTCCCAAAGGAAGAGACTAATGCCTTGCAGGAAACTATGGAAGAAGAAATTGCTGAAACTGGAAGCTCTTTGGATGAAAAAGAGGAGGAGAGTGATGATCAAGAGAAGGAAAAATGGAACCCATGTCTACCTCCCAATTATAGTAACTCTTTAACTCATACATTATTTGATGAAAGTGATGATCCTATTGATTCTTTTGAAATATCTCTTTTTGATGAAGTTGATACTTGCTATACTTGTGATCTTGATACTACTCTGAAAACTTGTGAGAATGATATTTATACTATTATTAATGATAATCCATGCTACTTTGATAATGCTATGAGAATCCTCTATTTATTCCAACTATTGATATGCATGACAATCAGGAAGTTTGCTTAGAAAATTTATATGATAATGCTCTTGATGATTGTCCTATGTTACTTGATGTTATAAATCATAATGCTATTGATAATAGAATTGCTATAATGTGTCCTATACCTTTTATGAGTGATCAATCATCTTGTTTTTCTATTGCTAAAAGTGGAAAAAAACTGATTTTAAATTTTGATCCCACTATTTTTGAGCTTGATATGAATTGTGTGATTTTAAACCATGACAAACATGATTTATGTGATAATTATGTTGTTGAGTTTGTTCATTATGATACTGTAAATTATTATGAGATAGGAAAATATGATTGTAGGAATTTTCATGTTACTAAAACACCTCTCTTTTTGTTGAAAGTTTTAAAGTTGTTGTTGTTCTACCTTCCCATGATCTCTAGTTTGAGCTTCTTTGATTTATTTCTTTACAAGATTCCTATACATAGGAAGTGGGTTAGACTTAAATTTGTTTTATACTTCAATTCATACTTCGTACGTGAGCATCTACTTGATTCCACCTTTCTGTGCCTAGCTGAAAGGCGTTAAAGAAAAGCGCTACCAGGAGACAACTTGTTTTATTTCTCTGTTTTCATTCTGTTTTTCTTTGTTTTCTTTGGTGTTCTTTGCACATGGGTGTTGTATATTTCCTTAGCAACCCCGGTGTATCTTTTATTTTTTGCTTTTGTTGAGCCAAGTAAAGCCTCTAGTGGATAGTTGACACTATATTTCGGATTTATGCACAGAAAATAGATTTCTGCTACCCACTGTTAATTCCGTTAAAACTCACATAAAATTAACCTGATCTTTTTTGTGCTTAATCCTGAGTTATATATGCAACGTTTGTTATTTTACCACTTTTTGATTTGAGAAACAGAAGCTTTTCAAAAAAACCGATCTCTGCCTGCTGTTCTGTTTTGACGCATTTCTGCCATTTATCGCATTTGCATCTTAATCTCTTTCTTTTTGGTGTTCTTTTGAGAAATAGTTTTAAAAGAAGTTGTGACCGTAGCTAATGTTTTTTTGATTGCTAGTATTGTGTTGAAACTGAACCATGTGAGTTTATTATTTCGATTGCACTAATGTTGTTAATGAAGATTGTGAGAATTTTGATATGAAGGAAGTTTTCAAGGGTCTAGAGAAGAGGATGATATGATGTGATCAAGAAGAGTGAAAAAACTAAGCTTGGGGATGCCCCGGTGGTACATCCCAGAAAATTCCAAGAAGACTCAAGTGTTTAAGCTTGGGGATGCCCAAGGCATCCACTTCTTCATCAACAAATTATCGGGTCACTTATAGCGAAACTATATTTTTATTTGGTCGCATCTTATGTGCTTTACTTGGAGCGTCTTTTATTTTTGTTTTAAGTTTTCTTTTGCTTTTTGTTTCAGTTTGTTTTTACTTTCATAATAAGCTTGTTTGGAAGGCAGCATTCTTTTATTGGAGAGTGACACGCTCCGATTTTTCATGAGAATACGTTGTATTCTTAGTCTCTGTTTCGGTGTTGCATTTATTTAGCTCCTGTTTTGCATGCATCTCTTATCAGAGCTGTTAGTGTTAGTAGTATTATTTGAGTACTCTCATGTTTTCTTGCTGTATCATAAAGAGTATTTTTTTTAAAGCATGTTTTGTATGGTGCTTGTTGGGAGAAAGAAAACTGCTGCTTGAAGTAGAATCTATAACAGTACTAGTCGAAGTTTGTATAGATTGTGGCTAGAACTTTTTCATGCCATGCTAAATGTTATTTTAGTTTTAAAGCCTTGTGATTATTGAGTAGCATGATTAGCATCAAATATCTGAGAGTATTTAATATGTATTGAAAGATTCATGAGTTGTTCTTGTCATAGTAAAGCATCAATATATGGTATTCTCTTTCGAATGTCTTATTTGGTTGACTTGGCGCATGCTCACACCATGTTTGTGACTACAAACCAGTCACGAATAGCCTCCATTACCACTTAGTTTTTGAACTTGTGATACTTCTTATGTTTTAATTAATGATGCTTATGTCCCTATGCATGATTATGGCTCTTATGCACTCTTGATTTGTCGCTCCCTGTCTTTTGCTAGCCTCCACCTATACTGATTATGAGCTCTACTCGTGCATCCAAACTCCCTTAAACCAAAGTTTTTCCCATTGTGTCCACCATACCTACCTACATGTGATATTTAACTGTCATTCCAAAGTAAATTGCTCATGTGTTACTTTTAAAACCTTCAAAATTATTCCTGCTTTGTGTTCTTGTTTTTGCTCATGAGGACGTCAATAGAAAATCTTCATCTCATTTGTTGATTGGATTTCACACCCTGGACTAGTGGCTTCATCCGCTTATCCCAATGATAGAAGAGCTGGCAGCGGGGTGCCCAGCCCCAAATTAATACAAACAAATTATCTTCACTATTCTTGCCCCTTATCATATCAGTCAAAGCATAATTGTGTAAAAAAAAGAGAAACAGGGATGACCTTCTACACCAGTTGCGTCCTTCACCATGGGAGCCGCTCTTGTGAATCCTCTCCTAAAATATAGATATTCCTCCACAAATGTCAAAATTTTAATACCTCTGTTTAATAAAATAAAAAGCTCTAGCACATGAGTGATCCTTGCTTCCCTCTGCGAAGGGACTTTCTTTTACTTTTATGTTGAGTCTCCATTTTCTAACTTTATGCACAGTTTAGAGATTTTTTTTGCCATTCTGAGTTTTAAGTGCATTTGTCCCATAAACATAAATAATTACTTCATGATGTGCTATCATTTGTTCTTAAATTATTTGTTCTAGTCTTCCTCTTGAACTTTGAAGGTGTCCTGGCATTTATGTTTTGTCCCACTCTTAAGGACTAGCGAAATACCACTTTGGCATGCTTCCTCTATACCTGAAACAAACGTTTACCTTTCTTTGCATTATTATTCATGATCCTTTATTTGAGTTACTCTTCGTGATGCAAACTAACTGATATGCTTTATTACTAAAGTTTTATTTTTCATGCTTGTGTTTAAAGTTTTATGATCTCAGCGTGCATACGCTTTTACATTAGATTGATCAAGTTTATGTTAGTAGCATGTCACCTCAGAAATTATTGTTTTATCGTTTACCTACTCGAGGACGAGTAGGAACTAAGCTTGGGGATGCTTGATACATCATAAACGTATCCCTAATTTCTGATGCTCCATGATCATATTATGCCAATTGCTACATCTTTTCTCCCTTATTTATAGCATTTTCATACGTTTTCCGGGACTAACCTGTTAACAAGATGCCAGAGCCAGAACCACCATTTTCATACGTTCTGGAAATATTCTCGGAATTGGAAAATTCAAAGCCCGGAAGTCCTATTTTCCCCGGAAGCATCCAGAAGACCGAAGAGGAGTCGAAGAGGGGCAGCAGGAGGCCCACACCATGGGCTGGCGCGGGCCCCCCTTGCCGCGCCAGCTAGGGGTGTGGGGGGCCCCTGGAGCTCCACCGCCTTTGCCCTTTCGCCTATTTAAGCCCCTCGGATGGAAGACCCTAAGTACCTGATCAAAATCCCCGAAAAAGTTCCGTAGCCGCCGGCACCGTCAACCCTAGATCATGAGGGTTCTGGAGCTGTTTTCCGGCACCCTGTCGGAGAGGAAATCATCACCGGAGGCTTCTACATCACCATGCCTGCCTCCGGGGTGATGCGTGAGTAGTTCATCCCTGGACTACGGGTCCATAGAAGTAGCTAGATGGTTGTCTCCTCCTCATATGCCTCCATGTTTAGATCTCGTGAGCTGCCTATCATGATCGAGATTGATCTTATGTAATTATATATGTTGTGTTTGCTGGGATCCGATGAATATTGATCTTAGGCCAAGTTGATTATAGTCTTTATTGCATATGTTGTTTGTGATCTTGCATGCTTTCCGTTGCTAGTGGTTGCTCTGGCCAAGTAGTTGCTAGTGACTCCAAGAGGGAGTATTTATGCTTGATAGTGGGTTCATGCCTCCTTGTTACCTTGCTCGAGTGACAGAAACGTAAAGGGGGAGGATGTGATGTTGCCATTAGGGAGAAAACAGCGGCGAGAGTACCCGCATGTATAATCATTGCTTACATTACACACTTTGTTTAATGCAATTATCTGCTGCTTGCAACTTAATACCTAAGGGGGTTCGGATGATAACCTCTAGGTGGATTATTAGTAATAGATGAAGATGGATGTCGGTCTATGTATCTTGTTTAATGGCCGCACTAAATATCATAGTAATCATCATGTTATAATGTGCACTACGGTGCAACCTTTATTTTTCAATTGCCCAGCTGTAATTTGTTTATCCAGCATTATATCTTTTATGGATAGACACCACTAGTGAAACTATGAACCCCGGTCCATTTTCCACACTGTTAATGAAACCACAACAATTTCCTTCTCTCTCTACTTTCTGCAAGCATACAACTGTTTTCCACACTATATGTCTAATATTTGTTTTCAGCAAGACCGGTGAGATTGAAAACCTCAATGTACCGTTGGGGAAAAGTATATTGGTTCTGTTGTGCGCAGGTTCCACGTTGTTGCTGACACCGGTGAAGCGCCAGCACCACCGTCAGTGGCATCAACCTTCCGAAGATATCTTTCTCCTACTGGATTGATAACCCTGGTTCTTAACTAAGGGGAAAACTACTACCGCTGTGCTCATAACACCCTCCTCTTGGGGTATCCCAACAACACATAGCACATGTCACCTAAGAAATTATGTGTTTTTATCGTTTACCTACTCGAGGACGAGTAGGAACTAAGCTTGGGGATGTTGATACGTCTTAAATGTATCCCTAATTTCTTATGTTCCATGTTGTTTTCATGTTATTTCCCACATGTTTGCTATACACTTTATGTCATTTTTATCGATTTTCCGTACTAACCTATTGACAAGATGCCACAGAGCTAGTTCTCTGTTTTCTGTTGTTATTACTTTCAGAAAAGTTGTTCTGGAAATATTCTTGGAATTGGAAAATATGAAGCCCGAAAGTCTTAGAATTCCCGAAGGTTCGACGGAGTCCCGGAGAAACCCAGAGTGGGGCTCACACCATAGGGCGGTGCCCCCCGGTCGCTCCGTGGGGTGGTTTGGGGCCCCCAGGCCTCCACCACCTCTTCCCTTTCGCCTATTTATTCCCCCCGAAGCGTAAACCCTAAAAATATATTCCACTTCGTCTAGAAAAACACCCGAGGCCGCCGTCATCGTCATCCCAAGATCGGGAGGGTTCTGGAGCTCTCCCCGGCACCCTGCCGGGAGGGAAATTCATCACCTGAGGGGTCTACACCACCATGCCCTCCTCCGAAGTAATGGGTGAGTAGTTCATCCCTGGACTACAGGTCCATAACAGTAGCTAGATGGTTGTTCTCTCCACTGTGTACCTCATGGTTAGATCTTGTGAGCTGCCTACCATGATCAAGATCATCTTTATGTAATGCTACATGTTGTGTTTGCTGGGATCTGATGAATGTTGAATGCTACGTCTTTTGATTATCAATCTATCATGTTATCTTCATGCATATGTTATTTATGATCTTGCATGCTCTTCTATATTAGTAGATTCTCTGGCCAAGTAGATGCTAGTAACTTCAAGAGGGAGTATTTATGCTCGATAGTGGGTTCATGCCTCCTTTGCATCTGTGCTCGAGTGACAGAAATGTGACGGATGGAGGATTTTTTGTTTCCATTAGAGAGAAAACAATAATGTTTTGTCTAAGGATGATCATATTGTTGACATTACACACTTTGCTTACTGCAATTATATGTTGTCTTCAACTTAATACCCAACGTTTGTTCGGATGATATTCGAAGGGCGGATTATTAGTCATAGATGAAGTTGGATAACGGTCTATGTATTTTGTTGTAATGCCCGCATGAATAACATAATAATCTTTATATCTTATATATGCAGTACCGTGCAACATTCATTTTTGTCAATTGCCCAACTGTAATTCGTTCACCACACATGTTATTTACCTTTCACGGAGAGACACCACTAGTGAACTATGGACCCCGGTCCTTTTTCCTCATACTGAAAAATCACCTACTGCTTTCATACTTCTCTCATACTGTACCTAATGTTTTCCACACCATACGTTTAACCTCTTTGTGTTCAGCAAAACCGGTGAGATTGACAACCTCACTGCTTCATTGGGGCAAAGTGATTTGATTGTATTGTGTAGGTTCCATGTTTCTTCTGAACCGGTAGTGCGCCCTACCATCTCAACTCCTTCAACCTTCTAAAGTTACTCCTTACTCCTACTGGTCGATTCAACCTTGGTCTCTTTCTGAGGGAAACTTGCTACTGTGCTCTTCATACCTTCCTCTTGGGGTCTCCCAACGAACGTGTGTATCACGCGCATCAGGGCATGGTATGGAAGGAAAAGATCAAAGTAGTGCACTTGCTTTTATGTGTTTGTATGTGATATGACTTGTTCTCGTGTGATGATTTGTGATCAACTTGTTGGACCATTCGTGTAATAATTAAGTACTATTGAATTATTATTTGTTTAAATTTATTTTAGCTTATTTATCATGTTTTTTGTTGATATATATGTGCAAACATATACAAAATATGGAGGTAGTTTGGCCGGAGTCGTGCTCTACATAGGGAAGCCGTTGTAGCAGTGCGGTGCCCTATCTTGGCCAGCTATAAAAGCAATAGTTGTTTTGCTGCCCTAAAACAGAAATAGGGCAACCCTATAACACCCAAAGTGGCTGCCCTATATAAGGCTGATGTTAGAGATGCTCTTCCGCTCTGACATCCTAGGAAATTTTAATAGGGGACACCATGTTTCTCATAATGGTAAGATTTTCCAGGAACAATGCACATGGAAAAAGAAATAGTCACCATGCCAATCTCAAATAGAACAACTAACACGATGTCTGCCCACTTTTGGGACAACATCTCTACTGATATTGCTGGAATACGAAATACCCAACCTTGTTGTCTACTGAGAAGGTGTGACCAGAGAGATAAGCTTGATAGGCGTTTGCGACACTTGCTAGGTTGATTGCTCAATTACCCTTGAGCTGAAATAGAACAATGCAAATAAACTAAATCCGTGTGTTGAGAAACCAACAATAATCTCCTTTCATTTTTAATACCTCTAAATCTCACTCATAGAAGTACAATAACAACACTCGCCCAAAAGATGAGTCTGGCCATGAAACCATGCGAGCCTACAGATTTAATCAACTCATGAATTAAACCATGCTAAGTTCTTCCCTCAAACTATTATAAGAAATTCCACGTAGAACCAACATGAAAACTGAACTTATTTTGTATCATGAAGCCTAGCTAAGTAAGCTAACTATGGCATAATTTGAGTATCCACCGCCGTTGTTTGAAGAGGTAGAGTGCACCATCGCCAATTGTTCTAGGGAGAGGGAAGGAGCTAAGGAGCACAGACCATTGGAATTAAGTTCATTGTAGAAAGACAAAACTAACACTATAACACATCTTCATAATGTGTAAATGTCAGAAATACGAAGATCCAATAATTTCTGGGATAGATAGTAATGAAACTCACATTTTCTATAGCATTCAAGTGGGGTACAGTATGGGTAGAGATAACCAACGTCGGGTTGCAGGTGAGTGGTTCTCGTACAACAGAGTAGTTGAACCAACATGATCCATCGCTGCAATACACCGAGCTCCGGTGGTGGCGGCCACGCCTGGCGGGTGCGCACCAACCATGTTTTAAATAGCGGGCTCTAGAAGATAGCCCCGACCATCAAAATGGGGATATAGCAGGTCTAAATGGGGCTATAGCCGGAAATTGTACATGAATTCATTTAACCCCAAGATTCTCAAAAGGCTATAGTTGGGCAATAGCCTGCTATTTGAAACTATGCCCACCACTAGAAGTGTGTCGCATGGAGAAGTATATTGACCTGGTAGCCAACGTCGTTGCAGAAAAGGCTGTCGTGGCTGCTCCGGTTCCTGTAACAGCTAAACGGGAGGGAAGGTGAAGCAGGGGTGGATGCGTCATGCGGTCATGCCCCATCGGTCTCCAACTTGCGACCATTCTTGAAACTCGGGAGGAGCTCGATGGCGTCCAACCCCTGATGTGAGGATATCGATGTTCAAGGCAAGAGCGGCTCTATCGCTCAGTGGAAGACGCTCGTACGGAGATAGGCAAATTCGGCTCGGCAGAGGAGGTCGGGAGAACGGGCGCAATTTTGCGTTTGCCTAGCATGTGTGCACCCATCCGTGTGCCTCAGCCCAGCACGACAGAGCTCTCACATTGATGGCAACCACCTTGTTTTGAAAGGCATACCAGTGGGCCATCAGCCCGTCAGCAATGACGTGGCCGACGAGGCATTAGTTGCGCGCCGCCGGAGTAATGAACGGGGGAAACTCTTCTTCGATAAAATTAGAAGGAACCTTTGTCTGCACAGAGGATGTCGTTGCCGGGGAAGAAGACGCCTGACGCGCCGGGGTGCAAAAGATATATACCCCCATGAGGTCCTGCCGGGGCGGACACTAATTCATCTACGTCTTTGTCCTATCCTATTCCTCCATGAAATCCTCGTCGATTGGAACTTGGACTTCCTGGCAGTGGAACCGATGCCTCCGGCGGTCAAGTAACATGCCGATACGCCAATAGAAGGTCGCATGTGGTAGCTGTGGCAATGTGGATGCCATGGCGGCGTAACCGTAGTACCACAACTTCACAAGGTATCATCAAGGCTGCAGGACCACATGAGAACAAGAATTATCATGGTGTGTGGGTATCAGTCAGCGCGAGGAATAAGAATCCGGCTGGAATGCACGAGCGCGAGTTGCCCTTTGCGGAAGCGCCCTATGGAGGCCACATAACCATGGGCGCAAGACGACGCACATGAAAGCCGAATGGAGAACACTTCGTCAGCTAGCTGGGTTCTCGGTAGTATATGTTTCTGTTACAACAAAATTACATGCGCTATTGGTTTATTAGGATGTTTGTTATAGGATCGCTAAAACAAAGGGGGAAGAGGAGTCTTTGGTTCAGCCGATGGGGCTGTCATTCTTTAGGTAAATAGTGAGAAGTGTGACACCGTACCACCACAACAATCTTAATAGTAAAAATATAATAAGGGGGCATAACACGTTTAGCATATGAAGAGTTGATAGGAACATACACGAAGGGGGAGCCGGCGATTTGTGCCAGCGCCTAGGGCGGCCAGTGGTTGCGGCATCAGATGGGAGAAGTGTCGGTAGTCATGTCTCACGGAGTAGGCGAGTTCACCGAACTATATTAACAAAGCTTGATGTCGTCATCATGATTTGATTTGTTGATTCACGGTGGATCGGTTCCGTACCTACGACGGTAACAATACTAATGATTAAAGTAATTACCAATAGGTAGTCCTTGGTATTTGAGATCATAGAAGATCCAGGTCGTGCCTCACAGCTACGACCTGTCATAATAGTACAAATTTTTAATACAAAGTTATGGTAAGAATGGATGCAAGTATTCATAAAGAAATATTTAGATATCCCATTGCATGCTGAGTCTAATGAACAGAGTAACCATTCAATCTCATAGGGTGAGACCAGAGAAGATCGGGCGTCATGCCTCACGCTCCTAAACTGCCAGAAAACTAGAGATCTTTAATACAAGGTCGTTGGAGCAAGAGACTCAAATAAGATGCTCTAGAATTCTGGTGCAGCTAACTAGTCGGAGTGTACAAGTTTTTAATGCAAAGGTGATGGGAAGCATGTTTAAAAATATTCAGAAGATATCCTATTCCTGACAACAATGACTAAAATAACCATTGGAAGCCAGTTCAATCTTGTAGTCTAGATCAGAGAAGATTGGCTTCGTGCCTCACTCTCCTGACGTGTCAGAATAGTACAAATTTACGCAAAGTGATGGGAAGAATAGAAGAATATTCGGAATATAGCCCATTGCTGACACTGATGACTAGGGTAATCATGGGAAGCAAGTTGAATCTCGTTAACATAGATTTTTTATACTGACCTATGCAAACATAGATTTTTTTATACAAGATAATGGAAAGAGTAGTGCATCATAGGAAAATATTGGGAAGAAGATGTATCCGTGTTAGCTAGTACTATAAGATGACCGAAGTAGCTAGGATAGCAATATACTTTGTGTGGTTGATCAGGTGGACAGCTGGGCAAAAGAATGGAGGAGGTGAGGGTGGTGGAGTCGTGCCTGGTTACGCCCAGTGAGGACTGAGGAGACACCGAGGAAACGGCTTTGGCTCTCCCAACTGAACGTCATGGCCACTAGAGCTAACACACCCGTCGTGTGGTTCTACGGAACGCCGGGCCCCAGAACCGGCGTGGAAGGCAACAAGGAGTTGGCTACCAGGGTGAAGGTTGCTTTGGCCAAGGCCTTGGTGGCCTTCTACCCCATGGCCGGCCGCCTCAGCAAAGACGGCAGAGGTCGGGTGGAGGTCGACTGCAACAACCAAGGAGCCCTGACCCTGTTCGTTCTTGCTCAGTTGGACCACACCTTTGATGACTTCGACATGTTCTAGCCATCGCCCAATCTACGGAGGCTCTCTATTCCACGCATCGAGTCATCATCAAGTATCATCTGCGGCCTCCAACTGACCTTCCTCAAGTGTGGCGGTGTGACTATTTACTAGACAAAAAGTATCTAGACATGTTTTAGTGCAAGATACATATAAATATATAAACTAAAACATGCATACTTTTATACGGAGGGAGTAGTATATTTCAATTATCGACTCGCCAATCTATCTACCCTCTGCGACTCCAAAGTAGATGTACCTACGTACACTAATAGTAAGATGTATAGATACATCTATTTTGGAATCAGTTAAAAATTGGACCGAGGAAGTATCTGCCGTCTAAGTAAAACAAGCATGTCGCATGCATGTGGCCATTGCGTCTGATTGCTGTCAATGTTGTGGTGTCGTTTTTTATTCCTAGCTTTTACTTGCCCATATATAAATATAAATATATATAAAGTAATACAAAAAGTCTTAAGGTGTCGATGCTCAGTTGGTTGGTACCTCAATCGCCCCGAAGTTGTATGTAATTACCCACATATGTCGTCGCCTCTAATTCATAAAAAACGGTTCGTGCGATTCATGACATAGTTTTAAATAGCCCGCTAAAGCATCGCTATACCTGTTTGGACATGTTGCGGCTAAATGATTTCATGTACAATTATCTATAGTGCCGCTATAGCTGTTTTTAAGGGTTGCCTCTATATGCGATAGCCCGCTATTTAAATTTTTTATTCACGGCCTCATTCAATTTTTTCCGTCTGCATGTGCTTTCTATGCCGTCCTTGATAAAGTCCAGTAGGAGAGTACTCACGGTTGTGAGTTATTTGTATTCGTGTTTGCATCCAAATAAACACGTCAAGTTTGAAACCAATCTCATCCGGCACGTGTTGCCTGCATGGCGTCAGGTTGGCAGAATCCGTCAATATTCTGATCCGATTCCAGCATGAAAATTTTCACTACTCCTTTTGGCCGGGGACGATTTCCATCGTCTCAACCAGAAAAAATCTCAGACCTTAGGGTTCCCAGTTGATAATACGGAAAAATCTGGCGAGAGAGACGGGCGAAGAAACGAACCACTAAAAAGGGATCGGAAACTCGAATACGAGATGGTGTAGAGAGCACACCGGCGTCGCCGACCCTGCCCTGTTTCTCCGGGAGGGGCGGCATGTCGACGCGATGGTGCAGAGAGCACACAGTCTTCGCTCACCCTACCCTGTTTCTCTGGGAGGGGTGGCATGCCGACGTGATGGTTGATGCACGTGCAACACCCCAATAGGAAGGTACGAAGAGCACAGTAGCAAGTTTCTTTCTCCAAGGTTGAAACGACCAGTATGACAAAGAAATCACTTCCGCAATTTGATGCAGCTGATGTGGAAGGACGCACTACCAATTCAGAAGCAACGTGGAACCTATACAAAACAATCAAATCACTTTGTCCCAACGAAGCAGTGAGGTTGTCAATCTCATCGGTTTTGCTGAAAACAAAGAGGTTAAACGTATGGTGTGAAAAACAGTACTTGCTTGCAGTAGATAAAAAGAGAACAATGATGGCAGTTGGAAAACAGTAGTAACAAAATGAAAAATGTGGTTTTAGTGGTTATATTATCAGTATGAGGAAAATGGACCGGGGTCCACGGTTCACTAGAGGTGTCTCTCCAAAACAGATAGATAGCATGTTGGATAAACAAATTATAGCTGGGCAATTGACAGATATAAATTTTGCACCGTAGTGTATATGCATGACATGATGATTGCTATGTGATTCATGCGGGCATTAAAACAAGATACATAGACCGTTATGCAACTACATCTATGACTAATAGTCCACCTCAGAATGTCATACGATCAACCCTTGGGTATTCAGTTGCAAGCAACAGATAATCACAGTAAGAAAAGTGTGTAATGTAAACAATAGCATCATCCTTAGACAAAGCATTGTTTATTTCTCCCTAGTGGCAACATCACATCCCCACATGTTTGTGTTTATGTCACTCGAGCGTGAGCGAAATGAATACATGAACCCACTATCGAGTATAAATACTCCCTCTTGGAGTTACTAGCATCTATTTGGCCATTGCATCTACTAACAACGGAGAGCATGCAAGATTATAAATAACATACACATGAAAAGAACATGATAGATTGATGATCATTGGACATAGCATTCAATATTCATCGGATCCCAGCAAACACAATATGTAGCATTACAATAAGATGATCTTGATCATGTAGGGAAGCTCACAAGATCTAAACATGAGACATAAAGAGGAGAGAACAACCATCTAGCTACTGCTATGGACCCGTAGTCCAAGGATGAATTACTCATGAATCATTCCGGAGGCGGGCATCGTGGTGTAGAGCTCTCTGGTGATGATTCCCCTCCTAAAAGGGTGCCGGGGAGGGCTCATGAACCCTCCCGAACTAGGGTTCACGATGACGGCGGATGCGGATATTTTTGGTTTAAAAGGCTCTTGTATTTAGGTTTAACCCTTCGAGGAGAATACATAGGCGAGAGGGTAACGTCGGTGCGCAGCCGGGAGGCTACACAACCTTGGGCGCGGCCAGGTAGTGCACCCACCCAATGGTGTGGGGCCCTGTGGCTCCCCTCCGGGTCCCCTCAGGACTCCGTGTGCGCAACGACTTTCTAAAACTTTTGGGCTTTGAATCGTCCGATTCCGAGAATATTTTCAGAACAACTTTTCTGAAACTAAAAACAACAAAAAACATGAATTGGCTCTATGGCATCTTGTTAATAGGTTAGTCCTAGGAAATCAATAAAAAGGCATAAAGTGTAAAGAAAACATGTAGCATATGGCATGAAAACAACATGGAATATAAAAAATTATGGATACATTTATGATGTATCAACATTGCAGAGAGCACAAAACATCGTGGACCCTTCCCTGTTTCTTCGGGAGGGGCGGCAAAGCACAAAAGTTGTTTTTTGTGTGTTTGCACACGGTAAAAACTATTATTTATATTATTTTAAAAAACTATTATTTTCTATTAAATTGTATTTTTATTTATCTAATTATAATAGTTACACTTGTCTAACCCCTTTTGACGTCAGTCATAGTGTAAATGAAAAGTTTGACTTTTCCACAGCGAGGACCAGAGTTTCACCCAATCTGAACTTTCAAGTGTTGGAATCCCACCAAAACTTAGGTGGCGTCATACATATGTGTACAAGTATGTCGGGTTGTTGATGTCCAAGATGGAAAAAAATGCTAGTGATATTCTAGTGAGTTCCTGAACTTATAGCTCGCACTACAAAGAAATGGTTTACCACCAACGTGAGGTTTTTCTTACTATTGGCGGGGAAGTCACATGTCATTGATCTTGCAACAGTGTTATTTGTTATCACCAGCATTTTTTTCGGCATGCCTGTAATAGTTCTAGTACCAGTGGCATGAGATATTACTGGAGAGGGATACTAATGTGTCAATTTCATATCCATTTTTCCCCATGGTTTTTCAAATGTTAACATTGAGATTTCAGCATTATTCTCTATTGGTTTACACCTTTTATATTGATGTTCATCTCAATGTTATTTTTGGATGAGCATTTCACCACTATAGGTTTTTATTAGGATATTACTTGTTTTTCCTTTTCTTTGTGTATAAATACCCGTAGGTGGAAATCAGAAATGAATTCCTATGGAATGAGACAATAAGAGACATCAAATGCAGGCCATCTGGAATGTTTTACGAAGACTATTTTTCCACAAGACCAAATTAATATCTAACAACATGATGTTGTGCTCTTGTCCATATGAGCCCAACGAGTCCAAAAACACCCAAACAGGGTTAGTATGAAGAAATGGCATCCCGTGCAAGTTACTAGAAACTTGAACGAGTACTCGTACGGGGATAGGCCACCGTACCATACATGTTTGGATCCGAATGTCAAAACAAGAATATTTGTTAAAGGTCGAACACCATGTAAGGAGGGGAAACCCTGGCAATGCCTGTAATATTTTGGTAACGTACCTTCAAGGTTAAAGTTACTCTAAATCAGAAACGTAGTTAGTCATCCCATTCACATCACTTTATTTTATAAAATGACTAAATATTTTCCCCTTAACCATTCACACTAACCCATGCAGAAGTATAGGAATATACAAATAAAAATTATTAAGTACACAAAATCATGCTGGTCTACGCTGCCGAATATAAAATTTTCCCTACTAGTCCTCCAAGATCACTATGCAGGTACCGAGACATTCCTATTGATGTAGTCATAGAAGAGTTCTGAACAATCATAGATCCTTAACAACTAGACCTAGTTGCATGGATGTCGCTAAGTCTTCCCTCGTCAAGGATTACACGTGTAATCCCTCTTATAGTGTGTGCACGCGTACGCTCATGTCAACCCATCAGCACTCCGCCATTCCAAACTTGACACGTACGAACAGAGACATCCTTCCAACGTTACTAACTGGTAGCTCTAACCAACGGTGATTAGAGCTAATTATGAAACTAGAAGTTCTCAATACATGAGAGAAAACTAAAATTAGAGCTAGACCTAATAAGGAGAGGAAAACTCAAAACCCAATTAGAAGAGGCTCTAATTTAATTAGAGGGGTTCTAATTTAGAAGCTTTGATACGTCTCCAACGTATCTATAATTTCTGATACTCCATGATAATATTATGCCAATTGCTACATGCTACACGTTTTCCGGGACTAATCTATTAACAAGATGCCAAGTGCTAGTTCCCTGTTTTCTGTTGTTTTTTATTTCAGAAAAATTATTTTGGAAACATTTTCGAAATTGGACCCCACAAAGCCCGAAGTGCCTATTTCCCCCGGAAGCTTCGAGAAGACCGAAGAAGAGTCGAAGACGGGCACCAGGGTACCCCACCATGGGGTGGCGCGCCCTCCCCCTGGCCGCGCCAGCTGGTGGTGTGGGCATCCAGGGCTCCACCGCCTTTGCCCTTTCGCCTATTTATTCCCCCCAGATGGAAAACCCTAGACATCTGATCAAATATCCCCGAAAAGTTCTGCAGCCGCCGTCATCGTCAACCCTAGATCAGGATGGTTCGGAAGCTGTCTCCCTGCACCCTGCCGGAGAGAAAATCAGAACCGGAGGCTTCTCCATCACCATGCTTGCCTCTGGAGTGATGTGTGAGTAGTTCATCCTTGGACTACAGGTTCATAGGAGTAGCAAGATGGTTGTCTCCTCCTCATATGCTTCCATGTTTAGATCTCGTGAGCTGCCTATCATGATCGAGATTGATGTTATGTAAAAGTATATGTTGTGTTTGCTGGGATCCGATAAATATTGAACTTATGCGAAGTTGATTATAGTCTTTATTGCATATGTTATTTGTGATCTGGCATGCTTTCCGTTGCTAGTGGTTGCTCTGGCCAAGTAGGTGCTAGAGACTCCAAGAGGGAGTATTTATGCTAGATAGTGGGTTCATGCCTTTTTTTCGCCTGTGCTCGAGTGACAGAAACGTGACGGGGGAGGATGTGATGTTGCCACTAGGGAGAAAACAACGGTGTGAGTGCCCAGGTGTACAATCATTGCTTACTTTGCACACATTGTTTAATGCAATTATCTGTTGTTTGCAACTTAATACCTAAGGGGATTCGTATGATAATCTGAGCGTGGATTATTAGTCGTAGATGCAATTGGATTACGGTCTATGTATATTGTTGTATTGCCCGCACTAAATATCATACTATTCATCATGTCATGAATATGCACTATGGTCCAACCTTTTTTGTAAGTTGCCCAGCTGTAATTTGTTCACCTAACATGCTATCTTTTATGGAGAGACACCACTAGTGAACCTATGAACCCCAGTCCATTTTCCTACACTGTTAAACAAACCACTACAATTTACTCCTTTCTTTACTTTTTGCAAGCATACACTATATATTTTCCACACTATACGTCTAATCTTTGTTTTCAGCAAGACCGGTGAGATTGACAACCTCACTGTACAGTTGGGACAAAGTATTTTGGTTGTGTTGTGTGTAGGTTCCGCGTTAGTGCTGACACTGGTGAAGCACCATCACCACCGTCAGTGGCATCAACCTTCCGAAGGTCCTGTTTCTCCTACTGAATTGATAACCTTAATTCTTAACTAAGGGGAAAACTCCTACCGATGTGCTTATCACACCCTCCTCTTTTGGTCTCCCAGCGAGTGCAAGATCTGCACGATCAAGCTCTAATTAGTCTCTATAGTTCTACTAGAGAGAGGTTTGAGAGCTAATTGTGTGGTTTTTATGAGCTTTGGGGTTCTTTATATAGTGGTAGGGAGGAGATACTTGCTAAAAGGGAGGGGGGTCCTAGTTGAGCTAGGAGGAGGGTGGCCGCACCTTGAAGGTGGCCGCACCACCGCCCTTAGCCCAACTCGTATTGGGAGGTGAAGTCCACCTCCACCTCCTCTCTGCCTTACTATTCTATTTTTCTCCTTTTCCCGCTAATAAAATAAGGAAAAAAATCAGGGGAATAATACCAACTTGTGTAGCCACTAGGGCCCATTTGGCATTCCCTTCAAATAGGGTTCGGCCATGAGGGGGACATCTGCCCCGTCCCAACACTTCTTCCTTATTTGGAATGTCCCAAAAACTCTTTCGGAACGTGTGATCCCTATAGGTAAAATCATCAATGTTATCTAACGATGTTAGAAACACATTTCTAAAACCCGGAACATCTCATGTACTCTGTCACCTCTCATATAAAGTCTTCCTAACATCGGCATAATTTCTCTCTTATAGTAAATTTCCCGAAACCATTCCGATTGACACCGGAATTATTTCTGTGACATCGTAACGACAACAAATATTCATAAAACTAATAACAACACAACTAGGAAAAGGCTTATAGCTTAAACCGTATCACCTGAGGGGTACTGCAAATCGACGCCGGTGGTGGTGTATGAGCACAAAAACAAATAATAGTACTAGCGTGCCAAATTTTCTCCGCCATAAAAAAAATACCACCGGCGTGGCCTCTATTATTCGACGCAAGTGGTATGTTTTACCGGAAAGATTACCCTGGCCTCAGTAATAAGTGGCGAGGACGTGAACAACACGCCAGTGGTTCAGATATACTAACGATGTTATGTTATAGTAACATGCATGTGCTATTACACGCAGTTATAACCAACCCTATCGGCCTCAGTATCCACCTTGTTTCGCGCCGCCGCCACCGACGTTCTTACTCCTACCTCCACCTGATGCGCCTGTTTTCCCTGCCACCATTGGAGACACCCGCGCTTCGCCGACCTCCTCTCCACCGCCACCAACATTGTTACTCCTCCCTCCACCACCTGCGCATCTTCTCTTTGCCACCACCGACATCGTTGCTTTGTTGCCTCGCCTCCTAGCCGCGACCAACCCTGTATCTCTTCGATGCTGATACCCAGTCGCGGACCCTGTCGCCTCCCAGTGAGTAAACCCCCTTTACTTCTCCTTTTGTGTGATTTTCTAGACCTATGAAGGAGATGCATGTGCATAAGGTGTTTGCCAAAATTACTTTATATATTTTCGGTTCTACGGTGAGATGTACCATTCATATAATGTGTTTAATTTCTATATTTGTGAGATGTATCGTAGGTATATTCAAAGGATCGTAATAAATTAATAGTTAGATGAATTGTTAGAAAGTGACACTATATAATTTTGTTTTGTTTTGTTTGAAGGTGTCTACGCATGAGGTCACCCATGTGCACGAGAAAGGTGATGTTGTTGCTCCTCTAAGTGCACATTGTGAGTATAGCCACACCATTGGCGTAATCACTCGAGATTTTTGCAACATAAACGACGCCACACTGAAAGGGAGTGAGAAAACCAGTTTGCGCCAACTTCTACTCGGAAGGCTTTACCAAAGGCACAAGTCTCGTCACCCTACGAAAACTTAAAAATGAGGGGTAATCATGTGAATGTGCGTGCTATGTTAAAGTTCTCAAAATCCTTACATGGAAACACATGAGTTAAGTATTAGTTTTGAACGATCTCAGTTCCATTACACTTTCTCGATCATACCCAAATATCACCGTTATTATCCCCAATTACGGAAACACGGTTGATGATATCCAAAGTATAACTTTCGATTGTGAGGTCACTTGATATTATTATATAGGAATTATAGTCAATGAAAAATTCATTTGTACTTTGCTAAAATACATTACAATTGTTTTGTCTCTTTTTTGCAACAACATATACTTGTGTCGGTCTAGTACTATTGTTACCCTAACAATAAACTCTTCTATTTTGCTAGAATTTTAATCAAGTCCATGATTAGGAAAATGTGATCATCTCACAAACCCTAAGCTAATGTTAGAGACAACATTAAGAACTCTTGTATATTCATGTCTTCACACACGCACAAAAATTCTCCTTTAAAGACTCACTTTTCAAGTGTTATAGCGGTTGTAGCATTGATGACATAAACTAAATTTTGGACTTGGAGATAAAATAATATATGAACATTATTGTCTCTAGGGCATACCTCCTGCAGTCTCCCACTTGCACTAGAGTCAATTAATAGTCTATTTAGTATGATGACATAACACCTATAGAATTCCGGTGTTATTCACACTTTTCCTGTGGTACCTTAGACTATTGTCCTTCACAATTTGATCTTATAAATTTGTGATAAACTTGTGTTTAGATTTATCGGAAATTGGATCTGTGTGAACCCGGTTCCCTGCCAACATTAATAATTTAATCGTCTCCGAATGAATTTTCATATGGTTGTTTGAAACCTCTCTAAGTCGAATGATTTTTATCCAATAACTTGCAATCTTCAATGTCTCATATTATGTTGCAACTATTCACAACAATATATTGTAGAGTCCAGTCATAATACTCTTCTTGATATTCATACAACATACAATATTATCAATTGAATTATTATAACCTTAATTAAAATTATTAAAGATTTGATTTCATAATTCCACCACAAATACATAAGTGAATGCTTCTCACAATATTATTTGTAGCCATACAAAATTAATTAAGTCTTTTTATACTATTAATATTACCGTCAAATATTTATGTGATAAACATCTCACCACAATATTTCTAGATTTTATTACAAACAATTAAATCCATAAGATTCTTTTACTTAACTCTTTCTTCTTTATACCAGTTTTAATAAACAATTTCGTCAATGGAAATCTACGGTTATTGTATGCTTCCTTCTATGACTATGAGATTGGTCAAATGAGAAAACTATTATGATTTGATCTCAACCCTTTATATTTTGCTCACCAATGACTACGAAGGTCATGTATTTTGCAAAATATCATGTCATTTTTACTTCTGTGAGAAAATACTTGTCTAATTGTTATTCAATTTTTTTCAGAATTATACTTAGCACACCCATCATACTCATGTTTATTAAACTGATTAATCTATCTCATAGATTCTGAATTTAATAATACGTTTTATGTTATTACATTAAAAACCTTTTTAAATATTTAGACGAGGTAACTTTCTTTAAGTTAGGTCTAGCCAAATTAAAAGATCATAATCAGCTCAGACTAACTTTTATGTCACTTCGCTTTATATAATGAAAAAGAAGATCTTTTTGTTCCATTAACACGACTGACTTAGTACTCATAGTCTCATACTGATGTCCCAAAGTGGGTTGGGTCACGTTACGTCGTGGTGAAGGCCCCGGATCTTTTATGCGGAGGCCTTGGTCGATTTGTTTTTTCCATTTTCCGTCAATCAAAGTTGTGGCTTGGTTTAAAATAAAGTAAAATGTGCTCCCTCTGTTCCAAAATGTAAACATTTTTAGCAAACTGTTTTACCTCGCTAAAAAGGCTTACATTTTGGAACAGAGAAATATGTATTAAGTTATTTCTCGTCGAAAAAGAGTTTACGTCCAATTTATAAATAATAAATCAAATACACACAGTCATACAAATTAGGTTTTAAGTAGCAAGTTAAAAGCAATAAGTCTGGTGGGACAACAACACGGGTAAGCCAAGATTAAAACGAGAGATGGCTATACAACTCCGCATGGAGTAGAACTCAACTGATCGTATACTGTTATTGCCGAAAGGTCACAGCTGCGTTTGTTGTGTTTATCATGCCAAAGATGCAACAAATGTGTGACTTTGGTTTCAAATTTGATACTCCTCCTATACCACAATGGGGACGCGGAACGCTGGGACCCTCATCAAAGTCGTAAAAAGAGGAAACGCCGGGACCCAGCCAGAGCTTCTCCTCTAACTGTACTATATATATATAGAAAGAGAGCGGCTCGAGAAGGGGGCGAAGGATTAAAAGAGAGCGAGATGGCTTCCCGATCCTCGTTTATGTCGGTGTTCGCTCACGCGGACCTGGTGGACGTGATGCTGATGGTGCTGGGTCTTCTGGGCGCCATTGGGGACGGAATTTCGTCGCCGGTGATGCTGCTCATCACCAGCCGCATCTTCAACGACCTCGGCAGCGGCCAGGACCAACTGGAGGAGCTCAGCTCCAAGATCAACGAGGTACTCCTCCGCGATATCCATGACAAGTACGTAGTAATAACTTAATTTATAACTACTAACTTGGAATTTTATTCCACTGGAAATCGACCAGAACGCGATGAGCCTTGTCTGGTTGGCGTTTGGCTGCTGGGTCATGGCGTTCCTAGGTGAGTGCGATATTATTCCTTTTTAGAATTCGTCTACCTATACATACACATCGATCTAGATATAGTCATATACTAGGAAACATGCCCGTGCGTTGCTACGGATCTAGAATAAACCAAACTCGAGAGATAAAAAAATCACCACCAACAACTCTAGAACCAAAGGATGATTTTTTTTTACAAAGTGTGGATTATATATTACTCAATAATGTAAATAAAGCGATAAATCTCTTTCTATCACTTGATATAGCTCATAATATGGATTAATACAAGTATATAATAGTATGTTACACATTAATAATCATCTAATAAGTGGATAGGTGGATAAAGCTTTGAACCGGATTCACGGTGACAATAATTACACCCATAGACATAAAGAAAGCTTGTGAGGATCTTTCTAAGCAATGACATCAGGTAAAGCATGTGCTCATTATTCAGCCTAAGGTAACCCATTTTCAGTGTTCCACTAAGTAATATGGTAGAGAGTTTGTACATTATGGTTGTTTTCTGTTTCACTTGGTCATATAATGTCTTCCGTCAAGCTAGCTCATAACTGAATTTTTCCATAATAGCAAACTACTTGTAATGCTTAACGCTATATGAATTAATTGTACGTACACATTTTCCTGTTAATTCATGAGCATGGTTCTTGAGATCATAGCTGAAACATATACTAAAGTCCTAGAAAGTTCCCAGTAACCCATCGAAGTCGAATCTATGCAGACATGTACAATGCTTGGTCCAATGGTTCTCAAACAACGAAGTATCTATAGGGAAGACTCCCCTCTTCGTCACTTTTCTATAGCAGCTGTGATACAAAATTAGATGAGTATGTAAAATATGGAAAAATAGGATCATATCGTGATGACTGTTATGGATCAGTCAGTATCAGCTGCCCATGTTTGCCCACAATGTGCATCGGGACCCTTAGTTCTTGAAGTAATAAAATCGACGGAAGATATTAGTCTAGCCCAATTTACCTAGACATTTAAAGCAAGCGCAATAAATCTAGATTGATAAAAGTGCAGAAGTGAAACAAAAAAATCTGCACTTTGCATATGAGATAAATCTTATACTTATAAGAGTAATTTACTTAGAATAGAGAATTAAGGATACAATAGTTTCTTGGTCAGTGGGCGTAGATAGTTAGGAAGCATCGATGAAGTGTCTGCCATGTTTTTTCTCGCGGCCACCTCACATACGGCAGTGGCCACCCAATCAATTCTTCTTCAAACATGCTGGATTGGTCAGAACTTGGGACTGATATTGGAGAATCATGTGAAGCGCACGAAAGATCACTGTTGTGCTTGCACCCACATGCACGTAAACTCCTATTCAGCCAGATAGCTTACCGGAGAAACCATGAACGTGCATGAGGAAGTTGGACATGGAGTCTTCTGCGTCCTCGGTAGCTGTGACCTGCGATGTCAAGTGAGGGCAGCGAACCGGCATGGTGGCCACGACATGAACGTTTGTGAGAAACGGCGCGCGCACATCGCCTTCTCCAACCGGGTTGCTGAGTTTTGGCCGCGAGCTCTGCGTTGGAGAGCAACAACAGCTCCTCTGCTGGCAGTAGCAATACGTCTCACCATTGCAGAAGATCAGAGCCATCTTCGTGCTAGATTTGCCAACGACTTTCAGGTAGACGGAACAATTGCCTGCCGGCATGAGTTCAACACATAGACTCTCGGCCAGCTCATCTACTCCGAGCTCTCGTATGCGGAATTGTGGGAAAGTCTCCTCAAGCCTCTCGGCAAGATCGTTTCCCCTGGCCTATCGGCATGACCATCTCCTCCCCTCGCCAACGTCATCCTCCTGCCACAAGGTCTAGGCGAGATCGTCGGCCACAAGGTCCCGACGAGATCATCTCGGAGCTCTCGCCCGCCCAAGCAGGAAGTCGAAGCCAATCCACCGATGGTTGTCTGGCGGCGGCGTTCGTGCAAAGCGCGTCGGAGCCCATTGATTGGACAAGAGCCCGCGATAGCCCCCGGCCGCCGCCTCAAGCCATGGTCGCGCGCCTGATGGAGTTCGTGACGTCTTCTCCCGCACACGACCTGCCCTCCTCCAAATAAGGTGTTGGGCACGATAGGAAATCAAGGTCTTGACACCAATCGCTCCCTCGCTTTCCATCGATGTTGTGGGTTAGGGCAGGCATTGGGTACTTTTTGTTGTGGTCGATATCATCTACTCGATCTCGCGTAGATGCGTGTACATATAGGGTATTTATCTGCGGGCAGACTCTAGCTGCATGTTGAGATTGTAAATCTAGTTGGACTCTTATCGCTGATTGGTTTAATATATATTTTCTAATCCTAATTGGACTATGGATGATGAGTCAAGGTAGAATGCGAGCGTGGGATGCAATGCGATTAGTGGTAGGGTGGGTAATTTATCTCAACTTTGGGGGCAATTTTAATGACGGACCAAGTAACCAACCAAGGAAGCCTTAACGCTTTTATTATTAGGTAAAGATATATATAGCTAGCTTATATATATGATGTTTGTGCAGAGGGATACTGCTGGTGTCGGACCGGGGAGCGGCAAGCGTCGCGGCTGCGCGCACGGTACCTGGCTGCGGTGCTCCGGCAGGACGTGGAGTACTTCGACCTCAAGGTGGGCGCCATGGCCGAGGTGATCGCCAGTGTCACCAACGATAGCCTGGTCGTCCAGGACGCGCTGAGCGAGAAACTCCCCAACCTAGTGATGAACGCCTCCATGTTCCTGGGCAGCTACGCCGTCGGTTTCGCCGTCCTCTGGCGCCTCACACTGGTTGCTCTCCCATCCATCCTTCTTCTCCTCATCCCGGGCTTCATGTACGGCCGCATCCTCATGGGCCTCGCGCACCGGATCAGGGAGCAGTATTCCGGAGCCGCCGCCATCGTGGAGCAGGCCGTCTCCTCGGCGCGCACCGTCTACTCCTTCGCTGCAGAGCGGGACACCATGGCGCGCTTCTCAGCATCCCTGGACGAGTCAGCAAGGCTGGGTATCAAGCAGGGGTTAGCCAAGGGCGTCGCCATCGGCAGCAACGGCATCACTTTATTCATCTGGGCCTTCATAGTCTGGTACGGGAGCCGCCTTGTCATGTACCACGGCTACAAGGGCGGCACCGTCATGGTAGTCCCGGCCTGCATCGTCGGCGGCGGCCTGTACGTTCACATCTCCTAGCAACCTTTGGCTCTTTCATTACATACACATATATATGTACATCCAACTCCAAGTCTCTAACCATGCTTGATATTTGTCTTGCATGCCGCGTTTCCAGTGCTCTGGGGTCCGGGCTGTCCAGGCTTAAGGATTTATCGGAGGCGAGCGTTGCGGCAGGGAGGGTGCTGGAGGTGATCCGGAGGGTTCCCAAGATCGACTCAAGTAGCAACACCGGCGACCAACTCGCCAGTGTAGCCGGCGAGGTGGAGTTCAAGAGCGTGGACTTCTGTTACCCGTCGCGTCCGCAGAGCCTAGTTCTGGTGGGCTTCACTCTCCGGGTGCCGGCGGGGCGCACGGCGGCACTGGTAGGGAGCAGCGGGTCCGGGAAATCGACGGTGGTGGCGCTGCTGGAGAGGTTCTACGACCCGGCGGCGGGGGTGGTGGCGCTGGACGGCGTGGACATCCGGAGCCTCAACCTCAACTGGCTGCGCGCGCAGATTGGGCTCGTCAGCCAGGAGCCCGCGCTTTTCGCAACCTCCATTAGGGAGAATATACTCTTGGGCAACAAGGACGCTACGGCCGAGGAGGTCACCGCGTCGTCCATGGCCGCCAACGCGCACAGCTTCATCTCGCAGCTGCCCGACGGCTACGACACGCAGGTAACCCTTTGACAACTACTGTAGACACTATAAAAGTTTCTAAAAATAATTAGAGATATACTTATAAAAGTGTTTTACATACGTGTAAAATATTTCCTAAAGAACCGACATATGTGCTACTCTATGTGAAAAAAAAAAGACAAATTTAGCACTCAAAAAAGACATTTTATATGTCATGTTGGGCACTAATTTTGTGTTTTTTTGTCATAGCACCACAATTGTTATTTGTGCGCGAAAGTTATCACTGGGTATGAACTTGTATAAGTTTGTACCTAAATTTTTTCAGAAACTTTTGAATTGTTTTTTCAAATTTCGTAAGCTAGGTGTAGATATGAGCTCAGCTGGTGCCCATATCAATTTCTAGGCCTCCCTCCGTTATATTATTATTAGGGTGACATTGAAATGACGTATGTAGCATTGAAATTTCGTAAGCTATATGTCATGTTGGGCACTAATTTTGTGTTTTTTTTGTCATAGCACCACAATTGTTATTTGTGCGCGAAAGTTATCACTGGGTATGAACTTGTATAAGTTTGTACCTAAATTTTTTCAGAAACTTTTGAATTGTTTTTTCAAATTTCGTAAGCTAGGTGTAGATATGAGCTCAGCTGGTGCCCATATATCAATTTCTAGTCCTCCCTCCGTTATATTATTATTAGGGTGACATTGAAATGACGTATGTAGCACTAAAATATGTCTACGTATATTTTCCTTAATGTCGACTAATAGTCAACGGAGTTAGTATCAGTGCTGCAATGAAAACAATTTGATGTTCCAAATATTATATATTCTCCCGAAAAGTTACAAAACCCAACACATTTCGGCAATTTTATGAAAAAACTACCGGAAAAACATTTTTTGCAAATACACACCATGATATGGCCAGTATGTTGCAAAAAGTAACTAATTCGTCTGTTTAGCTAGTCTTGCTAACGAATTTTCTGGCCCTGGTGGAACTTTTGACCGGATTGGTCTATGCCATGAGGATACAAAATAGGAAAAAAGAGGGACAGCATCCCACGTCCGTTTCTCCAAAATACTTACAATAATGCCACGTCACATTACAGCGGGTCCCACTGGTCTGAAATGTCATTAGCACGCTCTATCGACTGTATTAGTTTTTTTTTCAAGAAGTTGACGTATCTTTTTTCGTGAAACCGTAAGGCAAACCTCTTCCTTGCGGCTCCCCTGTGCCTAGTGATTCTATTCCCGAGTGTGAAAAGCCAGTACTGATTATCTAATTGGTGATGCAATAACTTACCTAGGCCAAAACCAAGAAAGAAAAGAAGAAAATCAAATATTTTCAAATCGGACGGTGTAAGTTTTTCGACTAGAGTTAGGAAGGCAGTTACATCTATGAGGGTGGTTTGTGAGACTGACCTTTCTGTCGGTGAGTATTAGCAAAATAAATATATATAGAGAGAGAGAGAGAGAGAATCTCGATGAGGTTTTTGATAAAATTGGCCAAAATGTAGTGGTTGCTTTTTAATTTTCTCAACAAAGTGAAAGCAACATGACGAACTAAATATAAAGCCAAGTTTTTATAAAATTTGGTTCAACCGCTTTGAACTGGGAGCTTTCTATTATAAGATAGTGCCTGTGGGTTCCAGACGGTTGTTAATTAACCTTTTTCCGACTATATTAGCCCAATTAGATTGGTCAAGGAGAAATTCTATCATAATGTATTGATTTACATCTGTATCCTCCCTAGTTGTCCTCTTCTTATGTGAACAAAGTAGTATGTTCTTTCTGATCTGGTATAACAATATCGGAAATCATAACAGGTGGGTGAAAATGGCATTCAATTGTCTGGAGGACAGAAACAGAGGATTGCTATTGCAAGAGCTATTCTCAAGTCACCCAAGATCCTCCTCCTTGATGAAGCCACAAGTTCATTGGATAGTGAGTCAGAGAGTGTTGTACAGGAGTCGCTCAACCTGGCCTCTGTGGGCAGGACCACAATTGTCGTTGCTCATCGCCTTTCCACCATCCGCAAGGCTGACATTATTGCGGTAATGCAGAACGGCGAGGTCAAAGAGCAGGGTTCCCATGATGAGCTCATTGCCTACGTGGATGGAATCTATGCAGCTCTTGTTCACCTACAACAGAACAACCAAATGAATGAAGCTAGAGAGGTCAGCATAACTGGTAGTACTATGGGGCAACCTAGAAGCCTCAGCATGACCAGGAGATCCTCTATAGCTAGAATGTCATTACATGACCCTGTCCACAACGAGGATCCAAAGATTCCTTTGACATCCCTCAAGAGGCTTCTTATGTTGAATGCACCCGAGTGGAGGCAGGCTCTTATCGGAAGCTTGAGTGCAATTGTGTGTGGAGGCATCCGACCTACATGCGCATGGGCCAAGGGAAGCATGCTCTCAGTCTACTTCTTGGCAGATCACGATGAGATCAGAGACAAAACAAGGGCATACGCACTCAGCTTTGTCGCTCTTGGGGTGCTCTCCTTCTTTATGAATATTGGACAACACTACAATTTTGGTGCCATGGGAGAATACCTCACCAAGCGGGTTAGGGAACAGATTCTCGCAAAAATCCTAACTTTTGAAATTGGATGGTTCGACCGTGAAGAGAACTCTAGTGGCTCCATATGCTCACAAGTTTCCAAGGATGCGAACAATGTACGTAACAAATAACGAGTAAGAGTGTATGTTGATACTTCAATTGAAATTTATCTAACCTAGCTACCTATATCATGATGTTTTTTTTGTTACAGGTAAGGTGTCTCTTGGGTGATCGAATGGCACTGGTGATCCAGACAATTTCTGCGGTACTTGTTGCTTGCACCATGGGGCTGGTCATTTCTTGGCGTCTGGCCCTTGTAATGATAGCTGTTCAACCTCTCGTCATTGTAAGCTTTTATGCTCGTCGTGTCCTACTCAGGAGCATGTCCAACAAATCAATGAAGGCACAGTCAGAGAGTAGCAAGCTAGCTTCTGAAGTTGTATCAAATATTCGTACCATCATAGCTTTCTCATCCCAGGACCGCATCTTGGGCCTTTTCAACCAAGCACAAAATGGACCACGTAAGGAAAGCATCAGGCAGTCGTGGATTGCAGGCCTTGTCCTAGGTACTTCCATGAGCTTGATCACATGCACATTGGCCCTTGCCTTGTGGTTTGGTGGCAGGCTCATTGCTGAGCACCTCATAGATACCAAGGCACTCATCCAAACCTACATGATTCTAGTAAGCACGGGACGCATGATTGCTGATGCAGGTAGCATGACAACAGATCTAGCTAAAGGTGCAGACTCGGTTGCTTCGGTGATTGCCATTCTTGACCGGGAAACCAAAATTGACCCGGACAACCTAGAGGGATACAAGCCAGAGAAGCTAATTGGTGAAGTGGATATTAGAGAAGTCGACTTTGCATACCCGTCAAGGCCAAATGTGATTATATTCAAAGGATTATCATTGAGCATCCAAGCAGGAAAGTCAACTGCCTTGGTTGGGCAGAGTGGCTCTGGAAAGTCGACCATCATTGGGCTTATAGAGCGGTTCTATGACCCACTTATGGGAATGGTACTGATTGATGGAATGGACATCAAATCATATAATCTTCGAGCCTTGCGAAAACATATCGGACTGGTAAGTCAGGAGCCAACTCTATTTGCGGGCACAATTAGAGAAAACATTTTGTATGGCACAGAAAGAGCCAATGAGGAAGAAATTGAGAATGCAGCAAGGTCCGCTAATGCACATGACTTCATAAGTAACCTCAATGATGGATATGAAACATGGTGCGGTGAGAGGGGTGTTCAGCTATCAGGTGGGCAGAAGCAGCGCATTGCAATAGCTCGTGCTATCATCAAGAACCCAAGTATATTGCTACTGGATGAGGCTACAAGTGCACTCGACAGCCAGTCCGAAAAGGTGGTACAGGAGGCACTAGAGAGAGTGATGGTTGGCAGGACAAGTGTGGTGGTGGCACATAGGCTTGGCACAATCCAAACTTGTGACTCGATCACGGTTCTTGGTAGAGGAATAGTCGTGGAGAAGGGAACACATTCATCCCTCATGTCTAAGGGCCCCTCCGGAGCATATTATAGCTTGGTAAGTTTGCAACAAGGAGGCAACCCAAAAATATTGTCTGCATGACAATAGAGACCTGGTTTCAACTGCAAGGATTATGGCAAAATCACCGGAATTTTTCGCAAATAAAATATTTCATGTTGTGATTTATTTATATTACTACTATGTATTGTAGTGAAGCAATGTCAACAAGATATAAAATTCATATTAAGTTGTATCTACATTTATTCATCGGTCACCTTTGTATAATACGCCACCATACTTGTTGATCATTGATGAGTTCATTTTGTACTAATAGTGTATTTAAGCTTTACTTTAATATCCTCGAGATTCATCCCCGAATATACCATTATTTGTTACTATTTATTTTGTTTGTATAGTCTTTTTTTGTAGGTTTTGTGGCAATTTTCGATGGCGTATTTCTGTTTGGAGGGGTTATGATAGTATATCAAGATGGTGGCACATGGAAGCCAAAAATGTATACAGTTTTAGCCCCCAGTGCACAGGACTTGGTGAAAACCTAAGTCATCTTGTGTGTTGTCTTGTATCTATCATATGCTGGATGATCTCAAGGTAAATCTTGATCTCGTCTACGGTGGGTGGATGATGGTGCTTGTGAACACTTGTCAATATTTTATGTGCCTCATTCGGTGGCCCTCATTCCCTTATATATGGTGGGAATTAGCGTTAGAGGGTAACGAACATGCCCTTCGATGTGCGAGCCATTTGGATTGCGTGCACGAATTTTAAATTTTCCAACTTACGCAACACACATGATCTTCTATAAGGGTAAAAACGACTATAGATCTAGATCATTACCGACACACAACATGGAACATGTATCGATGACGATGTTGGTTATGCCGGATGAAGAGTCCCACGGCTAAGACTAGAGGTGGGAATGTTGTCGTCACCCCATTTCCAACTTTCTGGATCCAGCAGAGTAGTGTCTCACGTCTTACCTCTCTGAGACCTCGCACACATATGTCTGCAAAAGTCCCGTAACACTTCACCGGCCATATCTAGGAACTGCATGTGTACATTGAGGTGGAGAGATCCCAGCACATGGGAGAGAGAGAGTAAAGATAGATCTAATCAGGAGAGGACACCTCAAAACCATTATTAAAAGAAGCTCTAATCTAATAAGAGGGACTCTAATTAGAAGGTCTAATTATAGGCTCTAATTCAAATTGAGAGAGGCATATGAAGGCAATTGTTATGATTTCTCTCAAGGGTTTGGTGTTCTTTATATAGGTGGAGAGGACGGGCACTTGCATTTGGGGAGGAACGCCCCCCCCCCCCAATCCACAACTGTCAAAGGAGGTGGCCGCATAGGGCACCTCCCCCGACACGGTGGGGAATCCTAGTCCAACTAGGAGACCATCCTTGTGGGGTGGGGGGGTTCCTTGTCCTCTCCTTCTTTTTTCCCTTTCCTTTTCTCTTCAGAAAAAAACAAGGAGGGTGCAGGGGGTTAGTGCGCCATGCATGTGTCCCTTGGTCCCACCTGATAGTCACCAAATGATGGGTGCAGCCATGAGAGCAGACCTCCCCCCTCTCTGACACTCCCACCCCTTATTGGTATTTCCCGAAACTCTTCCTGAACCCTGTGACCCCTATAAAAATAATCACCAACCATATCCACTGATGCCAGAAAATATTTCCTCCATCTCGGGACATCTCATGTCCTCTCTAATCTTGTGAATATTAATTTTTATCATGCCAGAACTACCCGGTGCCCGTTATTTCATCCGGACCATCAAATGTGAACAAATTAATTTTACGCCTTAAGTGTGTGAACCCTATAGGTTCGCTAACAATTAGACATTATCGGAAAACCATTGTCCTAATCAATAATCAACATTGGGACTATGGACATCCATATTGATTCCTACAAGTTATACGGAGAAACTCTTCTGAACTTGTTGGTTATTAAGTAAGTTCCTATTAATTCACGATACAAATCAATACCTCGAGATGAGATTAATGATACGACCGTGATTAAACTCTTTAATAACCATATACTGCATTGCCTTTTTAACCCTTTTCATCGTAATATAATTTGAACGAAACGTTTTACTATGTCAACAATATTTCCAATCCATGATACGTTGTTCACATAAAGTGTTAGAAATATTCCTTAGCACTCCCACTAACTTTCTTGGGTCCACAAGCATTTGCACCGTTGATGACCCAAAAGTGTAGAGGATCGCAATAGTCTTTGCAGGTAAATATAGCCCAATTTATTGATTCGATAGAAGGGGAGTCAAAGAATATTTATAAGCTTTAACAATTGAGTTTTCAATTAAGCCGTACTTGAAAACTATCTTGCTTCACACAATTTATTAGTAGTAGCGATGATATAATGGCACCACTAGTTTAATAGTAAAAGTAGCAGTAAGACATTAGTAACAATACTAGCAACACATGTAAACGAAGTAAGTAGCGGTGCTAAAAACACTGTAGGTATAGGGATGGATGTATGGGCGTTGCATGAATGAGATTAACCGTGTAATAAAGGTACAAAGGGTGGCACAAATTTGTAAGAGAGTATGCAAGTCACTAACTGTCATGGGCATGTTTCCCGGAAATTATCATACGTGCTTGCACGACATGTTTTCTCCTACCATCTCGTTGATGCAGGGCCAAAAAGGTACTAAGAATAATTAAGGTACTTGTTCTACCAAGCACCGGAGCAAAGCATTGACATACGGTTGAAACATGAAATCCTCGAACTGAAATCCACCCCCTCCGGTATTCCAACATGTCACCTTTGGCGTCTCGGGTTCCAAACAATAATTGGTGTATAAAACTTGTAGATATGATCAAAAAACAATTATATTCATGCAAACATAACATGTTCAGATCTGAAAACATGCCACTCGGGCCCTAGTGACAAGCATTAAGCACTCAAAGTTGCAACAACGATAATTAACAACAATAGTGGATACTCCCTACGTCCTGGTTTATAGGACACAATTCCAAAACCATGCAGTTACACCTCTTAGGCACATTTGCATTAGTTCTCTTCTAATTAGTGGTTGGTTGCTTCTCTCTATCCAGCTCCACCAATGCATGCAAAATATTAGTCCGGATCAAATAGCATCTTGTCCATAGAGATTTGATATATGTTCCCTATAAACTAGGACGGAGTGAGTACTATGTATTAAGTCCAAACAATCTCGTGATCTATTACATGACTAATCACATCCAATCCCTAACATCCCCTCTGCCTACGACAGGGAATTACTCACACATCGAAGGTGGGGATCATGGATGGTTGATGGAGAGGTGCTGGCGATGACAATGGCGACAATCTCCCCGCAGTCCTCATCCCGGCAGGGTGCCTGAAAAGAATTTTTGTCTCCCGGAATAGGATTGCAGGTGTCAGCAGAGTTGTGGACCGTATTTAGCAAAATTCTTCAGGGCTTCTTCGTTTCAGGGACGAAGAGGTCTAAATACAGAACGAGAGCCTGAGGGGTGGTCCTAGGTCCCCAGGGCCCCCAGGCGCGTCCAGGGGCGCGCATAGCACCCCCCTGAGGGCCTAGTGCCCCCCCATATATCCTTCAGGATCCGGGAGTCTTCCATGGAAATATATTTTTTGTGATTTTTCTGGAATCTTCCGAGAAAGTTGATTTTGTGCACAGAACTAGACACAGAGGATAATTCTGCTGAACACAGCGTTAGTCCTTGTTAGTTTGATCCAAATCATGCAAATGGGAGGAGAAACAACAAGAAAAGTGTTTGGAAAAGTAGAAAAGTTTGCAACGTATCAACTCCCCATGTTTAGCTTATTTCTTGTAAAGAAAAGTTTGACAAACACTTTTAACTTCATATGGTGTGGATAAGACTATTCCATGATCAGTATTTAACAAGTACATGGTAATTGCTATAACAATAATAAAGCTCATGAACTCATTCTAGCTCATGAGAAGTTAACAAATAAACAGAAGTGAATAATATGAATTTATAACATCAACTAGGTTGCAATGATCATAATAAAGCATGGTAAGATGGTATCTTGCGTGTCCTTAATAGTATAGAAAATATAAATGCCAGGGCACCTCCAAAACTAAAGTGGTGACTAGATATAATAATTTTAGGAGAAACAATATTATAAACATGCCTTAAATAATAACATATTGGGACAATGCACATCATACTCAGAATGATAATCATGCTCTCCCAGCTAGTGCATAAAGTAAGAAAGTGGAGTCTTTTAACATAAAAGTAAAAGAAAGACTTTTTGTAGAGGGAAGCATTGATCACTCATGTGCTAGAGCTTTTATTTTATAAAAGATATGTATCAAATATAATTTTGAGAAAGGTGTATATCTATGTCAACCAATGCTAATAAATGATTTATAATCTTTTAATGTCAAATAGCTTCAAGAGCGGCTCCCATAGCTTCTACTTTTGTTGCGGAAGCTAAGTTCATGATTTGTCAAGTCCATAGTTTGAGGAGATTTGATGTGACTGGTGTAGCTTATCTTTTGTGGGTTGGGCACCCTTTGCCGACTCTTTTTTCAGTATCAGGTACTTTCATATTATGCATATTAGTCAAGGTGTGAAGACAAATGACATGGAGAAATATTAAAGCACCCACTGCTTCCTCATGAGCTAAAACAGGAATACAAAAAAAGTTTAATAATTTTGAAGGTTTTAACAGTAGTACACGAATAATTTACTTGGAATGGCCATAAATACAATGAATGGGTAGATATGGTGGACACTTGTGGAATCTGAAAAGTTTAAAGGAGTTGGATGCACGAGTGGCGCTCATACTTAGTACAGTTGAAGGCTACAAATAGACGGGGAGCGACCAGCTAAGAGAGCAATAACGTTCATAATCATGCATTGCGAGAAAACAACATTGAGTAAAGCATGGATGTAATATTATAACCGTAAAAATTAAAAATCACCAAGGCTTAAATAGACTTTGTTTATAGTCTTACATGTGTGAACATGTGCCAAGTCGATCCAAATAAATTCTTTGGAGAGATATTCCATCAAGCTATACCGTCTTATGAACAAAATAACACATGTGACATTATAATAACACAATGAGCACTCCTAATAATTTGAGACTAGTCATAAGAAAGCATGAACTACTAAAGCAATACTATACATACAGTTATGTATCATAACAAGCTAATATAAGATCATGGAATAAATATATGTACAAAAATTAAGAGAAAATAGTTCATATCAACTTTCTAATCTCGCCTACTCCGTCATATATTGTCATTATTGCCTTGTCACTTGTGCCATCGTGGAAATGAGCTTAACTGTGCAAACAACTATACAACAACAAGAAGAAGAGAAATATTTTTGTTCTTTCCGAAAGGTGATTCAAAGAGAAAAGGAGGAAATTTGTATTGTAGTTTTTGAGTTCTTAAGAAACGGCAAACAAAGAAGAGAGAAATACAAACGAAGAGACAGAAAGAATAAGAACGAGAAAACCGAGAAACAAGAAAACACGCACAAAGAGAAAATGTGGAGAGAATAAAACCAAACAAAGAGAACAAATAAATGTTTCTGGTGTTTTCGGAATAAGTGAAACAAGAAGTTACAAATATCAAGTAGAGAGGAAACGAGGTAAAGCTAAAAAGAGAACAAAGGAAACACGAAATTACAAATCTTTTTTGGGTTTTCAACAAGAAACACTGAAACAGAAAATAGAGAGGAAACGAGGTAAAGGTGAAAAGAACGAGAACAAAAAGAAGAAAACAACTGAAAAGCGAAAATATACTAAGAAATAATTACTACCAAAGAATATATAGAGTATCAAGTAATACGCCGACATAAATATCATAAAAAAGGTGTCAGCGTATACGTACTCCCCAATTTAAGGATTTTGGCGTACTGTCAGTGATGATCACACGAGTTCCATCCCGGCGATGGCTGCTGCTACTGCATATACTCGTGTTGCTGGTATAGTGTGATATGCATGACCCACATTGTTTGCTGCAGCCAGAGTTTGTTCATGTCTACTACACGTTACTACTCTTGTAGACTATGATGGGCCTCCAAGCGCAAAGGTTGTATGCCAACAGCAAATTTCTCTCAAGTGAGTAGGGTTTATCCAACTCAGTGAGGTATAGGTTGAATGTATCCCTCTCAACAACCCAACATGATTGCATACATATGTATGACACCACCTAAGTTTTGGTTGGATTCAGATGCTTCGAAGGTCCGACTGGGCGAAACTCTGGCACTCGTTGTTTACACCATGACAGACCTCAACAGGGGTTAGACAAGGGTAACTATTATAATTACTAGTTGAATGAACGTGCGTTGCAACGGTCTTTTTTTAATCACGTCTACAAGAAAAATATGCTAGCGACATACAATAAAAAATGCAACAAACATGGGTATATCTATTTTAGAAATATGTGTGATTTATTTAGTAGTTGTCCCATGCAAGCTATGGAAATGAAGGTCAGGTTTTTTCGCTCTACTTCGAGCCTCGCATGCAATTGACCAACACCGGCTAAGTTGAAAAAATGATTCATAAATATGTTGATAATATGATATTTTATCACGTCACGTTCCATAAAGAATGTATGATGCATTGATACGTCGAAAATGTATCTCCTTTTCCAAACACTTTTCCTATTGTTTTCCTCTAAACTTGTGTGTTTTGAATTCAACTAACACGGACTAACGCTGTTTTCAGCAGAATTACCTTGGTGTCTCGTTTTTGTGCAGAAACAACAACTTTCGGGAAATTTCCCAGAAAAGACCCCATTGCTCCTAAAACACCAGAAGATCCCGGGAGCCAGAAGAAGTCCAGGAAAAGAGCCACAGGGGGGCCACACCATCCCCTGGCGCTCCCCCCCCCTTGGCCGCGCCAGCACATGGTGAGGCCACCAGAGCCCCCCTCGGTCTCCCCTTTCGACTACAAATAGCCTTCAACCCTAAAATAGGAGGGGGTTCGATAGTTTTCCAGAAAGAAATCCGTAGCTCCGCCGCCATCGCGAATCCTTTCTCGGAATTCAGAAACTCTATTCTGGAACCCTTCCTGGACGGGGAATTGGAGGAGATCATCGCCACCGTCACCACCAACGCCTCTCCATCGACCATCCATGTTTCCCTCATCCATGTGTGAGTAATTCCCCCGATGTAGGTTGAAGGGGATGGTAGGGATTGGATGGTATTGTTCATGTAATAATGTCGTGATTGGTAGGGTATAGTGCCTAGTATCCTCTATTAGTGCTATTGACATTGTTGCAACTTGTTATGCTTAATGTTTGCCACTTTGGGCCCGAGTGCCATGATCTCAGATCTGAACATGTTATTGAATCATGATGATAATTATTGTTTCTTGATCATACCTGCAAGTTGTTTACACATATCATTGTCCAGAACCCGAGGCCCCGAAGTGACAGAAATTGGGACAACCGGAGGGGATGGCTGTGTTTACCGAGTGTTAATGCTTTCCCCCGGTGTTCTATTAAAAGTAACACCTTAATGACCAATAGTTCCCTTGAGGCCCCGCTGAAAACGGGCTGGTAGGACAATAGATGTTGTGCAAGTTCTCATTGCGAGCACGTACGACTATTTACGGAACACATGCATATGGTTACTTAGTGCTTGGATGTTCAATCTTATTTATCTGCAATGCCCATGACACTATCATTATATGAACTATCTTAACCATGCAACGCATGTTCATCTATCCGCATGCCTACGGTATGTAATCCCGTTGTTTACTTCAAACACTACTGTTGTTGTTTTCATACCACTGCTGCTATTATTTCACTACTACTGCTACAATAAAACTGTTACTACTGATAAACCACTGCGAACAAGTCCACTTTCAGGTGCAGGTGAAGTGACAACTGACTTGTTAAGGCTCACAAATATTCTTTGGCTCCCCTTGTGTCGAATCAATAAATTTGGGTTTTACTTCCCTCGAAGACTGTTGCGATCCCATATACTTGTGGGTCATCAAGAATATTTTCTAGCGCCGTTGCCGGGGAGCCTAGCTTTATTTGCGAGCTCACCAGAGAGTACTATTATCTACTACCAATCATTCATCATGGGTAAGACTCGTGATGGAAGGGTTCCTATATTATCATCCACTACAAGAAGAGGTACAACTCTGAATACATCTATTGCTCTTGATTCACCGTCTGTTATGAGTAAGCTGCTTACACCCCCACATACACATGCTACACGTGCTACTTCTGCTGAATCTGAAAATACTTATGATACTTTTGATCATGCTTCTACAGTCCTTGATGCGAGTGGTTCTCTCGGTCCATTCTTAGATGCTACTATTGCTAAAGCTAAAATATTGCAAACATTGAAACTCCTGATAAAAATCCTGTTACTCCTCCTTTTTCAACTGAGTTTAGAGAGAATCCTAGTGATGATTTTGATGACTCCTATATTGAACTTAGTGATGATCTTATTGATGAAATACAAGCTATGAAGGATAAAGATGTTGTTATACGTCTTATTGAAAGTCGTGATGTTAAATATAAATTATCTCCTTATGCTAAGTTTGCCACTTCTCCTATTCATATTAGGGATAAGGATTATGGTTTCTCTCTTGATTTATCTTATATGTCTATTGTTGAGAAAGAACCTTTTTGTGGTACTGAAAATGAAAGTGCTATGAAACATATGAATGAGCTCTCCTCTTTGAGTAGTTTATTCTCTGATGATCTTAAGAAATGTAGCTACTTTGTTACTAAAATATTCCCTTTCTCATTAAAAGATGAGGCTAAAACTTGGTTTAATAATTTTTCTCCTGGATCTACTGATAGTCCCATTGGTTTTGTTGATGCTTTCTTTAATAAATATTTTCCTGCTAGTGCTCAACATGCTGCTTTACAAAATATATTTAATTTCAAGCAACTAGAAGAAGAGAAATTGCATGTATCTTGGGCAAGGTTATGTTCTTTAGTTAGGGCTACACCTGGGTATAAGCTCGAAGGTAATAAACTGCTTGATATATTCTATAATGGACTAACTGTTGAATCTAGGACATACCTGGATAGTTGTGCTGGTTGTGTTTTGAGGGAAAGAACTCCAAGGGAAGCTGAGGAATTAATGGCTAAAATAAGCCAAAATCATGATGATTGGACTATGGTTGAACATGAGCCGACCCCTACTCCAGTATCAACACCAACACCAATACCCAAGAAGAGGGGAATGATTGAATTAAATTATGAAGTGATGAGAGAAGCCAAGAAATCTCCTAAAGAGAGGGGTATTAAATCTAAAGATGTGAAGAATCTTGCGCCTATAGAAGAATTATGTAAGCCACTCCCTCACTCATCACCCATTGAGGTACACTCTCTCCAATATTTTTATACTAGAGATATCCCCTATAGTAAACCTCCTGATCAATGCTTAGATGAATTTGATAATTATGTTATTAAGCAAGATAATTTTAATATGAGAGTGCAAAATCACCTAATGGAAAACTCTAGAGCTATTGATAATTTGCATGGTATTATAGAAAGAACCTCTAATGACGTTAAAATGCTTGTTAAACATTTTCAAATGGTTCAAACTCAAATTGATCAACTTGCTAAAGTGAAAAAAGATTTGCTAGTTAATGCTTCTAAAGAAAAAGATGTTTATGAAATAAGAACTAGAAGTGGTACATTGCTACACAAGATCCTTTATATCCTGAGGGACATCCTAAAATAATTGGACAAGATTCTCAGCAAACTAATAATGATGTTATTCATACTAAGAAGAAAAAACAAACTGTTGTAGAATCCTCTGAACTTGCTAAAGATCCTAATAGTATATCTATCTCTGATGATGAAACTGAAAGTGGTAATGAAAATAATGATGCTTCTGATAAAGAATAAATTGAAAAGGAACCTGAAAAGAAAACTAAACATACAAAGTACACTAAGGAAGATTTTATTGCTAATAAACATGGTAATGAGAGAGAACCTTGGGTCCAAAAACCAATTCCCTATCGTAATAAGAAACACAAATCAAAAGAAGAAGAACACTATAACAAGTTTTGTGAATGGATGAAACCTTTATTCTTGCAAATTCCTTTAACTGATGCTGTTAAATTGCCTCCTTATGCAAAATATATGAAGGATAATGTCTCTAACAAAAGGAAGATTCCTGATGAGGAAATTTACACTATGCTTGCTAATTATTCTTTTATTGGCAAGTTCCTAAGAAACTTGGAGATCCTGGTGTACCAACTATTCCCTGTTCTATTAAAAATAATTATAACAGAACTGTTTTGTGTGATCTGGGAGTTGGAATTAGTGCCATGCATTTTACTCTCTATAAAAGACTCCTCCTACAAAAATTGATACCAATTGATATATCTTTGCAAATGGCTGATAAATCTACTGCTATTCCTGTGGGTATATGTGAGGATGTTCCTGTTCAAGTTGCTAATATTAACTAACTTTGTTTTGTTGGAAATGCCTGAAGATGATAATATGTCTATTATTCTTGGAAGACCTTTTCTTAAGAATGCAGGGGCTGTTATTGATTCCAATCAAGGGAAAGTTGCTTTTAATGTTAATTATAAAGAGCACACTGTTTATTTTCCCAAGAAGATTGATAAGAAATATGGTCTAAATTCAATTCAAAATATTGAGACCATCAAGATTGGAGAATTTTATTGTCCGATTGCTGTACCACCAAAGGAATATGAAATTGTTATGATTGGTACTATGATTATCAAGGTACAGGTAACATGATTATTTAGTGATTAGCAAAGTTTTTCTTCATATAAAAATTATTCTGGTAACACGACTTGCTCACCCTTGTTAACAAAATGATTTTGAATGAAGAGGACAATGTTTTCACTATGTTTTCACCTTCCCCATTATGTTTTCACCATGTTTAGTTCTGTTATAACATTGTTAATTGAGTACAATCATGTTTTCCATCATCATGATGTATGTTTTCCTGATATTTTCACTCTGATTTCTGAGGATATGCATGTTTTCACCATCCATACTTTTGTTTTCACCACTACCACCTTTGTTTTCTTTGGATATTCTTCCATTAGAGTGTCATAGAACCTCTGTAGTGCTGGTTTTGGTTTTGTTTTCCACCTTTTCACTTTTGGTTTCCAGAAATATTATTATTTATTAAAATTCTGAAAAGGTCCGAAAATAAAGTTTCTCGAAAAATTCCAGAAAAATTATAATAAATTTTACGTAAAAAATGAGGCAGAAAGCCACCTGGGAGGCCCCAGGGGGAGCCACCAGTCAGGCACACCACAGGGTGGCGCGGCCAGCCCCTGGTGGCGCCAGCACATGGTGTGCGGCCCTCCTGGCCCTACACTAACTCTCTCCCCTGCAAAAGTCTTCTCTCTCACCTCACAAACTGAAAATATTTCCTAGAACCCGTGTTCTTGCTGTTCTTCCTCTGGATTTTTGATCTCCTTCTTCAGCACATCATTTGTGTTGATATTTGGTGTGTTTGATCTCTTGTACGTGACTCCTCCGATGATCCAAGTAGAATTTTGTTTACTGAAGTATTTCTTGAGTATTTTGGTACCGTAGGTGACAGCTTATGTGAGTTTGCATGCTTGATTTGAGTAGAAATAATTTATTTTTGATGTATGTTTAGCTCTCATATAAGTACCTGTCGTAGTCTCCACCTTATAGTTGCTTGATATTAATTTTTGTGATGATTGTTGAAAATTTCAGAGATGGATAGTTATAATTGTGGAGAAATATTTAGGAGTGATGCTCCTAGAAGTACAAGTCCCTCACGCTCATCCACTTCAGCGAGGCCATCATATAATGAGGGCGTTATGGCGTCAACTATTGACGATGCTGATGATGATAGTATCGTTCACCCATCTAGTTTTCCTTGCGTATATTTTTAAGAAGTGCAGGTCTTTTAGCTGACTTTCTTATGCTTATCGAAAGAGTTGGTCGAACCAACTTTATGGAAGATGAAACCACTCAGTATGCCGCACTTACAAGAACTTTTGGCAAGATCTTTAAATTTCAGAATACGCATTATGGTCCATCTGTTTCCTTCAAGTTATATGGTAGTCCTTTTTGTTTGTCCTTGGGAGAATTTTGTGCTATTATAGGTATCAAAGCCACTAGGACAGTGAGCAGGATTCAAGATAAACCCGCAGACCTCCAGGGGATTTACCGAGAAGTCACCAACGATACCGGTCGCTCATCCCAGCGTGGGAAGATAAGGAACATTCAACATCCCGCTCTTAGATACTTTAGTTACTATAACAGTACTAGTATCATTGGTAGGGAGAACACTAGCAACGTTTCTAGTTACCACCTTGCTTTCATTAATGTTGCGCTGAACCGTAGCATGAAGCATAACCTTTCTGCACTTGTTGCACGCCTTCTTGCTGCTTCTAGGCCTATTTTTGGTGGCATTATTGCTAAACGTGTGATGACCCACAAGTATATAGGGTGTATCATAGTACTTTCGATAAATAATAGTGTCGAACCCAACGAGGAGCACAAGGTGTTGAGAAGCAGTTTCGATGAAGGAATAATTGTAAATACTGGAAAATAGATTTGTAGGGGTTTTTTATATTGCAGATAAATAAAGTGCGAGTAAATAAAATGGAGTAGTAATAATTGCAGCAAGTGGCCCAATTCTTTCTTGTTCAAAGTACAAACCGGTTATTTTACTTATGATTAACAAACGTTCTCGAGGACACACAGGAGGTTTCTGTCAAGTGCTTTTGTTCCATGCAGTTGAATAATTTTGGTGTTTTGATAAGTGTTGTGTGGGTGAACCTATGCTAATGTACCGTCCCATCCAAGAACAATACATACTTTTGATTATACCTCTTGCCAGAATCCGCAACTACAAGAAAGTAATTAAGAAATAAATCTAACCACAGCTTTAGACTCCGGGATCCTACACTCCCTCGTGTAATGGTTTCCTAAAGGGGGTTTAGGTTTCTGTAACTCGGGCAACCCCACAATTAGTAGCCAAATACACGATCCATTCCCCTAGGCCCATAAATGGTGAAGTATCATGTAGTCGACGTTCACATGACACCACTAGAAGAATAACACCACAACTTAAATATCAAACATTAAATATTACTCAACATTACTTCTTTACTAACAACTTGACTTCTCCCATGTCCTCAAGAACAACATGAACTACTAACAATACATCATATGGATCATGAACATAGGTGATATAATGGATGATAACAGTCTGGTCCTAAAGTGCAAACACCGATAAATCTCACAAGCATCAACTACTAACAAGTAATCCACACCGGGAGAGAGATCTAAGGCAAAACAACGATAGAGGCGCCTAATTGTTACAGCGGGATGAAGGTAGATGATGAGGGTGATTGTGCGGATGGTGATGATGATGATGATGACGATCTTGATGATGCCCGGAGTGATGACGGTGACGATGGCGGTGATTTCCCCTCTCCGGAAAGGAATTATCCCGGCAGATTTCTCTCTGCTAGAGAGCTTTTCTCTCTCGGATGTTTTCCTCCCCGAGGCGGCGGAGGAATAATTCTTTGACGATTGAATGAGACTTAGCGTTTCCTGGGGGACAGGCACGCCAAAAATATCCCCTATAGGTGGGCCATGGTGGTCACTCCCCTAGGTGGCTTGACCAAGGGGGTGTGCATGCCACCCCATGGTGTGGGCCCATGGTAGCCCCCCTCTGGCTCTCCTTTTGGCTGAGTTCCTCCTCTGAACTTTTAGGACACCCCCGGTGTCCCACTTCTTCTTCTGATCTTCTGAAATATGGTATCCCGACGGTGCTTTTTCCATCAGATTCCTCGTCCCGGTGTTTATTCTCCAAAAATTATAAAACATGCAAAATAAGATAAAATAACATAAGAGGTGCATCATAACATGAAATATATTGATGAATAACAGAACATTATGATATAAAATAGTGATGCAAAATGGACGTATCAACTCCCCCAAGCATAGACCTCGCTTGTCCCCAAGCGAAACTGAACTCACAAAACATGACCACGGGTTTATGGAGTGAAGAGTCGATAAATAAAATACGGACAAGAAGCGTCACATCTACCTATGCACCAATCATTATATACATCAACTTCCTCTCATATAACCTAACTTGAAACGAGTAATGGGAGTCAAAAAAATATGCAAACGAGAGAATCAAAATTGGTAATGGCAAACTTCATTCTTGGTAAGAGAACATTTAATGATATCCTGCTTATCTTAGGTGAAGTCTTTATAATAAGGCTCATCTTGTAGAGCTTAACATGTTTAATTATAAAAATTATTTTATAGTGATTCATAGCTTTTCAATGTAATATTCATTCAGACAATAAAGCATGTGCTAAACAAAGAAGGATAGAAAACTTGATTGAATAAATCAACATATAGATGGTGAGATCACAACAGCTCAAATGCTTGCTAGAGACAAAGAGAAATGGGTTTACTGACTCAACATAAAAGTAAAAGAAAGGCCCTTCGCAGAGGGGAGCATGGATCACTCATGTGCTAGAGCTTTTATTTTATTAAATAGAGGTATTGAAAACATTTTTAAGAGAGGTGTATGCTTATGCCAACGAACGGTAAACCGAGAATTCAGTACGTCACAAGCCAACTAGACTTCATAAGAGCGGCTCCCATATGAGGGACGTAACTGGTGTAGAAGGTCATCCCTCATTCTCTTATGTTTACACGATTATGCTTTGACTAATAAATCAGGGGCAACAATAGTGAAGAGAATTTGTGTATTAGTTTTGGGAATGGGCACCCAGCTGCCAGCTCTTCTAGCATTTGGATAAGCGGATGAAGCCACTAGTCCAGGTGTTCGAAGTCCAATCAATGAGTGAGATAAAGATTCTCTATTGACTTCCTCATCAGCAAAAACAGGAACACAAATCAGGAGTAATTTCATAAGTTTTAAAGGTAGAACATGAGTAATTTACTTGGAGTGGCACTTAAATATCACATGTAGGTAGGTATGGTGTACACAATGGCAAGGTTTTGGGGCTCAAGGTTTTAGATGCACGAGAAGCATTCCCTCTCAGTACAGGGTTTTTGGCTAGCAAGGTTGGGTAGCAAGCATAAGAGTTGAGGGAAAACAAACAAATTTACATATGATGAAACCAATCATGTAATCTTCATCGAAAGCCCAAGCGATCTTAACTTGTGATACTAAGTTTACGAGCTAATAGGAAAATTCCTCTTTCTTATACTTGCATCTCAAATTATTATTTCTGCTGACCCAAGCTAAGTTTGCCAAAACCAACTAGATTAACTTGATGATCTCTAGAGTGATACCAAATACTAATAACAAGCTCAACCATAGGACAGAAATTGAACACTAAAATGATATGTGCAGAAAGTAAATGATGAAACTTCTCATTAATATTTCAAACCGGCAACTCACACCAATGAATAAAACGATAACCAACAAAGGAGAGATACTTCCATACCGGAAACCATCCTATATGATAACTTCTCTACTCATGATATGACTCTACTGAAAAAGTAAAAAGATGAAAGATAGTGATGTGATACCGCGGCACTCCCCCCGAGCTTAGAACACGCCTAGGGGATACCAAACCCAATGATGAATCAATTCTTCGGTGGTAGTGGTGAATCCTTCTCATCCTCGGCCTTCCAAGGTAAAGGTTCTCCATCCACACATGATCTCCTGGTCTCCAACATACTGAAACTAGAAGCAGAGAATATATGTTTAAACCTCCTCTCATACTTCCAGTTCTGGTTATGCACATCATAGAGTTGTGCTTGCAAATCATTGGTGGTCTTAGTGAGTGAGAAGATTTCCTCCCAAAGCTTCAAATTCTCCCTCTTGTATTCAGCGATCTGTTCTGCCTTTATCCTGTGAATGATCTCAACTTCACGCTTCGCCATCTTCTAGTACCTAAAGACTTCTTTCTCTAGCTCCTTCATCCTAGCCTCCATACTGTCTTCTCCTTCAGGGCACCGAACATCTTCAATCTTCACCTTCCCGTCCTTAAGCAGCAATTCCTTGGGATACATCTTCAACTCGTTCATGTACGGGTTGACGACGTTCTCAAAGAAACTGTCTTTGGGAGATCCAGGAGAGGACATTGTGGCTCTAGATCTGAAGATGTAACCTGGCAGAAACAGCTCAAAACAGAAACATGAAGAGAAAACGATATATGGGCCGGCCTCGGGGGATCCGAGGGATTATATAGCAAAAAGTTTCATAATGAAAGGAAAGTACAGGCCGAAAACGAGTCAGAGAGGGGCTCTTGGGCGCCCAAACCATGGGATGGCGCGGCCAGGGGTGGGCCCGCGCCACCCTATGGTGTGGAGCCTCCGGGCTCCGTCTCCGCCTAAACTGATACCTATTCGAAAACTGACTCTGCAGTCTCTGACATCTGCTTCTTAATAAACTCCTACGGGATCATGGCTTGAATACAATCAACATTTTCATTATAAGGATCTCTAGAAATATAATGCTTGATTCTTTGGCCCTTCACCACTTGTTAAGTGTTGTCTTGAAGGGAAACAATTTTAATTGCCTATGAACGATATACCTCTCCGATAACAAAAGGTCCTTCCCAACACGAGAGTAATTTTCCTAGAAAAAATCTGAGACGAGACCTATACAATAGCACTTTCTCAAAAACATGAAATTATCTTTTAATAATTCCCTTAGCATGCCACCTTTTAACTTTATCTTTAAAGAGCTTAGCATTTTCATATGCTTCACTCCTCCATTCATCTAAAGAGCTTAAGTCAAGCAACCTTTTCTCACCACCAAGTTTAAAATGTCTATTTAGGTACGTCTTTCACTGCCCAATAAGCTTTGTGTTCTAATTCTAAAGGCAAGTGACAAGCTTTTCCATAAACCATTTTATAAGGAGGCATGCCCATGGGATTTTTATAAGCAGTTCTATAAGCCCACAGAGCATCATTTAATTTCTTAGCCAAATTTATCCTAGATTTGTTAATAGTCTTTTGCAAGATAGATTTGATTTCTCTATTTGATAATTCTACTTGCCCACTAGTTTTAGGATGATATGGTGAGGAAATTCTATGATTAACATCATATTTAGCAATGGTTTTTCTAAAACCACCATGAATAAAATGAGAACCCCCATCAGTCAAAGATATCTAGGCACACCAAACCTAGGGAAAATAATGTCTTTAAGCATTTTTAATGAGGTTTCACCATCAGAACTTTTAGTAGGTATAGCTTCTACCCATTTAGTAACATAATCAACAGCAACAAGAATATGAGTGTAGCCTTGTGAAGGAGGGAAAGTACCCATAAAGTCAAAACCATAACAATCAAACGGTTCAATAACTATAGAATAATTCATAGGAATTTCATTACGTCTAGAAATATTTCCATTCCTTTGACATTGATCACAAGATAAAATAAACTTTCTAGCATCTTTAAAGAGAGTAGGCCAATAAAACCTGATTGTAGAACCTTATGTGCAGTTCTATCTCCAGCGTGATGTCCTCCATAAGCACTACTATGACATTTTCTCAATATCTCTCGTTGTTCATTTTTAGGAACACATCTTCTCATAATACCATCAACACCTTCTTTGTATAAGTGTGGTTCATCCCAAAAACAATGCCTCAAATCATAGAAGAATTTTCTTCTTTGATGAGCTGTAAAGGTAGGAGGCAAATACTTGGAAACAATAAAGTTAGCATAATCAGCATACCATGGACTCTCTTGAGAGCTCACTTTTATTGCAACTAACTGTTCATTAGGAAAACTATCATTAACAGGATGAGGGTCATCAAGGATATTTTTGTAATCTAGACAAATTATCAGCAACCGGATTTTCAGCACCCTTCCTATCCACAATATGTAAATCAAATTCTTGTAAAAGAAGCACCCATCTAATAAGCCTAGGCTTGGCATCTTTTTTTCCATTAGGTACTTAATAGCATCCTGATCAGTATGAATAGTAACTTTAGAATCAACAATATACTGCCTAAATTTATCACAAGCAATAACTACATCTAGGAATTCTTTTTCAGTGGTAGCATAATTCTTTTGAGCAGCATCAAGAGTTTTACTAGCATAATGAATAACATTTAACTTCTTATCTATCTGTTGTCCAAGAACAACATCTACAACATAATCACTAGCATCACACATAATTTCAAACGGTAAATTCCAATCAGGTGGTTGAACAATAGGGGCAGATATTAAAGCCTTCTTTAAAATTTCAAAAGCTTCTCTCCAATCTTCATCAAAACGAAAGGTACATCCTTTTGAAGGAGATTAGTAAGAGGCTTTTATATTTTAGAGAAATCTTTAATAAACCTTCTATAGAAACCAGCATGACCAAGAATACTACGAATACCTTTGACATCCTTGGGACAAGGCATTTCCCAATGGCTTCAACTTTAGCTCTATCAACTTCCATACCTCTTTCAGAAATTTTATGTCCAAGAACAATCCCTTCATTAACCATAAAATGGCATTTTTTCCCAATTAAGAACAAGATTAGTCTCCTCACATCTCTGCAAAACTTTATCAAGATTCTCCAAACAATTATCAAAAGAAGTTCAATGGACGGAGAAATCATCCATGAATACTTCCACAAAAACCGTGAAAGATAGCAGACATGCATCTTTGAAAAGTAGCAGGAGCATTACATAAACCAGAAGGCATACGTTTATAAGCATAGGTTCCATAAGCACAAGTGAAAGTTGTTTTCTCTTGATCAAGCTTTTTAACAACAATTTGTGAGAACCCAAAATAACCATCAAGAAAGCAGAAATGAGTTTTCTTAGACAACCTTTCTAACATTTGATCAATAAAAGGCAAAGGATAATGATCTTTCTTAGTAACTTTGTTAACCTTCCTAAAATTAATGCACATGCTATAACCAACTACTACCCTTTTAGGAATAGTTTCATTATTTTCATTTGGCACAACAGTCATCCCTCCTTTCTTAGGGACACAATGCACGGGACTAACCCATCTACTATCAGCAATAGGATAAATAATACCAGCATCAAGGAGTTTCAATACCTTGTTTCTTACCTTCATCTTAGGATTTAAATGGCGTTGATGTTCAACAACTGGCTTGAATATTAACTTAGTCTACATAAAAAGAATTGTTAGTCATAAACCTAGAGAGCATCACTAGGTAGTAAAAATAGTGAACAAAATGTAAGCAAGTGGTGCATCTTTTATAACATCTTCTCTCAGTACACAAGTACAAAATAGATGTTGAAAAATATCTGTAGCAAGTGAAAGCAGTAGTTACAGTTCATAATATGTTTTATACACAAAATAACAACAAGAGTACAAGAGATGAACATAAATAATGTGCTGCTCGCTAAACTGAGAATTTATCTACATGTACACAGCTATTCCGAAAAAGTATAATGACTGGCTGGATTTACTGATTTCAAGCGTTTAAAATTGAAGGCGCCTCCCCAATTCTCGCTCATACATGTGGCCTCATCCAAGGACTTCCCCCATTCAACTTTATACACTATTAACTTGCTGGATGAAATAAATGGAGGCGAACAACTACTTCTGATACACTATTTTAACTAGCAAGTTAATAGTGAATCAAAAGCCAAATACTTAATATTTCTGATACACTAATATCCTTTTTTTTCAAAGGAGAAAACAACAAGGTCCTTGTAAATTCTAAGGATATGTACAAGGATTAAACCAACAAATTAAATCAGCAGACCCATTAAGAGAAATGATAGTCAGAGATGAAACATACAATACAATGACATGGTGGGGTTGTAAAACCTATATTGGCCAGGGATCCAACAAAGATTTGCAGTGCTGAGACCATGGCCATATCTACCAGCCTCTGTCGTGGTTGTCTTGGCCAGGGAAATGTGACGTGCGATTTAAAGAAATATATGAAAGAACATGAAAATAAGCCAAATCCAAGAACCCTGTTCTGTTCAGCATTTTTAGCTCCTGGTGCCACTAATTGCTGTACAGATACAAATACATCTGCACTGCTCCCTTGAGAAACTGGGAGAAGTGCACTGTGTATGCTGCTACCACTCACATGTAAATCAGTTTGGTGGTATGGAACCAAATTGTTATGGATCCAAAATACAAAGCTACAAAGATTTGTATAATTATTCTTGCCAATTATGACAGCTGCAAGTCTTTCCATCTATGAGAGCATATTGCAGAAGATGCAACTGAATTGGGGAACCGAGAGAGAGAAAGAGAGAGTACAACGGATGACCTAGAGGCAGGATAGGTCGGCGAGGGGGCGGATGTGCATGTCATTGACTGTCGTCGGCGGTGTCGGTGCAGGTCGTCGGCAGGTCGGCACAGGAACAGACCTGGGAAAACTTAGGAGCGCAGCTCGAAGAGGAGGCCTCTGAGTGCATGGGACGTTCAGGTCGACCTCCTGCTCCCCGTGGTCCAGCAGGGACAGTGCTCAACAAGAGCTCCTGCCGCGGTCGGTCCTCCTGCTTGAGTTGCTGGCTCGCTGCGGAGGGAGAGGGAGGCGAGGATATGAGGAAGTTAGTCGAACAGAGACATAGCGGCGGGTATGAGGAAGCTAATCGAACGGGGAGAGAGCCTCGCCAGGTCGTCGGCGGCGGCATCGGCGGCGGTAGAACCCTAGGCAACTAGTCGAACGGGGACGTCTGCGAGTGATGCTTGCGTTGGGATACAACAAGAAGAGGGTGTGATGAGCACAGCGGTAGAAGTTTTCCCCTTAGTTAAGAAACAGGGTTATGAATCCAGTAGAAGATAGAGGACCTTCGGAAGGTTGATGCCACTGACGGTGGTGCTGGCGCTTCACCGATGTCAGCAACAAGGTCACCTGCACACAACACAACCAAAATACTTTGCCCCAACGGTACAGTGAGGTTGTCAATCTCACCAGTCTTGCTGAAAACAAAGATTAGACGTATAGTGTGGAAAACAGTTGAATGCTTGCAGAAAGTAGAGAGAGCACGAAATTTTTGTTGTTTGTTAAACAATGTGGAAAATGGACCGGGGTTCAGAGGTTCACTAGTGGTGTCTCTCCATAAAAGATAGCATGCTGGGTGAACAAATTACAGCTGGGCCATTGACAAATAAAGGTTGCACCGTAGTGCACATTATAACATGATGATTACTATGATATTTAGTGCGGGCGTTACAACAAGATACATAGACAGACATCCATCTGCATCTATGACTAATAATGCACCATGAGGTTATCATCCGAACCCCCTTAGGTATTAAGTTGCAAGCAACAGATAATTGCATTAAACAAAGTGTGTAATGTAAGCAATCATTATACACGCGGGTACTCTCACCGCTGTTTTTCCTAATGGCAACAACACATCCTCCCCCTTCACGTTTCTGTCACTAGAGCAAGGCAACAAGGAGGCATGAACCCACTATCAAGCATAAAACTCCCTCTTGGAGTCACTAGCAACTACTTTCCTAGAGCAACCACTAGCAACGAAAAGCATGCAAGATCACAAATAACATATGAAATAAAGACTATAATCAACTTGGCATAAGGTAAATATTCATCGGATCCCAGCAAACACATCTTATAGAATTACATAAGATCAATCTCGAGCATGATAGGCAGCTCACGAGATCTAAACATGGAGGCATATCAGGAGGAGATAACCATTTAGCTACTTCTATGGACTCATAGTCAAGGGATGAACTACTCACGCATCACACCAGAGGAAGGCATGGTGATGTAGAAGCCTCTGGTGATGATTTCCTCTCCGTCAGGGTGCCGGGAAACAGCTCCAGAACCCTCCTGGTCTAGGGTTGACGGTGACGGCGGCTGGAGACCTTTTTCGGGGATTTTGATCAGGTACTTAGGGTTTTCCATCCGGGGGGCTTAAATAGGCGAAAGGGCAAAGGCGGTGGAGCTTCAGGGGCCCCACACACATAGCTGGCGCGGCCAGGGGGACCGCGCCATCCTAGGGTGTGGCCCCCCTGTTGCCCCTCTTCGACTCCTCTTCGGTTTTCTGGATGCTTCCGGGGAAAATAGTAATTCCGGTCTTTGAATTTTCCAATTCCGAGAATTTTTCCAGAACAACTTTTCTGCAACTAAAAATAGCAGAAAATAGGGAACTGGCTCTGGGCATCTTGTTAATAGGTTAGTCCCGGAAAATGTATGAAAATGCTATAAATAAGGGAGAAAACATGTAGCAATTGGCATAATATGATCATGGAGCATCAGAAATTAGTGATACGTTTATGACGTATCAAGCATCCCCAAGCTTAGTTCCTACTCGTCCTCGAGTAGGTAACCGATAAAAAAATAATTTCTGAGGTGACATGCTACTAACCTAAACTTGATCAATCTAATGTAAAAGCATATGCACGCTGAGATCATAAAACTTTAAACATAGGCATGAAAAATAAAACTTTAATAATAAAGCATAGCAATTACTTTGCATCACGAAGAGTAACTCAAATAAAGGATCATGAATAATAATGCAAAGAAAGGTAAATGTTTCTTTCAGGTATAGAGGAAGCATGGCAAAGTGGTATTTCGCTGGTCCTTAAGAGTGGGACAAAACATAAATGCCAGGACACTTTCAAAGTTCAAGAGGAAGACTAGAACAAATAATTTAAGAACAAATGATACCACATCATGAAGTAATTATAGATGTTTATGGGACAAATGCACATAAAACTCATAATGGAAAAAATGCTCTCTCAACTGTGCATAAAGTTAGAAGATGGAGACTCAACATAAAATTAAAAGAAAGGCCCTTCGCAGAGGGAAGCAGGGACCACTCATGTGCTAGAGCTTTTTATTTTATTAAACAGAGGTATTAAGACTTTGACATTTGTGGAGGAATATCTATATTTTAGGAGGGGTGTTTGTTAGTGTCAACGAATGGTAAACAGACAATACAATACGTCACAAGCCAACTGGATTCACAAGAGCGGCTCCCATAGTGAAGGACGCGACTGGTTTAGAAGGTTATCCCTCTTTCTCTTTTGTTTACACAATTATGCTTTGACTGGTATGATTAGAGGCAAAAATAGTGAAGGGAATTTTTTTGTATTAATTTGGGGCTGGGAACCCCACTGCCAGCTCTTCTAACATTTGGATAAGCGGATGAATCCACTAGTCTAGGGTGTGATATCCAATCAACAAGTGAGATAAAGATTCTCTATTGACGTCCTCATGAGCAAAAACAAGAACACAAAGCAGGAATAATTTTGAAGGTTTTAAAGGTAACACATGAGCAATTTATTTTGGAATGGCAGTTAAATACCACATGTAGGTAGGTAGGTATGGTGGACACAATGAGAAAAACTTTGGTTTAAGGGAGTTTGGATGCACGAGTAGAGCTCATACTTAGTACAGGTGGAGGCTAGCAAAAGACTGGGACCGACAAATCAAGAGAGCATAAAAGCCATAATCGTGCATAGCGACATAAGAATCATTAATTAAAACATAAGAAGTATCACAAGTTCAAAAACTAAGTGGTCATGGAGGCTATTCGTGACTGGTTTGTCGTCATAAAAATGGTGTGAGCATGCGCCAAGTCAACCAAATAAATCATTCGAAAGAGAATACCATATATTGATGTTTTACTATGACAAGAACAACTCATGAATCTTTCAAAACATATTAAACACTCTCAGCTATTTGAGGATAATCATGTTACTCAATAACCAGAAGGCTTGAAAACTAAAATAACATTTAGCATGGCATGAAAAAGTTCTAGCCACAGTCTATACAAGCTTCTACTAGTACTGTTAAAGATTCTCCTTCAAGCAGCAGTTTTGTTTCTCCCAACAAGCACCATACAAAACATGCTTTAACAAAAATACTCTGTATGATACAGAAGGCAATCATGAGAGTACTCAAAACACTACTAAACTAACATCTCTGATAATAGATCCATGCAAAACAAGACCTAAATAAATGCAACAGCTAGAAAGAGGCTAAGAATACAACGTATTCTCAAGAAAAAGCGGAGCGTGTCACTATCCAATAAAAGAATGTTGGGTCCAACCAAGCTTATTATGAAAGTAAAAACAAACTGAAAGCAAAATAAAACTTAAAACTAAAATAAAATACGCTCCAAGTAAAGCACATAAGATGCGAACGAATAAAATGATAGTTTCACTAGAAGTGACCTGATAATTTGTTGAGGAAGAAGGGGATGCTTTGGGCTTCCCCAAGCTTATATGCTTGAGTCTTCTTGGAATTTGCTGGGATGTACGACCGGGGCATCCCCAAGCTTAGGATTTTCACTCTTCTTGATCACATCATATCATCCTGACCCTTTAAAACTTCCTTCACATCAAATATCTCACAATCTTCATTAGCAATGTTAGTGCAACCGAAATAATAAACGCACATGGTTCAGCTTCAACACAAGACTAGAAATCAAAAACACATTAGCTACTTTAACAACTTATTTTAAAAATCTTTTTCTCAAAAGAACACCAAAAGAAAGAGATTAAGATGCAAATGCGATAAATGGCAGAAATCTTTCAAAACAGAACAGCAGGCAGAGATCGATTTTTTCGAAAATCTTCTGTTGCTCAAATCAAAAAGTGATAAAAAAAGAAAAGTTGTGTATATAACTCAGGATTAAGCACAAACAATCTCAGGTCATTTTGAATTTTCTGTGATTTATAACGAAATTAACAGTGGACAGCATAAATCTATTTTCTGCGCAGAAATCCGAAATATAGTGTCAACTTTCCACTAGAGGCTTTACTTGGCTCAACAAAAACACAAAATAAAAGATACAAAAGGGTTTCTAAGGAAATAGAAAACACCCAGGTGCAAAGCACACCAAAGAAAACAAAGAAAAACAGAATGAAAACAGAGAAATAAAACGGGTTGTCTCTCGATAGGCATAAAAGATCAACTCAAGTATTTTCAAGTGAATCATTAAAATCAAGGTTTGGCAACTCTTTAATAATGAATTTTATTTTATCCAAGTGGGTTTCAGAGGCTCCTCTCTTAGTATTTTTAGGCTTACTATTTTCATCAAATAAATTCCAAGGAAAAATCCAATCAAAATGCTTTTCTTGGGCTTCGTGAAGTGCCATTAATTTAAAGGGGATTGGTATTTTATCCTCGTTTACATTATTAGATTCAGTTTTATCTAGGGCACCAACAACATATACACATGAGCCAAGCAAATTGAAACAATCAAAGACTTTTCTGGCTTCTATAGCAACATCTCCAAATTCTTGAAGCATAGTTTCTAAGTTGAAGTTTGTTTTCTCAACATCTTCAATGTTGTTCAACTTGAGGAACATATGTTGTATTATGGGATGAAGGTTAACAAACCTAGCTTCTAGCATGTGAACTAACGAAGTTGCAGCAGTCTTGTAATTGGGAGCAAGTTCTAAAATGGATTTTCCTCAAAATTATCGTGCTTACAAACATGATCAAAGAATTCTTTAATAGTGTCCTTTCCAAGTATAGAACCACTTCCCACAGGAAATCTTTTAAAGTAAATTTAGGGAGCAACATGATGAGAAATTGAACTTTAATAGCAGAAAAGCAAAAACAACAGCAAGCAAGTAAATAACAGATATAAAGTAATATAATTTTTTTGTGTTTTCAATATAGAGAATAAAAACAAGACAAAAATAAATAAAAAAGACAATAAACAAAATAAAGAGGTTGAGAGTGAGAGACTCCCCTTGCCATAAGACTTCCTTCTCCCCGGCAACGGCCCCAGAAACATCTTTGATGCTTGCGTTGGGATACCCCAAGAGGACGGTGTGATGTGCACAGCGGTAGGAGTTTTCCCCTTAGTTAAGAACAAGGGTTATCAATACAGTAGGAGAGGGAGGACCTTCAGAAGGTTGATGCCACTAACGGTGGTGCTGGCGCTTCACCGGTGTCAGCAACAACGTGGAACCTGCACACAACACAACCAAAATACTTTGCCCCAACGGTAAAGTGAGGTTGTCGATCTCACCGGTCTTGCTGAAAATAAAGATTAAACGTATAGTGTGGAAAACAGTTGAATGCTTGCAGAAAGTTGAGAGAGAAGGAAATTGTTGTGGTTTGTTTAACAGTGTGGAAAATGGATCGGGGTTCATAGGTTCACTAGTGGTGTCTCTCCATAAAAGATAGCATGTTGGGTGAACAAATTATAGCTGGTCAATTGACAAATAAAGGTTGCACCGTAGTGCACATTATAACATCATGATTACTATGATATTTAATGCGGGCATTACAACAAGATACATAGACTGACATCCATCTGCATCTATGACTAATAATCCACCCTCACGTTATCATCCGAACCCCCTTAGGTATTAAGTTGCAAGCAACAGATAATTGCATTAAACAAAGTGTGTAATGTAAGCAATGATTATACACGCGGGTACTATCACCGCTGTTTTCTCCCTAATTTCAACATCACATCCCCCCCTTCAAGTTTCTGTCACTTGAGAAAGGAAACAAGGAGGCATGAACCCACTATCAAGCATAAATACTCCCTCTTGGAGTCGCTAGCAACTACTTGGCCAGAGCAACCACTAGCAACGGAAAACATGCAAGATCACAAATAATATATTCAGTAAAGACTATAATCAACTTGGCATAAGGTCAATATTCATCGGATCCCAGCAAACACAGCATATAGAATTACATAAGATCAATCTCGATCATGATGGGCAGCTCACGAGATCTAAAAATGGAGGCATAAGAGGAGGAGACAACCATCTAGCTACTTCTATGGACTCGTAGTCCAGGGATGAACTACTCACGCATCACTCCGGAGGCACGCATGGTGATGTAGACGCCTCCGGTGATGATTTCCTCTCTGGTAGGGTGCCGGAAAACAACTCCAGAATCCTCCTGATCTAGGGTTGACGGTGACGGTGGCTGCGGAACTTTTTCGGGGATTTTGATCAGGTACTTAGGGTTTTCCATCCGGGGGGCTTAAATAGGAAAAAGGGCTTAGGCGGTGGAGCTCCAGGCACCCACACCCATAGCTGGGGCGACCAGGGGGACCCGCACAGCCTAGGGTGTGGCCCCCCTGTTACCCCTCTTCGATTCCTCTTCGGTCTTCTAAATGCCTCCGAGGAAATAGGACTTCCGCGCTTCGAATTTTCCAATTCTGAGAATATTTCCAGAACAACTTTTCTGAAACTAAAAAAAGCAGAAAACAGGGAACTGGCTCTGGGAACCTTGTTAATAGGTTAGTCCCGGAAAACGTATGAAAATTCTATAAATAAGGCAGAAAACATGTAGCAATTGGCATAATATGATCATGGAGCATCAGAAATTAGGGTTAAGTTTATGACGTATCAACGGGTTGAACTCGTGGGCTAGACCTATTCTAACTCAAGCTGCACCGCACGGTTCCACCCCATTTTTTTTCTAAACACACACCACACCGCCCGAAATAGGTCTGAGTCCACTAGAGCCCAATCCATACGAAGCCAGCTAAGAAGCCGCACCAAAAAGCCCGAATTGAGCCGCACCATTCCCAACGTGAAATATATCGATGAATAACAGAAAATTATGATATAAAATAGTGATGAAAAATGGACCTATCAACGTGTATCAGCTGCATTAGATGTTTCCATTGACCCTAATGAAATAGTTGCGCCACATAGGCTTAACCTTGCTGCCATGAAATCCCATCAGTTTGTCACTTCTAACTCTACCGCTGATCATTTAGTATATAGAGTTTTATATATGGATGGAGAGGAGCAGAAAGTTACTTTGCCGCAACCTGTTTTGTTTAAGATTGACAGGGCACCATGGTCGTTTTCCAAGGAGCATGTAGTCGAGCATCTGAGCACCACGGAGTTTTACAGGAAGCAGGAGAGGCGAGACGTGCCTCCCGAGGACGGCAACACGCAGTACACCGGTGCATCCTCGAGCACATATTAGGGGGAGGGTTCCTCCTCAACATACTACGGGGGCGGCACCTCATTGGCCCCTTGGTGATTGATCTCCACTTAAGCCAAAAGTCTAAGCTTGGGTGGAGGTGTACCGATATCGCACTCATTTATATATCATGTTATGTCGGTTCTTTGTATATTCATATTTTTGTTTCTTTCGCTTGTTTTCGCTTCTTTCATTTCTTTCTTTTTTATCGTTTTGTTTTCGCTTTCCAAAACACAAAAAGACCAAAAATATTTCTATTATTTCTCTCTATTTGTTTCTTTAGTTGGTTTGCTTTATCCTTTAGTTGCTTTTTAATATTCAAAAACCCAAAAATATTTTGTTTTGTTTGTTTGTTTGCTTTGCTTTAATCTTGATTCATTTCGAAAAAGACCAAATTTTTTTTGCTTTTTTTGCTCGTGCTTTAATTGTAAAATCCCAAAAATATTTGTTGTTCTTCTTGTGTATTATAAATTTTAGTGCAGAGTTCAACAGTCGGCCGTGATTCCGTTGGAGCTTGGTTTTCATTATATATTTTATTCAAGCCACAAGTGAAGAGCAATAATGACGATCTACGACAATTCAATTGTGGTGAGAGGCTGGTATGAATTGTATTTGCTTTCATTTTTGTACATATATCCATCTATGTGAGCATGCTTAGTTTGTTCGTGTAATATATATGTGACTTAATGGCCGCTTAATAGTTCGGGCTCTCTCATGTTTTATTCCAATTTATTAATGGTAAATGACCTGTCATATAAATATTTGTTCGCATTGCTCTATTCATAGATGGGTATGACATTCTGGTAGTCTCCTCTGACTGTTTCATTTGAATCGACTTGGAACATGCTCACGCATATTAAGACTGAAAACAAAAAGTAAATAAGCCTCGATGATTTATTTTTCCTCTGAGTTCTAGTATCAATTTTATGCCTCATTTAATTTTACTTTGTCGCAAACATGATTATGATAGTTGTTGCTCTCTTGATTGTCGCTTCCTGCCTATTGCTAGCCTTCACCTATACTGAGTATATGTAATTCTACACGTGCATCCAACTCCCAGAAAACAAAGTTTCCCATTGTGTACACCATACCTACCTACATGTGGTATTTAATTGCCACTCCAAGTAAATTGCTCATGTGCTACCTTTAAAACCTTCTAAAAATTATTCATGTTTTGTGCCCCTGTTTTAGCTCATGAGGACGTAAATAGAGAATCTTTATCTCACTTGTTGATTGGATTTCACACCCTGTACTAGTGGCTTCATCTGCTTATCCAAATGATAGAAGAGCTGGCAGCGGGGTGCCCAGCCCCAAATTAATAACACAAATTCTCTTCACAATTTTTGCCCCTGATTTATCAGTCAAAGCATAATTGTGTAAACAAAAGAGAAAGAAGGATGACCTTCTACACTAGTTGCGTCCTTCGCAATGGGATCCACTCTTGTGAATCCAGTTGTCTTGTGACGTACTGTATTGTCAGTTTACCATTCGTTGACATAAGCATACACCTCTCTTAAAAATGTTTTCAATACCTATGTTTAATAAAATAAAAGCTCTTGGACATGAGTAATCTCTGCTTCCCTCCGCGAAGGGCCTTTCTTTTACTTATATGTTGAGTCTCCGCCATATCCTTTGAGCACTTTCTTGAGAGCATAATTATCATTCTTAGTGTGTTGTGTTTGTCCCAAAGCACGGTTGATTGTGGTATAATCTTGATACTTGCATATTTGATATCTTTACTTCTAGTCTTCCCTTGAACTTCAAAGGTGCCCTTGCATTTATGTTTTGCCCCACACATTAGGGCAAGAGAGATACCACTTTATCATATCCTATTATGAATACTACAATCTTGCAAATAGTTATGCTTCATGTTGTTTGGTATTAATATGTTGTTATCTCTCCATGGTTTGCATAACTATTAAGTGACAGTATCTTGCATGTATCTTATCATGAGCATAACTAAGTATTTGATCATATAGTGAGTATATTTACATCATATGAACAAAATTCTTTTATCGCACTCAGTTGTCACTGAATGGCTTGAGGACTAGCAATAAGCTAAGCTTGGAGGGAGTTGATACGTCGAAAACTTATCTCCTTTTCCGAACACATCTCCTATTTTTTTTCCTATAAACTTGTGTGTTTTGAATGCAACTAACACGGACTAACAATGTTTTCAGCAGAATTACCTTGGTGTCTCGTCTTTGTGCATAAAAATCAACTTTCGGGAAATTGCCCAGAAAAGACCCCATTGCTCCTAAAACACCAGAAGACCCCGGGAGCCAGAAGGAGGCCAGGAGAAGAGCCTAGGGGAGACACACCACCCCCCGCCCCTCCCTCTTGGCCGCGCCAGCACATGGTGTGGGCCACCCAGAGCCCCCTCGGTCTCCCCTTTTGACTACAAATAGCCTTCAACCCTAAAACACGAGGGGGTTCGATAGTTTTCCAAAAAAGAAGTCCGTAGCTCCGCCGCCATCGTGAATCCTTTTCCGGGGTTCAGAAACTCCGTTCTGGCACCCTGCCAGGACGGGAAATTGGAGGAGATCATCGCCACCGTCATCACCAATGCCTCTCCATCGACCATCCATGTTTTCCCCATCCATATGTGAGTAATTCCCCCGCTTTAGGCTTAAGGGGATGGTAGGGATTGGATGAGATTGTTCATGTAATAATGCCATGATTGTTAGGGCATAGTGCCTAGTATCCTCTATTAGGGCTATTGACATTGTTGCAACTTGTTATGCTTAATCTTTGCCACTTTGGGCCCGAGTGCCATGATCTCAGATCTGAACATGTTATTGAATCATGATGATAATTATTGTTTCTTGATCATACCTGCAAGTTGTTTACACATATCGTTGTCTAGAACCCGAGGCCCCGAAGTGACAGAAATTGGGACAACCGGAGGGGATGGCTGTGATGTGAGTATCACATGTGTTTACGGAGTGTTAATGCTTTGCTCCGGTGTTCTATTAAAAGGAACACCTTAATTACCAGTGGTTCCCTTGAGGCCCTACTGAAAACGGGCTGGTAGGACAATAGATGTTATGCAAGTTCTCATTGCAAGCACGTACGACTATTTACGGAACACATGCCTGTGGTTACTTAGTGCTTGGATGCTTTATCTTATTTATCTGCAATGCCCATGACTTGATCATTATATGAACTATCTTATCCATGCAACGCCCTCTCATCTATCCATATGTCTACATTATTTAATCCCGATGTTTCCTTCAAACACTAGTGATGTTGTTTTCATACCACTGCTGCTATTATTTCACTATTGCTGCTACTATAAAACTGTTACTACTGATAAACCACGGCGAACAAGTCCACTTTCAGGTGCAGGTGAATTGACAACTCACTTGTTAAGGCTCACAAATATTCTTTGGCCCCCCTTGTGTCGAATTAATAAATTTGGGTATTACCTCCCTCGAAGACTATTGCGATCCCCTATACTTGTGGGTCATCATGCATCGAAGTTCACTCTCCTCTCATGCAGTTTGCAACTAGTCACATGTCAAAAAAATATAATAATCAAATAAGACAAAGAGCATAATTCCCTTCCAAATAAAAAAGGCTTGCATGCATCTGAATTGAGTAATAAGAGAAAGTAGTATATGATAAACCATTAATATCTCTTAATCTTGTAAATCAATTCACATCTCAAATAGTCGTGGAGATAGTCCATTAAAAAAATATGTAAAATTATATGTATTGTGAAAAGGGAATCCTTAGATGAGGCACTAATATATATCACAAAATAGAAAAAAATTGAAGTTATTCTTGCATGCGACATGTATATTCCCTAATACCTTTAATTGGTTCCCACAAAAAACCTTTAATCGGTGAAAACTGAAAATAAAGTCACTGGTATGCCTGATCTCCCTATAGTACTGACTAAATCTGGTTCTGCTCATCGGCTCATGGCCCACCCTTATATTTTGGCAAGCCAAATAGTTTAAGACAAACAGTTGAAGTATTATTTATCTTTAGTAGTATATCTATATAGAACAGAAGAACCTGAATCCGAGAACGGTACAATTGTATATCTCCTTCACCTCCTAGTACACTCAAAAGAACCTAACCTAATTGTTTCAAAGAAACATAACAAATCGAGAAATTAGTAAAAACTCATCCAGGGCAAATGGGTAATAAATTTTATGATCTTTCAAAAGAAACTACATCAGTAAAACTTGCAAAGGCGCAATTGCAGATCCTCTCCGATTATTATCCTCATATGCAACAATAATTGGTAACACACTATAGCCCTCTAAAATCCTAGAGTTTTCTTAAAGGTAAAAACTGGTGTTCTTGTTGTCCTTCTGTGTTGATACCAATTCTGCTTAATTAACACCATAGTGCAGAGATATTCAAATTACCATAATAAAATAAATAAAATGCATGTTGTTTGTTCACTCTACCATTTATGTAGGACTGTATTGAAGCAAATATTAATTTGGCATATGCCACCATAGTACCCATTGTCTGTTGCCCATCCAAGAACCCACTTCATTATCAAGAATACATGAAATTTTATGAAGTAAATGTGGTAAAAAGTGGTTAATTTCATTCTATTTTGCTACAAGAAAGACATTTAATAAAATACAGATGAAAATGCCACATAAGACTTTTCCATCATCTCACACACCAAATGGATTTAAACCAGCGTACCCTTTGTGTCAGCCAATATATGAATCACCATTTGTCACTGAAGCACCGGATCGAAATTATTTGACATCTCCAAATAAGAAAATGCAATATTCATTCAATGGAGATGTTCTATAAATTACAACACTGTTAACCATATATATCCAAACAACAATATTTAGCAAAATTTAAGCCATTCAAATTGATACAAAAATTCTTATTTTCATATATGTACGATCAACTCTGAGACAACAAACGGAGATAAAAAAATGTATGATTATGCCACCAACCTAAAGGTACCCAAAAACCCACCTTCAAGACAACTGGGATACTCTACATATAAGTTGAGGGTACTAATTGACGACTGATATGCATATTATCCCTAAGAAAATGAAAATAAAGAGTAATATTATGCTCTCTGTTACAAAAGGTTATCCAAATGGAATTATTGTTCAGTTAGATGATAATACCTCCAGAAACAAACATCGGCCAATTTTAAAAAGAGGTCTCGCATCCTTCCTTGTTATTTTATGGTGAACTCTTTTTCCTAGACACAGTGGAAGACAATAAGATGTGTTCTACTACTACGATTTGAACATAAATAATTAAATTGGTGTGTTTCATTAACTTCTATTTTGGGTTTAGTAAAATATAAAATTTCATATAAAATCCCCAATTGTAAATCAAACAATCATGTACTGCAATAGAATTTTTTTTAGTGGTCATAGAACATTCTTTGACGTGCGGCCTAATTAAATTTCCGTCAGATAGAAGATAAACTCTGATAGCACCTAGATAGTTCCATTATATGTTTCATTATTCCAAAAGAAGTACTTCCTTCATATCAAAACATAAAAAATTTAGCGTTTTCTAAACAATGCGAATCTAGACATATTTTAATGTGTAGATTCATGTGCATCTCGCACTAAATTATGTCTAGGTCTAGTAAACGGTACATTTTGAGACGAAGGGAGTATATATCTACTAAAATATTTAAGGTATGGATACGTATGCATTTTCTTAGTAGTTATTACCATGATAAGTAGTTGAAACTATGGCAAAAAAAATGCTAAGAATTTAGAAGGAGTGAAAATTAAAACCATGTTACTACCGATGAAAACTTATTTTGGATTTTTAGTGAAGAAGCTAGCACGTACCAATCTTTGCTCACCAAGTCATGCATGTAACCGAAAATAGTTTTTGTGATGCAAAAAGAAAAGAGTATCTAGATGAAGTAGCAACTTCATTAAGAGTTTCCCTGCACGGAGTACCAAAAAAAGAGAAACCATCTATAACTTGCAATATTGTGATGACCCAGCACACCACTGCATGTGTAGTGCGCAAGTCGGTGACATAATACTCACAGAAGGACTTATCCGTGAATATTACATCTCTCATAGTGGTACAACAGAAACACAGCGGGTCCAAGCAAAGCTATAGGATACAAACTTCATTACAAAATCTTGAGAATCTCTTTGATGAATCAAAGAAGATCTCATGCAAAAGAAACATCAAAAGAAGCAATTCGAAGCTCCAAGCCGGAGAAGAACTCTAGCTCAGAACTAATCCACTACGGCTGATGTCAGCCCTAATCTATAGCTTGTAACTGCTAAGACCAATATTGGTCTCTACCTACATCTTGATAGCTTCTCCTCCACCAGCGTTGTTGATGACGATGCTTTACCGACTAAGTAGTAGATCACTCCACCTAGCTTCATGATGTAGCGATGGCTTCACGATGACGACTTCCAAATGCTTCAACTCTAAGCAGGGGGTCAAACGGGAATGAATGAGTAACGAGCGTTACTCAACAAGTTCATGATATATAGTGGGTGGTTGATGCACTAACTACAGCTTTAGACTCGAAAGATTCATAGGCTAATGCAAGATTTTGTAAAACTTTCTTCAAGAGTTTGCTTTTAATTCTGAAAAACTATGCCCGCCAGACCATCACAGGACTAGAACTTCATGGAGTTGCCTTTACTGTAGTGTTCGCAATTCCTTCCCGGAACAGGGGGTAACATGCCACATCCTTTTACACTCTGCAGAGGTGTGTTACTTTAACCATGGACGACCAAGACCATGTTGCACAACCAGGCGATCGTTCCTGTCCACGCCCACTTAGGTGTGGGGCCCGGTTGTTGGTCCAAGCCAAACCGTGCTTCTCCGCACAACGCATGCCCACCCATTTCCGCCAGCAGGTTGAACGCATGATTCCACCCCTCACGATGGAGATCTACGCGCCCCTGGCAGACACTCATAGACCCCAGAGTTCGTGGGACGTAAGGGCTCCCACCCATGTGCATGCAGTCCCGCAGAACCTACAGCGTACGTCTCTGGCAGTCCGTTGACATGCGAACGAGAAAAGTATCATGGCTGACTTACTCCCCCCATAGAAGACCCATGGTTAACGCGAATTTATGGTGCACCGAGTTCTTACGGCATTTGTGATTAATTCCTAGGTAATACGTTCCCGTGCAGATGGAACCTTCCTTTGACCTATTCATCTTACCATGGTTCCATCCGCCCACCAAACAGAACACTACCACTCGGGTAGTCATTCAATTAGTCATATTATTATAAAAATAGGATCATGCATTCTTTTGAGAATAGGTGATAATACGATAGGGTGTTTGCAAATAGTTTGTTATGAGATACTTCAAAGGATATGAGCAAGTGATGAACTTGCCTGAGATTGGAATAACAATAATAATCTAGGTCTTCGGGGTTCGAGGGTCGCGTTGACAATCTCGACATCTGAAAGATAGCAAAGTAGTCCCGATAAGGGCTACTGGAAAACTGGCAAGATGCTATTATGCATAGTAATGGAATGCATCATTTTTTTTTACCCTCAAAAATACCCCAAGCTTAAAAGATTAAGTTTTATTTTATGGTACTATGTTTTCATTAGGTTTACTTGACTTAGGGTTGGTTTTCTTACCTTCAAGTGATGACATTGATCACTTAAAGGAGTTGATATTAAGTTGGTATGTTGATTTCATAGATTTTTAGGGTTTAACATGATTTACTTGGTTATTAGACAGTTCAAAATGTTATCCAATTATGAATTGAGTATTGTTCACTTTTATGCAAGTAATAAGATAATCTCTTATTTAGGAAACAATTCTTAAATTAAACTAAACAAAGTTTGTTATGATTTGTCAAAATTGTTACTTTAGAGACAATATCTTAAGTGAAATTGATTTTTTGGAAATACCTAGCTTAATAACATAATAAGGTTATAAGAAAATGAGAGACCAATTTTTATTAAGCATTGGATTCATTTTATGACTTATAATATTCTAAAACCATGAGAAATAGTAGAGCTATGGTTAAAATTATTTTATTTCTATTTAGGAATATTCTAAGATTTCCCTGTTATAAAAACATAGTTGATTCTTTTAAAATTATAGTTAAGGATTAGTTTATTATTATTTTTAACCCTTAAGGTAATTTATTTAAGAAATTCATGAATATCATTTTAAAAACATTTGTTCGTTTATCTCTATTTTAAAATAATTGTAAATTCAAATTTTAATTACCTTTAAATCCTTTATAATTTTGATCAAAGGTAAAGCATTTAATGATTTTTGGAAATGGTTAAAATTATCTACCAATCTTAACATTTGGTTATTCTCTTGTTTAATGAATATAAATTCGACACATGTGTATGGATGTATCGGTACTGATACACACGCTAGTACATGTACGTACTTATTCCTTAACCGAATTATTTGGGCCAAGCCCAAGTGTACGTTGTAGGTTGTACACAACGCACGCACATAGCTTATCCGGACCAGGACAGGTCGATGCGGTCGATCCCCTCCCTGGCTCACTCTCTGCTCGTATTCTCTCTTCTGGTCCCCTGGCTCACTCTCTGCTCGTATTCTCTCTTCTGGTCCCCCTCCTCCTCGCTCGCGTGCGGACGCCGCCACCTCGATTCCGGCCACTGCCGGCCAGCTCCGGTGCTGCCGCTGCTCGGCAACTCTCTGCCATGGTCTTCTCCATCGTTTGCCCCACCAATTTCTTTCCCGAAGGCCTCCGATCGAGCCCCCACGAAACCCTAACCTAGCCATGGCCACCTCGGTCGCTGGCCCTGTTGCTCCTCTCCGGCGTCCGCGGTTTCCCCACCGCCGTGAGGACCTCCACGATTACTAGTGCCGCCACCCAGGGTGGCTCTCCCCTGCGACCGTGGCTTCCTCTCGAGCCCCTGCTCGAATAGGCCGCCTTGGTGTCTTTCTGTCTTACTCACTGGCGGTGGTATGGTGGTGGTCTGCAGTCGTGCGGCGAGGGTGTGTGGTGGTGCGGTGGCAGGGTGATGCTGGTGTGGCTCGGCGCAGACGATGAGCCACTGCTGGGGTGCTCCTTGTGCCGCCGTTGCTGTGGTGGTGCCGCTGCTCCAACCCGTCGACCTGGACGGAACGGCAGTGCATGACTACAACCCCGGCGTCGACACTCTCATTGCCACTGCCTCGACTACAACTGCTCAAGGTGAGCAATTCTGTGACCGGCCATCGAGCCGATGGATTGCGTGGTGGACTGTGGTGGTTATATGCTGGCACTGCACTTGTGGTAATTTGACCTTGACAAATTGGGTAGCTATGTGGATTGGCTCCAGTTCATCGTAGTGATAAACTGATGTGTGTGCTTATGTTGTGCTTAAAGTGGTGCCACCATTTGGATGTTCTGCTTGTGTAACTTGCTCGGTTGATCTCTTCCAGTGTGGCTAACTGAAGAATTTCTTCAGTTTGGTCAGATGACAGCTGAGGTTAATTATGTCTAAATTAAGCTAATTTAACTTCTTGTTATATGTGGTGGATAATGTCCACAGATACTTGTTAGCTTGCTGGCTGGCTTGTATGCATGTTGTTTGTGGCCTAGCTCTTGGATATAAATGATTTTGGATTATTTAATTTATTCCAGTGGTGTATATTGGAAAAGTGGATGTGCATTATGGTGAAAACTGTCTTGCTTGACTCCTGGACATGCTTATGTACTGTTTTGGGCAATAAATTCTGATGTTTTGTGCCCATATGCTTATCTGTGGAATAGGATTTATTCCTGTGGTGCCTCATTGAGTGTGCACAGATATAAACCTTCTTAATATGATATGGTGCTGTTGGTATACATCTGTGAGCAATTTTCTAGACCAGCCCATGATGGATAATGTTCTTGAGGCTTTTACATGTTTTGATAAGAACAGATTATTACTAAATGGATTTAAATCTCGGTGATGAACTTGTTTCCAAGTCTGAGAGCAAAAACAACACTCTAATCACAAGATTGCTGGGTTTGGTAGCCAGATCTTGTATCTAGGGTGTGCACTCCTGGCAATCTAGTGCTTAGTGTGATTTACAACAATTTCTTGAGTTGGCTTATTTACTTGATGAAGATGAGTTTCCTTGTCCACTAAAGATAAGATCAAATACTTTATTTGATCTTGCCTATATGATGCATGGTCTGAGGCTTAAATTAATTAGAACAGATACTATTGTGTGTGATTCCTATTTCTCTAGGCTGATTTGGTATAGCAACTCTATACGGATCTAAGAGATCTCAACCCTCTCCCTCACTTTGGACCATGATATGAACATATGTTATATATCGATTTATTCAATATCAACCTGCTGTTGAAGTGGAGCTTGGTCTTCTGGAATCTGAACAACCTGCATCTTGTGGTTAGCCTGCTCCTCCTAGCTGCTTCATCTGTTTCCTAGTATCTAAAGATTTGGATGTGTTCGTGATTTATGGATGGTATGATGTGATGTGATCTAGCTATTTTCTGTGATAGAACAATGGTGTATTGTTTGGGGAATGATAGGTGAAGCATGGATGCGGCTGGGATGTGTGCATATGGAAGAATAGTGGCTGGTCCTGTTTATATAGTGTTCCAATAGTGCTCCAGTCCTGTTTTGCTGTTGTTGAGGGATTGACAACACATAGGCTGCACGTGTTGTGTGAGCTACTTGCAGGTGGCCCTCTTTCTAGTGCAAGTGGACAAGTTGGGTTTTGGTTACCTCATGAGCAAGCTACGGCTGCTCCTCTCTTGGCTTATCTGACTCCATTATTGTTGCTTCCATGTCCTAATTCACCCCTCCTTGTGGCATAGTCGGTTATTGCCGTCTCTCATTTAGGTTGGCTTTAATTTTAATTGCCAAGTGGCATTTCTTATTTGTGCCTTTCTTGTAGCTGCTGGTATTACTTGTGAGCTTGTAGTTGTAATTTCAGCTTGGCTTAATGTTTATGCTGGAATTTGGATCTTATTGACCAATTATGTCAATAAAGATATCATTTCTTATATTTGTGGCCTTTCTTTAATGAACTTGATTGAGATTGGAGGATTATTAGTTACCTATTGTTGCTTATTGATAATCTAGATCAATGATCATGCAGTTTTGCCTCAGTGTCAGTGTTGCCTCAGTGTGCCTCCTGTTTCCTTGTAAGTTGTCTGTGTGTATGTCCCTTTGTTGCCTCTTTGTCCAATGTGCAAGCACGATCAGATTCCCATTGATCCATGATTCAAGTATTGCCTTTGAAAATAGTTCTCTAGTCTATATTTGGAATTCCAGGAGTTCTTCCTGGGACTTCATTCAGTTGAGTTCAAACAACAATGGCCTCACCCTTGTGGTGGAGGCAACATTTTAACCCTCAAGCAATCTATCTTTTGTCTTTGTGGTTTAAGTTTGCAGGACATGAAGATTAGACGAATATTTGGAAGCTCAAGATGAGATGAAGAGATTAGCTTAGGATTTTCTTTTGTTTTTTTTTATACATGAGATATGTAAAAATTCCATAAAACATGTATTATTATTTATTTTATTTTCAGTTTCACACTAGTAAGACTTTGAATTGAGTTCATATTTATATCTGTTTACAAATACTTTGGGACATTCAATCCATATGCCGATATGTGTTTGATATGAGAATTTGGGAGGATGTATGCATGGTATATATATTTGTGATTTGGTCTAATTGAGTTTAGAAAATTGATAATTAAAAAGGTCAGGTCCAGGTTTGCAAATGCTATGATCCATCATTTGAATCTGATCCAAAGAGATATGATTGAGTCTATATAGTGTTTGAATGAGATTAAGATCATTTTGTAGTGTTGAGGTCAAGTGTTAATAATCCTCATAGGTTATGTCCAATTTTAATGACTCGACGAATTATTCGACTGACAAACTAGTTGGGTTAAAGATCATATCGAAGTTGGACACACTCTTGCAGATGAACTAGCTCTAATTTATCAATCATGGAGAACCTCGATCACTTTGCATCGTTTAAACTTTCGCGCCAAAATTTCCTGTATTTTTAGATGCATGCTTTGCAAATGCACATATAATACTTAGATACTTATAACCTCCCAAACACTGGGACGTTACAAATATCTCCATCATACAGCTCGACTTACCAGTTTGATGTGGAACAACTTTTTTCATTGATTTGACGCACTCCTCGGTCAGAATATATTTGCGTTGCTGTCCTTTTCTTCGGTTGACGAAAGACACAAATAAGAACACAACCAGTATACAAAAAAATCTGCACACACGGTAATTTCAGGTCATAGAGGGGAATCCTTTAATATAAGAACAATGGTTGATGTGTATTGGATTTGAGCAAAATTCTGCAGCAGGCCCCTGGTACCTTCCCGTGGATGTTGCGGTCCCAGCAACCCCGCATGTCGGATATATACCGATTAGGGGTATATCCGGCATTGTCCTAAAGAATCGGATTACCAGGGTGCCCTGTTGGTAATGGATCACAATCCATTAGGCGGCCAAGTAAGCTGACGCACAGAAGACTGATTCTAGAAGAACGGGAGAGAAGAAATATACAGACAATGACCTAGAAGCCAACTCGCCGAGACGTTGATCCTCGCCGAGTTAGCGAAATCTCACTCACATTGTACTTTGTATACTTCAGGGTTCAACCCTGATTTAGTGAGATTGCAGGAGTAGGAATGCCGCCTAGTTGCGACGTACCGAACCTGGGTAAATTTGGTGTTCCTGGTTGTCATACTACCACGTCCCCCCATGTCTCTACGAGTAGTCTCATCGCACCCCCGTCTATGAACACTACTACGATGTCTCGACAGTTGGCGCCCAACGTGGGGCTAGCGACATCAGGCGTTATGTTTCGATCGTGGATACTCGGCGGAATCGACAGTCCCATAACTGTCGGAAGCTTGGAATTGGACAATGACGTCGGGCACTTCCTCGACAATGGATCATACATGCCAGCAAGGAATCATCTGGTAAGTGCCTGCGTTTTACCGATTGGATCTGCAAACATCTTTATCGGATTAACTGCAGAAGCAATGTGATTCTGTGGTGGAAGTAGATTTATACCACCCTCCCTATACCCAATTGAAGAAAAATATCACTACAACAGGAATCTTCCTTTAGCAACACATCAATACATTGCCATATGTCCCTATATGCGTAGCTATGGTCTACACCAACGGATTTAATATGTGTTGCCGTAGGTGGCATTGCAAGGGTCTACAACAACGTATATACATGCATTGGTAAACAATCGTAGAAGCGTTGCAAAATAGCAACATATGGATATAGAGCCTAACAATGCTTCATATACGTTGGTAACTACCACGCATAAAAGTATTTCTAATGGACATAAAGAGCATTGAAACTACTAGAAGCTTTGCTAGATAGCATGCACAATTAATGGTATTTTATATATTTCCATCCAAAATTATTCGCCAGTACATCATAATAGTCATAATACAATGACCATAAAAGGTCTGATATATTAAATCGACTATGTTGTATTACAAAGAACACGGTCCAAACTTTACAAGATGTGAATCTATCTTGTTGTTGCCCAATTCTTGATCTTGAAATCAACTTCTCAGCCATTCTAAAACACACTGTATGGAACATTGACCTTGAATATAACACATAATTATCAAGTAGCCCCAGTCTCGACCTTGCAATTAATATCTGAGCCATGCATCATCAATTTACCTTGGAAATCTACAACCACAAATGAGACGAGTAACATTAAAATCTGGTTCAAAACAGTAGTAAAATTAGAGGAGCAACTTACAAGAGAACATCATTATCTACACAAAAAAGGATACAACTAACCAACTGATGTTGCTGTTGTGCAAGACACTCACCTACAGACTACATCTTCTGGTGGTGATGCCAGCTGCCATAGGTTGAACTTCGACAACATTTAATACTCTCCATAACTATGGATTATGAAAAAGAGAAAAGATTTCACAAAACATAAAACTAGCGATTTGACCAGAAAATCCTATGGAATTCGGTGAGAGGTTATGCTGACAAAGCACTTCCAAAAAACATAACAAATTATACTGTACCACAATCTGACAGAGGAAGGAAAATATTCTAATTAGATCAATTCGTCTTGCCTGAAGTGTTGATTAACCTGTAGATTTAAAAATGTGCAGAAAATGATAACGAAAGGAAATACAGATTGTATGCAACCATAATATTCAGTAGTGACCAACAATAAATAAAATAATCCACATGAAACAAAATTCAGATGTGTCTACATATAGTACACACTTCGTATGCATGCTCATACTTGTAAGATGCCTAGAATATGATCATGGACATTTTTGTCGATAACAAAATTCAGATATGCTTACTCATGATGATATAACACATACTCTCATTGCTTTATATACCCTTCTGCTCTGCTGTACGCTTATGTCTACTCCCAGTTGCAGCATAAGCACTCAATAGTAAGCATGTAGGCGGATCGTCCGCCGGACTTGGCGCACGGTCTGTGTCCGCCTGCACACATGTATATTTTCTATCGGTGGACTTTCTATTGTACACGTACAATCTAAAAAAAACTGTGTATGCGTTCAGCACTGGACTGGTGAGGCCTGCCGGACATCCGGCAAAATACCTGCTCAATAATCAACCCTGCTTGAAAGTGCACATGCACACCCATGCCATCATCAGAGACGGACAGAAAATTCAGACCTAGTGAGCATAGCTCCAGGTAAAGATATGGTAAAACACAACTATATATATATGCATAATTAATGAATTAAAGAAATTTTAGATCCTATTGTCAGAGACCAGGAACGGTTTGAATAAAGATATGAATAGATATCAGCATAGTCGCCCCTGTTTTTGTGGCAGCTACTCCCTTGATCAAGGTCGAAAGGTACAAACCATTGACATCAAACACACATAATATAGGCAAATTCGAGTTTTACAATTTATATGTCTGCAAAAGTATAGCCGACAGACTGAAACTAGTCTCTAGGATAATTCTCCTACTTCATGTACATGGAAGAATGCGGAAATATGCATTAGTAAAAAGGGGACGGTACCTTACTGAGGAGAAAAAGTCAGGTGAGATCAGCGATTGGTACCCATGCCAGAACCTGGGATCTAGTGGACGCGGTTCAGGATCTTGGCGCCCATGGATGGCAACATGGGAGCGATTGACAGATGTTGAGCACCGCCCACCGGCGGGCCCCGCAGCAACCCAACTCATAACCTAAAACCTGACGAACAGATCCAAACCAAAAGGAAAAAAACATTGCAGAAGAATGAGAATGGGGAGATGGAGATTAAAAAGAAATCCTTGCAAAACTAGAAGGGGCAAGAGAAACATCTCCATGGCAGAGTAGACGAGGGCAAGATGGAGATACTCGGACGCGTTGCTAAAGGCTGGCGGCGGCGGTGGACAGGCCAGGGCATAGGTAGTCGGAGGAGAAGATTGGATCGTAGGGCAATATTTGAGGAGGGGATTAGAGGAAGTTACACAACACGCCTTTTTCTCTTTTTTTTTACTTGACAGCACGTCTTTATCTCTCCACGATAAGTGGGAAGTTGGTCAATTCTCTTTTCTTTTTTGACATGGTGGAGTTCGTGAATTCTAGATACATATGGGCAAAGCGTTGGAAGACATGTGTATCTATAGCAGGTTTCTTGGTATAGTGTATGATGCCGGATTTTGCTCAAATCGCCAATATCCTGCTAAAATTGCCGCCTCGTCGGAGATGCCTGCAATCATATCTCACTTTATTGGTATGGTGCAGTCTGAGATCGCTGAAAACACGGATGAAGGGTATCCCGTGGAAGAGGCATATGAAAGCAATCCCACAGTAGAAGTGGAAGATCCGACACCCGTCAATGACACGACGAACTCAGAAACCGACTCTGTGCTAGCCGCCATTAAGGCGAGATTGGAGTCGGAACCCGGATCTTAGGATTTAGATTCCGAGGACGAAGATGAAGATGCTTTTGAAAGAAAGGTCAAATCTATGCAGGGGTTTCCATGAAGTACTTATGGCAAAGCCGGCTGACAACACGGACGACGAAAGCGAGGAAGACCCCAAAACACCTCCGCCAGATGAGGAAAGAGAGGAGAGTGAAACCAGCCCAATTTACCCTGATGTCAAGGAATTGACAGAAGATGAACCTCGTAAAAACCTCCCTCTTCCAAGAAGAAAAATAAGACTGCCAAGAAACGCCGGTATAAACTCCGGAGGAAGAAATTAGCAGATATTGCTAATCAAAACCTGGAAGTAGGAGGAGGAAGCGGTGTCAAGCCTGCGGAGAAGAAAATGAAGGAAATCCTTGTTCCACTAATGTCAGAATAGGACGAACTTGATTTAATTCAAACTCCATTGGGACGTGACGAACCCCGTGAAGTGCTGGAAGCCAGGAGACAAGGTCTCCAGCGGCAGCAGCAAAATCTATTCAGAACTCGGTAAAACCTCCTAAATACCCAGGCTGACATTAAGTTGCAGCAGGAACAAATAGAGGAGTACGAAAGAAGGAATAGATCTGGTATAAAACCAACACGGTTACCCGGAATCGCAAGACCGGAAGTATTGCCTGCCAAAAGAACGTTTCCAAAACCCTTCCTGGCAAAAGCAAGTAAACGGCATTGATGCCAAGGGCAAACGTGTATACAAAACCGCAGCAGAAAACGCGGAAGCCACATTCGCCGTCCTCAATGATGATATGTACTCCAATGAAGAAAAGCTTCAAGGGGTGTATGCTTTCTTAGGAAAAGCATTGCAACAGCAACAGGGAGGGCAAGAAAGATAAGGGAAGTTGCATGACGACTCGGCCCTATGCAACACTACCACATGCGCCGCTAGAGCACCTGGACCTGGCGAACCTAGAGATTTAGGCAATTCTGCAAGAGGTGCCCCTCTCCTGGCAACAGACTTCAGCTTCTTCCGTCTTTTTTGGCTTCGGAGTTGTCGGAGCCAGGCTAGAAAGGAAAAAATCCGAGAAATTAGAATTCTGAGAAAGAAAAGAAGTTCCTGCAACAAAAAGCAGAGAAAAGAAAAACCCGGATGATTTACCTAAAAGTCGCGACAGGAGTCCATCAAGATTAATCACCTCCTTAGTAGTGGAAGGCTTCTTTCCTTTCTGTCCGCCAGCAAAGTTGGCACGCATTGCATCAACTCGGCATCGGTTGCAAGATCCTCCTCAGGAAGATCGGCCAGCTTTAAAAGAAGCACAAAGTCCGGCTAAGTTAAAAATCCGAGAAAGGGAAAATCCAAGAAATTGCCCAAAGAAGAAAAATGTTACCTTTGGAGCTGGATTTCCCTCATGATACATTTATCGGCTTTCTTCATACTGGTCACGAGTAGCGACCAGATGATTTACCCTCTTCTTGAAATCCCTCTTGGAGAATGCTTTGTCCGTTCCCCTCAATGCGTCCTCCGGGACCATATAGTCGCACAGTAGCCGGGTTCCATGATAAGCCAATGGCTGGATGCGTCTCCCAAACCAACACAGAACTATGTTGGTGCCAGTGAGAGGAGGAGAGGAGGAAACGAGTTTGGCGATGCGCCGTTTGATTCTCATCAGATCATCCGGCAAAGTTTGGACCGCGTTCACCGTCCAGTTATCTCGGGGAGTGGTCGCAGAATTGACAAAAGGTGGAATGCCCGTCTCCTTTCCAGGAAATGGGACGTCTTCATGGTAAAAGAAGGATACCGTCCAGAATTTGACGGATTCCGAGGTTTTTATCTTTGGAAACCAGTCCTCCCTAAACCTACGCAAGGTGAAGGAGATGGTCCCGCAGGTGGGGAGAGCGCCCTTAGAGGGGTTGCGTTTCACCCCGAAGCAATACTGCCAGAAATCTAACCTAGGCTCTATCCCTAGATACCCTTTGAAGAGGGCTTCGAACCCGGCAAGATAAAGAATGGAATTGGGAGAAAGATTATGTGGTTGGATGTTGTAGTGGTTGAGGACTTGAAGGAAAAAGGCGGAAGGTGGAAATCCCACACCTTTGTTGATGTGAGAGGTAAGGAGAACCCTTTCTCCGTCTTTTGGCAACGGCTCAGAGTCGTCCTCCTCGTGTCGCCATTTTCCCTTCCGCACGAGTCCCTCCTTCTCCATTGTCGGAAGAAGGGACAGAACCACGTTGCAGTGGCTCCAGTTCCGGAGTTTTCTTCCACGTCTTCTTCAGCTCCGGTAGCACCCGAGGCGGCGAGCTCCTCACCGCCGCGAGCGATGTTTTCTTCCGCATGCTCGGTGGCGAGGGGCGAAGTAGGCGCGGTAGAGGACGACGGCGCGCTCTCGGCCGTGGGAGGAAGATCCCCACGGGCCAAATCGCCGGCGTTTCCCTCCGGCGCGCTCGCAGTAGCGCGGCCGGGGGGGGTCCAGCTGCGGGTCGATGTCGTTTATGATGTTGTCAATGTCCAGGGCGACAGAGCTCGCTTCCGTGGCGCAGGGTGATCCTCCGTTGGTCATTTTGGGCGGTGCGGCGTTGGTCCGGATCCTCGGATGGTTCTTCCGGAGAAGGTGGTGGCACTCGTTCTCTGCTCACTCTCGCAAGCTCGAGCTCGGGCTCTGTGGCTATGGTGCTAGGGTCTTGAGGGAGAAGAGGAAGTACAAGGGAAATCCGGAGGGCCTGAGGCGGCTATCTATAGCCGGAAATGCGTTGAGATTGGCGACAACGGCTATTTTAGCCGTTGGATCCTTGACGCGTGTCACGCCCGGAAATTCCGGAAAATGAAGGGACGGGGTGATAATGGCTATCTCCTCGTTTCCCTCGAGAATCTGTCAGAGATATGTTTCTGGGTTTTTGACTGAGCCCAAACGTCCGTGATGTCAGCACGATTTCATCGCTGACGTCATGAAGTTCCTTCTCCTCGAAGGCTCGTGGAAGAAAAAGATGGATTCTGATAAAAGTCGAGTTCCGCGTTATGAATGATTTGGGAAAAAGAAGAATCGAGACAAATCACCAACATTTCTCGGAACAGAATGCGAATTACCGAAAGGTGGCAGAATGAAGTCTCAATCCTTCTTGGGGGCTACTGTCGGATATATACCGATTAGGGGTATATCCGGCATTTTCCTAAAGAGCCCGATTACCAGGGTGGCCTGTTGGTAATGGATCACAGCCCATTAGGTGGTTCAGTAAGCTGACGCGCAGAACACCGATTCTAGAAGGACCCGGACCACGGCCCAAAGTGGTGCGGCTTGGAGTAGAAGGAGGATTTCTGCTTTCCAAGTTACATACTTTCCGTAGTCTTCTAGGTTTCCTTTCTGCAAGTCCTAACCCAGGTATCTATATAAAGCCGGACGGGAGATAAGAAATATACAGGCAATAACCTAGAAGCCAACTCGTCGAGACATTGATCCTCGCCGAGTTAGCGAAATCTCACTCACATTGTACTTTGTATACTTCAGGGTTCAGCCCTGATTTAGTGAGATTGCAGGAGTAGGAACGCCGCCTAGTTGCGACGTACCGAACCTGGGTAAATTTGGTGTTCCTGGTTTTCATACTACCACCCCCCCCCCACGTCTCTACCATTCGTCTTATGGCACCCCCGTCTCTGAACTCTAATACGATGTCTCGACACCGCTTCCTTCTATGACGCATTGATGTAGTGGAGGATGAAGAGGGGTTTGCACACGCTTACCTGTAGACAAGTGAGGATACTTGACGGCAATATGATGTCCTCCTAGTAACTGTGTTGAGCCCGGTCCTCAAGTGTCAAAACTACTCTGGTTCATTCCCGCTGGTGTCCCCGCCATTCTTCCCCTGAATCTAGGATCATGTGACTGCGCCGCCGCCACCATTGTTGGGCACCCTAGGTGTAGCGTTGCCTCCTCGTCGAGGAAGGAACGGTTCTCCTCGATGCGGCAGCTCGTGAGGATGCTCGCTTCCTTAATCTCGGGACTCTTCTCGTATTTGAGATTCTCCTGAAGTACCCGAGCGCGTTCATGTGAGAGAGATTTGGAGGCCTTTTGGATCGTCTGCTTCGCACTTTAGCCTATTCCTAAAAGCGGGTCTGATCCTCTTTCGATGGATTGGCGGAGAGGATCGCCGGGGGAGCGGCGGTGAGCAGAGAGCAGCGAAATTGAGGAGGGACGCGACATGAGGCGATTGCTAGGCGCTGGGGTTTGACGTCTGAGTTGGGGAGATGAGGGGAAAGAGCCACGGGAATGAACACACGATGGTAAACTGACGAGTCGTGGGTCCGTGAGTGGCCACATGTATTTTCTTTTTCTTTTGTTTTCTTGATTCCTTTCTCGCGCTGGATTGTAGGGTGGGTGGAGAACGTACTGACACTATGAAGCCAACTTTAATAGTAAAGATAACTGATAAAAAGATACATTTATTAGAAAATAATAAATCAATGTTCTTTAAAAAAATAGTCTTTACCGTGTGCAAACAACTTGTACATGAAATCATTTAGCGGCAACATGTCTAAACAGCTATAGCGATGCTATAGCAGGCTATTTAAAACTATGCCGTGAATCGCACTAACCATTTTAATGATTTACAGGTGGCACATATGGATAATTACATACAACTTCAGGGGTAATTGAGGGGACGTACCAACACTACGGGAGAGCAGAACTTTGCCGTGTGTCCTGGTCTTTACCGTGTGCTAGATGCCGGGCACACGGCAAAGAAATCTTTGCCGTGTGCGGACACACGGCAGCGAGTAACACACGGTTAAGGCTATTAAAAACACACGGCAAAGAAAAGAACACGGTAAAAATTACCGAATGCACACGGCAACGATAGCCACACGGCAAAAAAAATGGATCCAAACGGAATAGCGAGCGGAGCAGTCACGGCCGTTCCCTGTGCGCGCTGATTGGCTGGGGAAGTTTTCACGCGGATAGCTATCAGATGGCTCAGATCGTTTCTGAAGAAACACAGTATCCGTGGCTCTTCTCACACGTCTCTCTCATTGGTGGCTTTTTTTGAGTCATAAAAGCTAACACAAGCATGCGTCATGTACTAGGCCCTCTCGTTATCCTCGCACGGCCGCACAACAAATCTCTGCTCACAGCTCCATGGCCGCGACCTCCTTCAGTCCTCCCATGGAGGACGACCTCCTCCACTCCCCCATGGCCGGCGACCTCCTCCACTCCTCCTCCCGCCAGCGACTACCTCCGCATTCGCAGCGACGAGCTCTCCCTTTCCGGCAGCGCGCCCTCGCCGGTCGTCTCCTTCCTCGGCCACCGCCATCGCGCCGTTGCCGACCTTCTCCTTCCCCGGCCACCATCCTCGCGCCCTCGCCGTCCGCGGCACCGTTCGAGCCGGACCGCGTCTCGGAGCCAGCTCCCGCACCTCCAACCTCGACGTCGTGAACAATCTCCATCGCCAAGGAGCTCGAGCAGAAGCTTGTCGTGACCGAGACTGTGCTGGCGCCGCCGGCCGCCGCCATCGTTGACCTTCTCCATGGACACGACTCGTTGTCGACCTTGCAGCGAGGACACTGCACGGAGCACGCCGCCGCCCTTCTCGACGAGCTCCGCCATGAGCCCTGCTCGCCGCCGACCTCGTGGCGACGACGCTACCCGGAGGACGCCGGCCGGCCGTCCTGGACTCCTGGGCGCGTGACTTTTTTTTAGATGGGAATACACTCTTTGCCGTGTGTAAGTTTAGCACGGCAACGACCAGCTCGCCGTCACCGTCCGTCCATTGTCATCAAGTGAGGGGTGGGCCCACTCAGCATCGTTGCCGTGTGCCCGACAATAGCCACACGGCAAAGAGAACTTTGCCGTGCAAAAAGGTTACCGTGTGGGCTTTGCCGTGTGTGGCACACGGCAAAGACGTTGCCGTGTGTCTTTACGGCTTCGCCGTGTGTTTTTGCTACACGGTAAAGAAGCGCTCTCCCGTAGTGCTGCAACCGACCAACCAAGCATCCACACCTTAAGACTTTTTAGATTACTTTATGTTTATATATTGATATTTATATATAGGCTAGTACAAGCTAAGACTCTTACAGAAAAGAAGCAAACACATAAAATAAATAAACGACACCACCACAACATTGAGAGGAATCAGACGCAACGGGCACGTATGCATGCTACGTGCTTATTTTACTTAGACGATAGATACTTCCTCCGTCCAATTTTAAGTGATTCCAAAATAGATGTATCTACACATATTATTAATTAGTGTAGATACATCTACTTTAGAGTCGGGTAAAATGGAGCGGAGGGTAGAAAGACTGAAAGATATATGATTAAATTGATGAGGGGAGTAGCGTGGCATGTAGCATGCGGTGGAAGTCGTTGAGAATTGTTGCCTCCAGACAGATGATGATACGCACGCTGCCGAGTGGAGCGTCCATGAGGTAGACGCGGCCGCCGCGCTCAGACTCAGCACGCATCACCCCTAGCGGCTTACCCCATCCAAAGTCGGCGTTGTAGGCTGGCATGCCTAGCCAGCTAATCACCGAGAGCTCAGTGGTCGGAAAGCTGCCCCGTGCCGGTCGGCTGTTGGCCATCTCAAAGTAGTCGACAGCTGAACGCGCTACCTCGTCGTCGATCCGACTGATGGTGTCATTGATCCGGCCGACGACGGAGCTCAGCTCCTCGGAGATGATATCGCGCACATGCCCCGTAGCGGCAACCCGGATGAGCGCGTTGCCGAAATATCCCTTGGGGAGCCGCGGCCTGAGTTTGCCACGGATGTTGGCCGGGAAGGTGAGGCGTGTGATGCCATCCGGCGGCATGGGCCGAGTGGCGGACACGCATTTCCAGATGTGGGCGCTGAGGGCGGAGAAGGTGGTCGCAGTCACAGCGCCCCTCCCGCTGGAGCTGGATGCGTGCTGCTTCAGGGCCGTGATCTGGTGTTTGGAGAGGACGAATGTCTCGCAGCCCAGAGCAATCGCCGACGGCTCGCTCATGTTCATCATCGGGTAGAACACGGAGAAAGCGTCGGGGTGGATGGCCGGTGGGGAGCGGGCGCGGAGGAGGGTGCGATCGTGGCACGGCTGCTCCAGCACGGACGGCGAATTGTTATTGGAAATGGCAGCCCACTTCTGGACGAAGTGGGACACGCTGTTAGCGTCGATGACGAAGTGGTGCGCCGCCAATCCTATGGCCACACGGCCACACTTGAGGAAGGTCACTTGGAGGCCGCAGATGATAGTTGATGATGGCTCCATGCGTGGAACAAAGAGCCTCCGTAGGTTGGGCGATGGTTGGAACATGTCAAAGTCATCAAAGCTGAGGTCCGACTGAGCAACAACGAACATGGCACCTTGGTTGTTGCAGTCGACCTCCACCCGACCTCCGCCGTCTTTGCTGAGGCGGCCGGCCATGGGATAGAAGGCCACCAAGGCCTTGGCCAAAGCAACCTTCACCCTGGTAGCCAACTCCTCGTTGCCTTCCACGCCGGCTCCCGGGCCCGGCCTTCCGTAGAACCACACGACGGGTGTGTGACCTCTAGTGGCCATGAGGTCCAGTTGGGAGAGCCAAAGGCGTTTCCTCGGTGTCTCCTCACTGGGCGTAACCAGGCACGACTCCACCACCCTCACCTCCTCCATTCTTTTGCCCAGCTGTCCACCTGATCAACCACAAACTATATTGCTATCCTAGCTACTTCGGTCATCTTATAGTACTAGCTAGCTAACACGGATGCATATTCTTCCCAATATTTTTCCATGATGCACTACTCTTTCCATTATCTTGTATAAAAGAAATCTATCTTTGCATAGGTCAGTATCAAAAATCTATGTTAACGAGATTCAACTTGCTTCCCATGATTACCCTAGTCATCAGTGTCAGCAATGGGCTATCTTCCGAATATTTTTCTGTTCTTCTCATCACTTTGCATATCTGATCCAGAATAGAAGATTGAACTGCCTTCCAATGGTTATATTCTAGTCCGTGTTGTCAGCAATAGGCTATCTTCTGAATATTTTTAAACATGCTTCCCATCACCTTTGCCGACTAGTTAGCTGCACCAAAATTCTAGGGCATCTTATTTTGAGTCTCTTGCTCCAACCACCTTGTATGAAAGATCTCTAGTTTTCTGGCAGTTTAGGAGCGTGAGCCATGACGCCGGATCTTCTCTGGTCTCACGCAATGAGATTGAATGGTTACTCTATTCATTAGACTCAGCTTTTAATAGGGTATCTTAATATTTTTCTATGAATACTTGCATCTATTCTTACCATCACTTTGTACTAAAAATTTGTACCATTATGACAGGTCGTAGTTCTGAGGCACGACTTGGACCTTCTATGATCTCAAATAGCAAGAACTACCTATTGATAATTACTTTAATCATTCGTATTGTTACCGTCGTAGGTGCGGAATCGATCGACCGTGAATCAACAACAAATCAAATCAGGATAACGACATCAAGCTTTGTTAATATAGTTCGGCGAACTCGCCTACTCTGAGAGACATGATTACGGACACTTCTCCCATCCGATGCCGCAACGACTAGCCGCCCTAGGTGCTGACACAAACCGTCGGTTCCCCCGGCGTGTATGTTCCTACACTACAGGAATGGCTCCATGTGTCGACGGCCAAATCGTACGCCGACAGCAAAATCTCGGCCGTCGGCACAGAGGTGGCCGTCGGCACAGAGGTGGCCGTCGGCGTAGGCGATATAGGCTCGACGGCAGCCCTCGGCACCTAGTTAGCCATCGGCACAGGTGTAATAGGGCCGAGGGCTGCCCTCGGCACATATCTAGCCGTCGGCACAGGGTGCTAGCCCGTGGGGCTAGGGTTTGCCACATGTGGACAGTTTTTTTCTTAGTTTGTATATGTATGTGTATTTATTAATTACTCTTAATTGGTAAAATTAATATGGTAATATTTTATGTTTAAAATATATAAACTCACAACCGTTACCGCATGTATCGAGATCTAAGTCCATTTTATTTATTCATACTACACCGACACCACTATCGAGTGGGTTTCACACACTAAGTCTATTTTATTTCTGTTTTGTGTTTCCTTGGGCTAGCCTAACACAACCAAGCACCTATTTCCATATTGCTACACCCTTTCGACGTCGTTACCGCGTGTATCCGTGTAAGTCCGGTATTTCTCCATCTTCTCTAGGCTTTCACCGGGGAGTGGGCTCCGGATCGTCTGGATCCCTACACAAGATAAGGGGTGGCATACCATGTTGGTATATGTGTGTTGTGTGTTTTTTATGGCAAAGATTTCACTCTGGGGTGTGACCCGCTTCATCGGTATAGCCTCTGCCCACCAGTCGACGTGCACGCTGCCCAGCTCGCCGCGTGTCCACTTGTATGCCGACGACATTACCGTCGGCACAAGCCCCTTCCCAGAGCGCACAGGGTGTGTCGACGGCCTGGCCGTCGGTGTATGGTTTCTGCATGTCACAGCTATGTGGGCCCCAAAAATGTGTTGTGCCGACGGCAGTTTTCTGTGCCGACGGGCATTTGCCGTGTGCCTACGCGAGCATAGCCCGACGGCCATGTGCCGACGGTGGCCGTCGGCATTGGCTCTGCCGACGGGTTTCTTCCCTGTGCCGACGGTGGCTGGCCGTCGGCCTCTGGCGCCATTGCTGTAGTGCTATCAACTCTTCATATGCTACACGTGTTATGTCGCCCTTATTATATATATTTACTATTAAGTTTGTTGTGGTGGTACGGTGTCACACTTCTCACTATTTACCTAAAGAATGCCACCCCAATCCGGTCAACCAACGACTAGATCCTCTTCCCGCTTTCTTTTAGCGATCCTATAACAAACACCCAATAGCACATGTAATTTGGTGGTAACAGAAACAAAAACTACCGAGTACCCAGATGCTTTCTCCATTCGGCTTTCATGTGCGTCGTCTTGCGCCCATGGTTATATATGGCTTCCATACGGCGCTTCCGCAAATTGCAACTGGCGCTCGTGCATTCCAGTCGGATCCTTATTCCTCGCGCTGACCGACACGAACACACCATGATAATTCTTCTCGTCATGTGGACCTGCAGGCTTGATGATACCTTGTGAAGTTGTGGTACTCCGGACGGTTACGCCGCCACGGCATGCACATCGGCACGGCTACCACATGCGACCTTCTAATCGCGTATCGGCATGTTACTTCACCGGCGGAGGAATCGGTGCCACTGTCATGAACTACAATGCCAAAGAAGGGGCCACATTATCTGTAGTTTGAGGGCGGCAAGGCCAATCGACGAGGATTTCATGGAGGAAGAGGATGGGAAAAATACGTAGGTGAATTAGTGGCCATCCCGGTAGGACTCACGGGGAATATATCTTTTGCACCTGGTGCCATGTCACATCTTCTTCCCCGGCAACGACATCCTCCATGCAGACGAAGGTTCCTTCTATTTTTTTGAACAAGAGTTTCCTCCGGTCGTTACTCCGGCGGCGTGCAACTAATGCCTCGTCGGCCACGTCGTCGGTGACGGGCTGATGGCCCACTGATATGCCTTCCAAGACGAGGTGGTTGCCATCAACGGGAGAGCTCCGTCGTGTTGGGCTGTTAGCGCATGGATGGATGCACAAACTAGGCACACGCATAGCCGCGCACGTTCTCCCGACCTCCTCTGCCGAGCCCAATGTGCCTCTCTCCGTAGGAGCGTCTTCCTCTGAGTGATAGAGCCGCTATTTCCCTAAACGGCGATCTCCTCATATCGGGGGCTGGACGCCATCGAGCTCCTCCCGAGTTTCAAGAATGGTCTCAAGTTCCAGACCAATAATAAGTGAACCTAGCTCACTTGGTTAGGGAAGTGGATGTACAACCCAGCCACACAGGTTCAAGTCCTCACGGACACATATTTGGGTTCTTATTATTTCAAAAAAAAAATCGCTGTAGGGGCTTCCCCTACCGCATTCCTTTCAAAAAAAAAGTTCGAGACCAATGGGCCATGACAACATGAGGCATCAACCCCTGCTTTCCCTTCCCTCCCATTTAGCCGTTACATGAGCCACCACGGTAGAATTTTCGCGTGTGGAATGCATGGGTTGTTTATCTCGTTTGCAACAACGTTGGCTACCAGGTCGATATAGTTCTCCGTGCGGCGCACTCCTGGTGGTGGGCACCCGCCAGGCGGGGATGCCATCGCCGGAGCTCGGTGTATTGCATCGATGGATCGTGTCGGGTTCAACTTCTCTGTTGTGCGAGTACCACTGACCTGCACACCGACATTGATTATCTCTACCCATACTGTACCATACTTGAACGCTACAGAAAATGTGAGTTTAATTACTATTTATCCCAGAAATAATTGGATCTTTGTATTTCTGACATTTATACATTATGCAGATGTGTTACGGTGTTAGTTTTATATTTCTACAATGAACTTAGTTTCAATGGTGTGTGCTCCTTGGCTCCTTCCCTTTTCCTAGAACAATCGTTGATGGTGCACTCTACCTCTTCAAACAACGGTGGTGGATACTCAAATTATGCCATAGTTAGCTTACTTAGCTAGGCTTCTTGATACAACACAGGTTCATGTTTGATGTTGGTTCTACGTGGAATTTCTTATAATAGTTTGAGGGAAGAACTGAGCATGCATGCTTTAATTCATGAGTTATTAAATTTGTTGGCTCACATAGTTTCATGGCCAGACTGAGCTTTTGGGCGAGGTTTGTAGTTGTACTTCAATGATGAGCTTTAGAGGTATTAAAAATGAAGGGAGATTCTTGGTGGTTTCTCAACACACGGATTTAGTTTATATGCTTTGTTCTATTTCAGATCACGGGTAATTGAGCAATCAACCCGTCAAGTGTCGCAAACGCCTAGCGAGCTTATCTCTCTTTTCTCACCTTCTCAATAGACAACGAGGTCATATGCTGGCTCTTTTCTAGTAATGAGTGTCATGTGCTGGCTCTCAATGCTAAGAGTCTCTATTGCTTCTCGGTTTGACTCTTTTTTTTTTGAAACATTTTCTACTGCAGGGGAGACCCCCACAGCCCTTTATTACCAACCACAAGCGTTACAGTTACAGATATGTACAAATATACATGAGATGAGACTAAGAGAGTCTATCCCAGACTAAGTTAAGGAGTTAATCCATAAAGCTAAATCAGCAGCCAAAGCAGCACTCAACCTATGCTTAAGCATAAGGAGATCCAACAGAAAGCCCACTTTCCATCCCATAAAGGAATGCCTTTCAGATTTAAAAATTACTCCATTTCTCTGCTTCCAAATATTCCAGCAAGCAATAATCACAATCTCTGTGAAACATGGCCCCTTGAAGGATTTTTTGGCAGCAGTGAGATTTTGCACAAGTGTGTCATCACTCCAACTTATTTGCAAATAATTCCAAATTCGGGAGCTAAAAACACATTGAAAGAACAGATGTATCCAGTCCTCATTGCACTGTGCACAACAAAGAACACAATGATCAGTACCTTCAATCTTCCATTTTCTCCTTTTGATCATATCCTTTGTATTAATCCTATCCTTGAGAATCAACCAAGCAAAGAATTTATGTTTTGACATACATTTGGATTTCCATATCCACTTTGCTGGCCCATCAAGGCTTAAATGACCAAATTGCATCTGATAGAAATTCCTGGAGGTGTATACCCCTTTATTGAAATTGCATCTCCAACTGTCCTCAGAATCAGTCAACTGAACATTATTTAAATTGCCACTCAGATCAGTAAACTCCTGGAAAGCTTCAGTTGAAAGTGGCAATACAAAGGCATCTGAGAGGTCTGCCAATAAAAGAATGTCTCTTATAGAGGACAGAGGATCAATGGCAAAAGAGAATAACCTTGGAAATTTTATAGCCAAAGGTTGTCCCATCCATGAATCTTTCCAGAAAAGGCCAGTAGAACCATTACCCAAAACACAAGAGGACAAGGAACACCAGGTTTCTGCCAATTGCATAACACCTCTCCACCAGAAAGAACCACAAGAGGTGACAGCATGTGGTACTGTTTGGAAATAGTAAGCATTCTTTACTAAATGGACCCAAGGGATATCCACAGAATTATACAGTTTTGCCAGGAACTTCAGTAACAGAGCTCTGTTTTGAATCTGGATATTGATGATCCCTAAACCTCCTTTGTTTTTGGGTCTACAAACCATATCCCAGGCAGCTAATGAGTTCACTCTTTGTTTATTCTTGTCCTTTCTCCATAAACATCTTCTCCTTGCCTTATCAATTATATCAATGACACCTTTAGGAATTACAAGAGTGCACATGTAATAAGAAGGCAAGGAGGAAAGAACCGAATTCACCAGAACCAAACTATCACCATAAGAAAGAAAAGAGACAGTAGCCGAAAGTCTCCTCTCAATTCTATCAATTAATGGTGCAAAATCCTTGATAGTCGGTTTTGTGGTTCCCATAGGCAAGCCTAAATAAGTAAAGGGCATAGAAGCCACAGAGCAATCAAGGACAGAAGCCAGGCTAACAGTTTCCTGCTGGGATAAATTGATCGGGATCATCGACGATTTATTGTAATTCACTTTTAGCCCAGTGAGACGAGCATAAAGATTTAGCAGGTCTTTAAAAACCAATAACTGATCCGGTTCAGCAGGAAGAATGACTAAAGTGTCATCAGCATATTGCACAATAGGAAAGTCACCACCAATTGGAATTGGCAATCTGAGTCTTCCTTCCCTAAGTGCCAGATTTACAATACTTTGCAACAGATCCCCTCCCAACACATATAGTATAGGGGACAAAGGATCCCCCTGCCTGACACCTCTTTTACAAACAAAAGGTTTACCTGGGACCCCATTTAAGAGTACCGAAGAAGATCCAGAAGCAAGGATTTCCTTAACCCATTTGATTACTAAGGGGGGAAAACCCTTAAATTTCAGAATTTGCAAAATAGCAGAGTGCTCAATAGTATCAAAAGCTTTCTCAAAATCAATCTTGAAAATCACCACTCTTTTCTTAGAATGCTTACATTGGTGAATGTACTCAAAACACCAAGCCAAACAGTCTTTGATAGTTCTTGATTTTATGAAACCATACTGATTAGCATGTATGCATCCAAAAAAAAATTCTTGAAAACGATTAGCCAGAATTTTGGTGATGAATTTCAAACAAGTATTGGTCAGTGAAATAGGTCTGAAATCATTCACCGTCTCAGGAGAATTAGTCTTTGGAATCAGAGTGATGAAAGATCCATTAATGCTCTCCAAAGAAATCTTAGCACTGTGAAAATCATTGCAGAGCTTGACAAAATCCTCTTTTATTATACTCCAGCAATGCTTAATAAAGAGCCCTGTAAACCCATCTGGTCCAGGTGCACGGTCAGGTTTTAAGTGTTTAACAACACCCTCAATATCTTCAACAGTGAAAGGATTAGCCAAAGTCTCAAGGCCATCAACCTCAGGCAGAAAAACAGACAAATCGAAATCAGACATGGGTGGGCAGGAAACACCCATTCTGTTCTTAAAGCATGACCAGAAAGCAGCAGCTTTATCCATATGATCCACCAACAAATTACCAGAAGTATCCGAGATGGAAGGAATAGAATTTCTCCTAAATCTCTCAGTGGCTCTGGCATGAAAATGTTTAGTATTCTCCCCAGAAAGCCTAGCCCAACGAATAGTACATCGTTGTTTCCAGTAATCAGATTGCAAAGCAAGCAGATTCTTGATATGCTTCTTTACAATAAGTCTGAAATTAAATTCTGGAACATTCAACTGCCGCAAATCCTCCAATTGATCAAAGAATAAAATCACCTTACTACTCATATCAATGAGAATCTTTAACTGAGATAAATTCCTTCCCCAATCCTTCAAAGCATATCTGAGGTTTTTTAATTTAGCACTGATTTTGGAGGTTATTGATTTGGCCAGAACAGGAGTATTCCAAATCTTAGACACAAGGTCCATGAATCCAGGTTGCCTAACCCAATGATTCTCAAACCGAAAAATCTTTGCCTTTGGGATGTTTGTTCCAATTTTAACCACACAAGGCAAGTGGTCAGAGGTTATTTTAGACATGGGTAACACCATAGTATTAGGGTAGTCTAAAGTCCACTGGCATGAAGTAAAGAACCAATCCAATTGAACCAAAAGTGGATCCCTTTGCATATTAGACCAAGTGAAATTCCTGCCCTTAACTGGCAGCTCCAAAAGACCCAGATGGCTAATAATATCATTAAATATAAACATATCATTGAGATCAGCTCCTGGTTTATTTCGATTATCCAGAGATCTAATGAAATTAAAATCTCCAAGGATCATCCAGTTTTGATGAATCGGGATAGAGAGATTATATAGCCAAGTAACAAAATTATCTCTTTCCACCCCTTTGCATGGACCATAAACATTCACCAAATTCCAAGAAGTAGAATTATGAGTAGAAGTGAATTTAATGTGAATGGCAGAGCGATGAACTTCTAACAACTCCCCACTGAAGATGGAACTATTCCAAAGCACAATTAATCCTCCAGAAGCTCCCACAGAGGGGGAGAAGACAAATTGATCAAATCTTTTAGGGCAGAAGGACCTAATAAATGAATGATCAAAATCTTGGCATTTTGTCTCTTGTAAGCAAATGATTGAAGCTTGACTTTCCTCAATTTTATTATAAACTGCATCTCTTTTAGCTTTATCATTCAAGCCTCTCACATTCCAGTCAAAAACAATCCAATCCAAGACTAGATGGGCCTTATTATCCATGGAAAATAATAATAAAGGAGATTGCTGATAATCATAAAATACCAGCACAGTAGATGTCCAAAAGATAAAACCCAAAGCATAGTACATATGTCATGTAACATAACAAAATGTAACAGGAAGACCCAGCAACAACTCCAGGGACCAAACAGGCCCAAAAGAAATAAAGAAGGCCCACTAATCATCAGAACTAGATGGAGTGGTGGGCTTCTCTGGAGCAGCTTCAAGCTTCTCCACCGTTAAATCCGAATCTTCTATGTGGAGTATTCTTCCCGCCCTCTGCAGAACAGCGACAGGAGTGAAAGGAGGTACTCCCCCTGTAGAAGCTTGAGGACGAGCGGACTTGGCCTTCTTCCTAGGTTCTGGCTTGTCTGATGCAGGCAAGACCCTGAACCCAGCATTCTTGGCCAGGCTACGCGTCACTCGACGCTCCTCAAGTACAATTGGAGTAGACTTCCTGGTCCTCTTCTTAGTGATCGGCTGGGGGGTCGTCGGTTCAGTAGCAGGGCAAGCATCCATCAGCATAGGCACAGGAACAGCAGAGGAAACTGGCAGTTCAATGGGCAACAGAGATGACAGAAATTCAAATCTCCTGTCAAAAATAACCCGAGCTTTGTGCTCCAGGAAGTATCTGGACCACTCGACCACAGGATCAGGTAACAGGACTTGAAGAATCTGCACTTCAACGTTCTGATCTGCACCAATCTCAGGGGGTGGTGGAACAAAAGGAACCATAGCCAGCTGGTTATGTTCCACCTGTTGCTGCATCTCCACAAACTGCTCCGGGCCTTCAGCTCTTGCCACATTCATGGAATCAATGGATGCGCCAGAAAATTGAACAGATACAGAAGACTGCACCTGCTCAGGTTCCGGCTCCTGATCCACAGGCTCCTCTGGCTCATCATTCTCTCCCTGCTCCTCATTATTCCAGTCTCCCCAACCACCTTGCTGTGGTTCAGGCTGAGCCGGAGGTACCCAAGCATCTGGAATCGGGGCGTCAGGAGCACCGAAAGCAGGGTGTGGATTGTCCCCAGGAGGAAGAAGATCTTCATCATGCGGCATAGCATCAGCAGCATTACTATCCAAAATAAAAACAGGGCAGGTCCAGGAAACAACGTGACCACCGTACCGCTGAACCTCCCTAATCACAAGGGAGCGAGGGATATCAGCACCGCTCCCGTAGGTAACCTTGAGCAAGGTACGAACAGGAGAAGCGTCCTCTCTCCACCAGGAACGAAGCTTGCCAAATTTGGAAACAAACTCCCTCAGAAACTCATCGGTGCGATAATCCAAGTGCAGATTCAGAATCATAATCCATCCAGTCCTTGAATAAGTTGTTGCTCTAACATTATCTCCTTCATCATGCCTAACGAAGGATAGCATCCTACCATCAGGAAAGATAAAAGGAGCAGAGTTTACCAAGCAATCTCTGGCCACTTGATCAGCCATGCGGAACATGCCAACTCCCACGGCGCTCTCCGAGAAGGAGATAACTTGCAGATGAACCTCCTGTTGGATGTAATCGACGATTTGCTGCAGGATGTCATCAAGCTCTTCAACTGGTGGCCGCGGAACCAACTGTGCAATGGCCCAGGATTCATGGCGGCGAGGCGGAGCCGCAGAGGAGGTGATGAAACAGCGAGCAGGGCGCTGCTCAGCCGCCCATACCTCCTCGACATGCATCCCCGCCGGGATGAACCTGGTCGGATCACAGGGGAAGTTCGCCATTGGAGGAGGTTGCGATTCGAGCGGCGAATCCGACGAGGGTTTTCCAGGAACAGTGGCGGGGGCAGGGGAAAGAGCTGAGGCAGGGGACTCCTCAGTTCCAATACTCGACGATTTAACTACCCAGCGCAGAGTTCCATTAATTCCCGGGCAGTTTCGGCGGATATGGCCCGAACGTGAACAAGACCAGCACCTTATCCGGCCCGTACACTCTTCCGTTGCATGCTTAGCTGAGAGGCAGTTAGAACAAGGCCAAACCTGGGCCGCCATCTTATCAATTAATTTTGTGAAACCATCATCAACAGGAATAGAGTCCACGGTAGGGGGAACAGGTACAGGATCCGTAACAGACTTAGTAACAATAGAATCAGCATTAAAAGTTCCAAACTTAATAGCAGGCAGATCACGATCAATAACAGAAATATTGTTATGAAACGTGGGGGGAGCAGTTGGAGCACGAGGAGCAGAAGGTTTTAATAAAGGCTTGTACCGCTTAGGTTTTACCTTCTTTTTCTTCGTGACAACAGTCCACTCATTAATCTGATCGTGGTTCCACCTTTTCCATTCAGCCAACCAATTTGGACCACCAAAACTCCAAAGATGAAAGAAGCACTTGAAGTGGAAGCAAGAAAACCATTTAATCTTCATAATATGAAATCCAACCTCCTTAGAAGCGACCTCAAAAGAGAAAACCCGATCTCGGTTTGACTCTTATCAGATGGATCGAAAACACTTCGATTTCATATTACATAAATTATCCAATTAGCTACTGTAAGAATGAAATGGTCGCGGCTACACTATTTTATGTTTTCTCCCATGGGATCACTTCATTTTGACAATTTGCATGTTTGTTTGGATTTGTATTTACCAAATTTTAGGATTAATTATTTTGTCAATATTTTGATGAATATGTTAATCTTCGACTAGCTTGCAAGAATCAGTTGTGACATCTAATATAATCTATAGGTAACTTGATATAAATAGTCCATTGGTTCATATGTTTTCATGAAAATCGAATATTCAAAACAGCAATGGTAAATGACACATATGGAAAGAATGTTGATTTTGTATTAGTATTTTCATTATATTACTTGTGCTGGTATACTTTATTAGAATTTATAAATAACTTGCAAGTGCGTTTTTTATTACTTGAAGTAATCCGAAATGAATGCACAAAAGGTGCGTAAAATCCTTTTCTGAAAGACAAATGTCTCATTTTCATCCACGAGGAGTGAAGTGGATGAGAAGAGATGGGGACAATATAGGGATGCATTATGGCCATGGGAGAAGGGTGACACAGGGGAAGACATGTGTTGGTTGTAATGAATTCTGGCATTATCTTTTGATCTACTATACAGCACTGTGTCCCGTGATAATTTGCGAAGGAGGTTACATCAACGTCTTCATTCCCAATTTTTTATTCCGTGGCAACACACGGGCACTCAGCTAGTAGGATACCAATTCTACAAGTCTCCTCCTCGACCACTCACTAGTGGAAAACAGGGCTTTTACTCACTGGCGAGCACCCCTTTCGCCCCGGCTCGGCCACCACCCGGTGCAAAAGAATGCAGAGGTGGGGCCGCGGCGAGCAGGACGCGTGGTGGGGGGGGGGGTCTTTTGCCCTGGTTGGAGCCACAAACCGGGGCTAAAGGCCCACAATGAGCAGGGCGCGTGCGGGCGCATCGTGGGGGGGGGGGGTCTTTTGCCCTGTTTTGTGGTTCCAACCGGGGCAAATGAACCCCACACCTAGATAAAAGTTGTTTCTTTATTTCTATATTGCTCTTTAGTTAATAATTTCAATTTTTATTAAGAAAAACTAACCAAATAGATGGAAAATGAAAATTAATAGAATTCTTTTTTTCTTTAAATCCATTTTTTCTATTTTTTATAAACAGTACCATACCAACGTTCTCCACTCCTTATGCCACTCACTTTTTGGTGTGGTGTGCTCACTTGTTTTTCCCTCATATGCATAAGAGGTGTTCGATGAAATGCCCGAGAGCATAATGACATCTAAGCTCGCAGAAAACAAACATGTAATATTGCTAGACTATTGTGTAATAATGTATCAAACCTGCATGGTTCATGTAGTTGGATGAAGATTCTGGAATGTAATGGAAACGGTGGCATTGGGTTCATTGACCCATATATCGTCAATGATATCGTTTTAAAGCAACACGCTGAAGAGACGAAACATAATATAGTTATGTTTTTGAGGAATCAATTTCACTTTAGTGAAATACTATTTCGATACAGAAATAAGTGAGCGTTACTATCTTATGCATATTCTTTCACATTTCTATTTTGCTAAGTTGGTGTTAATTAAGTGTAATTGATGAGTTATGCATGACTATGTATATAATCGTGTGTGCAGTTTTCACTGGATTCTTTTCGACATTCACATTGACAGCGGAATAGTTGATCTCATGGACTCTATGGATAAAGGCCAAGAGGAGTACCGGCTCATTATGTCAATGCTCATAAAGTACGTTGTCGGACAACACAGTCCCCTTTTGTTCAATCATTATCGTACGATGACCCATAATTTTTTTCCCGAACAGGGCTTGGAAGCGGTTTAGGAAGCAACAACCCGGTTTAACGGAGTTGTTTGACACACTCATCGTAAGTAGTACTTGCTACATTCACACATCTCTCTTTAATTCCTTGAGCATTATTTGACTCAATTATATTTCTAGTAAAGTGCCCTCAGCAGCCACAAGGAACAAATATATGTGGCTTCTATGTCATGGAGAACATAAGGATAATCGTGAATGAGCAGTTAAAAAAAATGATAAATATAAGGCTCCACGATCTCCAGAGGGAGCTCCTACCGGCAGACTGCTTACAAGCACTTCAAGAGGAATTTGCGGGTTTTGTGTTGAAGGAGGTCATATCTGAAAATGGAAAATTGCATTGTTAAGTATAAACAATGATCTGCATGTAGTGATCTGAATGTGTATAACTCTATTCGGATGTAATGATCTAATTGAGATCAGTGTAATTATATTTTGATGATATCAATGCATGCAATGATTTGTACGATGATTACTATCGATGTTCAAAAAATATGATTTACAGCCTCACCGGAAAAAAAAACAGAGAAAAACAGCTCCAAAAGAAACATGCCAAAGCTCTGCCACGGCAGAGAAACACCCAAAACTCTGCCGCGGCAGGGAACCTTTTGCCCCGGTTGCTGTTACCAACCGGGGTAAAAGGGGGTGCATGCACGCTACGCAGAGCTCACGTGGCCGCTCCTTTTACCCCGGTTGGTATCAACCACCGGGTCATTAGGGGGGCTTTAGCCCGGGTTTGCGGAGCCCGGTGGGGCAGCCGGTGCGTAAGCGCCCCCCCCCCCCCCCCAACCGGGGCAAAAGAGCTGCCCACCACTAGTGACTAAATGTATCCTATCCGCACGTAATATATATAGCTCTAATTCCAAACGTAATCCAACTCGTACGTCATATTCGACACAAATATAAGAAACTCCACATTGGCAAATATTTTTCACCAACTCGATTTTGTCAATGCATCCAACCTTCATGTAAACCGGACTTGATTGGTCTTGGATGAAATTGGCTGCTACTCCCGAACTCCATGCGAATCCACCTGAAACTGTAGTCCATTTTTTTCGCTCAACACCATCATACTGGTCTGTGGGAAAGAGTTTCACTTGAAGGAATTTCACCATCGCTCTACTTTGAATCAAATTCCAAGCTGTCCCATCTTATCCTGAATATGTTTCTACATGTCCCACGGCTAGAGCACTCCGCCTTCTTCTGCATCTAGCCACCCACACTTTGGCATGCGTGGTGAACATCACATCACTACTAGTAAAAGCCTTACCGCCGGCGCGCACAAATGAGCTACCGTCGGCGCCTAGGCACACGTCGGTGGTAAAAACTTACCGCCGGCGCACATACTCACCGCGTCGGGGGTAAAAACTTAGCTCCGGTGCTCCAACATTCATGTGCGCCGGCGGTAACTTTCGACGTATATTTTACTTTTACGTATTTCTGTTCATAGCACAATTTCTAACTTTCCCTTTTCTCCATAATTATTCGTTTTCCCTTTTACTCTAGCCCTCTCTTAGTAGAAATTTTCTTATGTCGAAGTCAGTCTCCAAAATGTCCATTTCAATTAGCGAAAAGTGGAACTAGCACATTTCCATAAAAGTGCAATGAGTGTAGAAAGTGTAAGTGAAACAGTTGAAAAAGCAGAAGTAGTATCTTCTATTAAACTAAAGTTGCACTTTTCAAATAGAGCATAATAAATTGTAGTAGACTAACGTAAAGATAGGAAAATATATCAGAAAAAACAAACAAGAGGAGATTTTATCTTCAAAACAAAAGCGCCACATTGCAAATCTATTTGGCTTTTCGTGGGCATGAATTGTGATTCTTTGGCACTGGCAATGAGAATGACCTGGAAATTTTATCCAACGGTCATTGGGTTTTCCTAACTCTACATATTTATTTAGCCTTCATTTGTTCAATCTTTTCTGGACTGCATCCCAAAGTAGCTATTTCAATACACTGTGTTTCTGGCCAAAGTTATCAACTTGTCTCTGTTGCACGTATTGACCACTGGAGATAATTTAGCGATGACGCGCGGCGTTGGGCTGGTCATGAAGATATCATTCTATTCTCAAAACAAAAAATGGCATCCAAATCAAAATAACATTTCATCCGCTAGCTTGCAGGGTCTGCTCAAAACAAAAACAAAAACAGGTCTTCCTATTTCTGAACTCATTTAAAAGAAAATAGTCAAAAAAAAACTCATTAAAAGGATAGAAGGAACGGACACCAAGGGCACAATTAGCAAAAGGTGGTTGCACAGATTTAAAAAAAAAATCAAATGCTGGCAACAATTCCTCACTAACAGAATTCACAAATAATATAGTAAGAACATCAAGAAAAATTCATATCGGAGTCCTTTACAGAGGTGGTTGCAGCAATCAACCTAGGTTTTGACTCCCCGTAGGAAAACTTTCCCGGGGAGGTCGGGATTTCCGGTTTGCGTGGTTACCAGAAAATCCCGACCGGTTACCGGACAAATTTGAAAACTAAAATTTAAAAATTCAAAAAAATTGATTCTCAATATACCTATTTACCGAGGGGTTCTGTTAAAATTCAAATTTTTTGAAAATTAACCGGTATGAGCATTTTCTGGGGGTGGTCGGGATCTCCGGTTACAGGGCGGTTACCGAATTTCCGGACCGGTAACCAAAACCATGGATGGAGCATGTACACATTTAAGGAGTAGATTCTAGTTCTCTTGACCCAACAAATTGTTGCGATCAAAACACAGAATATAAAAGAAAAACTTCTCGACGGCCTTCGGCCAGACATTTGAGCATGTATCTGGATTTCTCTATTTGGTCATCAGTTTCAGGATCCTGTAATTACATAGGATTCCTGCTGATTGGTGCGGGCTTGATCCACTCTCAACACACTTTTTCCTATAAGAAACAAAATTTAGATTGGTGGTTGCATACTATGTTATTAATTTATAGAAGAAAAAAAAGGGCATCTTGATGGATCCTAGTGCCTGAAGGAGATCAGTTCCCATCAAATATGCGGTTGCACCTTGCACCTCCTTGATCTTCGACGTGGTCTTGGCTTGTCACCATGAATATCTCATAATACTATAAACCAAGAAGCTAGGGTAAACAAAAGGGTAAGTATTTGTGTTACCCTGTTCCAAGAAGCTAGTTTATCATTACATCATAGAAATACATATTTGAGCATGCTGCACGTACCGTAAGATAAAAATCAGTATTACATTAATCATCATAAGTTAGGAAAACAATCGGCAGCAACAAGTAGAGAGCACGGCGTGGAGCTTGCAATATTACCCGAGTGTCAATCTTGCTAGCAATATTTATCTACAAACTCTATTATACCAAAAGGCAAACAGTAATATCAGTTTGAAAGGGGTCTACATTTCCACTGTTGAATATAACAAACAGAATTCTCCAAATTAAATCCAAGGTTTCAAGGGGAAACTAGTGCAGGAGAACCACCAAAAAAGATATAGATGCATCAAACTATTCCACTCTTAGAGACATGCTATGCGACAGGTTAGCTTAGCCTAATGAAACAGAGGTAAACTCTAAATTTAGCTATACAAAATCTGGTTCCCGGGCTAATTACATCAACAACTAACTAAATCTTGAGCTGAACATAATCGCCTACAGAGATCTGGAGCCATCAATCCTTCCCCCAAAAATGTCATACCCACTGTCTGTGAGAAACAATCTCTTCTCAATCGATGCACCTTAGCTAAGTCAGCCAACTATTCGACTTGGCTGGTGGAGTCCGTTTGATTAGTAGCTTGCCCTTATAATATCTTCTTTACTTGTTGAGTGAGCACCGGTCAGCATGATTCTTAGCTTCTATCTGGCAGAAGCACTCTGGCCATGGGTTTGTGTAGAAAGACTCTGGATGGATGCGCGTGTGGGGGCCGCCAAAATGGGTGTTGAACATGACCTGCCTGATCCTCTCATCATATCCAGATGCACGCCCTTCCTCCATGTCCATGAATATCGGTGCAAGGGCCTTCCTGTTTGGTGTGACTGTGGTTCGGAAACCATGGTACAGGCGCTGACCCATGAGATTGTTTGCGAAGTTGCTCGGGCCATCATATGTTGGTATAAAAATGTCCGACTCGAGACAGACCATATAATCAACTGCTGAACCCGCTAGCCCCCGGGTTTTTTCACTTCCAACCATACTATGGTTTTCTAGGCGTGGAAACATGGCCTTGAATGGATTTATGAAGCGTTCCCCGCCGAAGAGCTTGCCAGAAGCAAGGTAAATCCTTGTTGTGTTATCAAATCCCATTGCACCTATAATAACACCTACCTGCAAAACAATATAGCATGGAAAAAATTATTCAACAGAAAAGTTGGTTATGGTGGCTATGATATTTATTTTTCATAAACTGTCGTCCCACATTTCTGAGTTTTATATTTGAAATAAGTTCTATTGTGGACCTCAAATTAACCATTGCCACTTGTGGGCCAAAAATGTACGGCTTATTCTGAGGGCCAAGTTCTCTCATGCTCTGGTTTTGTCGTTCAAGAGGACAAAAAAAGGTAGGCATTCACGGACTCCCAAATTTAATATGTTTATGTAGGTTTCATATTTTGGAAGTTTCGAAGCTCCTTTAGAAAAGCATACTAAGAAGCTTAAAAAAACTGAACTTTGGCACATCCATATTTGGACTGTGATATATATCCATGTCAAGTTCAAACGCAGTCTAAATTAATTGATATAAAAATGTCAAACTCAGCTTGAAAAAGTAGAACATCATACATACAAATCATGAATACAAAAAACAATACGATGTAGATCACAGATTGTGTGAGTCTTGCTTTTACTGAAAAGATAAATTATCCACCGTACCTAAACAGAAGCTACAAACAATAGTAAGTATGGAGCAAGAACAAGTATCCATGCTACCTATATTTGGTAAGCCATTGTTGGCCATGCAAATTGAAAATGCAATATAAATACAGAAAACATAGCCATGGAGCTACGCTGCAAAACAATGCTCTAGCATGCGATTACCTGACTAGTTCTTGAGCCTAAACTTTTATCCCCATCAAGAGTATTTAACTTTTACTGAGGGCACACAATTAGATTATATATTAACACTCAACAAACATTAGGAACGATTTCTATAAGAAGAATCAATACCTCTTCTGGAGTTAAAGGGCACTTTCCAATGAGCCTTCTTTCCCTGGGGACAAGGGTCTTTTCTTTAAAATGTTCTTCACGGTACTTCAACAGGATATCCTGTTCCTTAGGTGTAAATATGTCGATGCACCTGCAATTATCATTTCGGAAGTAAAGGTATATTCATGTCTAGCGACACAAATACGAAATTAATGTGGTTTGATCAAACACCTACCCAGCATAAGCAATCATATCCAGCTCAAACCGAAGATGAATTGACATGAAATGTCCTTCTGAACGGAGCTTATTCACTATATCACTGCTTGTTTTCCTGACATTTGGCTTAAACTGTAGTGCGTGATAATTCACTCTGCATCTCAATCTCTGGAGCTCTGGATCATCAATTTCTTCTGCCAATCGGTGTGAAAATGGAGTTAAATATATAGCACCATACTTCCTTATGTTCTCCAGAGCAGTTGTTTTGTACCAAGTAACTGGTGCATCTCTAGGTGGTTCAATCTGTAAAAAGGTGTTCCATAAGTACAGAATATCTTTAAAAAATTGGCTGCGCAAAGATAGAAAAGGATACTTTTAGTATAGCTAAATTTAGAGTGCTATTTTGCTCTAAATATATTCACCTTATGTGCTCTGAGCTTCTTGGTCTTTCCCTGTGCAGTGATTTTTGGAATGCTCATAACAATTTGAACATCATTTTTCAATGTCTTGATGAAGTGGGGAACATCATATATATCTGCAAAACCACTGGTCCCATACATACAACAACAAAATCTTTTAGTCCCAGGCAAAAATTGGGGTAGGCTAGAGATGAAACTCACAAGAACCAACAAACAAGAGAAACGAAAGTGCTAATTAATTATCTACTGTCACCTGAACCCAAATACTTCTACGAAGTTGATCAACATGACTACATAAAAAACTTGGATTATGCAATATCTTATGATAATACCATGTGCATTAGGCATAAAAAGCATTACAAAACAATATAAATCGATAGATGAAAACTGCAAAACTTGGGGAGGACACTGCTTTTACTCTGTAGGAAGAAAAAATACTGCTCAGGGTAACTTTGCACGGAATGATATTCTTGCATGATAGACATTTCAGACTTACGTACCTCTCATCATGCCAGAATGAATTTGTGTCCAACTGTGGCAGGACCAGTGTAGCATTCATGATTCTTGCTACAACAACAGCATTACATATCTACAAAATCAAAGCAGCAGTAATCTTAAATCTCTCAGCTATATTTCCGTGAATACACAAAACTTGCATGATAAACTATGCTACTTTAGAGACAAAATTTTCTTATATTAATCATACCGCACTGCGTTGTTGGCTCAAACCACCATTGCATCGGACACGCAAGTAGCCATTACTCTCAGATTCAGTTGGTGGGGCTGCAAGTATAGAGAGATTGCATTACAAGATTTCATTTTGCCATCAAACAGAATGGCATAAGACTGAAGCAGCAACTTGTGGTTCTGGGAGGATACGGAGAGAAACTTACGAGGCCAATAGGTTCGTGGTGCAGAGGATGCCCTCCAACCATTTGAATCTGCAGTTCTCCACAGCTCATCTACAGCAAAATCCTTGAGTAGTAGCACTGATGTCAGTATATATGATATAATTTGGTAAAAGTTTCAAGTAAGCATTGTACATACAATTCAATTCCATACATTTAGCAATAACTCAATCTATTGGTCAAATGAATTGAAACTGAAAACATATGTGATGCGCCAAAAAGTTATCTAAGAAGATTGGGGCATCTCTTTTTAACACTATTCCTGACCCATTAGATACGACTCATGGTGGATGTAGCCACAGGTGCTTGACTTGAGTTTAATAGTTCTGTGTGTCAGCTCCTTACTCTAGTCTTTTCACTGGGACTGGTGTGTGATGCATCACTCCACTAACAGGTCAACTGCCAGTCCATTCTATATGTCCTTACATTTCTGTCGTAATCTGCCCAATGTTCAGAGGTCTACTACTATAAACTGATTGTTTACAAGTACTGTAATGCGAGCGCACCTGGGCCTTGTGGGTGCCGAGGAGGAGAACGGAGGACAAGGAGGAGGACCAGAGCCAGATTGTGCCGGTGACCAGCGCCGCTACGGCGATCCACAGCCGGCGCAGCGACCTCCTCCTGCCGTTGTAGCACCAGCATCCTGCGGAGGCGGCCATGGTAGCCGAGGGACGTCACGCGCGCCGCCGCCAAGTCGCGCGCTTGCACGGTGCTGCGGTGGGGGAGGCTACTACTGCTTGAGCGGATCCGCCATGGCAAGCGTGGCGGTGGAGCAGGCTAGGGCTTCGCGGATAGAGGCGTCGGCGAGTGGATCGACCGGGGAGAAGCGCCGGCGAGCTGCGGCGCTCCAGAGGGATCTCGGCGGAGAGGGGAATCGAGAGAGAAAGGGGCCGCATCGAGGTGGGCCGCATTAGTCGATACACTCGTGGCTGTACCTGTACCTGGCTCGGTATCGCTGGGACGGTGTGGCCCATTTGCAAGTTCACAACAGCGTGGGCTATTTTCCTTTATCACCTCCCTTGCGATGAGTTTTTTTTTAACTTTAATACTCCCTCCGTCTCAAATTAATTATCTCAAAGTTTGACAAAGATCTAACACTAAATTATGTCTAGTTACATCCAGTTTTGTGAAAGTTTGAGACAATTAATTTGAGACGGAGGGAGTATATCTATCTATCTGTACTTCTTATAAAACAAAACTCCACTAAGATGCATTTATGATTTTTCTATCTCAACATGCAAGCTATCCACATCAACTACTTTATTAGCCAATCAATTGTCCATGTCATCTTTACTAACAAATAATTAATAATGCTACATGTTTCATGCAACATATCCATGATATCTTTTTCGGTCATATAATTGTCCATGGTATCGCGGGGACGGTGCGGCCCATTTGCAAGTTCACAACAGCGTGGGCCATTTTCCTTATTCACCTCCCTTGCGTTGAGTTCTCGAAACAAAAAAAAAACAAAAAACCTTCCTTGCGATGGGAGCGGGATCGTCGCGCAACGGAAGCTCGGCCAGGAAAACTTATCCAATGGCTGGCTCGCCGTAGAGTATCTGCGGCAGTCGCGCTATCCCAGCGCGGCGTGCTCCAAAAGGCCTAACCCGCGCTGCTAATTTTTAGCTCCTGTACAGCGCGCACGACCTGGCGACAGCGTCCGCGAATTCCAACCGTCGAGCGAAAATCTCCGCGTGCGCTCGCCGCTACTCCTTCCTGTTCGGCGCCGACGATGGAGAACTACTCCGGCACGCCGCCTCCGTACACCGCCGGTTTTGCTAACCCTAGCTCCGTCGCCACCGGGCAAGGAGTCGCGCGGGGGCTGTTCATGGCGTCGCAGATGAACTCGGGAGACGGCCGCCCGCCGCCGGCGCCCACCCATTCGGCCCCCGGCTCAAGGACGGCGCACGGAGGACAGCAGAAGCGCCCGACCGTCATCGTGTCGACCGCGGCCGCCGCGGCGAAGAAGGCACGAGCTTTGCAGGGGTGCAAGGCGCTCGCGGCGACGAAGCAGCTACCGTCGCCTGCGGGCGCGCTGCCGCCGCACCCTCCACCGCCACTACAGCAACCGCTGGCCGCCATCGGCTTCTCTGTGTATGCGCCCGGCCGCAACGTGCTCGATGAAATGCCCGAAAAGTATTTCCGATTTCAAACTTCATTTTTTTGTACTTGTACGATGAACTTGTCGCCTTATTTGGTGTTTGTTCTTATTTGGTGTAGCGTTGATGATGATAACTTCTACTTGGCAACTATAAATGTTGAATCAAATCATGACAATTGGACTCAAGAACATGGTTCCCAACCAGATTGGTCTCAAACATATGGCTATGAAGATGGTGACGAATTCAATGAAAAAGGTGAGGGATAATTGAAGGGAAATGAAGGGGCACTAGCTACACTTCGCAAGAAGATGTGTGGCTATGCAAAACCTATTGCGTTGTTGGATTGGATGCATCCATTGGCACGGACCAAACTAGAGACACCTATTGAACGAGGATGAAGGAGTATTTCGATAGTATCAGCATGATTCCGAAGAAGGATAGAACCGATCGCTCCGATAGATATCTTCGGTCATGTTGGTCGCTTATTTCGACGGAGTGTCAAAAGTGGGCGCGGGTATTGGCGGCAACGGATGCTATGAATCCAAGTGGAGCTAACGATGTTGATAGGGTATGTTTGGAATACTTCTATATGGTCACTTTCTATGATCTTGCATTCTCTTGGCTATCTTGTTTAACTTCTCTTTTCTTGTTGGTAGGCTAACATTGCACAAAACCTCTACAAGGGAGCTGGCAAGAAGAACAAGAAGGGGCAAATTTGCCATGGAAAGGCATTCACATTGCATCATGCATATACGGTACTAGAGAATAAGGAGAAGTGGAGGTCTCGTCCGGCTATTCGCAAGATTGAATCAAAGAAGAACAAGCAACTTGAAGGTGGAGATGAAGAGATGATGTCTCAAGTGGTGAGGAAGGCAACCGAAGCCCCACTCCAAACTCGGTTGCCCCGCCAAAGAGGCCACTTGAAAGAAAGCAATCAAAGGAGAACAAGAAGAGGGGCGGTGAGGATCCGATCGAGTCACACGTGAAAGCAATGATGACCGCAGGATTGGAAGCAAACGAAGAGAGAAGGACAAGAAAAGAATCGGCGGAGGCGAGGAGGGTGGAGGTGGAGGCGAGGAGGGTGGCGGTGGAGGAGAGGAGAGTGGCCTTGGAGGAAAAGAAGATTCAAATGGAGGAAGCTACTCGCCGTCAAGAGTATGAGAGGAGTTTCATCTTCCTTGACATGTCCAAACTTGACCCCGAGCAAAAATAATATGTCAAGCTTTGTCGTAAAGAGATCCTAGCTCAAAAAAGGGCGATTACCCTGGCATTTGGAGGCTTCGGTGGCATGGGAGCACCTCCACTTGGGGGGCTTTGCCGCCATGGCAGCACCTCCACTTGGGGGCATTGGAGCAAGTATGGGAGGACCAAGCGATGGCGGTGGAGGCATGAGTAGTGACATTGGTACCACGGTACACGCGGCACCACAGCCGGGTACATTCATGGCTTCCTTGATGTCCCAAATGCCTTCTTCGAGTCTCACCGCCGACGATCAAGATGAGGAAGATGGCGATGATGATGATGCCAACAAAGAAGAAGAAGAAGAAGAAATTACTTGTTTCAACTTATCGTGTGTGCTTGTTCATATATTATGGATGCTATGAACTATGTTGAGTTTCATGTGGTTGTTTTGTAGACCATGGAGGCAAACTATGTTTAAAAATGTATGCATTTTGCTAGTTTGATGAGCGCCTCCGTCCTCGTCCTCCCCTCTGCTCCTCCCATCCACCGCCACCGGCATGAGCTGTCGGGTGAAGCCCGTGCGGTGCTGGCGGCGGTGGCTCTTCTTTACCCGCGTGCAGGCCCGTGCGGGGCGGTGGCGGCCGGCGGCGGTGCTCTCCTAGGGTGTATCTCGTTTGGAGGGGAGGTCGGTATAGCGGCGGTGACTTGCTGGTGTGGACGGCGGGGGGAGGGGGCGGTGTGTCGCGGCCAGGATCTAGAGCCCGGTGGCCGGAAGACCAAGGCGGGCCCAATCTGGGTCAGGGCCCCGATCTGGGCCGGGTACCTTTTCTGGATGCGATGTTCGGTTGGGCTGGGCACGTCCATGTCGAGTGGCTGGGGTGCTAAGGCTCTCCCTGTCATGGTTGGTGATGTGCGGTCGGTCCTCCGATGGGCTCGTCCCAAGTCGACCATGGTGGGTCTTCGGCGAGGATGGCGGTGGTAGGGGCAACATTAGACTTGCTGGTGGATGGTGGCGGCGGCCATGACGCTGCAACGAGGTGGCGAGTAGTTGGGCCCGATCTGGGCCGGATCTAGCCGGTCTTGGCCAGATCTAGTTGATCTGGCCTGACAGGCCATGCTGCTGCGTCCGGTCGGCGACTGCCTTTTGCAGCGGAGGACGGTTGATCTCCTCGTATTGGCTTCTACTACCGTCCATGCGAGTTTGGATTGGTCTCCTCCTACCCCTCAAGATTTGCTAACCCCGAGGTGATGTCTTTCTTGTTGTTAGAGGTCGTGGACGCCGGGTCGGCGGCCCTGGAAGGTGGACTGCACTGACGTTTCTACGGCGAGCGTCGGTGCGGTGGTGATGGTCTCGCTCTTTGGCTGTGTGGATGGCGAGAAGCCGACGGTGGGGGTTCCTGGCGTTGGTGGCAGCTACTCCCAAATCGTAGTCTAGAGTCCATTCTCAGGGGTAGTGGACAGTCCGAGTGTGCGGACGGTGTGTGAAGGTTTTCCGAGCGAAAGCTCCAAGCTCCGGCACCAACAGCGATGATGTATGCGGGTATCGCTACCCTCTTGGGGGGCTCTGTTGTGGCTACATTTGATGTGTTAGGGCTCCGGGTGAAAACCCTTGATCATCTCGGTCTCGACGGCGGCGACGTGCTACATCGTTACTCCATTGGGAGCGTCGTGATGGTGTAATCGATACCCTCGTCGATAAATGTTGCTTGTGGTGGCGACAAAAATTCTTTGCTACAGAAATTCTTGTTGCTATGGATGGTGTGTTGGGAACCCCAAGAGGAGGGTGTGATGAGTGCAGCTAGAAGAATTTCCCTCAGTTAAGAACCAATGTTATCAATCTAGTAGGAGAAAGAGGATCTTCAGAAGGTTGATGCCACTGACGGTGGTGATGGCCTCACCGGTGTCAGCAATAACGCGGAACCTGCACACAACACAACCAAAATACTTTGTCCCAACGGTACAGTGAGGTTGTCAATCTCACCGGTCTTGCTGAAAACAAAGATTAGACGTATAGTGTGGAAAATAGTGTATGCTTGCAGTAAGTAAAGAAAACAGGGAATTGTAGTGGTTTGTTTAATAGTGTAGGAAAATGGACAGGGGTTCATAGGTTCACTAGTGGTGTCTCTCCATAAAAGATAGCATGCTGGGTGAACAAATTACAACTAGGCAATTGACAAATAGAGGTTGCACCGTAGAGCACATTCATGACATGATGACTACTATGATATTTAGTGCGGGCATTATAAAAATATACATAGATCGTAATCCAACTGCATCTATGACTAATAATCCACCCTCAGATTATCATCCGAACCCCCTTAGGTATTAAGTTGCAAACAACAGATAATCGCATTAAGCAATGTGTGTAATGTAAGCAATGATTGTGCACGCGGGCACTCACACCGTTGTTTTCTCCCTAGTGGCAACAACACATCCTCCCCCGTCATGTTTCTGTCACTCGAGCACAGGAGAAAAGGAGGCATGAACCCAACTATCGAGCATAAATACTCCCTCTTGGAGTCACTAGCAACTACTGGGCCAGAGCAACCACTAGAAACGGAAAGTATGCAAGATCACAAATAACATATGCAATAAAGATTATAATCAACTTGGCAGAAGTTAAATATTCATCGGATCCTAGCAAACATAGCACATAGAATTACATAAGAACAATCTCGATCATGTCAGGCAGCTCATGAGATCTAAACATTGAGGCATATGAGGAGAAGACAACCATCTAGCTACTGCTATGGACCCGTAGTCCAAGGATGAACTACTCACGCATCACTCCGGAGGCAGGCATGGTGATGAAGAGGCCTTCGTTGATGATCTCCTCTCCGGCAGGGTGCCGGGAGACAGCTTCAGAACCCCCCTGATCTAGGGTTGACGACGACGACGGCTGCAGAACTTTTCGGCGATTTTTGATCAGGTGCCTAGGGTTTTTCTTCGGAGGGAAATAAATAGGCGAAAGGGCAAAGGCGGTGGAGCCCTGGGGGCCCCACACCACCCACGGCGTGTCCAAGGGGGCGCCACCCTATGGTGTGGGCCCCCTGAGGCCTCCTCCGGGTCTCTTCGGGACTCCGTGGAACCTTTCGGAGTTCTAAGACTTTCGGGCTTCGAATTTTCCAATTCCGAGAATATTTCTAGAACAACTTTTCTGAAACTAAAAACAGTAGAAAACAGGGAGCTGGCTCTGTGGCATCTTGTCAATAGGTTAGTCCCCAATCAGAAATCATGTAGCAGTTGGCATAAAGAAGGGAGAAAACATGTAGCAATTGGCATAATATCATCATGGAACATCAGAAATTATAGATACGTTGGAGACGTATCAAGCATCCCCAATCTTAGTTCCTACTCGTCCTCGAGTAGGTAAACGATAAACAAAATAATTTCTAGGGTGACATGCTACCACACAATCTTGATCATAAAAATGTAAAAGCATATGTAAGCTGAGATCATAAAACTTTAACACAAACATGATAAATAGAACTTTAATAATAAAGCATAGCAATCACTTTGCATCATGAGAAGTATCTCAAATAAAAGATCATGAATAACAATGCAAAGAAAGATATATGTTTGTTTGAAGTATAGAGAAAGAATGGCAAAGTGGTATTTCGCTAGTCCTTAAGAGTGGGGCAAAACATAAATGCCAGGACACCTTCAAAGTTCATGAGGAAGACTAGAACAAATAATTTGAGAACAAGCAATAACACATCATGAATCAATTAATAATGTTTCTGGGACAAATGCACATAAAATTCAGAATGGAAAAAATGCTCTCTCAACTGTGTATAAAGTTAGAAGATGGAGACTCAACATAAAACTAAAAGAAAGGCCCTTCGCAGAGGGAAGCATGGATCACTCATGTGCTAGAGCTTTTATTTTATTAAACAGAGGTATTAAAAGTTTGACACTCCTCCCAGCCATCTTTCACAAACCATGGCTAACTTAATCCTCGGGTTCCCGCCAACAATCACATACCATGGAGGAGTGTCTATATTTTGGGAGATGTATGCTAATGTCAACGAATGGTAAACAGAAAAATACAGTACGTCACAAGCCAACTAGATTTCACAAGAGAGGCTCCCATATGAAGGACGCAACAGGTATAGAAGGTCATCTGTCTTTATCTTTTGTTTACACAATTATGCTTTGACTGATAAATCAGGGGTAAAAATAGTGAAGCCACTAGTCCAGGGTGTATTAATTTGGGGCTGGGCACCCTGCTGCCAGGTCTTCTATCATTTGGATAAGCGGATGAAGCCACTAGTCCAGGGTGTGAAATCCAATTAACAAGTGAGATAAAGATTCTCTATTTACGTCCTCATGAGCGAAAACAGGAACACAAAGCAGGAGTAATTTTGAAGGTTTTAAAGGTAACACATGAGAAATTTATTTGGAGTGGCAGTTAAATACCACATGTAGGTAGGTATGGTGGACACAATGGGAAAACTTGGTTTTCGGGAGTTGGATGCATGAGTAGAATTCCATACTCAGTACATATGGAGCCTAGCAAAAGACTTGGAGCGACAAATCAAGAGAGCATAAGAGACATAATCATGCATAGCGACATAAACATCATTAATCAAAGCATAAGCGGTATCACAAGTTCAAAAACTAAATAATCATAGAGGCTATTAGTGACTGATTCATAGTCATAAACATGGTGTGAGCATTCGCCAAGTCAACCAAATAAAACATTCAAAAGAGAATACCACAAATTTATGCTTCAGTATGACAAGAACAACTCATGATTATTTCAATGTCACATTAAACACTCTCAGCTATTAGAGGGTAATCAAGCTACTCAATAACCACAAGGCTTTAAAACTAAAATAACATCCAGCATGATATGAAAAAGTTCTAGCCACAGTCTATACAAGCTTCTACTTGCACCATTAAAAATTCTACTTCAAGCAGTTGTTTCTTTTCCCAACAAGCACCATACAAGATATGTTTTAACAAAAATAATCTTCATGATACAGCAAGCAAAAATTAGAGTACTCACATAATACTACTAAAACTAACAACTCTTAGATAAGAGATGCATGCAAAACAGGAGCTAAATAAATGCAGCAGCCAGACAAAGATTAAGAATACAAAGTATTCCCATGAAAAAGCGGAGCGTGTCACTTTCCAATAAAAGAATGATGGGGTCCAACCAAGCTTATTTAAAAAATAAAAATAAAATGAAAGAAAAAATAAAAGACGCTACAAGTAAAGCACATAAGAAGTGACCGAATAAAAATATAGTTTCACTAGAAGTGACCTGATAATTTATCGATGAAGAAGGGGATGCCTTGGGCATCCCCAAGCTTAGACGCTTGAGTCTTCTTGGAATTTGCTGGGATGTACCACCGGGGCATCCCCAAGCTTAGGATTTTCACTCTTCTTGATCACGTCATATCATCCTCTACTCTTGACCCTTGAAAACTTCCTTCACACCAAACTTCTCACAATCTTCATTAGCAATGTTAGTGCAATCGAAATAATAAATTCACATGGTTCAGTTTCAACCCAAGCTTAACACTCATAAACACATCATCTACTGTCACAAGTTCTTCTAAAACTCTTTTTCTCAAAAGAACACCAAAAGAAAGAGATTAAGATGCAAATGCACTTGTTGGCAGAAATCTGTCAAAACAGGACAGCAGGTAAAGATGATTTTTTTTTGAAAATCTTATTTTGCTCAAATTAAAAAGTGTTCAACTAAGAAAATTTGCGTATATAACCCAGGATTACGCACAAAACAACTCAGGTCATTTTGAACTTTCTGTGATTTTATACGAATTTAACAGTGGACAGCAGAAATCTGTTTCCTGCGTAGAAATCCGAAATATAGTCTCAACTTTCCACTAGAGGCTTTACTTGGCTCAACAAAGACACAAAAGAAAATATACAAAGGGGTTGCTAAGGGAATAGAAAACACCCAGGTGCAAAGAAAACAAAAAGAAACGATAGAAAACGTGTTGAAAACGAAGAAATAAAACGGGTTCTCTCCCGGTAGCGCTTTTCTTCAACGCCTTTCAGCTAGGCATAGAGAGCAACTCAAGTATTTTCAACTGAGGAAGCATCAACATCATAAATTGCTCTAATAATAGAGTCAAAAGGTAGCTTCATTCTCTTTCTAGGAAAGTGTTCCATACCTTTCTTGAGTGGGAATTGAGATTTAATACTCCCCTCTTTCATATTAATAACAGCACCAACAGTTCTAAGAAAAGGTCTTCCCAAAACAATAGGACAAGAAGCATTGCATTCAATGTTCATAACAACAAAATCAATAGGGACAAGGTTATTGTTAACCCTAATAAGAACATCATTAATTCTACCAAAAGGTTTCTTCTTAGCATTATCAGCAAGATGAACATCCAAATAACAGTGTTCCAACGGTGGTAGATCAAGCATATCATAAAGCTTTTTAGGCATAACAGAGATACTAGCACCAAGATCACACAAAGCATTGCAATCAAAATCATTTACTTTTATCTTAATGATGGGCTCCCAACCATCATCTAATTTTCTAGGGATAGATGTTTCAAGTTTCAGCTTTTCTTCTCTAACTTTCATGAGAGCATTGGTAATATGTTTAGTAAAGGCCATATTCATGGCACTAGCATTGGGACTTCTAGCAAGCTTTTGTAGGAACATAATAATTTCATAGATATTGCAATCATCAAAATCAAAATTATTATCATCAAAAGTAATGGGACCATTATCTCCCACATCTCTAAAAATTTCAACACTTTTATCAGAAGCAATTTCAGCAATTTAGCAGGTTTCACCGAAGGGGTGGAGACTTTGTTAACACCAACTACTTTACCATTGATAGTAGGATGTTTACTAGCACTTGGAGCTTCAGTTTTACTAGTGGTGGTGATAGTGCAAACTCTAGCAATATTATTCTTTTTAGCCAATTCATCATCTCTTTCCCACCTAGCACGTAATTCAGCCATCAACATAACAATATCATCAATCCGAACTTGAATGGCATTGGTTGTAGAAAAAGGATTATCTTCAATGGTTTTAGTTTTAGCAGCCATTTTATTGATCAAAAAAAATTGTGCCTCTGACAGGGTCGAAATACTAACCTCAGCACTCGAAATTTTACCTTGCAAACTAGAGATTTCTCTATTTAAATTCCCAATTAGTTGGCTAATAGTTCATATTGCATTTGCATAAAGTTCTTAGTTGCTTTTTCAACTTCTAAAATCCTTTCCTCACTAGGCATTCCAGATCTACTATAAGAATAACCACTACCACTATTAGGAGGATAGGGCTTATAATTGTTTCCACCAAAATTATTTTATAAGCATTGTTGTTAAAATTATTATTTCTAATAAAGTTCACATCAACATGCTCTTCTTGAGAAACCAAAGAGGCTAAAGGAACATTATTTGGATCAGCTTGAGCTTTACCATTAACAAGCATAGACATAATAGCATCAAGCCTTTCACTCAAAGAGGAGGTTTCCTCAACAGAATTTATCTTTTTACCTTGTGGAGCTCTCTCAGTGTGCCACTCTGAATAATTTATCATCAAGAAGCTTTGTTGCATTTCCCAAAGTGATGGACATAAAGGTACCTCCAGCAGCTGAATCCAATAGGTTCCTTGAGGAGAAATTCAGTCCTGCATAAAAGATTTGTATAATCATCCAAGTAGTCAGTCCATGAGTGGGAAAATTCTTCACCATAGTTTTCATTCTTTCCCAAGCTTTAGCAACATGTTCATTATCAAATTGTTTAAAATTCATTATGTCACTTCTCAGGGATATCATCTTAGCAGGAGGATAATATTTTCCAATGAAATCATCTTTACACTTAGTACATGAATCAATACTATTTCTAGGCAAAGATAGCAACCGTTCTTTAGCTCTTCCTCATAAAGAGAAAGGAAATAATTTCAGTTTAATAATATCTCCATCCACATCTTTATATTTTTGCATCTCACATAGTTCAACAAAATTATTAAGATGAGCAGCAGCATCATCAGTACTAACACCAGAAAATTGCTCTTTCATAACAAGATTTAATAAAGCAGGTTTAATTTCATAGAAAGCAGCAGTAGGAGCAGGTGGAGCAATAGGTGTGCAAATAAAATAACTGTAGTTTGTGCTAGTGAAGTCACACAACTTAGTATTCTCAGAGGAACTCATTTTAGCAAAATAAAATCAAGAAAATAAAGAACAAATATAAAGTAAACTATTTTTGTGTGTGTTTTCGATATAAAGAAGCAAAACAAGACAAAAAATAAAAAACAAGACAATAAACAAAATAAAGATGTTGAGAGTGAGAGACTCCCCTTGCCAGAAGACTTCTTCCTCCCCGGCAACGGCGCCAGAAATTCTTTGATGCAAACGTTGATGGTGCCTTGACGGGGAGACTTCTTGATGATGATTAAGTCCCCGGCAACGGCGCCAGAAATTCTTGTTGCTTGTGGTGGTGACAGAAATTCTTTTCTACATAAATTCTTGTTGGTATGGATGATGTGTTGGGAACCCCAAGAGGAGGGTGTGATAAGTGCAGCAGTAAGAATTTCCCTCAATTAAGAACCAAGGTTATCAATCCAGTAGGATAAAGAGGATCTTCGGAAGGTTGATGCCACTGATGGTGGTGATGGCGCCTCACCGGTGTCAGCAACAACGCGAAACCTGCACACAACACAACCAAAATACTTTGTCCCAACGGTACAGTGAGGTTGCCAATCTCACCGGTCTTGGTGAAAATAAAGATTAGACGTATAGTGTGGAAAATAGTGTATGCTTGTAGTAAGTAAAGAAAACAGGGAATTATAGTGATTTGTTTAAAAGTGTAGGAAAATGGACCGGGGTTCATAGGTTCACTAGTGGTGTCTCTCAATAAAATATAGCATGTTGGGTGAACAAATTACAGCTAGGCAATTGACAAATAGAGGTTACACCATAGTGCACATTCATGACATGATGACTACTATGATATTTAGTGCGGGCATTACAACAATATACATAGACCGTAATCCAACTGCATCTATAACTAATAATCCACCCTCAGGTTATCATCTGAACCCCCTTAGGTATCAAGTTGCAAACAACAGATAATCGCATTAAGCAATGTGTGTAATGTAAGCAATGATTGTGCACGCGGGCACTCACACCGCTGTTTTCTCCCTAGTGGCAACATCACATCCTCCCCCGTCACGTTTCTGTCACTCGAGCACAGGCTAAAAGTAGGCATGAACCCAACTATCGAGCATAAATACTTCCTCTTGGAGTCACTAGCAACTACTTGGCCAGAGAAACCACTAGCAACGGAAAGCATGCAAGATCACAAATAACATATGCAATAAAGACTATAATCAACTTGGCATAAGTTCAATATTCATCGGATCCCAGCAAACACAGCACATAGAATTTCATAAGAACATTCTTGATCATGTTAGGCAGCTCACGAGTTCTAAACATTGAGGTATAGGAGGAGAAGACAACCATCTAGCTACTGCTATGGACCCCTAGTCCAAGGATGAACTACTCACGCATCACTCCGGAGGCAGGTATGGTGATGAAGAGGCCTCCGGTGATGATCTCCTCTCCGGTAGGGTGCTGGGAGACAGCTTCAGAACCCCCTTTGCCCTTTTGCCTATTTCTGGTGCCGTTGCCGGGGAGGAAGAAGTCTTCTGGCAAGGGGAGTCTCTCACTCTATGGTGTGACCAAGGGGGGCGCCACCCTATGGTGTGGGCCCCCTGAGGCCCCCCTCCGGGTCTCTTCGAGGCTCCGTGGAACCTTTGGGAATTCTAAGACTTTTGGGCTTCGAATTTTCCAATTCCGAGAATATTTCCAGAACAACTTTTCTGAAACTAAAAACAGCAAAAAACAGGGAACTGGCTCTGTGGCATCTTGTCAATAGGTTAGTCCGGAAAATCGGTAAAAATGACATAAAGAAGGGAGAAAACATGTAGCAATTGGCATAATATTATCATGGAACATCAGAAATTATAGATACGTTGGATACGTATCAATAAACCCCAAGTTCAAGGTGTGAAGAGCACAACAATAAGTTTTCCCTCAGAAAATAAACCAAGGTTGAATCGATCAGTAGGAGGAAGGATCAACTTCAAAAGGTTGATGCAGTTGATGTGGTAGGGCGCACTACCGGTTCAGCATCAACGTGGAACCTACACATCACAATCAATTCACTTTTCCCCAACGAAGCAGTGAGGTTGTCAATATCACCGGTTTTGCTGATAACAAAGAGGTTAAATGTATGGTGTGGAAAACATTAGGAGAATAATGTGAAAACAATAATAGCGGTGTGAAAATAGTGGATGTGAAAACAGTAATTGCAGTGGCTGTATTATCAGTATGAGAAAATGGACCAGGGTCCACAGTTCACTAGTAGTGTCTCTCCATTAAAGATAGATAACATGTGTGGTGAACAAATTACAGCCGAGCAATTGATAGATATTGAAACATGCATGACATAATGATTACTATGTGATTTATGCGGGCTTTACAACAAGACTCATAGACCGTCATCCAACTGCATCTATGACTAATAATCCACCCTCAGAATATCATCCGAACAAACCTTTATTAAGTTGCAAGAAACGGATAATCGCATTAAGCAAAGTATGTAATGTAAACATCGTTGTTTTCTCCCTAATGGCAACAGCACATCCTCCATCCGTCATGTTTCTGTCACTCGAGCACAAATGCAAAGGAGGCATGAACCCACCATCGAGCATAAATACTCTCTCTTGGAGTCACTATCATCTACTTGGCCAGAGCATCTACTAACAACGGAGATCATGCGAGATCATAAATAACATACATATGAAGATAACATGATAGATTGATAATCAAGAGACATAGTATTCAACATTCATCGGAGCCCAGCAAACACAACATGTAGCATTACAATAAGATGATCTCGATCATGTAGGGTAGCTCACGAGATCTAAACGTGAGGCATAAAGTGGAGAGAACAACCATCTAGCTACTACTGTGGACCCGTAGTCTAGGGATGAACTACTCACGCATCACTCCGGAGGCGGGCATGGTAGTGTAGAGCCCTCCGGTGATGATTTCCCCTCCTGGCAGGGTGCCGGGAGAACTCCAGAACACTCTCGATCTCGGGTTGATGATGACGGCGGCCTAGAGTGTTTTTCGTAGAGAAGTGGTATATTCTAGGGTTAACTATCCGAGGGGAACATATAGGCGAAGGGGCGATGGCGGCGGGCGCCCGAGGGGCTCACACCACCTGGTGACGCGGCCAGGGGCGTGCCGCCCTATGGTATGCCCCCCTGTGGCCCTTCTCCGGGTTTCTTCGGGACTCCGTGGAACCGTCAGGAATTCTAAGACTTCTGGGCTTTGAATTTTCCAATTCCGAGAATATTTCCAGAACAACTTTTCTGAAACTAAAAACAGTAGAAAATAGGGAACTGGCTCTATGGCATCTTGTCAATAGGTTAGTCCCAGAAAATCGATAAAAATGGCATAAAGTGTATAGAAAACATGTAGCAAATAGCATGAAAATAACATGAAACATCGGAAATTATAGATATGTTTATGACATATCACGCCGTCGTGGAGCCTCGTCTGTCCGGCCTTGTTCTGCTGTCCTTGGTGGAAAGTTTGGCTCTTTGTTTTTTGTTTCTTTTTCCTATCTTTGATCTGCTTTGTAAGGGGTTCCCCTCATCACATTGTAACGGTTCAGCCGTTTGTGCTTTATTTGTAAAGCGGGACGAAAGCCTGTTTCGTCAAATCCACGTGTGGTGTTCATCTATCATTTGTCATGTTATCAACTCATCTTGATGTGATTCGCATCTTAAGTATTATCAACTCATCTTTTTACTGGGTAACTCCTTACAGGATCTATTCACGGCCGGGGGCTGCAGCAGGGTGACCCTCTTTCTCCGCTTCTTTTTGACTTGGCTATCGACACCCTCCCTAGATGCCTCGAGGTTGCCACTGAATCCGTACTTCTTTATCAACTTCCTGGAAATTATGCCAAGTCCCGCATCTCCCTTTTACGCCGATGACGGTGTTATCTTTCTGAAGCCGGATCCCCCAGACATTCATAACCTAACTGCTATACTTGAGAACTTTGGCTAGGTTCCGGGCTTGTCACAAACATCGGGAAGAGCTCCGTGGCCCCAGTTCGCTGTGCTGACATCAACATTGATGGCATTCTGATGAATTTACGAGCGTCTATTTCACACTTCCCTATCAAGTACTTGGACCTCCCGCCATCGTTGGGGAGACGGATGGATTTTCAACCATACTTCAACAAGGCGGCTTCACGGCTAAATCCTTGGAAGGCAGAATTCCTCAACAGGGCCGGATGTGGATGTGACGCTGTGGTCAAATGCTGGATTCAGGTAGGAGCTAAGCGATTGGCCGAGATTGTTTCTTAATTTTCTTTACAATGTAATACTTATTTTTTTGGCCTAGTCCTCCCCCGTTTACTTCTGCTATATCAATATAAAAAACAAAGCTTTTGCCTATTTAATAAAAACTCCTTATAGGATCACCTGCCAGTGATGGCCTCTCTAAGCTCAGCCCCCGGCGCTGGATCTCTCTTAGTTTAATGGAGCTCGCTGGAGTAAGCCAACCACTTTCCACTATTTATTTTTTACTTTTTAAAAAGATAATGAGAGAAAAGAAATATTAGAGAGATTAAATGATTAATGTATAGCACGATGCATGGTTGGTGCAGAAAAAAACCCAGCTCCTATAGTAGGAAACCTCTCAAGCCCATGTAAGGGAGCAAAAGTACGTGGGTGGTTGGTGTTGCTCTTGCAGATAAGAATGAAAGTAGCTCTATATATACCTGAAGAAGCGGAAAGACATTAAATCAAACCAACGAACCACATTTCCTATACACACAAGTATGCAACACGCATGTTAGTTTTGTTTAACATGATTTGGAAAGACAGAAAAATACATTGTTGTAATACAAAACCAATGTAGTTTTCCAAAACAAATATATATGAATATATATACAAACCCATCAAGCATGGCATAATTAAATAAAATCCAATCCGAATATATACAACGGCTACTTCACCTTGCCGAGGGGCCAAATGTCGACACAAAGGCAGCAGTATCACTTGTTGGGCTAACCCTGACGCTGCTATCCTCACGGGCTTCCTCCAATGCTAGGCTCTCCTTCAGTTGTGCCACAACGGCGGCCATTGTTGGCCTTCGAACAGAAGTATCAGATGTACATGCCATGGCAGTGTCAACTACTTTCCACATGGAGGTAACCTCGTAGGCACCACCGAGCCGCACATCGGCTATCGAGGTGATGTTACCGGTGGCCATATTTTGTTTCACACGCTGAACTATGTGGCCATGGCCAGGCAGTATTGGAGGTTCACCGGTAACTATCTCCAGTAGAACAACACCAAAGCTATAAACATCGCTGCTCTCTGTGAGCCTTCCGGTGTGGTAGTACCTTGAAAAACACCACAAACAACTCATTTTAATAGATCTAAATATGCATTAAGCGAGTAAAACAATGCCACCTCTTTGGCAATACACTTTTCCATGGTAAAGTAAACACATAGCTGCTACATCAAAAGAGGACAAAAATGATATAATATAGCACGAAGGGACATACTCTGGGTCAAAGTAACCCGTTGATCCAGCCGCATTGGTGGATATGTGCGTTTGTGTTTCAGTGAGATAGGTCTTAGAAAGTCCGAAATCAGCTACTTTCGCTTGCAGGTTTTGACCTAACAGAATATTGCTGGTCTTCACATCCCTGTGAATGATTGGCAAGCTGCATCCCTTGTGCAGATAATCCAGGCCTACTCATATCACCAAAAGTGTCAAAAACTTTACCAAAAGGAAAAACAAAGGATCTATAACATATTCGGTAAGGAGAAATATCGTATGATACAACGTACCTTGCGCAGCTTCAAGCACAACTCGTATACGTATTGCCCAGTGGAAAGTTGCATCGCCATTTTTACCTTGATATATGAGCATACTATAGTTAGAACACTATATTGAAAACTTTAATTGTTAATGTTTACATGTTTGTGATTTTTTTTTCAGTTTTTTAATCCTCTACTAAGTTGTATATTCAATAATTTAGTAGAAATAAGGATGTTACTTCGTCATCCAAAGGTCAGGATATGAACGTTTGTTTTGGAAGCGAAGCAATTTAGAGTTTGTCAGTAGCATGCACACATTTCAATAGGAACATAAGTAGTTAGGATCAAAGTGTCTTAGATACCAAATATCTTAAATCCAGTCAAGATAAACTCTAATGTTTAAACAATGAATATATATCTTACTCTAGGGCGTAGTTACAACAAGTCTCATATACTACCATGGAGTACTATGTGTAATACCTTATCAGTTGTTTGAATATGTTTGTATACTTAATCTAAGATAAATGGAGTTACATGAAAAAAATTCCATGGGCCCATAGTTTGTACTATTAATTTTCAAAATACCTTCATATTTTACTCAAAAAGGAGCATGTGAAAGTATGTTACACATTACATGAAAAGTAGTACATATACTACCACAATAATCTTATATACTTCATACTATCTAATATGATAGATACTACCTAAATTATGTGAAACACTCATGGGTGTTAGTACACCCATGATTTGCAATGGACGACAAACCTTTTAAATGATCACAAAGATTGCCTCGAGACATATATTCATAAACTAGAGCTAAATGATCCTTCTCCAAGCAGTAACCAACCAAGGAAACTACATTCCTGTGATGCACCTTTGTCAAGATATGGACCTATGTAATGAGACAAGGGACATACATGTATTAATTCTCAAGTAAACTAAATGGATAGAAACTTGCGACTTAATTTTCAAACTATGTTTTCTATTAACCATGTAAAGAGTACCTCGGCTAAGAAAACATCAAATCCATGAGTGGATGATTCAGAACGCATCTTAACAGCAACCTCACTATCGTCTTCTAAACGGCCATAGTACACAAGACCAAAACCTCCTTGTCCAATGAAACGTTCAAACTTATTAGTAACATTTTCCAGCTCATTGTAAGTGAAGCGACGGTTCTCGGTATTTTGTAGATTATCTCCATGATGTTTTGTACTTCCCATAGTACTTTGAAGCTCTTGTTCTCTTGGTGGATCATGTGTAGAAACTGGTTGAAAAGATGTAAGTTAATATTAAATCTTAGTAATCAATTGAATCGGTCAAATATAATTAAAAGGGAGGATCATACACACTTTTGGGTTTTCTCTTCCCTCTCCAGATCAAATATGAAAATACAAGTCCAACGACTGCCACTATGGGAACCACTATTGAAATTGATATTATTGTTGTTTTATTTCTTGGTGGGGGCGGAATGATTGTTCGGTTGCACATATCTTCGCCAGATTCATACCTAAAATGGTGAATTGAATAATAATTGAACTGTCTATATTCGTTCGTCACATGTCTATAAAAAATTATAGAAAAGAAGCATCCAAGCAATGCATATTCACATAATAGAATACTTCAAGATAAATTCATACCTGAAAATGAGTGGTCCTCCATTTTTCTTACACATGGTATATGGAATTGGGCCATTCAAACTATTTCCAGACAAATCTCTATAAAAAATGACATGTTTATACCTCATAAGATAGAGGAATTCAGGTCATACGTAATCCCCATTCATGTAAAATCGAAATGCCACATATTGTGGATACTCGAATAGAACTATAAAAGTAAGTATTATGCACTTTTGTACACTTTCCCACCATCCAATAATCAACTATCGGGAGGGAGTACTTTGGGGTATAAAATTTTTACGTGTGAATAAGTCTTCACCTTTTGTTGTTGGTCCCTATATAACATAGTCATGTGCATTATCTAATACTTACAAAAAGTTGAGTTCTGTGAGCAATTCGAAATTAGCAGATATTACTCCATTCAAGTTACTGTTGGACAAATCCCTGCATTAAGATTAACATTTAGACATAAGGAAAAAGCTACATATTTGCATATGGAACATTATAGACAATCAGAATAATACTCACAGAGATATTATCCTCATAGTGATGTCAGTCATGTTCCTACATTTCACTCCATCCCATACATATTTGGCCGAACATGGATCACCCATCCAGTTTTTCTTTATGCCATACTCAAGTTTGATAGCCATCATTGCATCGACTACCATAGGAAGGGAAATTTTTTATCATTGTCGTAAAAAAAATTGTTTGATCACCAAATGCAAATATACAGTTTGATGATGCTTCTCAGGCCTATTGTATATAGATTTAGAATATCACCAGCCTTAGTCAATTTTATACACATAAGAAAATTACATATGTAGGAAAGAACATTCAATCTCACTATAGATACTTCAACCAAAAATGTGAATCTCACCACCTTAACTCTTTGCACATTTCAAAATGAACTGACAAGGTGGTTTGAACCTTCCAGGAAACTTGAAATAAAACACCATGATAGCTTGTGGGGTATGCACACCGGCGCCGACTTTCAGGATTCTTTGTAGGACAAAGATTTTTTAAGTGAAGGAACGCGAGATAGTAAACCGTTTGTTACATATGATCATTTATGATGTGGGTAGGCCACATGTTCTCGTGTTATCTTATAAGGCCTCCTTATGATTTGAACTCTTAGGTAGTACATGGAAATGCATAAACAATGTCGATGTGACCACATCACTATATATGGCCATATAACCCTAATTAGCTCTTACCCTCTCATATTATCTCCTCCACTCTTCCCGATATGTGAATGGTGGGGTGGCAGCACAGCAGGTGATCTATGTCTCTCACACCTCTCTAATGGGAGAACAAATTTGTGCATGATGGCACGGAGGATAATCCTACTCCACCTCTTCATATAATAATCTAGCGATTTATTATCTCCTTTACGACCAGATCTAGTGGTATCGAGGAGGATATGGCCCGAAAGGATAGATGGAGAAGGCTGAGAAGTATGAGCACGAGAGGAGCGGACAATTCACTGTCGGCTGTGCTAAGCGCGAGATAAGAGGCAGGGGGCAACAAAGAAGAAGTTGGCGTTAGAATGGAGAGATGATATGTCCTTCTCGCATCCATCCTTGTTGTTAGGTGAGGCCCAATGGAAGATCGGACGGCTAGACCGTAGAACGATGATCAAGACCTCTTTTGGATTCCAACAAATAAACACTCATGGTACTAACTATCCTGCCGCTGAACATGCCAATGTTATTATAATGTTTGGTATGTTTATTTACCAGGACATTATTTTTAGTATATCTAACATGCCACCGTTAGTATGAATTTGGAAATTTTCTATTGTTTGGATATCTAACATGCCAGTATTAGTATAAACTTTTGGTATTTTTTAATGTTCGTAGATTTAACATGGAATTATTTTTAATGTGGTTAACATGCTATTATTTTTGTATCTTTCTGGTGATGAAAAACCTATACTTAATCTACACTATAATTTATTATGTAGGAAGAGTTAGATATATGGAGTAGGCTACGCATCTTCGAACTCTCTATGTATTGTGTTTGAATACAAGAACATATTGTGTTTTGAATATATGAGATTGTACTCGTGTATTGCAGGACAATACATTATGGGTTTTGAGGTCCGAAACCAATCTAACAATGCACTCTCTTTAAAATTATTGCATGTTTGGTGTTTATTTGTGAGCTATCATAACAAATTAACGATTTTATATAAGTGTAACTTAAAATTTTAGAGCTGCCGCAAACCAATTTGTGGATGGATATTAGGAGGGTGGTTGTACCCCCAGGCCACCTGAGTTCAACCACCTGAGTTCAAAACCTGTGTGTCGCATTTATGCGGAATATTATTTCAGTGGGAGACGATGTTCCCGTCGAAGCAGGAGACTGTGGCGACTTTGTCACTCTCAAGACCAACACCCGCCGGCTTAGTCTCTCGGAGATGCTCATAGGGATAGGGTGTGCATGTGTGCGTTCGTAAGGGTGAGTTTATGCACGTGTATGTGAGCGCTTCCGTTTGTACTGTGTTTCTCAAAAATGTTAGAGATGCCATTTAGATTCATGGTGTGACTGATGAATTATAAACATGTATATTTATATAGATACTGTAGTAGATTCATGTATGGTTTTATGAAGATAAGAATTTTATTTCCCAAATTATATGAATGTGATGGATTAGATGTGTATGTTTGTTGTGCAAGTATTTTGTTCGACATATTGTGTGAATATGTTTGCAGTGAATGTTTTAGGAAATGTTACATCAGACACACAACATCCAAGCAAGTGCGCATTTAGGCATAATTCTCTATGTGCATTGTGGCCTCAACGAACATGATCAAGGATGAAACAACAACTATGGCATGGCCACACATCACCAGAAGATTGTTAAAACTCCATCATCGCTGAGGGGACTATTTTCGATGAGCCTTCTATATCATTGATGTGATTAAAGAGACATGCAGTATTTCTGTTTCCAATGAAGGTTTCAACTCATGTGTTTAGGTTCACTAGTGTACGCCACCATGAACCATATGAGGACCTCATTGTCTGCTACCCTCGACATTGAGGTTTTTTGCCACGCTAAGTGCTAGGAAGCACCTTGAGTTTTCTGGATTATTTGGTGTTGTCGGATTGGGCTTTGGGTTGTTGGAGCCTATTTGGTGCGAGCTAATGAATTATATTGTGGTGAACTCCAATTCTAACAACAGTAAAAAAATTCATGCAGAGGATCGATCAACCTAGAACAAATTGCGCACAAAACCTTGAGGTGCACGCAAATGTTTTTCATCAATTGTAAGACAAAAGAGATAATGAATGCATGTAATGAGGATGTCTCAAGGGAATACTGGCTAGTGACACAAGTTTCCACTCATCCCACACTGGTTCAAGTCTCTTCCGGCCCACTTTGGGCTACACTAGGGATGGGGAGGGGGCTCCCCCTTCAGCCTATTTTTATATATGCATTTAATATATCATCTATTTCACAATAATCCAACTTTTACATGAATAAATTATGTGTGGAAAATTGAAAAGGAAGCTTCTTCACTTTTTTTTTGTTAGTGGGAGTTCCTAAGATTAGCTAAGCGATACGATACCATATGTTATGATGAAAAGTGATGAAAAGCCAACATTTTCCCTTAAAAAACAATTGTCACATGCCCATTTTCCCTTGGTCACTAAATGGTCACTGTGCTTTGTAGTGAAGCGATATTCTAAGTTTTCATAATTGGAGAAACCTAATTAAATACTTAGAAACTTGGGGCAATCGAGCGCTCACGCTTCACCAGCAGGGGCCGGTATTGGTGCCACAAGCTGCTTGTTAGCTTCTACTCCCTCCATTTCATATAATTATCGCAATAGCATATATAGATGTTTTAAGTGCTAGATACATTCTTTTTACAAGTTTTTGCCAAAGTTAATATGAGACGTAAAGAGTATATAAGAATTCCTACTCTTTTCTTTCTCTCAAACCCTCCCTTCTCCAGCACCGTTGAGAGTCATTTCTGCAAGCCGGGGCCTTCTTGAGGCTCTTGTCGATGGCATCGTTGCTTGGTCGAGGCCATGGAATGGCGCCGAATCTGTACATAGCTTTAGATGTACTGTAGTAGGTTTAGTATTATGTGTGGGTTTCAGCGGGTTGATGGACTTTGTTGGCGTGCCCGGAGCAGGAAGACACTAGACCTCCTTGGCCGGATCAGGCGTTGCTTGCTGGTCCTCCTCCTCGACATGGAGGTATGCTGGTTAGAGCCGAAGGCCGTACGTGGAGCTGGGAGCTGTGGGCTACTCTGAAATATGGCCTACCCTGGAAGTCCCAGTGTGGTTGCAGTTGAACTCTTGACTTCTTATAGGCGCCATGGAAGGCGTGCCTTCTATGAAAAAAATACCACTAAGGACTAGTCCTGGTAGGTCTTGTTTTTCTTATAGACGCCATGGAAGCGGAAGGGGAAGGGTCTAGGTGGAGATGTGCAGCCTTGTCATGCACTATTATGGAGTTGAGATGTTTCAGATCTTGGCAGCCGACTCAATGCACCAGCTGGTGTTCATCTTTGAAGCTGGCAATGAAAGCCGCTGCTTCTTTAACCTCCATCTCGAGGCCCTCCATCGAGCTTGCGACAGCACCCCACGTTCTCTAAATGGGATGAAAAAGTGTAACTCAAAAGAGTAGCACCTTTTTTAACTGTAGCTGCATTTTTCTCGTTGACTGATGTTATTTTATGGTGATCCAAATTCATATTCGTATATACTGATAAAGGCCGAACTTCAAGACGTAGTGGAGCCGGAGGCGCAACGAATAAGTCGTTACCGAGTCGGAGTTGGATTACCTGTTACCGACCTAGTTAGGTCAGGACCGCCTTTATATACCTCTTGTAAGCCGCCGTACGGGATAAGCCATACATTGTAAATCCCGGCGCGATTGTAACCTCACCCTAAATAGTGAAGTATTGCTGGCTGGCGCCCGTGGTTTTTTCTCTTCCTCATTGGAAGGGTTTTCCACGTTAAAATCTCGTGTCCCCGTTGGTTCGATCTTGCTTAATTTCATCGTTGTTTTGCTATTGCGTGTAACAAGTGGTATCAGAGCCCTGTTTCAGATTAGGGATTCGCGATGGCATCGATGAAGTTTGATCTACCGTTGCTGGACTACAAGACGAGGTTTTCTCTGTGGCAAGTAAAGATGCGTGCGGTTCTGTCGCAAGCATCGGATCTTGATGAGGCGATGGATTCTTTCGGGAATAAGGAAGCCAAGGCGTGGACTGCCGATGAGAAACGCAAAGATCGTAAGGCTTTGTCGTTGATTCAGCTTCATCTGTCTAATGATATATTGCAAGAGGTGCTGTTGGAGAAATCCGCGGCTGAGTTGTGGGTCAAGCTGGAATCGATCTGCATGTCAAAAGATCTCACCAGCAAGATGCACGTAAAGATGAAGCTGTTCTCGCTCAAGATGCAAGATGGTGGTTCTGTCATGAGCCACTTGTCGATCTTTAAGGAGATCGTGTCCGACCTAGTGTCGATGGAGGTAAAATATGATGATGAAGATTTAGCTCTTCTGCTGTTATGTTCGCTGCCTAGTTCTTTTACAAACCTGCGTGATACCATACTGTTAAGCCGCGATGAACTAACCCTCGCGGAAGTTTGTGAGGCCCTGCAGACCAGGGAAAAGATGAAAGCTATGGTGCAGTCTAACCCATCGTCCTCCAAAGGCGATGCATTGCAGGTTCGAGGCAGAACAGAGCAGCGAGATAACAACTACAACGACAACAACAGAGATAAAAGTAGGGGCCGTTCAAAGTCCAAAGGACGAGACAAGTTCTGCAGGTACTGTAAGAAAACCAATCACACCATTGATGATTGCTGGAAGGTGCAGAACAAGGAGAAAAGGAACGGCACATACCAACCGAAAAATAAATCTGACGGTAATGGTAATGGTACTGGTAAGGCTGCTGTTGTTGCTGGTGATAATAGTTCGGATGGTGAATGCTTAGCTGTTTTTACTGCATGTGTTACCCGTGATGATGAGTGGATTCTTGATACTGCTTGTTCGTTTCATATTTGCTGTAACAAAGAATGGTTCAGTTCTTATGAAGCTGTGCAGACTGGAGATTTTGTGCGTGTGGGGAACGACAACAAATGTCACATTGTTGGCGTTGGATCTGTTCAGATCAAGACCCATGGAGGGATGACACGTACATTGACGGGAGTGAAACACATACCATCCATGGCGAGAAATTTGATCTCGCTGAGTACCCTTGATTGTGACGGGTACAAATATGCCGGAGGGGATAAACGCCTGAAGGTATCAAAAGGTTCTCTCATTGTTATGATTGGTGATATGAATTCTGCCAAGTTATATATTCTTAGAGGTAGCACTTTGTCTGGTACTACTGCTGTTATTACTAATGATGATGCAAGTACAACTAACCTCTGGCATAAGCGACTTGGACACATGAGTGAACATGGTATGGCAGAATTGGTGAAGAGAGAACTGCTGAAGAACTGCAATATGAGTAAGTTGCCGTTCTGTGAACACTGCGTGTTTGGTAAGCATAAGAGAGTTAAGTTCAATGCTTCCGTTCATAGCACTAAAGGTACATTGGATTATGTACATGCTGATTTATGGGGGCCTTCACGTAAGCCCTCTTATGGTGGTGCTCGTTATATGCTTACTATCATTGATGATTACTCTAGAAGAGTTTGGCCTTATTTTATGAAAACTAAGGATGATACTTTTGCTGCTTTTAAAGAGTGGAAAGTTATGATTGAAAAGCAAACTGAGAGAAAGGTGAAGGTGCTTCGTACTGACAATGGTGGCGAATTTTGTTCGCATGCTTTTGATGATTATTGTGTGCAGGAAGGCATTGTCAGGCACCACACCATCCCATACACACCTCAGCAGAATGGTGTAGCTGAGCGGATGAATAGGACGATCATCTCCAAAGCTCGCTGCATGTTGTCGAACGCCCGCATGAATAGGCGTTTTTGGGCTGAGGCTGCCAACACTGCCTGCTACTTGATCAACAGGTCACCATCCATCCCTCTTGACAAGAAAACTCCTATTGAGGTATGGTCTGGTGAGTCAGCTGATTATTCACAACTGAAAGTTTTTGGTTGCACTGCCTATGCTCATGTTGATAATGGAAAATTAGAGCCTAGAGCTATTAAGTGCTTATTTCTTGGTTATGGTTCTGGAGTAAAAGGATATAAGTTGTGGAACCCGGAAACCAAAAAGACTTTCTTTAGCAGGAGTGTTGTGTTTAATGAATCTGTCATGTATGAGGACAGTTTGTCAACTGATGTTATGCCTGATTCTTCTGATGAGGACGAACCACGAGTTCGTTTGCAGGTGGAGCTAGACCACCTGGATGAGGAGGAAACTGAAATTGATGAGGAGGATATTGTGCCGCCCTCACCTCCTATTGGGCAGCAAGAAAATTTGTCTATTGCAGAGCGCAGAGAGAGGAGGAGTAAAGGACCTCGTACTCGTTTAATTGAGGAATGTGATGTTGTTTATTTTGCTCTAAGTTGTGCAGAACAGGTGGAGAATGATGCTGAACCTGCTACATATAATGAAGCTATTGCTTCGGTTGATCGTGACAAGTGGATTGGTGCAATGCACGAAGAGATGCAATCACTTGAGAAGAATGGCACATGGGATATTGTGCGCTTGCCTAAACAAAAGAAAGCCGTCCGCTGTAAGTGGATATTCAAAAGAAAGGAGGGCTTATCTCCCAGTGAGCCTCCAAGGTTTAAGGCAAGGTTAGTAGCAAAAGGTTTCAGTCAGATTCCAGGAGTGGATTATAATGATGTGTTCTCACCTGTTGTCAAGCATAGTTCTATTCGTACTTTCTTTAGTATTGTTGCTATGCATGATCTTGAGCTTGAGCAGTTAGATGTGAAGACTGCGTTTTTGCATGGAGAACTTGAGGAGGAAATATACATGGACCAACCTGAAGGGTTCATAGTGCCTGGTAAAGAGGATTTCGTGTGCAAGCTAAAGAAGTCTCTCTACGGTTTGAAACAGTCTCCTCGACAATGGTATAAAAGGTTTGATTCTTTTATGATGTCACATGGCTTTAAGAGGTCTGAATATGATAGCTGTGTGTACATTAAATTTGTTGATGAATCACCTATATACTTGCTGCTATATGTTGATGATATGTTAATTGCTGCCAAGAGCATGAAAGAAATCACTACATTGAAGAAACAATTGAGTAGTGAGTTTGAGATGAAGGATCTTGGTCCTGCTAAGAAAATTCTAGGTATGGAAATTTCAAGAGACAGAAAATCTAGATTGCTATTTCTTAGTCAGGAGAATTACATTAAGAAAGTTCTTCATCGTTTTAATATGCATGATGCAAAGTCTGTTAGTACTCCAATTGCTTCACACTTCAAGTTGTCAGCATTGCAATGTCCTACTACTGACAAAGATATTGAGTATATGTCACGAGTTCCTTATGCTAGTGTTGTTGGTTCCTTAATGTATGCCATGGTGTGTTCTCGGCCTGATTTATCATATGCTATGAGTTTGGTCAGTCGATACATGGCTAATCCTGGTAAAGAACATTGGAAAGCTGTTCAGTGGATTTTCAGGTACCTTCGCGGCACATCCAAAGCTTGCTTGAAGTTTGGCAAGACTGGTGAGGGACTCGCAGGCTATGTGGATTCAGATTATGCTGCCGACTTGGATAAGAGGAGATCCCTCACAGGTTATGTGTTTACGATTAGTGGATGTGCCGTTAGCTGGAAGGCTACCTTGCAGGGTGTTGTTGCACAATCTACTACTGAGGCTGAGTATATGGCTATTGCTGAAGCATGCAAAGAGGCAGTTTGGTTGAAAGGTCTGTTTGCTGAGCTTTGTGGAGATGATACTTGTATTAACCTATTTTGTGATAGTCAGAGTGCAATTTACCTTACTAAGGATCAGATGTTCCATGAGAGAACAAAGCACATTGATGTCAAGTACCATTATGTGCGTGATGTTGTTGCACAAGGTAAGCTGAAGGTATGCAAGATTAGTACTCATGATAATCCTGCTGATATGATGACAAAGCCAGTTCCTATTGCTAAGTTTGAGCTTTGCTCAAGCTTAGTTGGTATCACTGCTTAGCCCAAAGGGCTGTTTGGCGCCGAAGGTGTTTTCTTTGTGTGTTTCAGGTGAAGGTTCTCATTTATGCTACAGGAGGGAATTTGTCTCAAGGTGGAGTGTTATTTTATGGTGATCCAAATTCATATTCGTATATACTGATAAAGGCCGAACTTCAAGACGTAGTGGAGCCGGAGTTGGATTACCTGTTACCGACCTAGTTAGGTCAGGACCGCCTTTATATACCTCTTGTAAGCCGCCGTACGGGATAAGCCATACATTGTAAATCCCGGCGCGATTGTAACCTCACCCGAAATAGTGAAGTATTGCTGGCTGGCGCCCGTGGTTTTTTCTCTTCCTCATTGGAAGGGTTTTCCACGTTAAAATCTCGTGTCCCCGTTGGTTCGATCTTGCTTAATTTCATCGTTGTTTTGCTATTGCGTGTAACAACTGATACTAAAGAAAATCTCAGGTGACCAAGACTTTGACAGATTCTTGAAGAAATAAAACTTGCTGAGCAGAGATTCTTAGCCCAAATACTACCAGCCCACTAGCTAGAGCCGCACGTCTATCTGCAACACGACGAGGCCTGAACTGGGAGGCTGTAGCTGCCGACCCTGCATACATATGAGCAGGTGTTTTGTCGCACCGGGAGGGCGCTAATGGGATAATCTCTCATTAACGAACTCCGGCGGGGAAGAAATCATTCTTTTGCACTACTATAGAACTTTGTTTGTTCGAGCTATGTTTATTTGTCTAGAATTTTTTTAAAATACGTCGTTTAAAACTATGCAATTTAAATCATGCAGTCTCACCTATGATGCATGAACTTTGTTATTTAAACTTTGTTGTGAAACTATGTAGTGTAACTGATGTCGGTCGAACAATATTGAGAGAGTAGTGATCACAAAGAGCAAAAATAAAAGTGAAAATATATAAAATAGAATTATACAGGCCAAGTTAGGGTGTCTGAATATTGTCTTTAGTCTGCGGAGCTTGTAATTTTTTGTAGAGTTGCTAAGAGGAGCATGCAAAACGATATTGAGACGCCTGTGGTTTGAAAGGTAATCTTTTCCAAAAAAAAAAGTATGGAAGGAGACAGATAGACAGGGAACTTACAGTCTTTGGTAAACGTCCTCGGAGTGTTGTGTCGGATGAGGTAGTAGATCTCGTACGCATTGATCATCGGGGGCAACACAGATATATTGGTTGCTACAAGAGTAATGTTATACTTGCCGTCGCTAGACTTGGCCAAGGCAGAACTGTACACATAAAAACCTTTCAGGTATGCCGGGCTATATTGGTTATAATATTGGTCGCTGATATGGACGTCGAACTGCCGGAGCTGGGTATTTTGAAAGTCAGTGAAATGTAAGTACACCACAAACTCTAGTGCCGTATTGGATGGTTCCAGTGTCCTGACGTGTAGCACCGTCCCATTGTTGATAGCAACAGCAGCTGTCTGAAGTACGGGGATGGGAACGGCGATGGTGTCGTCCGCCGTGATGCTCATATTGGTGGAAAGGTATTCCCACGTTGAGCGGGTCCGCCAACCCCAGAAGCGGTCGTATGGATCGCCAGGAAACCTTCATGCAAAATAAATCCATCACTGATGATAATATAAATATATGAAAGTTATTTTTGTACTAAAATGTATCCAACTTTCAAACGTTCTAACATTTTTTAAAGATATGACCTGAAAGACGTATTATTTTCATATGAGAAAAGGTCGATAGGCCGTTTACAACACCTTTGATACAGACATCAAGAACATCAAGAATGGTCTAACATTAATTACCCCCAAATGTTAAAGAAACATTGGAACAACTTCACAAATGATCCTAGGTGTCCCACGAACATGTGGAAAGTGTTCATGACGTAAAACTATGTTTTCAACATTTTATGTTTCATATGATCAGTTTTACATATGTGGGTTCCATTTCAAATTCATAGTACAATTTTTTTAAACAACTTTTTTTTGTAGTTTCTCACGAGTTATATGGCGAATACCACACATGTTTCTTATGGTTTCAGAATTCAAAATATATCCGACATTGGTCTTCTTTCCAAGATATCGTCACCTTATCATATTTGTCACCCCATTAAAAATATTATTGCCATATATCATATAATTCTATACCGCTATTTACTGTACTAATGTTTTATAAAGGGCATTATATTAATATCAATAATAATAAATTACACCCAAACTTCGCAACAACTCAATATCAAGAGCAAGACGAGACATCAAGGATACATGAAGCCAATTTATCAAGAAAAAGGAAGAAAAAGAACATGGCTGCAACGTTAGAGCCGCCGCCCTAGCCGATGCGCCGCCACATGAGGATCAAAAGCTCATTCACACCCTGCCCTCCTACATCATCCTAGCACAATCCTAGCACCCTCGACGTACTTGTGTTCACTAATAAGATGTGGCTAAAACATGCATGATATGTGTTTAGTGTTTATGCTAACTACTTTGTTAGTTCATCACTAAGTATGGTCATTCTTTCGTCATCTATATAAATTTTACTATAGTTTTAGATTAATCCAGTAAATGTTACCTACAAAAATAATTTTGGAACAAAATATTTTTGACAATTTTCTTGTTTGGTCCTTATAAAATCTCTCGCAGTGATTTTATACTTATTTACACGGATGGCTAAAATCAGAAGTATTGATGGTTTAATATTCAATGAAATTTTAATTTTGGGAAGATGAGTATAGCTCAACCGAATTTCCATCTGAACCATGACCATGATGATTAAGAAAAACTATCCCACGTTTTCTTTTGTTCCAGTTGAAACTTGAGCGTTTATATATGATTGGGGATGACATAGATAAATGCATGGTGTTCGTGGGCAAAGCTGTCAGTCTTCTGCCTGCTCGAATCCAACCCCATATTACGCTTAGATGACCACAATTTTGTGTCAATTGTACTTTGCTTAGAATATTAATTATATGAAAATACGTAATCGAATGCTTCTTATGCAAAAATCCCATTTTACTCCTGAGCTCACCTGCTCCTGACTGTTTTTTTAATTCAAAAAAATATGAAAACACTTCAAAATAATCTGGAAAGAAAGGCAAACAAACATATGATAGTACTTCAGATAAGTACAGAGTTTCATGACAAAATGACATTTGTACTGGTATGTGCAAAAAAAAAAAAACGAAATCAGTGCTATTTTTGGATATGTTGTTTCCACAAATGAGCACTGGTTTTTCTTTTTTTTCGCATAGATCACTCTAATTGTCATTTCACCACGAAACGTATGTAGAACACTAGCATATGTTTATAAACTAACTTTTGCAGATTGGCAGGAGCAGATGAGCTTGGGAGCCAAAACAATGAGCTAAGGAGCCAAAACACTGCTCTCTTCCTGATGTCACTAAGCTTTGACTTGATAGCGCCAAGGAGTAGTTTGGTATACTTGGATGTCGACCTATAACACTGAGGTTTGGTTGTTAGCTGACGAAATGAAGGTTTCCACTTGCTCGAATGAAAATGTATGATATATATGATAATGTTTGTTTCGGTCTATATGTATTTTATTTTGACATGTTCAAGCCCCGAAGCATACCCATTCCCAACACGTCAAGAGCATGTTAATCATTGTTCTCAGATTGATGTTTCCAGCACGACAATCGTTGCCTATTGCTCCAGCACAATGAAATTATTTCGATACAACAACATTTGCATATAAATTTATAGCTGAAGGTTAGGTGTCTGTCGCTTGGCCTAGCAACGCGTCAAGGCGTGCCTCGGGTTGTATGATCTCAAAGCAAAATAGATGAGACAATCCTGGAACCTCCAAGTATTTGTGGAAAACTATTTTGCACATCATATATGGTCAATTATGTAAGAAACATGCACATGCATATATTATTCCATCACTTATATGTAAGAAACATATCAGAATTTAAGTGCTCTCCATGGTACGATAGGTTGGAGAGTTAAGTCTATATATATACCTACTAATAAAGGCATTAAGGTTTCTTGCGAAAATTTCGTCCAACACGAATTTACCGTTTTACCCTCCCACCATATCACATAATACCTACAATGCCACCGTACCGGTTCGTTATTTTATTTTACTCTATATCGATGGAACCACCGCCTCCGCGAGGAAGTGCGACCTCCCGCTCTGCTCATCCGCGGCGGTCACCACGATTCCTTCAAAAAATAGAAATCCCATCGATCTGACTCCGGAGAGCATCCTGTGGTCACCGGGATCCGAGCGAGGTACGCTCAGGCAAGGCAATCACGAGTCCGAGCATCAGAAAGGCGGCGCGAGAGACCCGTCTCCGGGCTTGGCAACAATGGACATCTTTGCGGCGGTCACGGCGGTGGATGGATAGGAGACGAGCTGGGATAAAAGGATAGCACATGCAAGAGGGCCGGACACCAGGAACGCGAAGGAGGAGGAGGACCAGCAGCAACTGAAGGGGCGGAGGCAACTGAATCTTGGGTCGTAGATCTGGCTGGCAGTGGGGAAGACAAGGGTCTCGTCAGTGAGTGAGGGCGCGTTTTGCCAATTACTTACACGAGGTGGTAGGTATGGACACATCGGAAGTTTATTGGTGCGTGTAGGAAGGCCGGGGTGGCCGGAGCGTCGACGCGACGACATCACGGTAGCGACACTTGGCTGTATGCGAGGAAGACGAAGACACGCTGCTTGATTCCGCGCATCCCGGCCTGATTATGTTTGAGGCCAGGATAAGGATATCAAGGCGGATCTGTGGAGCGGAAGAAACAGACGTGTGAGAGGTTCAGGCGGTGGCGCGACGAAGCGGCCACGGCGGCCGTTTTGGGTGTGCTCGGGAACGAGGTGGAGGAAGGAAAGCAAGCGCGAGGGGAAGGAGAGAAAGAAGCATATTACAGGCGGAGTAGTGGTGGTATTATCCACGAAGGAGGTACGGCGGCGGCGAGGATCTGGAGCCCCGGTGTCATATTATTCCCCATGTTATTCTGGTCATGGCGGCCGGATTGGAGGCGAAAAGACGCACTACGTTCTTAAGATGTGAGGCACAGTGTTTTGATCTAGCTCTTCCCCTGCCGATAACATCTTTGTCCCTTTGCTGCTGATTCTGCGTTCTTTCCTGCTATGTTGCCGAGTTGATGCGGGGCCTTTATTGCCTCATTGCCACACCGGATTCTTGGCGAGCCATGGCCAGTGATCCCCCCTTCTCCATTGCACTGGCCGCCGATGTTGCCATCTACATCAACAGGGCTACCAGGCCTGCTAGGAATTGGTTCACCGTGCTGGGAGGATTGACCACGTGAAGACTGATTCTCGAGGCCCTAATGCAGCAGGCAAGAGTGGAGCACGTACGGTAAAGGTTGTGGCTGCTTCTTGCGAGGGTAGGCAGAGGAACACAAGTTTGTTCGTGTTAGGTTCGCTTGTGTTGTTCAAGGTTGTCAGCCCTGAAGCTGAAGAGGAAACATGGGGCGATGACTATGCGCCGGCTTTCTGAAGAAAAAATGATTTATGCGCTCCAGGCCCTAGGCAATGAATTTCGGATTCGGCATACTCGACCAGTGTGATCCGCCCCGCTTGCCAGCAATCCTAATAACCTCAATCCCTGCCCAAGATTTCTTACGCTGCTTCACACGTGCTCGACATTAACCTGCCTCACAAAAAACAATGTTTCAGGCCATGACCGAGGATGCTCTAGGTTTGTATTGTCATTCTTCTATACATGCATTTATTTTTTTCCTTTTTTGAGCTTAGGTGGTCCAAACAATCACGATTTGGGTCTAACTATTTGTTGTAGTTTAGTCATAGGAGATTCCTCGATCCAATTTAAAAGACGGTTGCTTCAAAATCGGGAATCACATCCTATACAACCGGTGCATGGTTTACTCATTTTTAATAAACACTCTGGATTGAATTGATAGTGTGTCATTGTCTTGCTTTTTAAAGGTTTACCCTTCTCCGTTATTTCTGTGATGGAACTGCTGACTGCTCTTGGCAAGGTTCAACTATTTCCTAAATATTTGTATCATTTTAGTTCTCAAGACTTTAAGTTTGTTCTTTCGAATTACAAAACTACTCTACAGTGTGGCAAAAGTTTTTTGTAAGTTCCCTCATGATTAAAGGAAAATTGGGAATCCTTGCCTATATACTGCTCAACGCATGCTACTTTAGTAAAGAAACATGATAAATCTCCATGTTGAGTAAATTTACAAACTATGTTCCTTTGCTTAAATTGCGAATTTGTTCTTATACATCAAGCTATAGTATAAGTTATATTAACATGGAGTAAGATGCACTAAAATATACCACAACTGATCATATTATCTCTACAAAGATATGATAAACATGTGTTGTTCACCTCAAGTCTAACACCAATTGAGATTAGGCATGGACGATTAGAGATTAACCCAAAATTAGGGTTTAGAGATTAGACATTGACTCGCTTGGTTCAGCAATTAGGCTCAGAAAAGAAGAAGAACCCTACTGTAGCGTAGTTGAGAGGATGCAACTCTCAGCAAGGTCGTTAACTAAAAGATATAGCAATCAATCAATCCGTAGCAACGCACGGGCAGTTTTGCTAGTAATCTAAAATATATTTTTTAGATAATATTCTCACCGTCCTATTTCATCATAGGCACACATGTATTCCTAGGTTTAACCTGAGCAATGATTACATGTCACAGAAAATTATAATATTGAATTCACAATTTAGCGAAGTGACAAATGGTAAAAATATCATGGCACATAGTCTAAGGTTTATAGCTGAAATTGATGACGGAAACTTAGATGTTTGAAAAAACCTTGGAACGCTTAGTAATTTGCAAGAAGTAATTTTTTTGCCAAGATAGCCCCGCCTTTGCATCGATCGATGCATATGGCATTTTTTGAGGTAATTAATTTAGGGCCCCTTTGATTCAAAGGAATAGCATAGGCTTTTTGTAGGATACAATCCTATAGGAATTTTTCCTTTAAAGCTTGTTTGATTCATAGGATTGCATCCTATAGAAAATATTCCCATAGGAATCTTATAGTGCAAATACTATAGGAAACTAACATGAGGTCCAACCTCACGGAAAAATTCCTTTGCACAATCAAAGAGAATTAGTCTTACCATAGGATTCAAGTTGACATATCATCCCAATTCTATAGCATTCTCATTCTTATATTTTTCCTATCCTATGAATGGAAGGAGCCCTTATTTTATACTGTTTTTTTTTTCTATCAGGAAAAGGCAGTTTCAAACATACCGGATAAGGGTGTCAGCCCCGGGATTTCCCCTGTTATAGGCGGCCAAGGACTGGACAGTGGTGACGTCCGGGTAAAGCGAAGCCCCAAGGGGTCTCAGCTCCACCGTGTTGACGAACGGCGTGCCGCCGCCGGTGTTCACCAGGCACACCGGCACCCAGCTCGCCCACGCCAGGAAGATGGCCTCGGACCACCAGTACGCCACCGTGTCGTACTGGTACGTCGTGTCCCAGTAGTTTGTGCCCAGGTACAGCTCGAACTGTACCGACGACCTGTTGAGGCCGTCGTAGTTCCCGTAGAAGAACTCCATCCGGACCAGGTACTTGGCTCCGGTCTGTGTCGGGAGCGTGTAGCAGTTCCGTAGGCCGGACGGGAAGCTCCTCAGCGTTAGCAAGGAGATGTCCCCGTAGGCTCTGCTCTCTTCATCGACGGCAACCCTCTGGTTCTCCCCGCCGTCGACGTACGGACTGTCGGAGACATAGGCGATGCCTGTGCCAGCGTCCCTGCGGCCACTGTATGCAACGTCCAGTCCACAGTCGATGCTCAGAAAACCTGGTAGATTCACCACACAATAAAGAGATGAGCTAGAACATCAGTCCGCTACAGACGGCCGCCACTGTTTTTATTCGAGCGGGATGTAATATCAACATGCGTTTCAGACTTTCAGTGTTGCACACATACTATATATATGGACACGATCGATGAACTTTTCAGGTGAAAATGTGTACCTTCCTGGCCGGCGGCATGAACAGGTGTGGCTGCTAACACGGAAACAACAAAGAAAGCGAACAACGCCGCCATGGAAACCACCACTCTAGCTGCCACAAATGTTCAATGGCACCCGGCCACAAGACGTGCAACGCCGTACGCACGTATATATATATATATATATATTATTATGTACGGGCCAACTTGAGACGGGAGAGACTTGTACTCCCTCCATCCACAACTAGGCGGCGACTTTCATCGAAATTTCCTTGTTTTTCTACAAAACGTCATCATGATATCGTCGTCATGCGCAATAGCAATGAAAGTATTTGTCAACACTATATATGCCAGGCCAACATAATTCTTGAGTTGCTATCACTTATGACTTATCTCACATAGATGGATCATCACACTTAAATAATACCGACTACGTGTTCTCTTTCATCACATTTAAATAGTTTTTGCCACAGTCTTCTTACGCCTGGTACGGCACTTAGGGTAGTACCTCTCAAAGGGAATTTAGTATTCAAAACGTCATTGTTTGATCTCACACACTAAAATTTCCTGAGAGCTTTTATTTAACTTTAGGGTCATTTATCGAATTGCCCACAGAGGGTCACTTGTACTCAGTTTTACCCCTAGTGCCGAATCGACCTCAGTTTTGCCCCTAGTCCGTGCGCAACCACTATGGAGAGGCTGGAACGGTAAGTTTGGAGTCGTGTCCGTTAGTTGAAGTGGGCCCGGAGGAGTCAGGCTCCGTTTGGCGAAGTGGGACCGCGTGGGACTGCCAGTTCGCTGAAACCGTCCGGAGCTTACAGGTGGGACCGGGCAGTTAGTTGACTAATCTGAATAGTCCACACCCGAGCTTCCCGCCACAACCGTCGTGCGCTGCCGCCCAATTTAGTTGCCCCGCCGTCGTGCGCTGCCGCTCTCGCCGCCGCCACCTCGCACCAGCACCTGCTGCGCCACGAGCACCTGCGGCACCACCACCACCTACGGCACCACCACCACCTGCTCCGCCGCCACCTTCCTCAGCCAGCGCGCCACCGCCACCACACCTCGCCACCTGTGTCGCAGCCAGCAGCACGCATTTGCGCCGCCAGCACCACCTGCACCACCTGCACCGCCGCGGCCGTTCCGCGTGGCCACCTTCTTCACCGCCGGGGCCGTCCTGCGACGCCGCTGGTGGGGCGCTCGTTCCACCACTCTGCCCGCCACCTGCTCGACGAAATGGATAGGAATGAGAGCGGCCGCGCCGTGGGGCCGGAGACACGCCGCGTCCACGATTGGGTTCCCATTGGGTAAGTACTGAGCTTTGAATTATCGATTAGACACGGATGCCATTGATTTGCCGCTGATTGCGTCTCTGTTTTCGTGGGTTAGGATGGAGTTGCGGTCTGCTTTCTTGGTGCACGTTAGAAGAGAGCGCTACATCGTCGATGCAGACAGTAAGAAGAAATACCAAGGAGGTTTCAATTATTCGGTCCCAATGGATTGTAACTGGAGTTTCAGACAATTTGGGGAGATAGTTTGCAGCCCATATCCTTGGGGTTTGCATGATGAAGTGGAATTTAGATACTTTGATGGGGGAAAAGATTGGATCCAAATTAGTAATGATGAAGAGCTCGCTACCATGTTTGCTAAGCATACGGAGGCAGAGAATTTTAATGTGAAGCTGCAAAATGATGTGGTTGTGCCGGCAGTTGTGGCGGGTTCATCTTTTGTGGCAGGACCATCACGTCGTACTGCCAACTCCAGCCAGAACAGTTCAAAACCAGCTCGACGTGGTGGCTCGACAAGTGTGGGCACTGGGAAAAGAAGGGTTCAAGTCGCTGTGGAGGAGGATGCCTGCATGTCTGCGGATGATGAAGAGAGGCTATATCCTGATGTTATTAGGAATTTAAGACAGACACCTCGGGTTGAAATCCAATATCAGTCTGACAGTGACGATGACGAAGAGGAAGAGGAAGACCGGACACCTGTTGAATGGAACCCTGCGAACCCTCTTATGGAAGAAGGTTGCATTTTTACTTCCATGGCTGAGTGTAAAAATGCACTTGTGACGTACTGCATCAAGGTAGAACGTGCCTTTGTAGTTGACAAGAGCGATAAAAGGCGCTACACCGTGCACTGTGTGGCTGAAGATTGTCAATGGAGGATGCACGCATCTAAAATGCGGGGCAGCACCAATGTTCAGGTAAAAGTGAACCCTTTTCCCCACACATGCGAAGAATCAACCCTTAGGAAGCAAACAATCAGCAGAGCCAAGTCAAGATGGGTGGCGGATGAAGTAAAAAGATGGGTGGCAGAAAACCATCAAGTGAGTGCAAAGCAATTGCAGAAAAACATCAAAGACAAGTACAAGATAGATTTACCATACATGAGGGTGTTCAGTGGTAAAAACAAAGCATTGGAATCTATCCATGGTAACTGGAATGAAAGTTTTCAGTTGTTGTATGCATTCAAAGCTGAAGTGGAGAGGGCAAGCCCAGGGAGTGTTGTTGAAATTGATCACCACGCCGTGGATTACACATTGAAGAAAGTGACAAGGACCAAGCAATGCTTTAGGAGGGTTTTTGTGTGCTTTGAAGCTTGCAAAATGGGTTTTTTGGTAGGCTGCAGGCCTTATTTGGCTATTGATGCTACTTTTCTCACAGGGAGGTTTAAAGGCCAGCTAGTAGCAGCTTGTGCAGTTGATGCACACAATTTTGTTTTTCCAGTTGCCTACGGTGTGCTGGAGACAGAGTCTGAGGAGAGCTGGACATGGTTTTTGCAGAATCTGCGCCGGGCTATTGGACATCCCAATGGATTGGTAATCCACACAGATGCATGCAAAGGTTTAGAAGTGGCCGTGGATAATGTGTTCCCAGGAGTAGAGCACAGGGAATGTATGCGTCACCTTGCTGCAAATTTTGTGAAGAAATTCAAAGGAAAGTTTTATACCGATCATTTATGGCCTGCATCTTTGACTTGCAGTGGCAGGAAGCACAACTACCACATGAGGCAGTTGTACACAAAAGAGAAAGTGAAGGAATACTTGGAAACACACCACTCGAAGCTATGGTCTAGAAGCCAATTCAGTGAATTGAGCAAAGTTGACTATGTGCACAATAATCTTGCAGAATCTTTCAACTCAACGATCCGGAAACATAAGGATCTTTATTTGGCTGATTTGCTTGACAAGATAAGGATAGATTACGCCGAGAAATTTCATTTCCGTCTTGAAATAGCTAATGCAAAATTCATGGGCCACATTATTATCCCGGATGTGATGAAGGAGTTGAAGCAGAAAACTTTGGGCTTGACTATGAACATGAGATTTGTCTCGGATACCAAATCAGAGGTATCATTCTTTGATAAAAGTGACAAAGAATGGAGATATCCAGTGGATTTAGAAGCGAAAACTTGCAGTTGTAGGCAATGGCAGATAACTGGTTTGCCATGCATTCATGCCTTGTTTTTCATCACTTCTCTCACAGGTCCAGCAGGGGATATACAGCAGTATGTCCATGATTACTACTCTGTAGCAATGTTCAGAGCCACATATGCACATGCCTTGCCTGCTTTGGAGGGAAAACAGCAGTGGGATAGAGTGGACCCTGGATTCAAACTTTGTGCTCCGGTTCTGAAGAGAGCTGCAGGTAGACCGAGGAAGAGTCGACACCGACGTCGCAGTGAAGGTGGAGGTGGAGCGAGGGTGCGTAAGTGCACAAGGTGTGGTGGGACCGGTCATTTCGGCAAATATTGTGATAACGCAGTCGATCCAGGGTTTGGAGAGAGTATGCCTGATGAAACTGATGGTCAGCACCCGGATGCATCATTTCAATATGATGATCAACAGCAAAATGATGATGAACAGCCGGATGAAACATTTGAAAATGATGTTCAGCAGTCAAGTGATTCAGATGATGCTCCAGATGCTCCAGCTGATTATTCATATGATGATCAAGTACATGATCCAACTGATTATTCATATGATGATCAAGTCCATGATGCTCCAGATGCTCCAGATGCTCCAGATGCTCCAGATGCTCCAGATGCTCCAGCTGATCCGCTGGATGCTCCATTGGATGATTCTGCCATGATCTCACAAGTTTCATTGGATGCTCCATTGGATGATTTTGCCATGGACACACAAGTTTCAGTAGATGGGTATGTTTTGTATTTTATTTTTCATTTTTTTTTTTTATTTTTTTTTTATTTATCATGATCCTTTATGTTTTGTACAGATCTGGTGTAGTTTCAAAGAAGAAAGCCAAGGTACCGACTACCAAGAGGAGAAGACCAGAAGCTGTGAGCAAGATGAGCACAAGGAGCAAAGCGCCACCAAAACAGCCAAGGATCACAAAGAAGCCCCGACGCTATTTGGACTAAGTTCGTGTTGTATTTCTGTTGAATAATGTTGTATTTATGTTGACTGGTGATGTATCTAAGTTAGAACATAGTTGGATGATGTTTGAATAATGTTTGTATCTAAGTTGAGAAATGTGCTTCAAATGAGGTGCGAAGCTAGGGTAAACACCCCCGTTTGTAATTTCATGAAAAATTCTACCTTGTCAAAATTATCCAAATAAATTTGAGGAGCAACTATATCGCAAATAACAACATGGTGCGTTGGATTCATGTCATTTTGTTTTTTTTTGAATTATTTATGCTCATTTCAAACCATCGCTATATTCTCATGAGAAAAGTGCTTCAAATGAGGTGTGAAGCTAGGGTAAACACCCCCATTTGTGCTTCAACAATTTTTGGCATCTCGTCTACATCAGCCAAATTAATTTCCTACACAACTATTGTACATATATAGTGTAAATCTGAAGTTTCGTTATGTTTTCAATAATTTTTCTATTTTTTTTTAATATTTTATTTAAATAACATGGTTTAATAGAAAATTCATATATAAAACAGATAAAAATCATCGCTCTAGTAAATATGAAGTTTCATTATGTTTTGAATAAGGGTATTCTTCTATTTATTTTATTTAAATAACAAGGTTTAATACTTAACAGCAAAGAAATCATATGTAGAACATATAGAAACCATCCATCCATGTGGCCAACGGACCAACCAATCAGAGCGCAGAACGAGCGTCTCGCGGATCGCTGTGACTGCGAGCGCATCCGTCCGATGCACGATTCCTTCTAGAAGGCGTCGATCCAACAGCCCAGGTCGAATCTCTGTGTTTCCTTCTAGAAGCTTTTCGGCTGGTCAAACAGAGGGTTGACCAAGCTTGAAATGAGCATAAATAATTCAAAAAAAATCGAAAAAATATATTGGCGACGCACATAGTAGTGTTATGTCATATAGTAACGAGAAAAAAATATAAACCTGTCTTATAAAGAATGGAACGAAAAAACCTTGTGTAACATATGATATCTTGAACAGTCTAGTAGAGAGTTCAAGATAATGAGATGAGTTTCAAACCTTTTGAACTCAAATAAGGTCAAAATCTCACCAAAGCTTCATTTTGGTGTGACTAAGAAAGATCCAAAGTTATTTTTTCATTTTGATGTTTTAAACTTGTTTTATTTACGATTTTCGATTAAAACCATTATTATTCAAAAGAAAATAAATAATACGAATATTCATCCAATAAATTTTTGGGCTTCGGAATTGCATTATATAGGTCTAATACAAGTCTAGTAAAAATATAAATATGATTTATAAACATTAGAACGAAATCCATCACTAAAATGAGATTCCTCGAATACAAGACTAGAGATTTGAAAGAATAAGAGGTGGAAACACCGTGAATCTTCCGAAGAGGTGGGTTCTACCTTTTTGTTTTGTGTTCCTATGGGCTATCCTAGCACAACCAAGCAAATAGTTCCACATTGCTACCCCATTTCGACGCTGTTACCGCGTGTTTCCGTATAAGTCCGGTATTTCTCCAGCGGGGCTAGGGTTTCGCCGGGAGGGGGGCTACGGAGCGTATGGATCCCAACACAAGCCAGGGGGTGCCATACCATGTTAGTATAGGTGTGTTGTGTGCTTTGTATGTCCAAGATTGCTCTCTGGGGTGTGACCCGGCTTCACCGGCATCCACTTCTCTCTCGTAGGCGAGTATAGGGCTGAAACTACCGTATCGGACCAAACACCGTGAATCTTCCGAAGAGGTGGGTTCTACCTTTTTGTTTTGTGTTCCTATGGGCTATCCTAGCACAACCAAGCAAATAGTTCCACATTGCTACCCCATTTCGACGCTGTTACCGCGTGTTTCCGTATAAGTCCGGTATTTCTCCAGCGGGGCTAGGGTTTCGCCGGGAGGGGGGCTACGGAGCGTATGGATCCCAACACAAGCCAGGGGGTGCCATACCATGTTAGTATAGGTGTGTTGTGTGCTTTGTATGTCCAAGATTGCTCTCTGGGGTGTGACCCGGCTTCACCGGCATCCACTTCTCTCTCGTAGGCGAGTACAGGGCTGAAACTACCGTATCGGACCAAACACCGTGAATCTTCCGAAGAGGTGGGTTCTACCTTTTTGTTTTGTGTTCCTATGGGCTATCCTAGCACAACCAAGCAAATAGTTCCACATTGCTACCCCATTTCGACGCTGTTACCGCGTGTTTCCGTATAAGTCCGGTATTTCTCCAGCGGGGCTAGGGTTTCGCCGGGAGGGGGGCTACGGAGCGTATGGATCCCAACACAAGCTAGGGGGTGCCATACCATGTTAGTATAGGTGTGTTGTGTGCTTTGTATGTCCAAGATTGCTCTCTGGGGTGTGACCCGGCTTCACCGGCATCCACTTCTCTCTCGTAGGCGAGTACATGGCTGAAATTCCCGTATCGGACCAAACACCGTGAATCTTCCGAAGAGGTGGGTTCTACCTTTTTGTTTTGTGTTCCTATGGGCTATCCTAGCACAACCAAGCAAATAGTTCCACATTGCTACCCCATTTCGACGCTGTTACCGCGTGTTTCCGTATAAGTCCGGTATTTCTCCAGCGGGGCTAGGGTTTCACCGGGAGGGGGGCTACGGAGCGTATGGATCCCAACACAAGCTAGGGGGTGCCATACCATGTTAGTATAGGTGTGTTGTGTGCTTTGTATGTCCAAGATTGCTCCCTGGGGTGTGACCCGGCTTCACCGGCATCCACTTCTCTCTCGTAGGCGAGTACAGGGCTGAAACTACCGTATCGGACCAAACACCGTGAATCTTCCGAAGAGGTGGGTTCTACCTTTTTGTTTTCTGTTCCTATGGGCTATCCTAGCACAACCAAGCAAAAAGTTCCACATTGCTACCCCCTTTCGACGCTGTTACCGCGTGTTTCCGTATAAGTCCGGTATTTCTCCAGCGGGGCTAGGGTTTCGCCGGGAGGGGGCTACGGAGCGTATGGATCCCAACACAAGCTAGGGGGTGCCATACCATGTTAGTATAGGTGTGTTGTGTGCTTTGTATGTCCAAGATTGCTCTCTGGGGTGTGACCCGGCTTCACCGGCATCCACTTCTCTCTCGTAGGCGAGTACAGGGCTGAAATTCCCGTATCGGACCAAACACCGTGAATATTCCGAAGAGGTGGGTTCTACCTTTTTGTTTTGTGTTCCTATGGGCTATCCTAGCACAACCAAGCAAATAGTTCCACATTGCTACCCCCTTTCGACGCTGTTAACGCGTGTTTCCGTATAAGTCCGGTATTTCTCCAGCGGGGCTAGGGTTTCACCGGGAGGGGGGCTACGGAGCGTATGGATCCCAACACAAGCTAGGGGGTCAACGCACTGTACCAACTATCTCTAAAAATGTCTACAAATGACATGGCCGAGTAGTGCAGACAGCACCCGTCTAGACTATTGTACATGCACTAAAAATAGAGGGAACCCGATCCTCTTACTTTGCCCACCTTATGTTCTCTGACTTTCTCCCATGACACGTGGGTCCGGTGTGTGATGGGCTCCATTTGTCAGTGACCTAAAGTCAGAGGATCGCGTCTCAGCGTCTGCAGGCCGTTGACGCCGTAGTTTGCATGCATGGACTCTATCTGCACCGTTCCTTACGATCAAACGGTCGAAAATGACGCAGGTGCATGGACGTGGTGTTTTGGCTCAATGTAACTGCATGCAACAACGGACACTGTCTACTGGGGCCCCGTTCACCAGCCCGGTGCATGCACGCCTCGTTTGTTCGGAGTAAACAACACGTGGCAGAAGAAGAAAAGATCGGGTGAACGTCGAGTCGCATTTGCAGCAGCCCTGCACGCCTCCTTTCAGAAACACAAGTCGCACTACAAAAAAAAAAAAAAAAACACAAGTCGCGTCGCATTTGCAGCGACGCAGCCCTCCACGCCTAGTTTTCAGAAGATACGCATCAATGCATATGCAGCGAGGCAGGATTTGGCGTGAGACTTTGGATTTCTTCTCTACACGCATGCAACGTCAAATCATTTTGACTCCCTGAGCGCTCAGTCCTATACCTAGGCCTGTTCCACCACCGCATTGACCATGCATCGACTGTACTTTCCACACTGCATCCTACTTTCACACAGTTTGCTTCATCTACCTTCTACCCCAATAAATTCACGTCTCATCGTGACTTTAAATAGCCCGTTTCTCCTCCACCATCTTCTCATCACTCTCCATCCTTTTGCCTTCTCATCTCCTTTCAAGCCCCGAACACAATGTCTTCCTACTCTCTCCCCTCAAGCCCAGAGTCCGTCGCCGACGAGGACAACCACCCCAAGGCTCGGCCTTGGTACGAGCCCGAGTGGACGCCGGAGGAGATGGGCCTCGTGCCCGTCGAATCTCCCAAAAGGGAGAGATCGCCGTCCACCGACGTCCCCGACAGCGACGAGCCCGCCGCCGACGCCAACAACCTCTCCCCCAAGACGAAGAAGCGCCGCCTCAAGAAAGAGGAGCGGCTGGAGAAGAAGGAGATCGAGAAGGAGGAGAAGAAGGAGGAGGAGAGGGAGGAGAAGGCTCTCCGGGCCCGCATCAAGAGGGCCCGTGAGAACGACATGGATAGGTTGCGGCAGGCGAACCACCGCGCCCGGATCGACGACGAGATCAAGCTCAGGGCGGCGGACTGGAAGGGGCAGTGGAAGAAGTAGGCCAACCGCCGGCGGTTGGCCGGATGGCCGGAAGGGCGCCCGCATGCATGCAGCGGGCGGTTAGGGTTTAGGGCTAGCTAGGCCTTTTTTTTTTTTTTTAGTAGATGTAACGGGCCCCACTAAATATATGTAAAGTGGGGCCAATATTATCCATATATATAATATCCATGTTTAATTATGTTTGCCAATTAATTTATTTTTAAATTCTATTTGCCCAAATGAAGTCAATGTTTATATTATATTTGTCCCCCCTTTTAAATTGAGTTGAGCACAGTATATTTTATATTATTAATACGAATAATTTGATGGTTTAATAAATGGATAATGCGTAGTCTGCATGTAGTGATTAATAAATATAAATTTTCTTTTTTTTGAAGAAAATTAATAAATATAAATGGATAACGTGTAGTCTACATGTTGACATTGGGCCTCATGTGACATTGGGCCGCAAGGAACGGTCAACAGGTGGGGCCAGGTGGGGCCCACATGCAGCACCAACCGTCAATAGCTGGAGCACACAAACCGCGCCAACGCTCAACTGCTGGGGCCCACAGGCCGCGCCAACTGTTCTATGTTGGGTCCCACAGGTCAGGATTCTAACGGGGGGCTGGAAGTAACGGTGGAAGCCGCCAAAGCAGTCCTTGCGCACTGACTAGGGGCAAAACTGAGGTCGATTCGGCGCTAGGGGTAAAACTGAGGTCGTGGTGCCAACTGAGGGCACCTTGTTAATTATCCCTTAACTTTATCGTTGAATTCGTCAAATGGTTTGAGCACCTATCTCTTATTTTTCAGCAAATGCAGAAAAATCTTTGTGTAATGGTAATGAATGAATGACACATAGTACAATGCTCCACCAAGTGATTTTTCGGTCATAAAGCAAACATCGGGGTGAGCAATATAAACAATATTTTCTGAATGATTTTGCGGGAATGTACAAAATTCAAACCTAATGTACAAGAGTTATATCTTTCAACTAAAGTAGAAGAAAGATGGTGCACGCCCTTCTCGCTCATATGCCCAAGCTTATTGTGCCATAATTTAACCAAACTATAATTCCCAATGATCAAGAAATTGCTTTGGTAAAACTTCCATTCACCGTCACTAGAGTAAATATCATGGCTAATTTCATGAAGCATGCCTACTGACATGAGATTTAGCCGTACTTCACCGAGCACCAATCTACAACCAATGGTTGTTTCAATGCATATATTACCCTTGAGACCAATTGTTGAAAATTAGTTAGTATTATTCAAGTGTGATGATCCATTTATTTTTTAAGTCTGATGATCCATCTATGTCATAACTCATAAGTGACAAAAACTCAAGATTTAAGTTGACTTGGTATATATAGTTGACATAGACCTTCATTGTTATTTTTTTCTTGAAGAAGACATTATCATGGCGTTTTATAAGGTAACCTTGAGACTAATATTAACTAAACGAAGCGCAAAACAAGACCAAATTAAAGGACAAGACCAGCCATCAAATCATCACGCTCAAAGAGTCTTAAGAAACCAACCCTTCAAACCTAAGAGTAGGGTCAGTTCTAAGAGGAGAACACACATAACCCTAAAGGTGTTCTCCGCGGGTGAATTTATGGGTACGTGACAACACCCCAAGAGACCATGCATGCTCAAGCTAAGATAAGAGACCCGAGGTCCATTTATTACCACATTAGAAGGCCTCCAAGAAAGATGAGACCATAAGATAGACGATAGAATATTTGTTGGGGCATCGATCGCCCCAAACTCGGCAGGTCGAACATCCAAAGTCACCACTCTAGTTGGTCGGAGATGAAAACGCAAATAATTGAAATCCGAAGAAGAAACTCTCATGATAAAACCATCTCGCAAGACTGTATAAGCTAGATTCTTGAAATACTTGTCTTACTATCCCCCCCTTCGGAGCTCAAGGAATACACTTTTCTTGTAGACAGATAGCCTATAGCATGATTATTGTGACCGTAGTTTCCATCCTTCTGATGAACGGGACAACAAACATACAAATACCGGAAAAATAGGGTATAAATTTTCCACATCGAGAATAACAAGACGAGAATCAAGGTTGCCCGTCTCACTGTGTTGAAGGGGATAACAAAAGCAGTTAGAGCTGACGAGAACTGGCTGGAGGGTGCTTTAGTTGGTGTCTAAGGTTTCATGGACTGACTAGTTCTTCTTCAATTCTATACCAGTTCCAACTTGCGAAATGAATGCCATATTTTACAATAACAAGTTAGCAACACCTGCACGGAATTACGTGCAAAGTTGTGATTTAGTTGACTTTGCACTTCGGAGGACACATGTTTCTTGTCACCTCGTACTACAATATATTTAAGTGCCTCAGCTTGCAATAAAATGAGCAAGAGATAAACTTTTATATTTGAGTGCCCCCACGAATTATATGACATAGCATGAGAGGTACACCCCCCACCCCCCCCCCCCCCCACACACATAGACAACAGACAAATTTCCCAATAGATTCTTCAGACAGTGCGAAGAAACAGAGTATATGTGGTTTAGTGATAAGCTAAGCTAACGTATGGGTGATGGTTTAGTAATAAACTATAATATACCAGTTTTACAAGTTTTTATTTTATTATATGTCTTTAAACTCTCATGTATTTCTAATATTTGGGTCGTGTATAATGGCAACACATCTCGTGAATCCGGTCGGTATCGTGTATCCATGCATCCTTTCCTTTTTAGCCCCATGATCAAAATCATGATGACTTGTCTTAAGATGCAACTATTTTTCGCAAACACGCCCGCTCTATATGCCCCATACCACAATATCAGTACTTTCTAGAAAGCCCCTTAGATGTTGCACTAGATCGTGTCCATTTTGATGGGAACCCAAGGCCGCCGGTGAACCTAGGCGGTACCCTTCTCTTCTCAGGCGCGAGTCTGACCCGGCGTCCAACGCCAGACCCAAGGCCTTTTTTGCAGTTCTCTCGGTCTCATTACTCTTTTTTAGACTTGTTTGTAATTTTCTTTCTTTATTATTTCATTGTTTCCTTGTTATCTCAATTTTAATTTCCCTCATTAATTTGATACATTTATCTAACTATCCTCTTTGTCTCAATGTTTTCTCATTCTTATTCTTTCAGTTTTAGTCGCAGTCATTCTTATAATTGTCAGTCTCTCATTTTCATTTGCATTTCCTCTTATTTCTTCACTATAATTTGGTTAGTCTCATAGTCGCTTCTTCAGTGCTCGGTCATCTTCAGTTTATTATTATTCTCAGTTTTTAATTATTTATTATTTATTCCTTAGTTTTCTTTGCTCAATCAGATTGTTCCTGTAGTAAAATTTAGTCGGTCTAGTTTAAGTATCATATGCTCAGTTTGATTTCTTCAGATTCTCAGCTATTATCTCAGTGTTTTTCATGTTATTTCCCTTACTCCTCATTCCCCAATATTTCGTGAGTCTTCAGCTCTCTTAGAATTCTTTCAAATTTGATTATTATTTTCTTCTTTCTTAGTTGTTATTTTCTAGTTATTGCGGAATCATTTGTAAAAGCATCATTCTTTGAAACAGAAGTTCACATCACGAATTATTTGTAAAAGCATCATTCTTTGATGTGAACTTCTGTTTCAATACAATAAATCAGAGCTAGTGATGATAAAAAAAATTGCATTTCTGAAATGGGTTTGGTAAGCATTGGACAGAATTATTATACACATGAAAGTTTGTTCGTCTTTAAAATGCATGTGATCATTGTCACAAAGTAAGTACATTTATATATTGTCTTATCTGGTGACGGCCATCCGCGGTGCCGAGAAGCCACTTCATTTCATTCTGGTTTAAATGTTGCAAGTAGATAGAGAAAAGGCACTCATAATTCTTGCAGATGAAGATTAGTTTTAGAAAAAACAGTCATAGTTTAGCTTCAAAAAGAGGCTGTTGAGACTTAAGACGCACCCATGCAACGTTGGACCGGACGTAGATGCTAACCCTGATTTTTTTTGTCAGTGCAGTTCAGATTCTGAAATCACTCGACATACCTTTGAACCGCACGAGACACCATTCTCGAAGAAGGAAAAAAAACTGTACCTGGCAATTAACTAGGAGTTAAATAATATTTATGGATTTTAATTTACTAACGCGTTATACATGTTTTCCCTTCTTCCCATGATCACAACGGCTTCACTGAAAACGTTGGTTTTATTTACCTGAGCCGGTGTTGTACACGTAGGGGATGTTGACAGCTCCTACCGGATGGCCGCCGCTGAACTCATGTATCAAACGGAAGTATAAACACGCGAAGTTCACTTCGTATTAGAATGAAAGTTCACTTCGTATAAAAAAAATTATAGCGCGAGGGCAGGAAAAAAAAAGGACGACCGGGAGTTCACTAACATGTAAATGAGAAGTTCACATTCATTATCTCCAAAAAACGTCTTTAGAAAAAAGTTGCGCCTAGTCAAGCTTTCCAACGGTATATTATTTATTACGTTTCGATAAGCGGTTTCAAAGTAATTACCAAAAACCGTCCGCTAACAAAGACAAAATATGAAATATTATTTTTTAAACTGCTCTTAAATCATAACAAATTTCGAAAATTGGTAGAAGTACGAATGGCATATCGTTTGCATCAATTGGACGAGCGGTCTAAAAGTTACACCCAAATAGAGCACGAAAATGGACAGATTCGCAAAAATAGTGTTTAGTATATTTGAATTTTTTTTAAATCCGTGAGGAATTTCGAAACTTGGTAGACGTAAAAAAAGTTGCGCATTTTTCATACCTTTCGAACGGTATATTACTTACATCAATCGCACAAACGGTTTGAAAATTACGCCCAAAATACAGCAAGAAAACAGACAGATTCGTGAGGCCCAAAAACGGATAGTATATTTGATATATTTGAAATTATTTTTAATCCATGAGAAATTTTCAAAATTGGCAGAAGTATAAAATTTGCGCATTTTTCATACCTATCCAACGGTATATCTCCTGCGTCATTCCGATAAACATACCGAGAAGTTCACTTTTTCGTAAAGGGAAGTTCACGTGGGGTTCTAGAATAGTTATATATATATAGGTAAATTTGAGCTACCTATATATATACATACATATATATAACTCTTTCTCTGTGATCTCTGTACATATTTAACTCAGTTTCTTGCATATATATAAACGTGGAAGTGTGAAAAATAGAAGAGGCTTATGCAGTGATGAAGTACAGTTAATCATATGATCTTCATTTGATCTGATGTTCTGAGTCAATGGCGTTGACACTTTCAATTTCAATTGGTTTTGGATTAGTAGTGATGATGCTGGTACAAATTGCTAGTAAATAATTTGTTTGTGCAGACATGACTGGTGGATAATAAGGCCTATGGCGTGAAAGCAGAAAAGCGATTATATTTCCACTCCATTTTCATTTTTTTTAAAAGGGGAGAACCCCACCCTCTGCATCCACTCCATTTTCATTATGAAGATCATGGATGTCCCTGGGTTGTTTGAAATCTGATAGGTACCAAAATCGACCTCTGATATCAAAATCCAGCTTGATGACTTGGCCATGGAGATCCTGTGCAGTCAGAGATGCATACAGGTGCACAGTTGCTGACCCATCTGAAAGCAGGAAGGTTATCGAGATCCAACGTGTTCCTGTTGTCCCTGAAAGATGCTGCATCTCTAAGACAAAGCGTCATCCGAGGGCATGGAATGACAATATTCTGGTCAGGGTCTTGACAGTGATGTCCATGTTGGATTCTCATGTAGCGAAACATGCAAACTGCATCAAGTTCATCATGGAGACAGACTTCTATTAGTTCTCCACAGAAACAGAGGACCATTTGAGATCTTTGAGAATATCGGTGCGTTCAACGTGACTATCGTCACTTCGGCAAGTTCAAAAGAGGAGACCTTGCTGCTGTGGAGTGGCTTTTTGCTCAAAGATGAAGGTGGAATTAACTGAGTAAGACAGTGGAGATGAATCAGTGAGCACACAAGGGGCGGCATGCAGATAAATATGAACTGAGATGAAAGCTATTATCGTTTTGTAATTTGATCTTTCCAAGCGTCTCAAGTAGGCTATGATTCTGCATATGAAGTTTACATCATTCATATTCCTCTTGTTTTTCTTGTGGACAAACATATGGTGTATGTTACTCAAGTGCATTCAGGAGAGTAGGAGCCTACAAACCACTTTTACCTAGTTGGTCTCCATCTCTTGTAAAAATTTAACTTATTCGTATCTGGCCTAATTAGTGGTAAAATGTCATGGAACATTGGCCTCGTGGTTGCCTGCAACGTAACAAGGCGGAATCATTTTCTGCAATTCTAACATGGTTTTGCTCTCAAATTTAATCATGATTTTTTTTTCATTTAAAAGACAAAACAAAGAAAATCTTCTGGAGTTGTGGACAGATGAAGAAGAGGTGGGCAGGGAAGAGGATTGGGAGAGATCCGTAAGCAGATGATCAGATTTGATGTTTTTGCCCTGGTAAGTACTATATCCTGCTGCATCCATGTCTTGTCTTCTTCAATCTAGGGGTGCCTTTTGAGAAGGGAGAACAACTTTTTGAGAAGGCTTGAGGTGAAGAGGGGGTTCTGCTACTGTGTCCCTTAGAGATTTTATAGCACACGTATTTTTTTTGAACCACAGTAAGTATTCCATTCAGACCTGTAGTATGCACCTCTGCAAATAAAGTCAAACTTGATAACATTGGGGAGCTTCCAGCCTTGGGGGCGTTGTAGTAGAAAAACTAGGCAAAATGACAAAGTCCGGTCCGTTTGAGGGTGTTTTGGACACACCTGCCCCATCGACCAGAACAATGTATTCGAGCAACATACACCAATTAGATGTTCCCAAACACTACAAGAGATGCCCTTAGTCACACTAAAGTGAGGAGCAAGAGTCTCAATGGATAACATACTAGTGGAAGCATGTGTGCAGGTGCCACACGGAATCTCACCTAAACCAGAACGCCTGCTGCCGGCTATGTTGCAGTGGACGCGTGGACGCATGTGAGTTTAGGCAAGATTCAGGGAAGAAAGCAAAATCCTGAAAAAACTACTAAAGCTCCCGTTGACACTCGTTTTTTGCTCACAAAAGGAAGGCAACAAGATAATTCCAAATGAAAAAAATAATGTGAATGAAAGTTGTGCATCTCGTCGAAACAAACAACTTTGATTTTTGGATCATCTCGATCCGAGGTCGTATGCAACTTCTAGAGCCAAAATACTACAGATCATCTCATTATGCGAGCAAATCTGCCAAACCATAGACATACTCTGCACTTTGGCGGGAGCATTGGTGAAACAGGTTGAAAACCTTCAGTTTGTGTCGAACTTCTTCCATCTGATTTTGAAGCATTAAGCTGAGGTCAAATTGAAAAACTCATTGAATGAAAGTTCTTCGTGTTTTCAAGACAAACAACTTTTTCTTCTATGAGATTTTGATCTGAGGTCGTTTGCTAACTCGAATCTGCAAAATACGGACGGGTCAGAACTGATAGGTTCGGATTCGATTCAAACACGTTTTAGTGCAGATACAATTATGCCTTCAAGATGATGTCAGATGAAACATCATAAAACATCAAAGTTCTTTGTATTTTCGAGGCGAACAACTTTATCTTCTTTGTGATTTCTATTTGAGCTTGTTACTGACTCGAAAATGACCCGTAAGATGCAGCCAGTTTTCAGACCGAACAGTTTTGGAAGGTTCGAGTCATACATCCGAATTGAATGCAAATCAGGGCTTTTGGACGTGAATCCATGCCTTTTACCTGCACGGGAAGTCCAGTCGCCTCTTATATATATGAGGGGTGACGGCCGACTGAACAACAACACACAATCGCAAAAATCCATCTACAAACTTCATCCCTAACCCTAGTTATCTTCTTCTTCGTTCGTTGGCGTTCTTCGTAGGAGAGTTTCGATCTACGAAAGGCTTGGGAAGGGCGAACCAACCTAGAGCAGCCCATCACCGCCGCGCGTCCAGACAGGGTCCCTCCCGTCCGCGTGGGGTTTCGGGTCTTCAAAAGCGTCCGCCGGATTGTCTTGCGTATCGCGCTTCCGGCGAGCCTCCTTCGGCGACGTGTCTTGCGTATCGCGCTCGACGCCGAGGGTACTTGTGACGTGTTCGTGTGTCAACACACTTTTTGGCGACTCCGCTGGGGAAGATCATCATGTCGGACGACAAGATTCCCCAGCCCTATGAGATTAATGCCGAAAACATCATTAAGCCTAGCTTCGATGATCTTTCGGCAAACCAACGCCATGCTTTTGAGACGCTAAAAAAGCAGCGTCAAGATTAACTTGATGCGCTAGAGAAGCAGCGTAAGGATGAGTTCGAGGCTTTGAAGAAGAAGCAAGAGGAGAAAGACGCTGAAGATTTCCTTGCAAGCTTCAAGAAGGATCGCCAAGGTGCTATCACCTCACTGGGGAAGGCCAAGCTTCCACCAATGATCGGCGACCTAGCCGAACCCTCTGTAAGTAATGAAGTGTTTTCTAAAGATCAATTAGCAGCCAAGCTTATGATGCTATGTTAGAATATATAAAATCTGGTCAAAATACGTCTCATAACTATCCTAGTAGTATTGGTCAAAAATCGTAGTTCATCGGCAGTGCCACATAATTCGCCGATGAATCCTTACTATACCCAAGATAGTCAACTTGTGAATGCGCTAGAATGTCCCACTCCTATTAGGAGTATGCCTTATTCGGCAACATCGCCGAATCAAGTCACACAACCTTTGGCTACAGTCATAGCGCCGAATTTCAATTCGGCATCTATGGCGCGGATGAATCCAATTACTACTAGCACTAATATGCATGCTTCATTACCGCAAACAACTTCGCCCATGGTAGATGAAAACATGGCAACTTTAAGAGCGGAGTTGCAAAAGATGTTTTATGATAACTTTGGAATTGAGCCGAAGCCAGTAAGCCGGATGTATCAAAAGCCTTATCCGGAATATTTTGACGCTTTACCATACCCTCAAGGTTATAAGGTACCAGATTTTGCAAAATCGAATGGAGTAGATAGTAAGACAACTTGGGAACACATTAGTCAATATCTAGCACAATTAGGGGAAGCTGGTAACAGTGATCCTTTGAAAGTGCGTTTATTTCCTTTGTCTTTAACTGGTACAGCTTTTTCATGGTTTTCTGCTTTACCTTATGGTTCTATTAATACTTGGTATCATTTAGAAAAGAAATTCCATGAGCATTTTTATAGCGGGGATAATGAGTTAAAATTGTCACATCTTATATCGGTTAGGCAAAAGCATGACGAATCGGTCGCCGATTATGTCAAAAAGTTCAGAGATACTAAAAACCGATGTTATAGCTTAGTGATTTCTAAAAGAGACATGGCAGACTTGGTGCTTAATGGTTTGAGAACTCACATTAAAGAGAGAATTGAAGGATATAAGTTTTTAAATGTCAACCAAGTTTTGCAAAGAGTTTTGGCTCAAGAAAGCCAAAGCAAAGAAACAAAAATTGAGCATAAGTCTAAATCTGATCGTCCTCGTTTTAATATGGTTGAGTATAGTAGTGAAAATTCAGACGATGAGGCCGATGTTTACGCTGCTGAATTTGTTTGGCCTTCAAAGGCCAAACCTTGTATTTGTGATGCTCTTAAACCGATTCGCAAGAATCGTGAAGATGAGATAAAATTTAGTTCTGATGTAGCCAAATATGATAGAATATTTGATGCTATGTTGAATGATAAATTGATTAGAATGTCTCATATGTTACCGCCGTTTGAGGAGTTAAAACAACGTGCTTATTGCAAGTATCATAATTCTTTTTCTCATGCTACTAATGATTGCAATGTTTTTCGGCGACAGATACAATCGGCTATTAATGATGGACGATTAAGCTTTGCCGACATGCAAATTGACAAGAAGCCATCCCCGATGAACACTTTGGAACTGCATGGGAAGAAGGTGCTAATTCGGCCTGAAGTGGCCGGATCCGCTAACAAAAATAATGTTGTTATTGGTGACCCCAGGAATAGCAAGGAGAAGGAGAAGGCCTCGGGAAGGGAGATTGTTCTTGACAAGCAACCTAATGGCAAGGAGACATTGAAGATCACTATAAAAAATCCTACACCCGGGGGCAACAACAAACTCAAGGAGAAGCTCATGCCAAGTTCATCAAACCAAAGAATCCGGAGGTTGGCAAGTGGAAGAAGAACGAGGAGAATGCTCAATATAAGAAGATCAAGCCAACCTTTGATATGCTCTTGAACAAATATACACGCAAAGGCTGGTTCAGCTTACAACTGGCCATCACGTATAAAGCGTCCAAGGTCACCTCCAAGGGAGGAGTATTCATATTATGAAGGGACGTACGGACAGTGGGCGCCGGGACCATGGATGGCGCTGCCACCTTATGCGCCCTATTACTTCAATGGAGGGTGGGTGCAGCCCCCAATGCTACCATATGCTTTTCATCCGGGTTGGGCTGCGCCAAGAAAATCTGTCCATGATAGAATTATCAGTCCTGTTCGAGAACGTTTAAGCTATGGTATAAATCGGTCGTTTCAAAGTAAGAATGCACAAAAAGTATGGCGTCCTAAGTCACCATCTACTGAAGTTTCGGAATCTGGCAAGCAGCAAGGTCCTGATAATGATGCAGGTTCCGTTGTGATAGGTTCTCATGAGTTGAAGCTCAAGAAGTTGGTTGATGGAGAAAAATCGGCTATTTCTAGTGAACTTATTTTGGCTATTCAATCAAGGTCATCGGCTAATTATTATGAAGCTAGTACAAGCCAAGCTAAGCGGAGGGATCCTAAATATACTCAGCCCAAGTGGTGTCCTCCTGGATTGACTAAAACTAAGAAGAAGAGGTTGCAACGTATGAGGAATCAACAAAAGGCTGAAGATGAGGCAGAAAAGTGGAGGGATGATTATTTTGATGAAATTCACCCCACACCGGCTAAGATGTGAATCCCCATGGAGACCACACCAACTCCTACGCCATCCGAGAAGGAAGAAATGAGCATTTATGCGCCATCTACATCACCTCCCACACTTCCCTCCACTGAAGAAAATCCAGATTCGGCGTCCGCATTAGAAGATGATGAAGAGCAGGTCGATTATGAAAATACGCCGATCCGGATAGGTATGGATATTAACATGGTTTATTACTTGCCTACAGAGTTTCGTGCCATGGACGAGGAAGGGGACATAGTGCATTGGGACTTTGGTCCCAAGAACGACATGTTTGAGAAGCCAAAAGAACCGGTGAAAGACTTGAAACCACTATATGTCAAAGGACACATTAATGGATCGCCGGTTGCTAGGATGCTTGTTGATGGTGGCGATGTGGTTAATCTTATGCCATATTCGGTCTTCAAGAAATTGGGTTTAAATGAAGATGAATTGATGAAGACCAACATCGTGCTTAATGGTTTTGAAGGCAAAGAGAAAACAGAGGCCAAAGGTGTCATGAGTGTGGATCTTACTGTGGGAAGTAAGACTTTGGCCACCGCCTTCTTTGCTGCTGAAGTGCAAGGCAATTATAATGTTATATTAGCCCGCGATTGGTTCCATGCAAATCAATGTGTGCCATCTACTTTGCACCAGTTTTTGATACAAGGGATTGATGATGAAGTGGAAGTTGTCCATGCGGATAATTCGGCTTGCGTTGCTTTGGCCGATTCGTTGGTGGATTGGCAACATCCCAATGCTACTTGCTTGACGGGGCGAGACCTTTCAGATTTCGATTTCCTTAGTGCTACAAGGAATGGCTTCGTGCTCGTTTCCCTAAAGCCGATTGGTGGTAATCGGCTCTCAAACAAGTTAAATTATATGGATCCCAACAAAGATTGGTTAAAGAAGCGGATTATTGAATATCGCTCCAATAAGAACGATATGTATGAGTCTATAGAGGAGTTGGATGACATGAATAAATATGGATAAGGTTTTACGTCGGCCGATCCATTAGAGGAAGTGGACATATGTGATGGTTCTATTCCTAGGCCGACTTTTGTAAACAAGAACCTGAAAGCCGATTATAAAGTTGTATTAATCGAGCTACTAAAAGAGTACGTTGATTGCTTTGCATGGGAGTATCATGAGATGTCTGGTTTGTGCCGAAAGCTAGTTGAGCATCGTTTACCTATCAAGGGTGGTTTTAGACCTTATAAACAACCGGACCGAAAATTCAATCCCAATATGTATGACTGGATCAAGGAAGAGATCGGTCGATTGCTTAAAAATAATTTTATTAGACCTTGCAGGTATGCGGATTGGATTTCTAATATTGTGCCTGTCGAGAAGAAAGATTCTGGCAAGGTTATCAGTTTTCTTGATGGTAATGCGGGGTACAATCAGATTTTCATGTCCGAAGAGGATGCGTTCAAAACAGCCTTTCGTTGTCCCGGTTTTGTTGGATCATTTGAGTGGACATTGATGGATTTTGGGTTAAAAAATGCTGGTGCCACATATCAAAGAGCGGTGAATTTAATATTTCACGATTCGCTTGGAGTAATACTTGAAGTCAATATTGATGATATTGTCGTAAAATCGGATGCTAATGAACCACATTTAGCCGATTTGCTTTTGGGTTTTGAGAGAATGAGGAAGTATGGGCTTAACATGAATCCTTTAAAGTGTCTTTTGGAGTGTCGGCTGGGAAGTTTTTGGGATTTATTATACATCAACATGGCATAGAGATTGATCCCAAGAAGATAGAAGCAATCCAAAAAGTGCAGGCTCCGAGATGCAAGAAAGATATGCAAAAATTCCATGGCAAGGTCAATTATTTGAGGAGATTCATAGTGAATTTGTCCGGAAAAGTTAGTGCATTCACTCCTATTCTTCGGTTAAAAAGAGATGATAATTTTACTTGGGGGGGGGGGGGGAAACAGCAAGAGGCATTCGATAATATCAAGACTTGTTTGTCTACTCCTCCGGTGTTGAGAGCACCCAAACATGGAGGGCCTTCTAGGCTTTATATTGCCGCGGAAGAAGGTGTTATTGGTGCTGTCTTGACACAAGAGACCGAAGGAAAGGAACATGTTACTACTTATTTGAGCCGGCGCTTATTGGATGCAGAGACAAGGTACACGTTCATTGAAAAATTATGCTTGTGCTTATACTATGCTTGCACTAAAATAAGACATTATCTATTATCTAGTATGTGCACCGTAGCTTGTCAAACCGATGTCATTAAATACATGTTACATAGACCGATTCTTAGTGGTAGAATCGGTAAATGGGCTTATGCTTTGATTGAATATGATTTGGCTTATGAGTCTCTAAAATATATGAAAGGCCAAATCGTTGCTGATTTTATTGTTGAACATCGGATTGACAATGAGCATGTTTCTAGTATTGACCTTGTTTCTTTAGTACCATGGAGGTTATATTTTGATGGTTCCGTTTGTGACAATGGTCAAGGTGTTGGTGTCGTTTATATATCTCCTCATGGTGCTGTTTTTGAATCCTCGTGTCGTTTAGAATATTTTTGCACAAATAATCAAGCCGAATATGAAGCTTTATTATTCGGGCTAGAGCTTTTAATTGCTATAGGTGCTACACATGTTGAGGCTTTTGGTGATTCATTGCTAATAGTGCAACAAGTTAACAAGGTTTTTCAATGCAACGCCGAATTGCTTAATGCTTATCTTGATAAATGTCTAGATATATTTTCTACCTTGGTTTGTTTTAGCATTGCTCATATTTCTAGACAAGACAATTGGGTTGCAAATGAGTTAGCACAACAAGCATCTGGCTATCATTTTGGTCGTGGCATGTTTCATGTATCTAAAGGGCGGATGCTTGCTTTTGCTACTATAAATAAAACCGAATTGGGTCCCACTAATTCGGTTGCTAATAAAGGGTCTAGTGCAGGTACCCATGGAGATGGGAGGAAACCTATTACAGACTATTTGCAGGATCCTAGTAAGAGGATAGACAGGGTTGTTCGGCGCATGGCTTTCAAATATATATTCGTTGATAAAGATCTTTATCGCCGAACAGTGGACGGTATTCTTCTGAAATGCTTGGATGAGGACCAAGCGAGAGTTGCTATGGGAGAGGTACATGGAGGCATATGTGGAACACATCAGTCGGCACAAAAGATGAAATGGTTATTGCGACGTGCAGGATTTTATTGGCCGACGATGATTAATGATTGTTTCAGGTATTATGAGGGATGTGAGGCTTGTCAGAAGTTCGGTGATATTCAGTTGGCTCCTGCTGCAATGTTAAATCCCATTATCAAGTCGTGGCCATTTAGAGGTTGGGGATTGGATTTCATTGGTATGATTCATCCCGCTTCTTCAAAAGGGCATCGGTTCGTGTTGGTGGCCACCGATTATTTCACCAAGTGGTCTGAAGCAGTACCTCTTAGAAATATAACCCACAAGGAGGTAATCAAATTCATAACTGAGCATATTATACATAGATTCGGTATCCCACAAACTTTGACTACGGATCAAGGTACACCATTTATGGCAAAAGAAGTGAAAGAATTTGCGGAATCCTACAAAATAAAGATGCTCAATTCATCTCTATACTATGCCCAAGCCAGTGGACAAGCTGAGTCTAGCAATAAAATATTGATCAAGCTTATCAAGAAGAAGATTGAAGATCATCCGAGGAGATGGCATGAAGTTTTATCCGAGGCTTTATGGGCACATAGGATCTCAAGGCACGACACAACGAAGGTGACTCCATACGAGTTAGTATATGGACAAGAAGCCGTTTTACCCGTAGAGGTAAATCTGTCTGCTTTGAGATTTGCCAAGCAAAATGATTTATCGGCGGTTGATTTTCATAGTTTAATGATGGATAATATTGATGAAGTCACCGATAAACGTTTGATTGCTTTGAAATACATAGAGAAAGATAAATTAAGGGTAGCAAGAGCCTACAATAAGAAAGTGAAATTGAAGAGCTTTCAAGTTGGTGATCTCGTTTGGAAGGTAATTCTGCCAATTGGATCCAAAGATAGAAAATTTGGCAAATGGTCTCCAAGTTGGGAAGGTCCTTTCAATATTACAATAGTGTGGTTCCCGGAAATTCATATTTGGTGGAATCTATAGAGGGGAATACAATGCCTCGAGCTCTCAATGGAAGATACTTAAAGGAATTCGACCCGAGTGTGTGGCAAGAAGGCTAAAACACACGTATGGCCGATATACTACTATCGCCCTAATAACATATGGCCGATGGAGTGTTGATATCGTCCTTAGAACAAAATTAGTGCAAGTTATTTTTTGGCACGCAAACTTTGCCAAAAAATAGGGGGACATGTGTTGACACTCGTTTTTTGCTCACAAAAGGAAGGCAACAAGATAATCCCAAATGAAAAAATAATGTGAATGAAAGTTGTGTGTCTCGTCGAAACAAACAATTTTTATTTTTGGATCATCTCGATCCGAGGTCGTATGCAACTTCTAGAGCACAAATATTACAGATCATCTCATTATGCGAGCAAATCCGCCAAACCATATACATACTCTGCACTTTGGCGGGAGCATTGGTGAAACAAGTTGAAAACCTTCATTTTGCGTCGAACTTCTTCCACATGATTTTTAAGCATTAAGGTTTTTTGAGACGAACAAGTTTCTCTTCTACGAGATTTTGATATTTTTTTTACATACGGCTCCCACAGGGGAGCCGGGTTCCATTATTAAAAATAACAGAACAGAGGTCTTAAGTACAAAACCACGACCACAACAAAAGATAAAAAGAAAACTAGAAAAGCACCACCACCGCGCAACGATCAGTCTAGAAAATAGTCTACGACCAACAAAACCTGGAACCACGATCCAAGCGAAGGACCAAAAGACCTGGCCACAAGTTTAACATCAACACAACCAACAATCTCAAAAACAGCCAAACTGCGACAGCATTTAGCAAGGTATGAAGTATCTTCAGTCAGAGTCTTCCTCGTCAGCTTCAACAACACGATCACCTCCAGCTTCGTCATGCGTCGGAGAAGCAGTTGCTGCATAAGCCCTTACTGCCACTTCTTGAATCAGCGCAGCTCCCTCCTCCAGCAACTTCTTGTCTGTCTCTGCCTGTAAACCTGCCCAATAACGAAGAAATACACACATGTAACATACCATCTCAACAGGAGATGATATAGTCTTGCCTTCAAAACATGCTCTGTTACGCAACTTCCAGATAGCCCAGCAAAGAGCAGCAATTCCTACTACATGCAGATTAGTTTTCCCAGGGAAAAACTGGTTATCCACCAGAAATAATGAGTAAAGCCAGTGGGTTTGGCATTAGCCCCAATGGCTGTACTCACCGAACTCCAAACAAAACTAGCAGCAGGACACTCAAAGAACAAATGACTAATAGACTCATTCAGATGACAGAACCTACAAATAGGACTCCCAACCCAGTTTCATTTCAACATATTATCTTTAGTGGCAATAGCATTATGACAGATAAGCCAGAGCAAAATCTTAGTTTTGAGTGGAATTTTAGCTTTCCACAGATGCTTAAAAGATCTATCCGGTCCATAAGATGATAGTTTGTTATATAAAGATTTGACAGAAAAAATCCCATTCTTATTATATTTCCACTTTGGAATGTCCTTTCCAGTCCCCAAAGCCACAGTGCTCAAAGCACTCCTAAGATCCCTAGCCTGCTGTTGTAATGCTGGTGTTAGCCATCTTCTAAAGGAAATGGCCCACCCAATATTATGCATTTCCTCCACAGTAAGCTCCTGTTGTTCACAAACTTCAAACAACATAGGAAATACACTGCAAAGAGGAGTCTCTCCTAGCCAAGCATCATGCCAAAAATTAGTTTCATTACCCCCAACCACACACATATTTCTACCCATCAGATAAAACTTCCTTACTTTCAAAAGGTCCTTCCACACAGGGGAATCACCTTGTTTTGGTTTGATAGCCCAAACCCCCTTATCTATATTGTACTTGTTGCAAACCAGTTTTTGCCAAAATCCATCCTCACATTCGAACCTCCACCACCACTTGCACAATAAACAGATATTTTGAATCTTGAGGTTTTTTATTCCCAAGCCCCCTTTTTTCCTAGGTCTACACACTGCATTCCACTTAGCCATGTAGTACTTCTTTTTATCCCCAGTCCCTTGCCAAAAAAAACCTCCTGATTATTTTTGTCATAAGATCCAGATTAGACAAAGGCAGCAAATACATGGACATCATATAGATAGCAGCCCCCCCCCCAAGGGAGGATTGTATCAGAGTGATTCTACCCCCAATTGAAGAATTATTTCCTACCCAATCATCCAACTTCTTTTTAAGTTTATCTGCTACACCATTTAACTCTGACACTCTCAACCTAGAGCCACAAACAGGGACTCCCAGGTATTTAATTGGCCAGGTACCAAGTTGACAACCAAACATGTCAGCATATTCCAGATTTTTAACATCATCTTTAAGAACCATCATCACCTCACTTTTCTCAAAATTAATTTTCAGACCAGACATAGCCTCAAAAAGAAAAATAATAAGTTTCAAATGAATTGCCTGTTCCTTAACATCCTGAATCAAAAGGATAGTATCATCAGCATACTGTAAAATAGCTACCCCGAATTTATCAAGTGTGGAACCAAACCCACCAAAAGACCAGCCTGCTGGGCCTGGTTAATCATTTTTGTTAAATTCTCAGCTGCCAAGTTAAACATGAAGGGTGATAGGGGACCCCCCTGCCTAACCCCTCTATGACTAGGAAAATTTTTCCTCTAGTATCATTGATCTTAACACACAATGTCCCATTCTGAAGAATGTCCTTAATAATCCTCTTCCATCTACTATTAAACCCTTTTTGAGAGACACAATTTAAAAGAAATTCCCAGTCAACCTTATCATAGGCTTTTTCAAAGTCCAGTTTCAGAACAACCCCTTGTTGATTTTTCCTCCTAGATTCATGTAAGATCTCATGCAAAGATAGAATCCCATCCATGATGTTCCTACCTTTAATAAACACATTTTGACAAGGTGATATGATTTTTGACATAAAAGGTTCAAGTCTACAGGTTATCACTTTAGTGAGAATTTTGTACAGCACTTGCAGCAAACAAATAGGCCTATATTTCTAAATGATATCTGCATCAGGTGTATTTTGAAGTAAAATAATCAAACCAAAATTCAACCTATACAAAGGAAGGTTTTCCTCATACCAATCCAAAAACAACTTCATAATCTCCTTCTTAACCACAGGCCAGCATGCCTAATAAAATTCAATAGGAATTCCATCAGGTCCAGGGGCTTTATTCTTTTCCATACTATCTATGGGTTATTTAACTTCTTGCTCAGAAAAAGGAGCATCTAAAATTTGCACACCCTCCTCAGAAAGTTTCTCATCTACACTCCAGACATCATCTGACATAATAATCTCACACTTGGGCCCATAACCAAACAAAGATTTATAATATTCAGTTGCATGGCACAAAAGGGCCATGGTCCCCTGTATCTCAACACCAACATTGGACAAGGAGTACATGTACTCTTCCTCTTCCTCCCATTTGCAATCCTATGAAAGTAAGCAGTGTTTAGATCCCCTGCAATAACCATTTTTCACTTGATCTACTAAACCAATACTTCTCTTCTTCTTCTAGTATGGACATAATCTCTTTCTGAATATGCCCTTTCCTAATATATTGCTCCTCTGTCAGCATCCGATTTTTTTCAATTTGTTCTAGATTTTCCAACTCAGCTAGAAGAGCTTTCTTCCTAGAAATAGAGTCACCTCTAACATTTTCCCCCATCCCTTAAGAGAATTTTTGACCTTTTTAACTTTATTTTGAATAATAGTGACTCTATCCCCCCCCCCCCCCAACACCGAGGAATTTCATTCAAGATTAACTCTATCCTGGAACTCAGGGTGATCAATCCAAGATTTTTCAAACCTAAACTCCTTCACTTTTTTAACATAAACTTCTCCAGTATCTAGCACCAAAGGGTTATTATCAGACAAAAGTCTAGGAATCTTCATAACATGAGTTAAGGGGAAACAATTTTCCCACTCATTGTTCATGAGGACTCTATCCAATTTTTCCAAAGTAGGATCAGAGTGACCATTATACCAAGTAAATTGTCCACCAGAAATTTCCACTTCTCTTAACCCATAAGAAAAAATGATTTGATTAAACCTGTGTGAGAATCTAGTCACTCCCCCTCCCTTGTTTCTCTCATTATCAAACCTAAGAATATTGAAATCCCCACCAATTATAGTAGGAAGCTCAAGATTAGAACAGATATTCTCCAAAGCATCCAAAAACATAGTTTTAAATTCATCCTGAGCAGCACCATACACCACAGCCAAACAAACCTTCTTATTCAGTTTTTTGTCCAAAACATTAGCCAACACATGAAACCTGCCCACCTTAGTATCAATGACATCAAATCTATCACTTCTAATACCACAAAGAATACCTCCAGACCTGCCCACAGAGGGGGACCAGTGCCAAGTAAATGATTTATCAGGATCAAATTTTCTCCACAGGGAGCTATCAATATTTTTCCTCATTGTTTCCTGTAAACCAATGAAATCTAAATGATGTTCCAAAATCATATCCCTAAGAGAAAAAGCAAAAACTTTTTTTACCCACTCCTCTACTATTCATAAAGGCCCCAATCATTGATTTTTATTGGTCCTGCTCCTTGTTCTTGGGCCAAATACTACATCACTCCAAGGGTGATTAGTACTGACCCTAGAAGGGATTCTTGTGCCACTAAGGGGCACTCCCTGATTTGTGTTCTTGTTAGCAGAATTTTTCTTAGCCTGCTTTTTTGACTTGACCTAACAGTAACAAATCCATCATCATCAGGCTCAAGAGATTGATTAGGACATTTTACATCACCAATATCTTCCTGAGTTTCCTTAACATCTTTACTAGGAGTATTCAAATTGCAAACATCTTCCTTGACCACCCTTTCTTTTTGATTAACTACAGCACTTCTAGCTTTTTCCAAATCTTTAAGCAAATTAATGGATTGCATAGACAAAGTAGAAACATCAACCCCAATCTCTAGATCTTTGTCAAGAATATAATCATCATCTAAGACAGAAAAAACATTAACAGAGGAGATAGGTTTGTTACCTTCAAGCTTGTCTCTAGCTTCCAAGTGTGCCATAGCTTTTTTGACAACATTAACATTAACCTTTGAGTCTGCCTGTAATCTAGCACTCCCCCTTGAGGACAGGGGCTGATCAGGAGTTCGGATAGATGGAAAGTTGTGCCTGGTCTTGGACAGTGTATCTCCTTCTCATGAGGACTAGACAAAACTTCAGTAATCACCACTTTTGAATGCAGCACTTGGGTACAGTCAGCAGAATCAGCAGAAACAACCTCCTCTGACATAGCCTCCACACTATCATCCTGGCTAGACATCAGTGGGGATTCCACCACAGGGCCCTGATCCACACCAGCCAGCTTCTGAAATGCTTCCTCCACTCCTCCTTCTTATCACTGTTTGTCTCCAATAACCTTTTCAAGAATTCTTCATAGGAGAGTTCCATCTTAAGTGGTTCATCAGGATTTTCCACAACACCAGCAGTGATCCTAGGAGTCTTAAGGTACTCTAGGTACTGGGCATAGAAATCCACAGCAGGATGAGGTCTCTGGGGGGCTCTAGAGGAACCCACCCCCACCTGAGTCATAACAGGAACTACAGCAGAGCAGTAGCCCAAATTATGCACACTCGCAGTGAAATCATCTTCATCACTATCCTCCTCCACAGATTCAGGTTCAATCATTTTTCTTTTACCTTTACTACAGCCATCCTCTTCCATATCTTGCTTGCCCAACATCTTCCCAGCATCAGATTGCATGTATGAAGCTCTAGCATCACGCATAAAACCTCCTTGAACAGCATTACGGGGTCCATCCCTGCCCCCATTAGCAGCACCACCACCATCAGTTTTTTTGTTTCTTGGGGGTATGATTAAAATCACTCCCCCTATTGTCAGGAAGGTTCTGCCCAGTATGCTCAACATGAACCTGAGCCTTCTCTTTATCCAGCTTCCCACATACAATCTCCCTGGTAAATTCAATATCATAGAAAGCCCCCCCCAATATTAACATTAGGTACCACTGGAGGGACAAGAGAAACATCAAGATTCCCAATTAAAATACGCACATAGTCAACATTGTTCATACTCAACCTATCAACAGACAGGGTCCTTCCCACCAGATTGCCTGCATAGGAAGCAGTTGGGAAATTCCTGTTCTCCAAGGGAATTCCACGCACCTGGAACCAGGACATGTCCTTCTCAGCAACAGCCCCGTACCCAGGAATCCAGTTCTCAATCTGAGGAACAACCGAGGGGAGCGTCCTCATGTTGATTCTCCCAAAGTGTATCCAAGCGTCCACATCTCTAGAGCTAGGAAAACCCATCAGGTACCTGTTGGCTGCCATTTGTTTGGCATACCACCTCCAAGTACACCTATGTCCAGCCCATTGAGTAAATTCCTCTTCAATTTGCCGCGCAGAGACATTACCCTGGATAACCTCAACAATAGCTTGATGAATCTCCTTGGTTGGGGCAGGATTCCTGATATCCGGAATCACAAAGAAGCCACCATTGGGAATCGCTGCGCCCACAAAGGGGGCTGCCAGCTCCCTAGGTCTTGGCTCAGAATTGATCAAGTTAGCATCATGATTAGCTCCACACAAGTTGCAAATAGAATCCAACTCAACAACTTGATTTTGGTTCTCCCTGAACTGAACAGCTCACGCATTAGCACGCCCACTCTCACGGTTCTCCTGCTCAACACCAGATCTAGATCGTCCCCCCCAATCAGATCCTCTCGCGTTTTGATTAGGCGCATCCGCAGAAGAGAAGCTAGGAGTATTAGATCTCCTGGGAGTAACTTGGGCCTGGACCGGATACGATCGCTCATTAGCAGAGCTGTCAGAGTCAGCATCACGCATCTCCGCGCGGTGTGCTAACCTATCACGACTAAACACACCCTGACGCCCCCCTCCAGAGAAAGACCGTGGACCGATGGCACCAAGGCAATTATCCATACCTCCTCTATAGTCTTGATTTGCTCGTGGTGGCTCAAAGCTGGCAGATCTGCCACTCTGAAAGCCACCCCTTGAGTTCGCACGCCCAGGCAGCCGCCCACGAACGGTCGAATCACCAAGATCCCGCGGCCCCGCGTGAAGGGCGTGCACCACTGCAGGACGCTCGACGGGCCCGCCGTGTATCCTCCCAGCAGCCTCCGAGGAGGAAAGTTTGGGCGCGATGGCTGGCGCGCCTCGCCCACTCTGCCGCCGCCGCGATTGAACGGATACATGGGAACCCTAGTTTCAGATCTGACCGCCGCTACAAAGGAGCGATGATCACCGGCCGCGGTACCACTCCACGGCTCGCGAGCAACTGGCTTTAGGATCGATTGAGGGATTGCTTTCATGATGAACACAACCCTAGATCCGCCCGCCGCTCGTCCTCTCTCCTAGATGTGGCTGAACCTCGAGTGAAACGTGGAAGCGGAAAAGGTAGGGGGTGCGGGGTATATGTTGTCCCGGTCTTGTTGCAAGCGCCCCCCTACACCACCCTCAATATTTGTAACTCCCACAGGACCCGTCAATGGCGTGGTCCTCACATCGTCGCCGACAGGTAGGTCCGAACATGGGAAAAGCGCCTTAGGATCAAGTGGCCTACGTGTCTGCTCAGGAGACCACGGTAGTCTCGCCCGTTCACACTGGGAAAACCACCGCGTGCCCACAGTAACTGAGAAACAGGGGAAGGTAAGCTCCGCCCCGGGCACCACCACTTCGCCGGAGTTGACCTGACGCACGTCGATGGCAATACCATCGCCGCCAAGCAACACCAACCTCTTATCCTCGCACCGCAGGATCAAGCCACCCGCACAACCCCTAGCTGCTCTACCAATCAGAAGAAATGATGCGTCCCATCGAAACGAAAGCGGAGATCGGGAAGATGAGGACTCACCGACGACAGGATCGACGACCCTCTGCCCAACCTCCACCCTCATCGAGTGCAGCGTGAACGAATCACCAGCCCTGATAGATCGATCCCTCGACCAATTGATCCACTCAAGGATCCCATCACCGTCGCCGAGGAGGATCACCCGGCTAAGATCCCATCGGAGAACTAACCAACCTCGCCTGCGGGCTCCGGTCGGCGAGGCAGCAGCCGCGGAGAACTCGAAACGCCAACGAGCGGCCTCCCACTTCGCTCGTGACGCCGCCCGAGCAGCCTCACCGATCGCCCCGACGGTCGCCTCGCCAATCGCCTCTCTCCTCTCTGACGCACGGACCAAATGGGTCGGCACGAGATTTTGATCTGAGGTCGTTTGTTAACTCAAATCTCCAAAATACGGACGGTTCAGAACTGACAGGTTCGGATTCGATTCAAACACATTTTAGTGCAGATACAATTAGGTCTTCAAGATGATGTCAGATGAACAATCATAAAACATCAAAGTTCTTCGTATTTTCGAGACGAACAACTTTGTCTTCTACATGATTTATATTTGAGCTTGTTTACTGACTCTAAAATGACCCGCAAGATGCAGCCAGTTTTTAGACCGGACAGTTTTGGAAGGTTCGAGTCATACATCCGAATTGGATGCAAATTAGGGCTTTTGGACGTGAATCCAAGCCTTTTACCTGCACGGGAAGTCCATCCGTCTCTTATATACATGAGGCGTGACGTCCGATTGAACAACAACACACAATCGCAAAACCCATCTACAAACTTCATCCCTAACCCTAGTTATCTTCTTTTTCGTTCGTCGGCGTTCTTCGCAAGAGAGTTTCGATCTACGAAAGCCTTGGCAAGGGCGAACCAACCTAGGGCAGCCCAAAACCGACGCGCGTTCAAACGGGGTCTCTCCCGGCCGCGTGGGGTTTCAGGTCTTCAAAAGCGCCCGCCGGATTGTCTTGCGTATCGCGCTTCCGGCGAGGCTCCTTCGGCGACGTGTCTTGCGTATCACGCTCGACACCGAGGGTACACGTGATGTGTTCGTGTGTCAACAACTCCATTGCACCACACACACGCACACAAAAAACTACTAAAGCTACATAGTTGCTGCTTTCTTAGAGCATCTCCAGTCGCGCCCCCTTATTGGCGTCCGGGTCGGCGCCCGGAGAGGCTCTTTGGGGGCTCGTCCGAACGGCGCGGCGCCCTCGGGGGCGGCCCTTCCCCACTCGGCGCCACCAAGCAAAACCCCCAAAGCAATTTTGCACCAAATTTTTAATTGTTCAAATACGAAATATGTAAAGTCTTGCATAATTATGTTTTAGGCCATAATTTAAACGTTTAGCTATAATTATGATTTGTAGGCCATAATTTAAAGGTTTAGACGTTGTTGGAGCCGAGGAATTCGGGGTCGGGGGTGGAGCCGCGGAAGTTGTCGCCCGCAAACTCGGCGCCCTGGGTGTCACTTGACGTGTCGTTGTTGCCGTCGCTCGGGGTCGCTGTGTGGCGCTCCGTGGGAGCCGAGGGTGCCGAGGATGCCGTCGCATTGGCCGCCGCGAACACCGATCCGTCCGCACTGAGGCCCATCTCGGCGTAGATTTCCGCACGCAGACGCTCGCATGTTGCTTTCGCCCGCGGACCAAGGTTGGACGCATCCTTGGTGAGTATCATGAAGTCCACTCGCCTCTTCTTGGCCGCCGCCTTCTTGCCTCGATCTCAATCTTCTTGTCCGTCTTTTTGGAAAACTCCGCCTACTTGGCCTCGGTAGCGGCACGTCTCTCAGCCGAGTTCTTGTTGACATTCTCCATGACCTTGCCAATGGCGGCGTGCACCCGCTCCGAACTCACCGCCGCCGCAATGGATGTCTTGGCTTTCTTGTTTCTCATTGGTCTTTACGAGTTCATCACGACCTCATCAATTTGAGCATCGTCGGGATTTTGCTTTAGTCGGAGTCTTTGTTTCTTCCATTTCTCATTGCTTTGCAACGTGTTAAAGCAAGGTAGGAGAACAAGATGAGAGCATAAAAAATCTAGCAACACGAAAATTCAAGATGTTAGACAAAATGCACGGATGTTCTCATAGCAGAGGACAAGATGAGACACACAAACTTACTTGGTCTCTTGCACTCTTGGCACTCTCCGGCATCGCCGTAATGTTCTCAAAGGTTTCTTGAAACTTGATCATCGACTTTTGGATTGCGGACCATCTATTGGCTAGCGCACTTTGATAGCGATCCATAACGAACTCCACATATGTCTTTTGGTACTTGCGCTCATCGAACTCCGACATGATCCTCTTCCAATAGGAGTCGCTTATTTGGTTGGCTCCCGTGATCACGTCTAGAATGATGGAACTCCACGAGTCAATCAACCACTCGTCATCTTTGACGGTCCACACTATGCCACGGCTTCCAACCTTCCTCTTCTTCTTCTTCTCATCCTCGCCGCCTTCTTCCGCATCGTCACCGGCACCATCTTGTTCTTCATTGTCGGCGTACTCCATGTCTTTCTCCTCGTCGACAATTGTGCTCCTGCCACCCTCTTGCGTCTACACCAATAGAGAACAAACAATGGAGACGGCGGGTCGGCGCGAAAACAATGGACTATTTGTGCCGGTCCGTCGAGACGGCGTACCTGACTACCGAAGGGCGCCTGGGTGCCGAATTCGAAGCCGCCGGAGGGCGCTTGGTCCCCGAAAAGGTTGCCGGGACTGATGTCGAACACGTTGCGGGCGCCATTGTCGAACGACAGGGTGCAGCTAGACTGGGTCTTCCCGGACACCCTGTCGTCCCAGCGCATTCCTAGGGACGCCTCATACGTCTCGTTGAGGTCGAGGTCCATCCATGCGCGCCCCCGCTGAACAAGGCGTTTGGGTCAAACCCGCCGTAGCCGTCGGGCTCGTTGAAATTGGGGGAGAGGCCTGGGCTAGGACAGAGCCTCGACTAGGAACACGGTGTGCCCGTGCTGTCCAAGGGGAACGGCGACCCCGACGCCGAAGGCGACGAGATCGAGCCGCCTCCTAGGCTTCCTCCAACAGCGCCGACCAGCAGATCGAGGTTCGCCGCCGCGGCGGCTGCAGCACGCGGCGCTTGACGCCGAGCGTGCCGGCCTTCGAATTCTTCAGCGGCGGTCTCGGCGGCCCTTTCAAAGAAATGGCGTCAACGGCGAGGTGGGAGGAAAGGGGCGAGAAGAGGAAGAAAGCGGCGGAAAGGGAATGTCGTGTCGCGTTGGGGTCTGGGAAGGTTTTGGTGGGCGTTTTGTGTTGCCGGCAGGACGGGCCCTTGGCGCAGAACGACTGATCTAGAGACCTGTGAGGCGGGGTTGTGCTGGGTTTGCCGGACGGGAACAAGAGAGCGTCCGGACGTGAAGGCCCAATGGGGCGCGCGAGTGGACGCGTCGGGGCCGTCCAGATAGGAAGAAGGTTGGGGTGGGGAGGGGCTTTGGGGGCGCGACCAGGGGCGGAGCCAGGATTTAGACATAGGGGGCGAAAAGACGATGATCGTCCGTGAACTACAATGTATGAAAATATCATGTGAAAAATGAAATCCATATTATCACAGATTTGGCTTATACAAATATTTAAAAATCATCAACCTTTTCATTGATAAATAAATTGACATTTTTTTGTTACAAAAGAAAGCTAATTTTCCAAAGTTGCAGATGTCGGTTCTACTATTGCCAACAATTTGATCAAAATTAGGCACTAGGTTAGATTCAGATCGAAGCTATAGGCAGATAAAGTTCCACTATTACCAATTATTTTATTCAAATATGGCGTTCGGTCAGACTCAAAATCTAAGCAATTGGCATTAAGAAGTAATGAGTATAGCATTATTGTCGCTCTATTTTGTTATTGGATAATGGTCAAACTCAAACAAAAGTGGATTAGATTTCACTAGCTATAAGTGTGTACCTTATTAGACAAAAAAACCTATTGGGCAAACCAGGGGATGGAGATCCGCGACAAGCGGCGATCTACCGCCACCGTCGGTGCACTCGTGGCCAATCGGCTGGATAGAAAAGCCGTTCATGGACGGTGGCTCCCGACCAGGAGCAGCTGGGAGGCGGCAGGTATCCCATCGATCTTGGTACCAGATCGATCGGTGAGGGAGGTTATACAGACGGGCATAAAACATGCTATCAAATGATCAATTGCCGATTGCCTAGATAGTATGGGTCATGGGTTGTTTTGTTTTGTTTCTCTTTTGGGCTTCGGTGTGTGCAGATCTCCGTGGATTAGTATGTGCTACAGCCTTAAACACTAACTGGAACATGTACTCATAGGGGAGGCTAGCTTCAGGTCACCCGTGAGCACGGTCCATTCCGACCATACATATGTTGTCGGTGTGCCGTCGAAGATTCATCTAGCGCCGACACCCCCACCCCCACCCCCCGCGTTAAGTTTCTTCCTCGCCTCCTTCGGCGCCATCACGGCCAGCCGCGTCGGCCCGGTTTCCGGCGAAGTCCAGACTCGCCGTCGCCTTCTCCGCCGCGGCCAGCCGCGGCGTCGCCAGCTCCGACTCACGTGGTGGCGTCCATGAGGTTGCGGCGGTGCATATCTGGTCGGATTGGGGAATACTAGAGGAAGAAAGAGAGATGGGATCGGGAAAAGCAGTTAGAGAAAGAAGAAGATAAGGAAAGAGGTGAGGGTGGGACCCACCCACGCATGACGCGCGCACGTATAACTGTGTCGACGGTCACCCATTCAAGAGCCGCCCCTGGTACTCATAATGTGTATTGGTATTACGTGATATAAAACGTTGGGGGGACGAGCCATTAGGGGGGGATCTGACCTCTGGTAGTCCCCCCATGTCTCCGCCCCTGGCGCGAATGGAGATGCTATTTAAATCACTACGGGAGAATTTTTATACGCCGACGTCATTTCTATATGCCGGCGGCCAAATATCGGGGCCGTCGGCGTATACCCGGCATGCAAGCGCATAATGGAAAAAATTGGGATACACCGACGGCAACCCCGTCGGCCTATTTTTTTTTTATACGCCGACGGCCACCGTCGGCGTATCCTAGTTTTTTTACTCACTCACCATTTTGAGTATAACTTTTGCATTCGAACTCGAATTTTGACGTTCTTTAGCTCGTTTCGAAAAAAAGAAACATATCTACATCATCATGCATATTATTCAAGCTAAATTCTTCAAAAAAAATTATGAGCAAGAACGGAACGAACAAGAAAGGGTTAACGGTTACCAGGTGTAGACCTATAAGCTGGGTTTTCTCCGACGTGGCTAGAGGTTGAATATTGAGAAACTCTTGGTGTATTTATGATAAAATATGTATTTCTGTACCTAAAAGTGATTTTTGCCAAAAATCATGTGCCAACTATGAGGTACCTGTAGTTCAAATTTGACTAGTTTCCAGCGGAATCGGCAGAAACTTGTGTTTTTCAAAAGAGGTGGATGGAAACGTTTTCATATGAAACAAATTCGTTATTTGTGCATATAACATGGTCTAGTATTTTCAAAAAAATTATGTCTCAAGTTTTGCAACATAATTGTGGTAGGTCCTTCACAAAAAAAACCCATTTTTTACACTCGGAAAATGGAAAATAGATTTTTTTATGATGAAAAGAAAAAAAAATGTCTTATACATGATGGAAAATATTGTATGGATGTCATATTTGAATTTGTCTCATTTTTCTAATCGATATAGACATATTATTTGTCAAATTTTGATTTATATATATGAATTATTCAATATTAAATAGAAAAGGCAAAAATGTTAATTATTATTTAAATAAAGATTATGTGAATTCAAATTTATTATTAGTTTTTTATTTAAATAATTGTTTGAATTCACAAAATAAAAGAGTGTAACATGATGGTCCAAGGGTTAACATGATTGTTTGGATAATATTATCAGCAAGACATCCGTTGTTTCTAGGTAGGTCACAGGGAAGGAACTACGAAGTTAAGCGTGCTGGGCTGAAGCAATCTCATGAAGGGTGACCGATCGGGAAGTGTTAGTAGAGGCGAGTAATTTAGATTAAAATTAAAAATGCTTCAAGATAAAGATAAATGTGACTATATCTAATCTAAACTATTTATAAAAGAGCAAACTTCGTAGATAACAATTAATTCAAGCCATCAGACCATATGGATCAAACATCAAACCATATGGATCAAACGGCCAAGATGGCTGCAATGTTGAGGTACTCAACACACGTTGGAATTACAAACAATAGCCGCGCCAATTTAATCAAAGCGGTAACCATGAAAAACTCATTGGCTGACATATTTACTGCAAGTGCCACCGCCGATCAGAAATAACTGTTCACAGGAACACGCAATCGATCGAGGAATCCCCCTGCCCTTTCTTGTCTCCTGCTAGATGAGGCCTAGTAGGCAGACTGGCGGAGGAGACCCAATTGATTGAGAGCCGCAGGGTCTTAGGATGGGGCGGGGCTGTGGCAGGGTAGCCGTCGCGTATGTGGCGGTTCTCCATGACGGCATCTTGGCGATGGAGGTGTCCAAGCAGGGGAGAGGGCTCTTAGGGCAGACCGCCCCTGGAGGGGACTCGGCCACGAGAAGCTCTGCCTCAGCCCCAGCGTCGGGGTGGCGGCTTGTGAGGTACTGACTTTCCTAGTCCTGCATATGAGCTCTTCCATCACAGAAGAAGAGGATGAACTTGCGGATGTCGGTGGGGAGAGACGGTCCCGCCTCTGTTGCAAGTACGACCTATGGAGAGAGGGAATTGTGCCATCATGATCTGTTGTATTTGCTTGGTAGGTTGTTGTCGTATGTAGCTTTTAGATTGCTTGTCAATGCTGCTGTGATTCATTCAATTCGTAGCTCTATGGATTAGAAGAGATCACATGGTAATTTCATTGTGTTTCCCCCTTCAAAAATTAAAATGGCGCTTTTGTGATTTCAGTTCAGTGGATGGATCAGATGATCATGTTTTAGACGATGCAACACGTTAACTGTGGCACCTATTTGAATCATAAGCTACCGCACTGTCCTTGGGTTTATTGGGAGTGACTGCAATTTAGATTGAATTGCTACTGTGTGATTTGATGACTAGATCTAAGTGTTAAATCTATTAGTGTTGCAACTTGATTCTTCAAGCATATGCCGGTCATAGACTTATTCATCTTTTTTTTCTGCGTCGTTTATGATGGCTGTGAACCAGCTCTTCCCTGTCATGTTGTTTCTTTTCCTGGATACGCAAAAGCTTGGAGAATTATGGAGTATGCATTTGGACCGTGTTGGATACCAAGTTCAACTTGATTTAAATGGGCAAGAAGATGAGTCTATTTTTATTAGGACCCACAAATTAGAGGAGTCTTTGGTGCAAACATTGAAATATTACTGACAGATTTAGTCTACTACAGATTTATTCTATTACTGACAGATTTAGTCTATTAAAGATTTAGTCTACCTCCTTAAAGTAGATGCTGGATGCCCGTGGGACGGCTTCGGCGCAGTCGAGATAGCTAGGAAAAACACTCCGCTGATGCAAAAAGTCGGCATGTTTTTTCACGACCCATGCGCAGTCCAATTGTATAGACGAGATGCACCAGTGCTAACTAACATATGTTCGATACAGCCAATGCTGCGAGTTTTTATTCAGATAAAGTGTGAGCTGAGGATGAGAGAAACTAATGTGTTGGTTTAGATGATTAACATGCTTGAAAAGGTAATACACTCTTAAAAGGCATACTCTTCAGTACTAATGACGGCATGCGGCTCTTCCTAAAATTATATTGGATCCAGCCCAACATTCAACAAGTTGGAGGAATTCCTTCCCCGTAGCAACCCATAGGGATTATGCTATTGAGTTATGTTACCAGATTGTTGATGAAGATGAAAGACACCAAAGGAAAATCTGGTAAAGATTTGAAGAGTCCTATATGCTTCAGTTGTGCTGGCTGAAAAAAAAATGTTTTGCCTTTTGTTGTGGCAAAGAGCGCAAAGAGCCCCAGTTTCAAAGAACTTGTATATATTCAGTGTTAGATAAGTTTTTTGTTTTCCAGTAGTTGAACTAGGTTTCCAATAAACATTTCGTTTTTACTTTCTCTGGTGTTTGTAAGAATCTTGTTCTGTTATCACTTGAGACCTGTGTTGCTAACTTGCTATTGACTTGCAACAAAATAAGAAATCGACCTAGACCTTGTTACACTTTTTTTTTAAACTTGTAAATTTTCCCTTTTAATTGCGAAACGTGCGTTGCACGTACATGCCAACTAGTGTGATTAAGTGATTAAACAAGTGAAATAAAAAAATACAGAAAAAAAATCAGTAGAAGCAAATAATTTAGATTAAAATTAAAAATGGTTAGAGACAAAGATAAATGTGACTATAGTGTGATTAAGTGATTAAACAAGTGAAATAAAAATGCAAAAAACAATTCAAATTTTTTTTTGCCTGCCTATACGCTGACGGAATCCCAGTTTACGCCGACGGGATGCATACGCCGACGGACCAAAAGGCCGACGGGGACTGTCGGCCTATGCATACGCCGACGGCGATAGGCCTTTCCCCGACGGTAGTTTGTCCGTCGGCGTCTCGTGGGCTTCCCGTAGTGAATACTTAAGGTACATGTCTGACAACATGTGCATGCATGTGCAACCAATCTGGACATCTCATGGTTAGGTTCAAATAGAGAATTGTTGTGGTACAACCTGGGGAGCGCACCAATTCTATGGCATGAGAGTATGGGACCATAATACATTAATTAACCATTACAAGGTAGTGCTTTACCAAAAGTCCTGGCACAAAAGAACACGCTCTGCTTAAAGTTAGCCGTTTGAATTATATATTTACTTACGCACGCAATTCACGAGCAAAAAGTTGACGGTCACTCAATAAACATTTGAATCATAAAGTACCTTCGCATTTGTCGAGCATACTCATTTGCTTTTGTCTGCCAGATCTGGATCTCTTCATTGCATATCTGCAATTCCACTCCTCATTCCTACAACCATACTTGCGTCCTTGCTTACTGCTCGAGAGCTCTCATATTTGAGTTCCTGGCGCTGTTCTTTCTTACATATTTTCGTTTGCTTGTTTCTGCACTGCCTCCATCGATTTTCGCATAGCTGTTTATCGCACAAGAATACATTCTCCATTTTTTCAGTCATTTCCTTCGGTGGGAGCTTTTCCTTTGGTTTACACGTTTCCATTTTCTTATTGAATTTTATTTTCTTTGTGGACATAAGAATAAACTCAATTTCCTTGAAGCTGTTTTGCTCGAAACAAAAAAAGAAGTGTTTATGCTTTAGTTGTATCTACAGATTTTATTTCTGAATCGTGAAAAACAAATATTTTACTTATTTCGTATTTTGCTTGTTCTACTTGATCGTATTTTGCTTGTTCTACTTGATTTTATGTTCTTATAACTCTACGGAAAAAAATATCATTCCTTGTTCTTTGCTTCGACGGCTTGATTTGGATTGAACAGCGAGTTATCATTGTCTTCATTGTTCTATTTGAATAGAGAAAGAAAAAACAAAGTCCCGGTGGTCATATTTTCTGTGTGTCTCCAATTCCTATTTCCCTCGTATAAATTCTCCAAAGGAACATCTGGAGATATTTCTTGTGACAAAACCTTATCCTGAACCTGGAAAGAGAAAGTTGGTTCTTTTCTTGACAAAACTAAATCTGCTTTTCATGAAGTAACTTATGAGAGAGAGGGATCCACGGTAAGTAATTTCATAAGAATAATGTTTAGTTCATGTCGTTATGAAGTTATGTTTTTTTAGCCTTTATGTCCGACAGGATGAAAGGTGCCTCGAGCTTGCTTGCTCGGTCAAAACAGGCTTGCTTGACAGATTTTTCTTTTTCTATGTTGCTTGGACAGTTTAGGCTTTTAATTCCTTATTCACCAATCTATTATTTATAACAAGAGTTATTTTTTAGAATTCCAACTGTGCTGGTAGGCTCATACATGAAGTCATATTCTGCAAAAATACACGTTGAGCTTGGATCTATTTAATTAATTTCCTGTAGTATCATCACGTCATTCTGCTATCGATTCGGTTGATGAACTTCTGAAAGCAACCCATATGTTCTTTTTCTAGTTCAAGCTTATCAAATTTGTTCGGTCCTGTTAGTTTGCACTCGATTGTTATGAGGCAAATACATATGACCTTGCCACACCAAGCGTATGCTAGTTGCAGCTAGTACCGATGCATACAAGAGACCATCAAATCATCTTCTTGAGCTCTGGGAATGGGGAAACTATTGTTTATTTAAAAATAATTATTCATCTCGTGTTAGAACGAGATCTTGATGTGATAGCTTGTATGTTGGTAGCTGACAAAAAATAAAAGGAATTTCTACAGAGTATTAGTTGAGATATTTTCGAAAATTTGATGGTCCATTGGATCTTTCTTTTCCTTCTGTTGAACATCAGATCCTAGCATTGAATTAATTTATTTTTCTTTCAGGACTTGTATAAGTTCTAATTTCCTGATAATCAGACGTATGTGCTTCCAGCATTGAAATTGGTTGCACCGGACTTCATATACCGTTTCTTCCACGCCAAGCTTGAAATTTTCTCTACTTCCGTTCTTATCATCAGGTAATTTATCTTTTGCTATGTTGATAAATTGCAGAACATAATATTTTGTTATTCATTATATGTTTTTTCTTGTTACCTCAAACTGGTCTAATTGTCCATTTTTATTATTGACACACATTTTGAGACAAAATGTAACATCAGCAAAACAAAACTTCCGCTCATTACCATCAAATACGCAAGAATAGTTTGAGATATAACTGGGAATACAAATGGACACATGTCATTATCTATAGAGGATGAAAGAAACGGGCAGTGAAAAATATTAAGACCTTGTAACTCTAATCTGCAGTAAACTAGTGATGCGTAGAATCTTCCAAAATGTAGTAGGGGATAGGTTTTTGCAGAAGAACCTTCCACAATGAAAGGAAAAGAATAGTGCAATTACACAAGAGTATAGCCTGCTAATAGTAAAAATGGCTTAAATAGTACAGTTAGCGAAATATTGTAAGTTTGCCCAATTTGTGCTTTATTAATTGAGGCCTTCTGTGGTACCCCCAGATAAATAACCACCGTTCATTTCTGTCCATCTAAAGGCTGGTATCATTTCATACTAGTGGTAAAAAGTTAAGTAGTACAATTCGTACTAGTCAAAATCCTTCAGCACAAATAACAAATCCCCAGTTGGGCCCCGGCCCAGCCTTATTCCTAAACAGTTACGCTAACACAAATTGAAGCCTCAACTCGACAGAGACGGCGTCGACTCCCTGAGGTTGCCTCCGCGTTCGGCGTTTCGATGTTGGAAGTCGACGAGAGCCCCCTCAAGCTGGAAGCTTAGAATGACAAGGACTGCACGGGAAGGTGGCCAAGCGGGTCTAGCTGTGGCGGAGCTCGTCGGCGGGCAGGCCGCGGCATCACAGGTCTCGGATACGTCGTCCTCGGCCGCCTGCGTCACGTATTTTGGCGGCGGGACTCCTAGGACATGCTCCACCGTGGTAGGCAAGTAGAAGCAAGGTGCGAGGGGCGTCGACAGCGATCCGTGTGCGAGGAGAGTTGACGGATGCGACCTGAGTGGACACAATCGTGTTGAGGCGGCGGTGGCACGCTCACTGGAAGAGCGGATAGGGGGTGGCGGCACGGGCGAGTATGGACATCCAGCTTACACGCTACGGATGAGGCCGCCTGTGTGGAGGAGGCAACGTCGCGCTCGATGTGGTTAGATTTACTGTGAAAACGCGAATCGTTTTTCCTACCCTAGGTGCCGCCAGAACCAGGCGACCAGGGAGGAGATCGTCTTCCTCCTATCTTCACCGGCCAGCGCGCTGGTCCCCTCTCCCTTCGGCTGCTTCGGCGGCAGGACGGAGGGGGACCCCGTTCCTCCGCTCTGTAGTTAGGTTTTGGATCTGTGTGTCGTGGTGCGCCGTTGGGTTGGTGGGAGCGGCGTCCGGACTAATAAATTTGTCTCAGCTCCACTCCCACATCGGCGGTGTCCTTCATGGCGGCGTCTCGGAGTTGATGACAACGTGTGTTTGCCGATCCTTCAGATCGGCGGAGTTAGTTTTCATGGATGGTGTCGGCGAGGCGGCGGCGGCGACTCCATCACGTGTGTCTCTCCTTCTACTCTGTCCCCGTTGCCGCGGCGTTGTCTCCGACGTCATGGTGGAGCAGGGAGGATGTGTCGTCCAGGAGTACGCGCACACTGTTGTCTGCACAGGTGACAGCTGGAAGATGATGCATCTTGTGTTGGGTGTGTGGTTGGAAGCCGGCAGTTCTGATTTCCTCCTCCGACGTCGTCGTCATGCGGGGGTGTCAGTTCTGGAGTTCGATGGCGTGTCCGGGGACGTGTTGCCCCGGTCTGATTCGTTCAACGACAATAGTTTTGCTTATGGCAAACTACTTTGGAGGTCCGTAAAGCTGCATATCAGCGATGGAGCCGCGTCGAGCTCGGGTGAAGAGGTGATATGTCTTCTTTTCCTTTGGTGTCCACTTCGGTGGTGTGGGAGGAGAGGGATAGACACTGGTTTTTGCACAAGATTATTCTTTCTTTTAAGTTCTGTAAGATCGGTGTTTACGTGGTTTGTAACTGGATATTTATTCTATAATTGAAAGACGTATTACCATGCAAAAAAAAAATAACGTCGCGCTCGCTCATCGTCCACCGCAGACGGAAGGGAGTTGGACAGAAGTGGCGGCGGCATGCTCGTACGGCATGCAACGTCCGTGCTGTCGGCATGCAAGGTGACGGCGGAGGCCTCTGGCTGCACGCGAGCGAAGGAATCATGCAACGTCGGCGTTGGCCGTGTAGGAGTTGAAGGCTGGCGCGTCCCCTTCTTTGCGAGCCCGAGAATGGCTGGGCCTACGCTTTTTTCTAAATTATTACGACTTGCTGGGCCTACTGGGCTACTCTCCATCGCTCAGTCTCAACCATTGGGTCAATTCATACTAGTCAATGTTAGGGAGTAGTAAAAGGTACCTCAGAACTTGCCTAATTCAATGCTAGACACCTAATGTCTTTTAGCAGAAATGGCTTAACAAACAGCTCATAACTCACTGATAACCACATGGGCATTCATGGAAGTCCTTGTTTTTTGTTTTATGGGATGAGTTGCATCTTACAATTTGATTCAACGGAAGTGGAAAAAAAAATCAAAATCATATGTCTTTCGGCTGTCATCTTCTCCATATTCAAACAATTCTTTGAAGCAAAGAAGAAATGATAGAGAAAACACCTATCTCTAGGATATTTTACACATGGCCACAGAAGAAGGGTTTTCTAGAGCCTTTCAAGCGTGAACGGACTGCACGGACATTTGGCGTCTTCCTCTTATATTGGAATTTCATATGTGTGACGCGATCCTGCCCGGTCTAACATATTTCTAGTTGGTTCTTCACTGCATAGGGATGTAGAATCAGATAAAGCCTTTTATTTTCCAGATTTGTAATAGATTTGTCATTTTTCTTGTTCTGCAATCGACAAACTGAGCCATACCATGCATTTCCATTGCAGTACTGTGTCTTCTTCAGTTAAGTTCCAACAATGGAGTTTGCGCCTTGTGGTGGTTGGTGCGGAGCAACTATCAACACGATCATAACTCCATTCTACAATCTTTTTGCAAAAAAAGCATTGTATTGCTTCACTGCTCGTACAAACGTGATGGAGCACAGGAGAGGAACTGATGCTTTGAGAGCCAAACGGACAGACGTCCAAGAGAAGATTAATGATGACGGGCATAGGTTGGAAGCCGTGGCAAGAGAAACAGCAATAGATTGGTTAGAGAACGCCAATCGAGCTATAACCGCGGAAGAGGCCAACCACCTGCTGTACAACCAGAGGTACCGATTATGGGGGTGTTGTTCCCCAAATTGCTTTGCAAACTATAGGATCAGTAAGCAAGCGGATGAGGAGCTGAAAGACGTGACATCACTTATGAGTATTGCACCAGTTGATGCTAAAATCACACGTGCGCGAGATCCACATCCTGTCAACCGTAGGCTGGTAGATTCTGCAACACTGCTGCCAAGCAGAGAGGTTATTCTGGAGGATGCTCTCCGGTTCATTAGGAGCAATGATCGCAATGAGGGGATGCTTGGAATGTGGGGTCCAGACAAAGATGAGAACACGAGTCTTCTAAAGATGATCAACAATTCATTTCGTGGACAAAGCGTCTTTGATTTTGTTATCTTTCTTGCAAGCCCCAGTGATTGCTCGGTAACAAATATTCAAGCTGAAATCATAACCAGGCTCAGTCTGAGGGAAGATGGTGATGAGGAAACTCGAGCCACCAGGATATGTGAACATCTCGAGAACAAGAACTTCCTGGTGATTGTGGATGACCTTCGTCAGAATCTGAACCTTCGAGCGGTTGGCATTCCATATCCCCTTGGATTCCCACCGGGAGTCAAGAAGAGGAAAGTGGTAATCATGTCACCGTCAGGATCCAGATCCATAGGTAATCTGATGGGTGCAAACAAAGCTATTGAAATTCCTGTTTTGCAAGAAGGGGAAGCACGCCAGCTATTTGAGCGGTCAATCAATTGTCAGTTTGATCTTTATTCTGATCCCCACATCGGGGCACACGCTAAGGATTTGGTAAAGGCAATAGATGGTCTACCATCGGAGCTGGTACGTTATGGCAACTCAATGCATGGAATAAGGGATGCAAGTAATTGGAAAGCTGCTGTAGATGATGCAGCAAGGAAATTTTCTAGATCAAGTTCGGTAAGTGTTTGCGTCAAAACTCACATTTTCTATAGCCACCCATTTCTTGAGTACTAAGTACTAACCTATATATATCTGTTTTCTTATGACTTACTTGAAGATAAAAGACACTCTGCGTCTCATTGAGGATGATCTCAGGTTGGGAGTAATTGCAATCTGGGGTCCAGGCGGAGTGGGAAAAACACATCTTTTGAAAAAGATCCAAAGCTTTTTCAGAGCAAGGATGACTGTTATCTTGGTGACAGCCTCCAAGGGGTGTTCAGTGTCCAAGGTCCAAACACAAATCTTGGAAGAGCTCAAACTGAAAAAGAATGCTAATAATGTGGGAAACAAAAGGGGTATGATCCATGGCTTCCTGGAGAATAAAAGCTTTCTTTTACTGCTGGATGACCTTTGGGAAAGAATTGATCTGGACGCAGTTGGCATTCCAGATCCAGTTGGAATTGACCCTTTGAACAAACTGATGAGAAAAGTTGTGCTCACAACAAGATTTACAGCCGTTTGTGGTGCAATGGATGTGAAAAAACAGATTAAGGTTCCATATCTGCACGAGAACGAGGCATGGGAGCTATTCAGGGAAAAGGTCAGAGACGAAACTCTTCTTTCTCCTGGTATTGAAGATCGTGCAAGAATACTGGTGAATGAAATGAAGGGCTTGCCTTTAGCCTTGATAACTGTGGGAAGGGCTATGTGTAGGAAATTTCTTCCAGATCAATGGGATTCTGCCATCCTACATATGCGTAAGTCATGCTGCATTGACAGCAAGGAAGACCCCCTGAAGATGGAGGAAGAAGTTTTCAAGAAGATAAAGTTCAGTTATGATAACTTGAAAAGCGAGAGGTTGAAGAAATGCTTTTCGACTTGTGCACTGTGGCCAGAGGATAAAGAGATTAAAAGACGTGAGCTTGCTGAATGCTGGTTTGGCTTAGGTCTGGTGGATGAGCAGGATATAGAAAGCTCCTACCAAAAAGCTTATAGTCTGATGGGCGACCTTACAGGTGCATGTTTGTTCGAGGATTGTGGAGAATCGAATGATTGTGTCAAACTACATGATGTGATTCGTGATATGTCTTTATGGATCTCTTGTGGCTGCGGTGAGAACAATGGCAACTGGTTTGTCCGTGCAGGACTTGGGTGGGGTGAAAAGTTCCGCATTTCTTGGAGCAGTGCAGAATACATCTCATTGATGTACAGCAACATAAAGGAACTTCCTTCTGTTGGTGATCCCTTGAAACTGAGGGTCTTATGCCTTCAAAAAAATAGGTTGGATGAAAAAATAATAGCTGGAGTACTTGTGAATTCCGCTTCACTGACGTATCTGGATTTGAGCAATAATGAACTCAAGGGGATACCTGAAATCTTATGTGACTTAGCAGAGCTGAAGTATCTCAATTTGTCACATAATGAAAATATAGATGAAGTGCCTAGCAGCTTTGGAAACCTCATCAAGCTCAAGTTCTTGTACCTGCAGCACACTGGAATAGCAATTATACCAGAGGGAGTCATATCTAAACTTAAAGAACTCGAAATAATATACGTTGGTATTCGGTGGAAAGATTATAAATCTCATGAAATCCAACATTATGTTCATGGAGAGTTGTGCACACTGCACCGTCATCACTTGAAAGCAGTTGGTACATCAGTTGGACTCATGGATGCATGGTCATCACTTGATGATGTGGCTGACCTACCAATTCGTTCTTTATCTCTGGGAGCAACTGGTGATATGGAAAGCGTGATAGAGATAGATGGGTCTGTGGAAGTCCATCTCGGCGAAATGTTATCGTTTGGCTTCGCACAAACGACCTTGTATGAACTGGATATTGAAGACGACCACCAGGTGACAGATATAACATTTAAGCAGAAGCCTGGACAAGAACCCTACAGTTTTGGTGTTCTCACTGACCTGAACATGTTTGATTTGGCGGCACTGTTGAGAGTGAAATGGATAGAAACATCTCCAGCATCTGTATTTCCAAGGCTCACTTGTTTGATCGTGTCAAGTTGCTCCAACCTAGAGCACCTCTCTTGGGCGATGTATCTTCCTCGCCTTGAAAAACTCTGGGTAGATTACAGTAATAGCATGGAGAAAGCTTTTACGAGGAATCATGATGACAACAATTGGAGTGGACAAGAAAGTTCCCAGACATTTCCTTGCCTCAAGTTTCTTGGTCTTCAAAACTGCGAAACTCTGGTCACTGTTGGTGATCCTGATGTGACATTCCCATCCCTAGAGGTAGTGGAGATTCATGACTGTCGAGAGTTGAAGAGGCTTCCTTTCAAGACGGGCAGCCTGCCACCAAACCTGCGGGTTCTACAGATAGATGATGCTACATTCTGGGAGAATCTGCAATTGGAAGAAGGTGTCAAATCTTTCCTTGAACCCAGGCTTCAGTATAAATAATAAATACCAAGAGCGATCCATCCATTTCACTCCAGGTATCATCGTCTCGGCTGGGAGTGTTGTCATCCATGTTTATATACCGGAAAAAGCTTTTTGTTTTTTCCGGCTCCAGAGTTGTGTTAGTCGTGCTGTGCATTTCCTTTCATTGTATTTTCAAGACCAGTTTCGGTAGGTCGTACGTCTGTTCTGAGCTGGACCAACAAGTCTTGCAAGCCACATGCGTGCTCTGTTCACACTGCGGCATTTTAGGTCTTTTGTGTGCTGTCCATCTGGTCGTGCAGGATGGTGCACGATAGGAGGCGGTCACATCGGACAGTCTTGAAGAATCGACTTATAAGACACGAAACTCTCTGTTTCCACTGTGTTGGCATGTTTTCCTGATTGATTGTCATGGAATGTAATAATAATCCTTAAAGACTTGTTTACATGTGTTTTCATATTCGTCTGCAATCTGCTACTCAATCTTAGTCAGTATCTCGATCAGGGTTATATTCACACTTGCTCTCTATTCTTTTTTTAGCGAAAACGCAAAAGCCTTGCGTTTCGATGCATTGATAGAAAAGAGAGTTTATATGTACAAGCCTGGAGCCAGGCAACCCCACCACTTACAACTCAACCTAGGGACCTACACTAGGGGAGTACAACAGCGAGGCCACGGGCCCCGCGCTCAACCAAGAACGAGCCTCAGTCTTGATGGTTTCCATCAAAGCGCCAACTGAGGGTCGTGCGTTGTCGAAGACAATTGCGTTCCGGTGCTTCCAGATCCACCAAGCCGTGAGCATAATGACCGACGAGGTTCCTTTACGCAGTAAACGGGGGGTATCTTTGAGCGTCCGAATCCACCAATCTACGAAATCATCTTCCACACCCGGCGGGGTCGCCGTTGATCGGATCCACGAAAGGACCTCAGGCCACATCGATCATGAGAATGGGCAGTCCGTCAGGATGTGTGGCATCGTTTCCATCCCTTGATCACACAACGGGCAACTTGGCTGGTGCGGTAGGCCGCGCCTCGCAAGCCCGTTCCCCGTCCAGCACCGGTCCATGCAGGCGAGCCAAAGAAAGAACTTCACCCTCGGAGGGGCCCAGGACTTCCAAACCACCCTCCAAGATTGCGACGTCGTCGCTCCCAGAAATAGCGCGTCGTAGCAAGATTTGGGGGAGTATTGGGCGTCCGTCGTGAGGCGCCAGAGCAGCCGGTTAGGTACCAAGGTCAACTGCACCCCCTGCATCAACGTCCACACCCTGACATACTGCAAAAGGGCAAGTGGGCATAGTGCACCTGAAATGTCAGATATCCAACGGCGCTCCATTAGCGCCTCCCTTACTGTTCTGACCCGTCTGGGCCTCTTGGGGATGAGCGCACAGAGGTTAGGTGCAATATCTGCCAGGGAGCGGCCGTCCAGCCACTTATCCTTCCAGAAGAGGGTCGTGGCCCCGTCTCCAACAACCATCTCGATGGCGGCCTCAAAATCTGCCGTTCCACCCTTGTGAACTGCATGTCGAGGCCTTTCCATGGCCGCAGCGGGTCCGTGCGCATCCTCCAAAGCCAGCGCACACGGAGGGCCACTGATGTCCTAACCAGGTCAGGGATTCCAAGCCCACCTAGTCGTAGCGGCCGACACACCCTCGACCAGTTAATGTGACAATGTTCTCTGTTCGCCGACTCCCTGCCAGCCCATAGGAAGCCCCGGAAGATCTTCTCCATCCTCTTGAGAGATTTTCTAGTGATACTCAGCACCATGAGCTGGTGCAGGGGGATTGCAGCTAGGACCGCTTTGATTAGCGCAAGCCACCCTGTTTTGGGCATCATGGCCGCCCTCCAGGTAGGCAGCTTATCCGCTATCCGATCAACCACCGGGTCCAAGTCCTCGCTAGACAACCTCCTGAGTCCAAGCGGGATACCCAAGTACTTGACTGGAAAGGGGGCAAGCTGGCATCCCATGACCTGTGCCGCCCGCGTCGCCACAACCTCGTCGCACCCAATAGGGGAGACAGAGCACTTCGCAAAGTTGGTGTGAAGGCCGGAAGCGTGAAGTGTTTGCAGCTCCTCGTCCAGGGGGTGGCAGAAGATGACCACGTCATCGGCGTAAAGCGATACCGTCGTGACTAGGTCCTGTCGTGCCACCCTCCTCAGGATCCCCAGCTCCGCCGCCTTGGCCAGGAGCCTATTAAGCGTGTTGATAACCAACACAAAAAGTTGCGGCGACAAGGGGTCTCCCTGTCTCAGTCCCCGCCGATGGCAGATGGGGGGCCTGGCTCGCCATTGAGCATCACCCGCGAGCTGGCCGTGGAAAGGAGGATAGCCACCCACTCGCAGAACCGCGGCCCAAACCCGAGTTTCCGAAGGATCTCAAAGAGAAGACGCCAGGATACCGAGTCGAAGGCTCGAGCTATGTCTAGCTTGAGCATCACCCTAGGCTCCTTAAGCCTATGGAGCAGCCGTGCCGTTTGCTGCACCAGCATGAAGTTATCATGGATACAGCGTTGCCGGATAAAGGCGCTCTGATTACAATTCACCAAGTTGTTCATGAATCGTGCCAGCCGCAGGGCGAGGGTCTTCGCTGCCAGCTTGGCGAAAAGGTGGATCAGACTGATCGGCCGGTAATCGCCCATAGCAGCCGCATCCGGGCGCTTAGGGATTAGCACGATGAGGGCCTGGTTGAGCCCTTGAAATCCCTACCACACATCGTGAATAGCTTATCGAAGTCCGACATGAAGTCATGTTTCACTATGCCCCAGCAGCTCTGTAGGAACTCCGTGGTGAACCTATCCCGGCATGGCGCCTTCCCGTGAGGTAGTGCCTAACCACCTCCCACACCTCCTTCTTGGAGAATGGCTCCTCCAATAGAGAGAGGTCCTCCGCCTCTAGTCCAAGGAAGTTAAGATCAAGGGAGAAATCTCTCCCTTCTGGAGTTTCCACAACACCCTCAAAGTGCGAGAAAATAGCCTCTGCCAGGCCAGCATGGTCCGTGACCACCGCACCATCCACCTCAAGATCACGAACCACGGTTTTCTGCCGTCGATAGGAAGCGTGTTGGTGGAAAAAGGTAGTGTTTGCGTCTCCATCCGCTAGCCATGCAATCTTTGCGCGCTGTCGGGCCATTGTGCGCTCCACCGAAGCCAGACCTAGGTGCGCAAGTTTAAGCTTTGTACGGAGGGCACGTTCATCCTTCGACAGCTGTCGCGATTCCATAGCCGCGTCCAACCGTAGGACTACCTCCCGCGCTGTGAGGAGCTACAGCCTCACACAACCAACCTTCCTATCACTCCATCTCATCAGCTGTCGCGCAAAGCGCTTCATCTTGGCCTGCACGCCGGAAGGGGTCTGGGTCACCGTCAATGACCCCCCAGGCGGCCTCCACAACCTCTCGAAAGCCATCAAGCTTAATCCAGAAGCGCTCAAATTGAAATCTCTTCCTTCCCACCCGCATCGGGGAACAGTCTAGAAGGAGCGGGCTGTGGTCTGTCACCGCAGACGCAAGGCAGCGCAGCGAGCAGCTCTCATGGAGTTCTTCCCAGTCAACCGAGCAGAGGACTCGGTCCAACCGAGCGAGGGTAGGAGTGTTTCGTCCATTAGACCAGGTGTAGCGCCGGCCTTGGAGATACACATCCTTCAACTCGCAGTCAGCCAGGAAGCGCCTGAAGCGACCCATCATCCTCCGATCCAGGTTCCCATTATTCTTGTCCTCATCGTGGTAAATCAAGTTGAAATCACCGCAAAGCATCTAGGGACCTGGGCACGTAGAGTGCACGGTGCGCAGCTCTGCCAGGAAGGCCACTTTAGCCGCATCCTCCTGGGGTCCGTAGACCCCGGTGATCCACCAGGATGGGATACCATCGAACGGGACAACTCTAGCGGTCACCGAATTGGCGTCCACATGAGTATCGAGGAACTTGACCTTGGAACCCATCCCGCCAATGAGAATGCCACCCCTCGTACCCACCGCCGGCAACCAGAAATAATCATCAAAGTCTGCGCCAAGCGTTTCCATAACGATAGTAGAGGTTACATTCTCGAGTTTTGTCTCCTGTAAACACACGATCGACGCGCCTGTAGAACTGGAAAGGCTGCGTACATTCGTCCTACGCGAGCGGTTATTAAGACCTCGGGCGTTCAACACCAAAACCCTAGGTTCGTACGACATTAGACATGAGTACACCCTAATGAGGCCCCATCCAGGCGTCAAACCTCCACGAGGCGACCACCTGACCACTCTGTGGCCGACGGGGAGCAGCTGTTCCGCAGCGTCGCCAGCGTCCACCCATAGAGCTCCCCAATGGCGCCAACCATCTCCTCGTCCAGAGGGAGCTCAAAGTGCTTGTGGTACACCTCCACCTTCTCCGTGGTGGGCCCCTCCACGTCATCAATCAGTCCCAGCTTGCGCATGAGATTCCGTTGTGCGCGCTTCTCGGTGTTGATCTTCCCTTGCTGTCCTGCAATCCGCGCGCTCCTACGTGGCTGATAGTTCATTTCCACTAAGCGGCGTCAGATCGGTGGGGCCTGGAGGATAGCATCCGAGCGCGCCTTGGCCGCTGCAAGGAACCCACCAATGGTGCACGGTACCCTGTCAGGCTGAGGTCGAGACGTCCCCATACGAGTCCGGGTGAACATGACTGGGGGGAGGCGAATCGAGATGTCGTCAGGGTACGCGACACGTCATCTACCATATTGTTGCAGGGAGAGGGGTCCGCATGGATGGACGGCGGTGTGGTCGAAGCCGAACCAATGCCACTGGAGTCTCGAGAGGCGGGTGTGCGGAGCAGCGGGGAAATGCCCTCAGCGGCCCATCCAAACTCCTCCAAGTCTCCCACAGTGGGCCGTGCGACTGGGCCTTGGCCCGTCAGCACCTCTCCAGCAGCCGAACTGCCCAGCACGGCCCCGCCTCCCAAGCTTTCACCAGGATAGGTCCGCTCCCGCTCTATTCGGTTGTCTGCTTCCGTTTCCACCACCTGTGGTTGGCCCGGCGAGGCAACCGTACGTGGCGCCAAGCTGGCCTGGTCAAAGGAGCAAAGCTGGGCCCACTCATCGAACCTCACGAGCCACCCCCTTCCACTTTCCTCTTCCTGGTCGTCAGCGCTGACAGAAGAGAGGGAGCTGGGAGGGTGAGGCGCCCCCACTGCAGCCGCGGCAGGGGTCTCTTTGCCAGGCGCGGCGTGGTCCGCCGCAGCCGCTGCTTCCAGCAAACGGTCCACAACCACCCCCTGGCACCTTCTGTTTCCAACCTCCCTGGCGTGTCCGCTTTGTCAGAGCAAGGCGCAGCCCCGTCCACCTCCCTGGCGTCCACCGTCGCTGCCGCACCACGGTCCCCAACCAACGCAGGAGCAGGTACGGTGCCCAGCACGCGTCCAGCCAGGGGTGGAACCGGTCCACCACTTCCTCCAACGGCCATACCACCCAGCGCCCGACCGCGGCGCTTTCGCGCTCTGTCACGCAGACGCCGATTTTGGCGTCGCGACAACGGCGTGGCCCCGACGGTCCCAACGACCGCCCCTGACGCCAGCGTGCGCGCCCCGTCCGCCGTCCTTCACCGGAATGCTGGATTTCCGCCGCCCGGCACCCCCGTCGGCGCCCCATGTCTGCCACGGCCCTCCGCATCGCCACCTCCGTGCAGGAACGAGTCCGGCACTCCTGGCCGGTACGAGTGCGAGCGAGAAGCCGGTCATCCCTGCGTTGGTCCGTCGACGGAGTTACGGTTCGTCAAGCGCGGCGCGGGGCGGAGGTAATCTTTGGTGCGCGTCACATGGAGCAGTAGGGGATAGACCATCGTCTTCATCTGCGGCGGCGAGACGCTCTCGTGCGGTGCGGCGAGCTCGGCTTCCGACGTTGGCGCCTCCGGTTCCGGAACGTGGAAATCCATCTCCGTCGGGAGCGCCTCCAATTCCAAACACTAGGCCGAGCATCGGAAGACGCTCATGTCGCGTCGATTGCGCGTGTCCAGATGCAAGCGCTCCACCTAGGCCACCGGCACAAGCGCACACGCCTCAGCCGCCACCCCCAGCAGTGATCGGGCATGCCCTCAATCTCGATGTCCGCATGGACGAAGAGCGCGCCTGCCACGGCACCAGCGCGTCGAGTCCACGGCGCGAGGCGGAGGCGGACTGACGGTGTCCGCACGAATGGCTCGCACATCACCGCCGCGAGATCTCTCCCCTCGTCGAAGAACAGGAGGAAGGCGCCATAACGGTGGGGGATGACCGAGAAGGAGCCCGGCGGGAACTCGTGCAGTTCGGTGACCGCCGCGTGGATGCGCTGCGCCGTGAGAGAGCGCCGTGATCCATCATCCACCGCAATCACCGCGTTGCGGAGCTCGATCTCCGCTTCGTCCATGTTGTGCGAGCGCGTGAAGATGTAGGACGCCCTCGCCGGACGCCGTGCAAGCTCACCTCCGAAGGCCACCCGCGACCTAGAGGCCAGCGGGCGCACCTCGACCTCCTCTTCGCGCCTGTAGGAGGACGCCGTCACCGGTGCGCGAGGCTCAGGCACATGGAGCTCACGGCGGGCCACCCCGGGCGCGCGGGGCTCCTGTACGTGGCGCGCCCCCTGGACCTCAGCAGCCGCGCCACCAGAGGGCGGCAGCGGTGCACCGCCTTGGCGATGCAAGTCCGCGCGCAGAGGTGCCGCCACTCCGGGCGCAGTCCTCTGACCCGCCACGACCGGCGCGTCGCCCACTGGGCGCGCGGCCAAGTTTCCCACCTGCAGCATCGGAGCCGGCCGCCACGGATCCGTGCACTCCCTGGACCTGTCGCCGGCGACGTTGCACCGGACGCAGACAGGGCCCACGGTGCACTCCCTGGCGTGGTGGCCTTCTTCCATGCATAGCACGCAGACTCCGGTGCGGTGGACCTCTTCCGCGACATGGCGCCCAGCTCGACGGCTGCGGGGTCGCTTCTTCTTCCTCCTCGGTTCCTCCCAGGGCCCTTCCTCATGCGCATCCTCAAGCTCCTCTCCGGAGCGGTCGAGTTCATCGAACGCCGCCGACACCGGCCCCTCGCGGACCACCGCCGAGCGGACGCGCGCCCCTCGCCGTCCGACGAGCCCACCAGTGTGTCACGGTATCACCTTGGGGAGGACTCCACATCGGAGTCACACCCCGCGCGCCACCGGTCCGCGCCACCATGGTCGTTCGACGCCACGCCGCTGGGGGAGGGGGTACGAGAGAACGAGAGGGAGGCGGGGGAGTAGGCCAGAAAACATGGCCTGCGGGGAGGTGGTCGCCGTCGCCGGAGCGGGGAGCGGCGGGGAAAGGCAGGTGGACGCCGCCACCGGAGTGGAGAGCGGCGTGGAGAGGGGGAGGGCGTGAGCTCAGAATTCCGATGGAATGTCGTTATTTGTGCAAGCTCTAGAGGAAAGTGCAACATGCCCAATAATGAGGTCCGGGTTCCAGCCCAAGCTTGCTCTCTATTCTAAGCATTGGTTGCATTGCACCTATACAATGCATCTAAGCTGGATGTAGATACTCCCGGCTGCCAATACCGCCATGCTTTCGAAACCAGCACGCTGCAGCCCGCCACCCCCCAGGTTACTGTCAGCACCGGTGACGCTACGGCTACCATAGCACTCCGCTCCGCCGGAAGCCGGTCGGCTCGACCAGGAAAGCTCACGCGACCAGGTCAATGCATGGCCATTGGTTCTCTGGACGTCGCGGTGCGGAGGTCCTGCCACGCCCTTTATGCTGCCGCCCTCTCCCAAGTCTCCAACCCTTCTTCGAACTGTTCTAATGATTTATTGCGCGTGGCCTGATGTTCTCATAAATTTCTGTAACATGTCCCGCGAAACTGTCGACCGGGGCCCCACACATCCACCTTACCACCCCGTGAAGGCCAACAGAGTTCAAACACACAAGGGAAACGCTTTGCGTAGGTCACCCTACACTTCACCAATTCTAGCTCCCCTCGTGTGCCATTAGATCGGGATCCAACGGCCACAAATCAGCAAAACATGTTTTGCATTTAACCGCTTCAGTTTTTTTTATATAGAACCCGCAGGCCACCATAGCCCCACGTAAGCGAAGGGGTATATCGCGTTACCCCCGGTCATCTCGATATTTACAGCAGAACTGTCATTGCACCAAATTCACTTGTGTCGCAACAAAAATTATCTCTCTGTGTACAAAAAAAAAGTATTGCAACAAATTGTTTCGTAACAAAATCGAAATATAAGTAATGTTACAAAAGAATAGTTAAATAATGTGTTCATTTCATTGCAACAAAAAAATTCAAACAATTCAACAAAAATCACAACCTTTTGCAACAAAAAAATTTATTTGCATCAACTAAAAAGTTGGTAAGCAACAAAATAATTTGTCACGGTTCCAGTTGCAACAAAAATTATCCCTTATTTCAACAAAAAATCAAAACGATAGCAACAATAAAATCACATGTTTACAACATGTGAAGGAGCGCATAAAAACATATCATTCCCAATGAATTCTAAACACATGCACCTATTTCTTACAAAATCATCCAGAAAAACATTGCAACATATCGCTTGTGATTTCTCAATAAAATGTGTGCACATTTGTTACAAAATTTAAAGACGTACGCAACATCCATAAAAAATGACGAAGACACTTAGCGTATATAACCACGTGAAGTGGGCTGTTGAAAAAAATTGAGGCAAAAATTGGGCTAAAAAGTCAAATTGCAGCTAATTGGGCTTAGTCAGGCCGGCCCAAGTGGGTTGTCCACGCACAAAAAGAACCCAGAACCAAGGGACCTACGTTTGGAAACGTTAGGTCCCCTAGAATAAGCATTTTCTAACACACAATGGCACCCAAGCAAGGGAGCCCGCCTTGTTCAAAATCTATTTGTGAGTTAGCCTGATGCCCTGATATATTTTCACTGTATTGATGCTCTCACTCCTTCATTTCAGTTTTCTGCTCCAAGGTCACTCACTCATGGTGGTTGTGCCTCCCTTGACATGGAGATGTTGGAAAAAAAAACTAATGGTGGGTTTGTGATTTGGGCTGCAAGGTGCACAACTATGTCAAGGACATAGGAGGCCACGCCACACGGGAGCCAAGCCGAAGACGCCACCGTCGCCAAGACGCCGAACCGCCACACTAATGGAGGGGCCCACTACACCGAACCGCCACACTAATGGAGGGGCCAAACCCACGTAGTGGAGTGACGTGGAGTTAAGCAGCAGCCCATACTTGAGCGACGCGAGGGGCGACTTGTACGTGAGCAAGGATAGCGTACGACTCGCCTGAAGCAATACATAGTCGGTCCCGTTAGGACTCGCAATAGGGGATAAATAGTGCCTACGCTAATTTTGGCTCGAATTGGACATATTTGGCCTCCTACGACGCGACCAGACGAAATTGTTTCCGCCGGCAAAAGAAAAGTCCGCCTAGGGCTGTTCGGCTGTTTTTTTGATAGAGATCCAAAGGGCTGTTGGGCTGTTGGTTGGTGGCTTGTAGTCTTATAGAGATGCTCTAAGGACTTCCCCCTTTTCCCCTCCCACCGCTCTGCTCTAGAGTAGCTCCCGTTGAGAGTCCCCCGTGAGGCCCCGGCGAGCACCTGCTCGTTCTTCGGCGGCGCTGCCGGCCGGAGTCGAGGGGGTTGCGACGCGCGGGATGTACAGAGTAGGTATAGGTTTAGTTCTAGTTTAGTTTGTTGCCTAGGTGCTAGATTTGACCTTCTGTCGTCGAGGTGGAGCTCGCTTCCTCATCCGAGCAGAGTAAGCAAGCTGTTCGTCACCTATCCTTCTTCGCTCGAGCTCCAGAGGTTGGAGACGGGAGAGATGATCGTTGGCGCTGCCTCTTATCCCCATAAGCTCGAAGGCTGGATTCCAAGTCTTGGAGTTCATCACCGCTTTGCTGCAAAGCTTTGGTCTGAAGCCATATCCATTCTTCTGTTCGGCCATGGAGGCGAGAGGAAGAAGGGATGCTGCGCCTCAGATTCTTCGTTTGCAGGGATGCGTCTACTCTTCAAGCTGCATCTCCGTTCGAATCAAGCTAAGTCCAAGATGGACTTCGCCAATCTTGGCCGGCATGGCGGCCCATATCCCTCCTCCGCGGCGGTGGAGGTCAACCGAGCAGGTCATCGGAGCTCGCTGCTCAGAAGGAAGCAAGTGGTGCGTCCCCGCTTCCTTCCTGACAGCCGGTGGCGACTGCTCCTCGCCGGTTCTGGAGAGTCCTCGAGCGTATCGCTCTCGAACCTCGACATCTGCGTCTGGAGGTCGCCGGCGACGGGCGGTGAAGAAGACCAGGGTCTTGATTGCTTTTTAATTTTTTGCCCTAGGGTCTTGGATGTAAGAGATCTGGCCTTATCCTCGAATTTGCAGGTCCTTAGTGCAAGAGTTGTAAAACGGCCAGCTTCTTTTTGTACTCACCCCCATGATCTTTAATGAAAGCAGCAACCAGGTCCTTAGGGACCTACTCTTGTTCAAAAAAAATAGAGATGCTCTAACCCTACCTATTGAAGTTTTCGAACGGGACAAAAACTAGTTGCTGGTTAGGCACTCTGAATTGTTTTTTGGCAGGACCTGCTGTTACTTTTTGATTCTTGTATAGAGCACGTATTCTACACGTGAGGGACATCCATCAGGCCGACCGCCCTTTGGACCTCATTGGCCCCGACCAGATTTATACTAGATGGACCTAGCGCGTCTTGTCGCGCCATTTTTTTCAGTGTCGATTAAATACTGCAAAAATTCAAGTACTTCGTGTGATATTGTTGATTTTCTTCGACACTTAATGGCTAAATGACCCTTAAGATGGAGCCCATTTGTTCGATTTCGTTCGGCTTCCTCCCGGACCAACTGATTCTTTTCGCTCATCTGAAGAGAATACACAAACCGATCCCGAAATTGATCTCTAGCCCAACCTCGGTAGGGAGGACGAGCATCAGTCATGTTGTAGTTGCAGCCACCTCTACCGTTTCTAGTGTTGACGGGGCAGGCGCGCCACTAGCATGAGGTCGAGCGGCTAGCCAAAATAAAATCCCCAATCTCATCCCGATTCTCCCCCGTCCAGTTGCATCGCCGCCTCACATCCGGCATGAATTCACTGGCCTTAACGCCTTCATACTATTCCATCTTCGTGCTCAGCAGCGCGGCCACCATCACGGTGGAGCATCTTTGTTCTATGTCATTCCCGTGTCATGCTTCTCTTCCGTCTCCATGTTTGGGATCTTGCCGAGGTTATAGCCGTCGTCAAGGTCGGCATCGAGGAGCAGACCGATGACGCGCGGGGGGAGGGCACTTTATTTTTGTGCTCCTATCCCCCGCGTGCATCTCCTCCGAGTCCCCGACAGCCCGTACTTGGGTAGTATCTGACCTCTCCGCCATGGCTCGTAGTCCTCATGCTGGCGCCTGCCACATGGCCATCAACGAATTCAGGTTCAACCACTCCTCGCGCTTCTCACCCTTTGTCGATTTCGGCCACTGCGAGCTATGGCCATTTCCGCCCACTGCTCTCCCGCTACATCGTGTCAATGGAGAACACATGGATGGGGATCCCGCGGCCAATGTGGCGGATCCATAAAATTGTCGAAACCTGGGAGCGCCACAAGCTAACAAAACAAAATTTCTTACACAAATATCATGGAGCAAGTATTTTTCTTTTCACAACAATTTTAATTCATAAGTTCAAAACACATTTAAATATTCACAATTTCATAACACATAACACGTTTAAATATTCACACGACATAAGTTTCTCAAAGTATCAACTAAAAATCTACCAGTTATGAAATTAAATTGATTTTGTACCAGGAAATTATATGCTTTTATTAACTTATGGTCGTATTGAGTTCAATTTCACAGAATATAAATGAAAAATGATCAATTTCAAATATGAAATTTAAGTAGGAAGATGAAGTCGATGCTTGATCGCCTGGCCGGCGCTTGCGGTCGTCCGGGGCGTTACATATGGCTTGCTGTCGATGACGCCGAGTAGCGCGGTCATCCGAAGGATACACGACATGATTTTCATACCACATGGCTGCCGGTCTACCGCCCGTCGCCTCGGGCCCGTTCAATCTAAGTGAGTGATGTATGGGATGTGGAATCCGGCAAGGGTTTCACCATTTCGAGATGCTGGTCAACCGGAGTCGGAACACAATTTCTTCGGACGACAAATCGACTCGCTGGGTTTTTCTTATAACAGAATCGCTGAGCGCAGCGGCGGAGCTGTAGTGCGAGCATTGGGTTCATATGAACCCAATAAAATTAGTAAGATCCTTCATTAATCTAATTCTTGTCACTATAAACAACAAACTGAACCCAATGGATTTTTGCACCAGCTTCGCCACTGGCTGCGCGTGTTGCTGCTCAACGAACGTGACACCGGACACGACCACTAGTGCACGTGCTTGCACAGCTGAACCAATTTGCCCATTTAAAAAAAGGCCAAACGAATTTCCCCATGCTCTGTGGCTGATCTGTGTGCGTGGAAAAGGACTTAGCACGTGAGGCACCCAACAGCGAAACCCGGGGAATAGGAGTGTTTCGTCCGTCCGTGCAAGGCGCGGCAGAGGCGAAAGCCAAATGTAGTCCGTACACTCATCGGCAATATTTTCCTACGTGTTTATTTTTTATTGGTGGGGATGGCAGAGCAACCTCAGGCTTTGAATAGCCCTACGGTTAGTTCTCTTAGAGATATGGAGTAGTTGTGAACCTGCATAACCATTTTGGGACTTTGGGGGACTTCCCCCTTTTCCCTCCCACCGCTCTGCTCTAGAGTAGCTCCCGTTGAGAGTCCCCCGTGAGGCCCCGGCGAGCACCTGCTCGTTCTTCGGCGGCGCTGCCGGCCGGAGTCGAGGGGGTTGCGACGCGCGGGATGTACAGAGTAGGTATAGGTTTAGTTCTAGTTTAGTTTGTTGCCTAGGTGCTAGATTTGACCTTCTGTCGTCGAGGTGGAGCTCGCTTCCTCATCCGAGCAGAGTAAGCAAGCTGTTCGTCACCTATCCTTCTTCGCTCGAGCTCCAGAGGTTGGAGACGGGAGAGATGATCGTTGGCGCTGCCTCTTATCCCCATAAGCTCGAAGGCTGGATTCCAAGTCTTGGAGTTCATCACCGCTTTGCTGCAAAGCTTTGGTCTGAAGCCAGATCCATTCTTCTGTTCGGCCATGGAGGCGAGAGGAAGAAGGGATGCTGCGCCTCGGATTCTTCGTTTGCAGGGATGCGTCTACTCTTCAAGCTGCATCTCCGTTCGAATCAAGCTAAGTCCAAGATGGACTTCGCCAATCTTGGCCGGCATGGCGGCCCATATCCCTCCTCCGCGGCGGCGGAGGTCAACCGAGCAGGTCATCGGAGCTCGCTGCTCAGAAGGAAGCAAGTGGTGCGTCCCCGCTTCCTTCCCGACAGCCGGTGGCGACTGCTCCTCGCCGGTTCTGGAGAGTCCTCGAGCGTATCGCTCTCGAACCTCGACATCTGCGTCTGGAGGTCGCCGGCGACGGGCGGTGAAGAAGACCAGGGTCTTGATTGCTTTTTAATTTTTTGCCCTAGGGTCTTGGATGTAAGAGATCTGGCCTTATCCTCGAATTTGCAGGTCCTTAGTGCAAGAGTTGTAAAACGGCCAGCTTCTTTTTGTACTCACCCCCATGATCTTTAATGAAAGCAGCAACCAGGTCCTTAGGGACCTACTCTTGTTCAAAAAAAAAGAGTAGTTGTGAACCCTTTTCTTATGCCATGTATTCCTTTCCTAAGATCAGATCAAGGGCAACAACAGTTCTGGCTCATCTCGATCTGCATCTCGATGTTTGTTTTTGTTTCTAGGTTCGAGGCATCCGAGGTCTCTTCAAACTGGGTGACCATTAATTATTTGTAAGAGCATCTCCACTCGTGTCCCTAGTACGCGTCCCGGCCGGCGTCCGGAGCGACACTTTGAGACTCGTCTCGGCGCCCCCAACCAAAACTTCCAAAGTATTTTTTTCCTAAATTTTTTAATTTTGCAAATATAAAAATAATAAAGTGTTACATAATTATGTTTTTTGGCTATAATTTAAAGGTTTGGCATTACAAAATCTTACCAATTTGTCACGCGCTAGTGTCAATCGATGTTGACGACGTCGTTGGAGCCGAGGAATCCTGGATCGAGGGTGTAGCCGTGGAAGTCGTCGCCGACGGGCTCGGCGCCCTGGGTGTCGCCGGCTAGGTGAAGATTAATTATTTGTAACTTCCCATCCAGCAATCCAACCCCAAGTGCTGCTAAAGCTGAGTTGATCAGAACGAATCAAATGCACTACTATTAATATTATCGACCACATATGGATTCGAATAAATTTATTGGTGGCGAAAGTACATATATATACATAGCACTGAACAAGGATTCAAATACAGTTTCTAACTATGCAATTTCTATTGCAATTGATACATGGATTTCGGTCAAATTATTTGTCAAACATAAAACAAGAAAAACAAGAACACCAAGTGTGTTACGACGGAAAGTGTACTACAGTACTACTCCCTCCGTTCCAAAATAGATGACTTCTATTTGTCCAAACATGTATGCATGTAGACATGTTTTAGTACCTACATAGATGCATGTTTGAACAAATAGAAGTCATCTATTTTGGAACGGAGGGAGTATATCGCATACAAAAATGCACCTAGACTAACACGCGGGTAGGGTGGCGCCCCGGGTCAAGGTGACCAAGTTAACCCCATGGGACTTCAAGTTTCAAAATAAATAAATAAATAGACTAATGGCGCTCTGCTCTATGTTCAAAACAACTCAAATATAAGGTTTATCTATTTACAAAATATTGAATAACCATCCAATAGTTTCTACAATGAATAAAGTAGTGAAATATTCTAAAACAGTCACAACGATTTTGATGCATGGCAGAAGAACTAAGTAAGCCCCAAACTACCAAGTTCCTTTTGTCGGCCTATAATATTCCATTTTCTTTGTATAAAAGGTGCTTTTTAGACTTAAAAGTTTCCATCAAGGTGATATCGGACATAAGCGGGCACATTACGCATCTTGTAGACAAGATGCTTAGAACAGTGATGCAGAAAATAAAATAAAAAAATTAGCACGATACAAGTCCAAGAAAATATTGTAAAAACGCCTAAGATTTTGGATATCTTGGAGGGCTACTCTTTAGACTATGTCAGAAATACACTAGTATGGTTCTTTCATTTATAATCTTGATTTTCTGCGCGTCATTATCACTAGGCCATGCCACAACACGATTCTAAAATTTCAGTTCGCACCTCAATAGCTGCAATATGTTAGGTTTGTATCTCATTACCCGGGATATCTTCATGTTGCATCTCAACGGCAGAATTAACTTCAGTTTGTACCTCAACAACTAGAATCGTAGGTTGCACCAAACCATCCAAAAGTGGCTCATTTTGCAACACAATATCCAAAAGTTGCTCGTTTTGCAAGACAACATCCAAAAATGGCTCATTTTGCCACATACCATCAAAATATGCCTCATTTTGTACCACAACACCCAAAACATGTTTAGTACGCATTATTTCATCAGAACTAAATAAGATCTGTAGACTTCTCTTTTTTTCTTGAGTCCTTGAGTCTTAGCTTTTTTCATTGGCCAGCAATCTTCAACAATAAGGGCTAAAATACACGCTAACTTATTACATGTAAGGGGAGAACAAGCATGTCATTTTGTTAGTAAGTTACATAAGCAGGCAAATAAAAAACAACATAAACATGAACATAATTTGGCCTTTGAGAAGTTTAATGCATTTGGTATATCCAACTCGGTGCCCTAGTTTCTCGCACATTATGCTACCATTTTGGGACCTTTTACGTTTTGCGTCTCTTTTTCCCTTCTTACTACTACCACATTTATCATACCATGCCTTTAATATACTCTGTTTTGGCCAGGCAACCTTTATTTTTGTTAGGGTTGTTGAAGATATGTCCTACGGACAATAGTATCAGTTATTATTATATCTCCAAGTTCATTATTAAGTTTATATCTTCGTGCTATAACCGCTATGGTAATTGAAAAGTGAGTACTTAAAGGAAAACGTATGTGCGGGTGTGAGGATGTGAAAAAGTATAGCAACCATGATGGTTTATAAAGTATAGCAACCATGATGGTAACTTAAAGAGTTCATAATCTTGTCTGTAAGATTAGCTTATGTATTGTGAGATGGTCACATTTTCCTAATCATGAAACTTTGTAAAGTCTAGCAACCATGATGGTTTATTGTTAGAGTAACAATGCTACTAAATCGATCCAAGTATATGATCTTTCTCAGAGACAAACTATTGTGCTATGATTTAGCAAAGTGAGTATGAACTTTTCATTGGCAAAGATTCCTATACTATGATAATATCTAGTGACCGCATGTTCGACAGTTATGTTTTGAATGTCTTTAACCATCCACCGTAACAAGATATTGTACTCTTGACTTTTGGATATGACCCATGCTGTGTAATAGAATTGATATCGTTCAGAAATAGTACTTAACTTCTCCAGAGGCTAGAGAGATGCATCCTCTAGGCACTCTCAATATTACCGATGTCAACCAATTGTCTTATCAGACGTAGTGTGATTTATCTTAAGCCCATCATATATATGTAAAACAAAAGAGAGCGATATTTGTACGAGTTTTGTATGTGTTCTGATCAAAATGTTTGATCATACTAGAGCACATTGTCTGACCTCTTGGTATCGTTGGTATCACGTAGTTGAGGGGATAATTGTAATGAGTAATTTGAAGGTCCCCTCGTCTTTCATGAACAGGCAAGAGCCATAATGGGCATCCATGGTTCCGTTGGATGTTATTGTTTGGTAAGTTCCTGAACATGTCCATGTATTGTAGAACATTTACGACTCATATGCTTAAGTTGTGTAAACCTTTGATTGACAATTTTAATGGTATTACAAGTGGTTTTGAGAATGATTGAATTCATTCTGATGTCACAAGAACAATCCCAGAGTCATTCGAGGTAGTTTGGTAAAGTTATTATGAGAGATAAATAATGTCGAGAGAGGGCAAGAATTATTTCGGATAGATACAAAGGAGATGAGATGTCCCGAGATGTTACAAATATGTTTATAACATCAATGAATAAGGTCGATGATTTTACTTATAGGGTATATAGGGTTCCAAAAGAGTTCCGGAGAAAACCCTAAAGGGGGGAGTGGAGGAGCGGGTAGAAATACCCCAGAGTTGCGTCCCAATATTGGATGGCTTCCATGTGGGCTTAGAGCCACATAGAAGTCACAACACCACTCCAAAAACATTCCTTGTTTGATTTTGGAGAGAAAAGAAAAGGCCAAAGCTGAAAGGAACTAATAAGGAAGGAAAAACCCGGGAAGGGAGAGGACTCCCAACATTGGGCGTCCAATCCGAGATGGGATAGGGGAGGGATGCGGCCAGACTTGGATGACTCCCAAACTGACCTTAAAAATGGAAGGTTCCTCTGCATCACACTATATATACCCACCCCCTCCTCTCATTGAAAGACACAACAATCAACCTTTGTGCCCACTGTCTCTTTCTAGTAAAATTAGAGCTTATTCTGATTAGATTTTTTAGGTGTCCTCTCCCAATTAAAGCTAGATCTAATCTCTACTTATCTCTCATGGGTTGATAATACACGTCTCAAATAGGTATAATATAGGTGATTAGCTCTACCACCAAAGCTATGCAGAAATGTTGTGCTCTCTTCCTTAGTGTCGAGTTCTGTACGGTGGAGCGCTGGTGCGTAGATGCAAGTGGATGTGTGGATAGTATAAGAGGGATTACACAGGTGATACTTTACGAGGAAGCTAGGGACATCCTTATAGTTAAGCCTAGCTATGAGGATCTACGATAGTTTAGAATCTTCTATGAATAAATCGATCTTCCGGTGCGAGTATCCGTACGTACTAGATCACCACATGTATGGGCATACTTTGTTATATTCATAATAGATCTTGGTGGTTACGTTCGACACAAAATTTTAATTTTTTTTAACGTACACCAGTAGTCGTATCAGAGCACGCTATGCGTACGATCTCATCTAGAGCATGATTTTTTGAGTAATTTAAATTAACTACACTATAAGAGTTGGTTGCTCGCTACGTCACATCATATCATATAGTGCATTGAGTGGTCTCTAGGTTGTTATCGAAAATCAAACGAATGCATACGCGAGGAGATATTATCGCGACTGCTCTAATCGTGAGCCAGCAGACGTGTTGCCAATATTCAATCACACACTTGCCACGAATCCAAACTCCACTTGATCCAGAAAACACCTGAGCATCGAACTTCCAACGCAAGTGCACCAAGTTGTAGTGGTGCAAGACATTAGCTCTGTTGTAATATTGATGCCTACCTCTCACCTAGGGGCATCTCCAGAAAAGCAAGGACCCTGTGCAGGATTCACAAACTAGTGGAAAACAGGCTATCAATACTGGTTCCAGAGGGCAATTAGTATCGGTTAGAAAACCGAGAAATAATTAATCGGCACTAAAGGTCCACCAGCATTTAGTACCGGTTCCTTACGGACCGGTAATGAAAGAGCCTTCACGTGGCCCAGGAGGAGCCCACGGGGCTCGATACCTTTGGTACCGGTTCGTAATAAGAACCGTTACTAAATGATAGTCTTCTTTTACTCCTTTTTCGATTTTTTCCGAAAAGAATCCATTTTATTTCTATTGTTTAACCACTTAAACTCACATTTATCACTAAGCATTCTTAATTTCAACGCAAATTACTCCCTTCTACTCAAAGTTTTAAATAGCAGGCTATAGCCAGGCTATAGCCTTCCGAGATGCTCGGGGCTACAGCTAGAGCCTTCAGAGGCTATATGGAGAATAGCCACTAATAGCCCGGCTGTATGGATATAGCCCGGATATAGCCTCTTAGCCCGGCTATATCCCGTCTAAGGGACCAAAAATTTTGGACCAAAATTTGTCACCTCCATTAATTTCGGAGCCCAAATCAATCACCATTGGTTGTTTAATTGCTGTTGTGAGGTGCGAGTGCGATACATAGTGGCCTGGTTTCAGAACTGCTGAACTGTGTTATGAATAGTTCTTATTTAAACTTCTGATTGTTCGTTCATCTTATATGATTATGTTATTACGTTATGCGTTTGCGAATAATATTATATAAACGATTATATGTTGTCTAAATTTTACCATTTTTTTCAATATTCTGGTTATAGCCCGGCTATAGCCTTTCGTAGCTTCTGAAATCGTCGGGGCTATTTGCAATAGCCCGCTATTTTAAACTTTGCTTCTACTATCACTTCCCACATAAGTCACCCATCCTCACACTACTCCAGCACTAGCACGCTTAACTTATTAATTCATTTCCTATCCGCTACCTACATACAAGAGATACTTACCTGACAAAAGTATCCTATCGATCCTATTAAGCCAGGGACTATGATGTCAGACACATTTATTTTATGAATCAAAATAATTATTTAAATAAAAAGAAATTAATCATTAATATTATTTTGAATTAAAATATTCTAAAATGCAAATAATAATTAACTTATTTGCCCTTTTTCCATTTAATATTGAATAATTCATATATGCAAATACGTAAATTGAAATTTGACAAATCGTATGTCTAAATCGATTAGACAAATTAGAGAAATCCAAATATGACATCCATAACCCAACTCTTGATAAATTTCCCTCATGTTTGTCTGATCTAGTACTTTCAAGCTATAATTAATGAAACTCGCTAGAGAGAAGTTGGTACCGGTGAACTAGGTCACATCCCGAAGTGCATTGTATGTCATCCAAAACCCATAGCACATTTGTACACACATGTTATGGAACCCCCTATCTTGTGGTGGGATCCCAACGTCGGAGTTCCTCTCCGATGAAAGACTAGGCCCGTTGTAGAAAAACCACGCTTATACGAATAAAGCTTGTCCATTACATAGATCAAAATGAAATATTGCTCGCATCATATTTAAACATGAACTTAAATATAGATACATATAAAAGTACTCTCCAGATCACATCACAGGAGACCCGCACTACTACATCATAGAGAGATCACAGGATCGCCCCCCGAGCACTACACATCATAGAGATATATATAAATTACTATACATAATAGAGATCACAGGATCTACCCACAAGCACTACACATCATAAAGATATATAAAAAGTGTGTTCGCCCACGTAAACACACTAGTAGTCGTCTGAATCATCATCATCATCATCAACTGCTGGTGTTGCCGGTACAAGGTGATGCTGCCCATAGTTGATGACTCGAATAATGCGGTACAACTCTTATGCAACGTAAGAATCTATGGCGGCATACTTAATGTTCTTCGTGAAGTGGGGTCGTCTCCTACTCATGTGGTTCTCGATCTTGGTCTTCATATCAGTGTAGTAGTCGTTGATCAAATCGACTGCCATATGAACCATTAAAGTCCTATCATGCCGAGGCCTGAATATCTCCTAAATATCAATCTTGTAGGTAGCCGGTATCTCAATATTGAAACTTTTCCTCAGGTTTATCTTGTTATTGTTTATATCAATGCTAACAAAACGAATTTCGTTGCGGCAAAGAAAGTCATGAGAGCTGGACACTTTTTGTTACTACTTCAACAACAAATTAGAATAGAACAAGTTGTTAATTAAGAATCATAATAATAACCTACTGATTAAATATATATGCCAATATGCATAAAGGAAAAATTAATTCACTAATAAATACAAATTGATCTATCACATCGAATTCAAATGGGAAACCTATGCAATTTGTGCAACATAGAACAATTTGCTACCCTATGCAATTTGTATCACATATAACAATTTGCTAGTATGTCCTAAATTAACTATGTCTTCTATGTTCTTACATGGATTTGCCAATATGCAACAAGCCACCATGCATGAACTATATATCATAATAAACCTATGCAATTTTAATCATAATAAACCAATGCAATTTTCATCATATTCATCATAATAAACCAATGCAATTTTCATCATAATAAACCTATGCAATTTTCTATATATCACGCGCATATATGATTCAAATATGATTCAAATGTGGATCGGATATATGATTCTATGTCACGGATATATGATTCAAATAGGGATCGGACATGTTCTATCCTATGCAATTTTCATCATAATAAACCTATGAATGGATCAAGCCCCAAAACGTACCTTGCCCATTGGAAGAACAAGACATCCTTTTTGAAGCAAAATTGGATGACCGCAACCTCCTTCGCATTGCACGTGTACTCAAGATCAAGCCCAATGATCTTCTCGTGTTCCTTCGCCCTTTCAACCCATCCTTCAAATGTGGCAAGATAACCCGGCATCTTGGCACTCTCGTTGGTGTAGACGACGGTAAGCACGTTCGTGCCATGTACACGAACAGTCTCTGTGCGAGTGATTGGTTGATCCATGGTGGATTATGGGAAGAAGAGAGGGAGAAGAGAGAGGAGGAGAGGGAGGAAACAGAGAAACATAGAGGAATGCCGACGTGCACCGTAGCAGTTCGCGAACTCATAAGCGCGGGATGCAAAACGTTTCGACCCTTTGGTACCGGTTGGTGGGTAAAACAGGTACCAAAGGCGCTCGCGCCAGGCGAAAGGTTGCCACGCCCCTTTGCCACACCCCTTTGGTACCGGTTGGTGGCTAAAACCGGTACCAAAGGTGCTCGCACCAGGCGAACAGTTTTCACACCCCTTTGGTACCGGTTTTTGCCACCAACCGGTACTAAAGGGGTGTGGCAAACCGATATTAGCCTTGCCCAATGCCCTCCCCGTTCGAACCGGTACAAGACACAAATTTGTACCGGTTTGTAACTGAACATGTACTATAGGTAAAATCCTTTGGCCCATTTTCCACTAGTAATATTTCACAAATTTTAAATAACTATTAGGCCCTGTTTACCGGGTACCAAAGGGGATTGAGGATTGGAGGAGATCTGGATAAATTTTTGTAAACATTCACAATCTGATCATAACATCAGAATTCATCATATCACATTAAACACAACAGTTAGCGGCAATTATATCATCAAACATAGCTCCCTCCCTCTTTTTTCTATCGCATGTAATATATGGGCGAAGAGCCAGCAAGAGGAAACAAAGGAGAGAGACAAATAGCCCTAGATCATCATAGTCCCACCAATGGCCACGTGAGGGGACCGTGAGCCTGGTCGGGAACCCCTTCATGCAGGCTTTAGCCGTCATGGCTTGCTTTGGGGAGTTTGATTTTTTGCGATTTTTTAGGAATATTTCTCAGGACTTCCCTTTCAATAAAATTTGGAATGCAAAAATAATAGAAAACAGATGCTAGGACTTGGCTAATGGCTTGTTTTATCTTTAATATATATTAAGTAATACCGACTAAACTAATATTTTAGTAACACACCTGAACTAGTAACGCCTCTTCTCGTTAAGCTGCAAGCCCTTAAAGGACTCATCGATGGCGACTACAGAAGCGTGAGGAGCGATTCCACTGCCTCAGCCACGGCGCAGTCATCCAAAATGGACATAAGCAACCAAAGGGGGGTGTTTTACAAGAGCGTGTAACTAGCTAAATCCCAATCCCAAGAGCTTATTTAGACCGTCGACATAGCAAAAAAGCCGTCGGCAAGGCTCCCCAACGAGCAACCTGAGGACGCCATGTGTCATCAAAGGCCGTCGACATACCACCCATCCGCGAGCTATGGGATGGAGCCACGTGGCGGAGTTGGGCTGTCAGCGTAGATCTATGCCTACGTCTTTTTTGGATGTATGCCGATGAAGTAGTTGACGACGGTGTTTTACCATCGGCATGGCTATATGTCAACGGCTTTTGGGCCTAAGCCGACGGTTCGTGGTCGTCGGCATATATCATGTTTCATGTAGTGCGTCTTCCTCAACTTCGACTTCAAGGAGGATGTAAGCCTAGAACCACGGCTGGTACCAACACGTTGGGGTGGAAACCAGCAGTTTTAGAGGCTCTCACAAGTTAGTTGGCCGGTTCACCCAGTATCTCTAAGAGATCTATGCGCAGGGGTATTGGAGCCCTCTCCTTGCTCCATTCGTTCGTGCCAATAATAGCTTAACACCCGGGAAAACGTGCTTGGTCAACTGAACTATCCGGACTAGAAACGTGCTTGCTTTTTCATGGCTGCTCCTGCACACAACACATCCCATAGTTTTTTTTCCTGCTTAGCTGGACCCCCTCGACACTGCAACGATTATATCTTGATGCCAAAGAGGTTGGAGACGTGTTGCCGCAGGGTGTGTGAGTAGGAGCACGTCGTCTCGGATCCGGGAGCTGGTGGACTTGATCACGGTGACATGCATTTGCCATGCTTCCCGACCTAGGCCTCCACCTGCGGGTCGTCGCGGACTCCGGCAAGGAAGACGACGTCCGAGTCGACGCGGAAGGAGACGATCTCCGCGGCGGGGTCTGGGACTTACTACCAGATGATGCTCTGAGCTCGACCGTCTGCACCATGAGCGTGCCGTCACATATGGCGGCATACATGCCGCGGAGGAGCCGAATCCCTATGACGAGCATGGAGCCGTGGATAGTGAAGAAATCATGATGTCCCAGTCGAGGGAACTGCTGCGGAGGCAGCACTAGAGGACGAGGAGTGTGAGGACAACGAGTTTTTGGAGCGTGTCGGCGACGAGGAAGAGGAGATCAATGTTAAAGGGGTCAATGGAGGAGATGAAGTGGAACTGGAAGGAGAGGAGCGGGCCGGTCAGGAGAACGACGAAGCGGTTGGTCCCCGAGCACTGGTCCGGAGTGAAGATCCGCCACAGATGAATTCATAAGCGAGCGTCATGGCCACGTAGAGCAGCACCACAGTGTTGAACACGCGGTGCAGGTTCGCCGTCGTGATTATCTCGGAATGCAGATCAAGAAACAGGGCGTGGTCAAGGTGCGTTGCTCAGCCCGTCAAAAAGAAGTGTTCGTTTGTCAAATAAGACAAGGGAAAGAGTCGGAGCAGGAGCAAACTCTGCTTGGTTAAGAAGGAGAAGCAGAAAGTGAAAGATGTCGGAATTAAAGGATGGGAGGAGGGAGACGCAGAAGAGGCAAATGGCGCTGGAGAGAGGCCAAGGAGGAGGGCGCAGGTTTGCTTTATGCAAGAGCCAGCTATAACACAGGCTCCTAGCTAGTCAACTTGTGAGAGTGGGAGATGGACCATGCCTTAATAAATTAACATATTTCTCAAGCTAACTATTGTACATGTTGGCTATATAGTTGGTTATGAATGACATGTATAGTCGGCTGTTGGCTACATTATTGAACTTGCGCTTAGAAAAAACAGCGTGGCAAGACGCGCTAGGTCCATCTAGTTCAATACTAGTATATCGTACTATACCAATTTTGAAGATAAGCACAGAACAAGTTGTTGTACGTCCGCTGTTATCAAACCTCTTGTTATTCAACCCTCAAAACGAACTCATCTAAAAATAAAAACCCTGGAAACAAACTGCCGGCTCACGTGCATGCGTCGTCTACAAGGCTTAACTGAAAGCATTCTGTCAAAAAAAAAAACTGAAAGCAAAACAACAGACCCTGCGAGGAGTACTAGGCTTCCAGCTGTGACCTCTCCACCTGAGCTGCGAAACGAAGCATTGCGCGCGGCGGCAGCACAACCGGCACGCGAACTGCATCCTCGCCGTCCCGATTCCTACCGGCGATGAAGCAGCTCCAGCCGTATACGATGTTAAACTCAATGTAATCCGGATATATACGTATTGGAGTAGTACTCCACCGTATATGTCTGTGCCTTGTACACCACGTAGGGGGTTATTCTCTACCCATATAAACATGCAACCGATGGCCCTAACGGGCACGCATCGTTCTCCTATCGTCAATATGGTATCAGAGCCAAAACCTTCCTCGACAACCTAAGCTGCCGAAAACCCTAGCCGCCGCCGCCGTGATCCCATCTCCGGCCGCCGCCCACACACATACAAACCCACACCCGAAAATCAGCCGCCGCCGTGATCCTCTCTACGGTCGCTGCCCTCAAACCAAACCCTACAAACACATCCTGCCGCCGTGATCTCACCTTCCGGCTGCCCAAAACCACACCAAAACCTACAAACCACATCCGCCGCCGCCGTGATCTTCGACATCCGGCCGCCGCTTCCAAACCAAAAACCACAAACACCGCGCCGAGGATCGTTTTCTTCGTCGTCATGTCGAGCTCTGGAGTCACCATGTCGTCTGTCGCATCTGCGCTTGGTTCTCCACCCTCGCAAAAGCTGACTCGCGCCAACTTCCTCTTCTGGAAGACCCTTGTCTTCCCTGCTCTCCGTGGCGCGCAAGTTACTGGACTTCTGGATGGCTCCGATCGGTGCCCTGCTGCAACAATTGAGACAGAAGACGCAGAAAAGAGGAAGACCACATCCGTAAATCCGGAGTACTCAGCGTGGATTGCTCGCGATCAAGCTGTGTTGAGCTATCTGCTAAACTCGTTATCCCCCGAGATTCTGGCACATGTTGTTGGGCTCGAAACGACTGAATCAGTCTGGTCCGTCATTGTGTCTATGTTCTCTACCCAATCTCTGTCGAAAGTGAATCATCTTCGCACTGCCCTCACCAGTACAAAGAAAGGAGCCCTGACTGCAGCTCAGTACTTCTCCAAGATGAAGAGCTACGGTTCTGAACTGATGGCACTCGGGAAGCAAATAGATGACAGTGAGTTGGTGGGATATATACTGAATGGCCTCGATGGCTCCTATAACAATGTTGTTGCTGCAGTACACGGTAATCCGCTGACCACCCTAGATGAGCTTTACGATCAAATCTGTGCCCATGATCTCCGTCAGAATATGCTCCAAGAATCTGGTGATGCCTTCACTTCCTCGGCCAACCTGGCAAGGCGTGGCAACAATCGTGGTGGTGGCGACCGCGGTGACCGCGGTGACCGCGGCAGGCAAGATGATCGCGGCTTCTCTCGCCGTGATGATGACCGCGGCAATTATCGCCGTGAGGATGACCGTGGCTACTCTCGCCGCGATGATGATCGTGGTGGAGATCGTGGCTTCACTCGCAGAGGAGATGATGATCGTGGGTACACTCGCCGTGATGATTCCCGTGGCAGTGATACACGTGGCTATCGTCGTGATGATGGGCCAAGGCGCCGTGAGGACCAGCGTGACTCTCGCCGTGATGATCGTGACAGTGGTCGTCGCCGCATACACCGTGTACCCACCCCTTATGAGGATATTACATGTCAGATATGCAAAATCCATGGGCACTCCGCAGGAAATTGTTGGTGGCGTGATCGTCGCCGGGATGATTCTGATGATGATGACCGTCACCATGATCGCAAGGAAAGAACAGCAAATATAGCCTCTTATGGTGTTGATACCAACTGGTATCCAGATACTGGTGCTACTGATCACATTACTGGGCAATTGAGCAAATTATCCACACATGAGAAGTACAGAGGGCAAGAAAACGTCCACACTGCAAATGGTCATGGTATGCAAATCTCTCATGTTGGTCATTCAGTCTTGCACATCCCTAATAGTTCCCTTCATCTAAATAATGTCTTGCATGTTCCTAGTTCCTCTAAAAATCTTTTATCTGTTCATAAACTCACACTAGACAATGATGTCTTTGTTGAATTTCATCCTTTCTTCTTTTTGATTAAGGATCAGGCCACCAGGGAGACTCTGTTTCAAGGTCCATGTCGTGATGGACTTTATCCTCTCATGCCCTTGTCTACTGGATCCTCCAAGCAAGCCTTTCTTACAATAAAGCCGTCGTCTTCTACATGGCATCGTCGTCTAGGACATCCCTCTTCGTTTGTGGTAAAACAAGTTCTTAGGAAACATGATCTTCCATACTCTCCAGAAATAAATCCCTATGTATGTGATGCTTGTCAACTTGGCAAAAGTCACCAGTTGCCATACCCTATTTCCACTAGTGTCTCTACTGTTCCTCTAGAACAAGTATTCTCTGATGTATGGGGTCCAGCACCTGTTTCAGTTGGCAAACATTGTTATTATGTGAGTTTTATAGATGATTTCAGTAAATTCACTTGGATATATTTGCTGAAAAACCGTGGTGAAGTTTATCAAGTCTTTCTTAATTTTCAGCAACTTGTTGAACGCAAATTTGATAGAAAGATTAAAACAATGCAAACTGATTGGGGAGGTGAATATGAAAAACTCCACAGTTTCTTTCAAAAAGTTGGCATCACTCATCATGTTTCATGTCCTCATGCTCATCAACAAAACGGTTCTGCTGAACGCAAACACCGTCATATTGTTGAAGTTGGCTTGTCTTTACTTGCTAACGCTTCTATGCCACTGAAATTTTGGGATGAAGCATTCCTTACAGCCACGTTTCTCATAAACCTACTCCCTAGTAAAGTTATCAATTTTGACACACCAGTTGAACGTCTTCTTCATACAAAACCCAATTATGACTCTCTTCGTATTTTTGGGTGTGCTTGTTGGCCAAATCTTCGTCCTTACAACACACGAAAACTTGCTTTCCGCTCCACTCGATGTGTTTTCCTTGGCTATAGTCCACTTCATAAAGGCGTCAAGTGTTTAGATCCCTCAACTGGTCGTGTCTACATATCTAGGGATGTAGTCTTTGATGAAAATGTTTTTCCCTTTGCTTCCTTGCACCCTAATGCAGGTAAGCGTCTTCGTGCGGAAATTCTACTCCTACCACAAAATTCTTCTTCATTGCCTCCAACTAGTAGGGATGCTCAAACTGATGATTGCATGCATTTGCCTATTATTCCCATTGTTACTAATAATGCTCAGGAAATCATGGACCAAGCAACACAGGAAGATGCTACCTCGAATTCTGAAGGCAGCGCCGAAAATTCGAGCCAATTTGATGCAGAAACGGACTCAAACGAGCAAGATCAAGGTTCACCGCTACGTGACAATCATGGCACGGAATCTGGAGATGATTCCCGATCCGCATCGGATCACGTGCCTCCTGATCCCCATGCAGATTCGCCTCGGGGCTCGCAGTCCTCCCGTCCCGCGTCGCCTGCTGTCCACTCCCCCGACAAACACCTGCGGGCCGACCGCACCTCCGACCAAGCCGCGCGTGCGCCTGACGGCACGCCTGCTGCGGGTGGCAGCACGCGTCATCTCGACGCGCTGGACGAATCTGAAGCTGCCACGTCGCCCTCTGCTGGACGCGCAGGGGAGGGATCTTCTGCGCCGTTCTCTCCCGCGCCCTCTCCTGTGCCTTCTTCGCCCGAAAATGAAAATTCCGGATCTTCTACATCCGATGACTCCGCAGATGAAGCTCCTGTTGGACCTCGCACTCGCCTCCAACAAGGTATTGTTAACAAGAAAAAAATTACCGATGGAACTATTCGCTATGAGGTCAAACGTGGCCGTATTCGGTACGGTCTTCTTACATCTACAGGTGAACCTCAATCACTTGCCGAAGCCCTGGATCATACTGAATGGAGACAAGCAATGCAAGAGGAACATGATGCTCTTATGCATAATCACACGTGGCATCTAGTACCACCTAATTTCAAGAAAAATGTCATTGATTGTAAATGGGTTTATCGTATCAAGCGCAAATCTGATGGAAGCATTGATCGCTATAAAGCTCGTCTTGTTGCCAAGGGTTTCAAGCAAAGGTATGGAATTGACTATGAAGATACTTTTAGCCCTGTAGTCAAAGCAGCCACCATCAGAACTGTTCTGGCAATTTCAGTCTCTCGTGGATGGCACTTAAGGCAGCTTGATGTTAAGAACGCGTTTTTACATGGTGTTCTTGAGGAAGAGGTCTATATGAAACAACCACCTGGTTTTGAAGATCCACATAATCCTCATCATATTTGCAGACTTGATAAGGCATTATATGGATTAAAACAGGCCCCCAGAGCATGGTTTTCTAGATTGAGCTCTAAACTTCATGATCTTGGATTTATTTCCTCTCAAGCTGATACATCTTTATTCCTCTATCACACTCCTGATGTTACTATATATCTGCTTATCTATGTTGATGATATTATAGTGGCCAGTTCTTCTGATGCAGCTATTACAATTTTAGTTCAGAATCTCAATGCTCATTTTGCTATTAAGGACCTTGGAGATTTGCACTTCTTTCTAGGGATTGAAGTCAAGCATTTTTCTGATGGATTGATACTCACGCAAGAGAAGTATGCTTCGGATTTATTGTCCAAAGTTGGCCTTACAAATTGCAAAATTGCTCCTACACCATTGTCTTCCACTGACAAACTCTCCTTGACCGAAGGGGAGCTACTTGATCCAGATGATAGCACTAAATATCGCAGCATAGTTGGTGCTCTTCAATATCTTACATTAACTCGTCCAGATTTATCTTTTTCGGTCAACAAGGTTTGTCAGTATCTTCATGCACCTACTACAACTCATTGGACAGCAGTTAAACGTATTTTGAGATATATCAGTGGTACATTGAAACTTGGTATTACTTTCCAGAAGTCCTCCTCTCTTTTGTTGAGTGCTTTCTCAGATGCAGATTGGGCTGGTTGCCCTGATGATCGACGATCTACAGGAGGTTTTGCTGTATTTGTTGGCCCCAATTTAGTTTCTTGGACTGCTCGTAAACAGCCTACAGTGTCACGTTCTAGTACTGAAGCTGAATATAAAGCGCTTGCAAATGCCACCACTGAGTTAATCTGGGTTGAAGCTCTGTTGAAGGAACTTGGAGTTAAATTGGTAGAAAAACCATGCTTATGGTGTGATAACTTGGGAGCCACATATTTATCTGCAAACCCTGTCTTCCATGCTCGTACCAAACATATTGAGATAGATTTTCACTTTGTTCGTGAAAGGGTGGCTAGCAAACACTTGGAGATCAAATTTATTTCTAGCAGAGATCAGGTTGCTGATGGCTTCACAAAACCACTTCCAGTTGCTGCGCTTCAAGAGTTTCGTCGTAATCTAAACCTTTTGCAATGTTTAGATTAAGGGGGGCTGTTAAACTCAATGTAATCCGGATATATACGTATTGGAGTAGTACTCCACCGTATATGTCTGTGCCTTGTACACCACGTAGGGGGTTATTCCCTACCCATATAAACATGCAACCGATGGCCCTAACGGGCACGCATCGTTCTCCTATCGTCAATATACGAGAGGTTCGACTGGGCCAGCAAACACCGGCTCGCCCCACCCCAGGTCCACGCTGGCCAACCCGAGGCGCCTGGCGTCCGTGACCAGGAACAAGTCGGCCAGACTCATCGTGGCCTCGTCGACGAAGGAGCCAACATATTCCCTTGTCACCGCGGCTTTCGCCAGCCGTACCAGCGCGACGGCGTCGCCCAACGAGCCACGACACAGCGTCTCGCCGTCGATACGCGCCTTGGAGATCACCGCCGCGTTGCCGTAGTATCCCGCGGGGAGGCTCCACATGCGGCCGCCCCTTGAGTTGACGACGATAGCCAGCGGGGCGTCCTCGCCCGGCGGGAGCTCAAGCGCTGCGGTGTGAGCACGCCAGACGAACGCCGTCAGGGTCTCGAAAGTGGTGGCCGTGGCGCCGAGGACTTGTGGATGTAGGCTCTTCTTCATCTCTGCCACGTGCGAGGCGCTGAAATTGAAAGAACGCTTCACCATATCGCCGCCGGAGCCGGCCTGAGCCGGAAGCAGAGGAGGCGGGACGACTTCCAACTCTGTGCGGCGACGCCGTGCCCCCATAGCAGCCTTTATAAGCTCACGGGACCACACTGGCGTGACTGTCATGGACGGGAGTCCGCGAGCGAGCTCGCCGACCGAGTTCATGAACTGCCCGATGCCGATTCCGTCGCACATGGTGTGGCTGAAGCGGATCGCCAATACGAAGCCGCCGCACAAGAGCCGCGTTACCTGATACATTAGGTAGCAACACCCAACAACACACACACACAGATTAGACCTTGCATTGCAAAACCAAAACCAGTCCGGATTTCTTCTTACCTGGATGAGCATCAAGGGAGAGTGGAGCAGGCCGCCAGATCCCTCCACGTCGAAGAGCAGCTAGTCCCAGCAGGGGAATGGCGGCCCGGCGGCCGCCTCCAGCTCCGCCAGACGGACGTCGGCGTCGGCCTGCATGAACAGTACCCCCTCGCCGGTGCAGTCCACCGCCAGCTTCCCACCCTCAATCTCCCTCAGCCGACCTGCCAGCGGGTAGTAGTGTACCAGCGCCTCGCCGAGCGCGCGCCGGATTACGCCGGCCGGATCGACACTTCCCTCCTCTCGCCCACGGTAAAACAGGGCCAACGACATGTTCTTGCGATTGATGTCCATGTCATCCAGGTCCGACAGGGGCTTGGTCTCTCGGGGCGTCGGGGAAGCCGGGCCGACGAGCTCCGCATCCCCCAGGCGCACCGTGTACACCCGCTCATCCGCATCGTAAGTGGAGTATGGCCACTTCTTCCTGCTCCAAAGGACCCTGGACAGAGGTGCCCTCACTCTCCTGACTATGGCTCCCACGCCGAGCATAGCTAGAGCTAGGATGATCCTGAAGCAAAAACTAGTATTCCTACAACATCTTCTTTCCATCGAGAGTAATGTGAACCTATATATATATGCTTGGTGCGTGCTGGGCAGTTAGCTCAATACGCCTCCGCCATGCTGGCGCGCCAGGGGAAAATAATTCTGGGAGACCTAATTTATAAATTCACCACGTGGACCAACTTTAACAATTGTCACGTGACATACATGGCAGTTTAGATTAAAATAAATTGACATTCAAATTTCGTTTTTCGCTGTCATGCGCACACGTGTCAACTGTCGATTGTTGGAGTTGGTCCACGGGTTAAATTTGTAGACCAAGTCTCGTAAAATTATTTTCCACTGCCAGGATGGCTTCCAAAACGTGCCGTAACCGCTGAGATCTGGAATAAGTACTCCCTCCCTTCGGTCACAAATTAGACTTGTTTTTATGTCAAACAAAATAAAGTTTGATTAATTTTATAAGAAAAATGCTAACATACGTAATACTATATTCCATGAAGGATTGATAATATTGCTTTGGCATGACCAATGTTGATATGTTTTCTTCTATCTCTAGTCAAACATTCAAAAGTTTGACTTAACATAAACCTAATATTCTAAATACATCCCCCAAAAAAAAATTGCCGTCACAAACTTCACAATCAATACATTTTCCAATCTATATGTGTTGGGCATCTATAGACGCTATTGTTGTATCTGTCTTGCCATATATATACCTTTATTTCAGAAAATTTAAAACTCTCATATACATTATTGTAATATCAAAACTTCCAGAAGAAAAGAACTTCCAGGGCAACCAGAGCATTCTACTGGAAAATGCGACGCCGCCGAGTATCTCACGATACGCCAAGTGCTAAATCTTGGAATGCTCGGCATACATACAACGATGGTAGCCGAGAGAAGATAAAAAAAAACAATTGACATATATCAAACACTCGGCAGAGACACACGCTCGGCATACATACAACGATGGTAGCCGAGAGAAGACAAAAAAAAAACAATTGACATATATCAAACACTCGGCAGAGACATTGTGTCTCTGCCGAGTGTGCTCTATGTCGAGCACTTGGCATACAGGAAAGACTCGGCAGTGCCCTCCTCTGCCGTGTATATATGCTCTGGAGGAGGCACTCGGCAAACACATCTACGTCGGCAAACACACACTAAACACTCGGCACATATATGTGTCACGTGTCCTATTCCGTGCGAGGCCACCGTGGTCACAACAGGGGCGTCTTTTTGCCGAGGATCCACGGAACGGAGACTCGGCAGTAATCTTGTCTGACATAATGGGTCCATTTTTGCCGAGGGTTCCACTCGGCAAAGAAACGGTGCAAAAAAATTGGTTCGTCCCCCGAGTTTGACACTCAGCAAAAATAAACGGTGTGAAAGGTTGGCCCATTCCCGCTCTTTTGCGAAGTTCTTAGCCGAGTATGGCGGTGGAGATACTCTGTGTAGTACTTGTGTCGAGTGTCTTAGGATTTAGATACTCGGCAAACAGTAGGCATAACCCTGCACCCTCCACTATAAATATCTTCTCTCCACCACAAAAAATACCCGTTTTTGCTCCTGTGTAGCAAAAAAAATTCGTCTAAGAAAACTGAAAAAAATGAGAAAAGCTTGCCGGAGACTCGCCGGAGACCCGTAGCAAAAAAAATTGCTACAATAGCAAAAAGTCGATTTTCGCCGGAGACATGGTCGGGAGGTTCTCGCTCGACAGAGAATCTAATAGCAAAAAAAAAATGCTTATATGGCAAAAATATACACCGATTGTAGCAATGTTTTTCCCTAAAAAAGCAAAAATCCGACATCGCTGGAGATATCACCGAAGTTCTAATAGCAAAAAAATTACAAAAATGTAGCAAAAATTTCTCCCCCTGAGCAGCACCATCTGCCGGCAAGCCCGTGTTCCTTCACGGCAAACGCGCCCCAGCCCCCCGGGAGCCTAGCGTGCAGTAGATGGGCCACCATGACGCCCTACGGCCTCAGAGACCGAGGCTACCTACCGGTCCGTGTGCGCCACCGCCGGATCGAACGGCTCCGGGGCGATCTCGTAGGTGTAGTTGCTCTGGCGCGAGCCTCCCAGGCGCAAGTGGACGGCTGGAAGAGAAGAGGTGGAGGCGTAGGGAGGCGGCCAGGCGGAGGAGTGGGGGAGGCGCCCGCCGGTGGCCAGGCGGAAGAATGGGGGAGGCGCCCGCCGTGGGGAGGTCCCAGAGCAGGTGCGGCCTGTTCAGCCTCCATGGATCCACGCATCCTCTTCGTGTGGTTGGAGAAAAAAGAAGATAAGAATGGGATTAAAGCGTGGTTAGGCCCAGGCAGTGCGGTGGAAACGTGTGCTGTGATAGAAACCGGGGGTTCGTCCCCCGGATGCCTCAGACTAGTCATAGTGGGAAGTATCATACACAAGTATCATGCATATGATACTAGTATATGATACTACCTCTATAGTGCATAGTATCTTATAGTAGTATCATAATCTTATCTTATTTATTATTTTGTAGAATCTCAATGCAAATATGTGTACAAGATTTACATGCAATTAAATTTTCTAGTTTTACGTGTCATGATACGGTATCTACCTATGTTACTCTAACCATCTCTCTCCTCATTAATTACCTGCCACATCATCTTTTTTGTGGGTCCAAGTTGTATGATACCACCTATGATACCACCACTATGACTAGTCTCATAGCGTTTCCCCAACTAAAATCTGTCTGTTTGGCGGGAATTGAAAGCAGCCGCCCTATTCCATTCTCTAGTCAATTTATAAATATTATAGCTGTCAGATTTTTATTGGTTAAAAAAAGTGTATGTTTCTGACTGAGAAAACAGCTAGTCACTCCCAAATAAAAACACTGAAAACAAACTGCCGGAGGATTAACTGAAAGCAAAACAACAGACCCTGCGAGGAGTACTAGGCTTCCAGCTGTGACCTCTCCACCTGAGCTGCGAAACGAAGGATTGCACGCGGCGGCAGCACAACCGGCACGCGAACTGCATCCTCGCCGTCCCGATTCCTACCGGCGATGAAGCAGCTCCAGCCGTATACGAGAGGTTCGACTGGGCCAGCAAACACCGGCTCGCCCCACCCCAGGTCCACGCTGGCCAACCCGAGGCGCCTGGCGTCCGTGACCAGGAACAAGTCGGCCAGACTCATCGTGGCCTCGTCGACGAAGGAGCCAACATATTCCCTTGTCACCGCGGCTTTCGCCAGCCGTACCAGCGCGACGGCGTCACCCAACGAGCCACGACACAGCGTCTCGCCGTCGATACGCGCCTTGGAGATCACCGCCGCGTTGCCGTAGTATCCCGCGGGGAGGCTCCACATGCGGCCGCCCCGTGAGTTGACGACGATAGCCAGCGGGGCGTCCTCGCCCGGCGGGAGCTCAAGCGCTGCGGTGTGAGCACGCCAGACGAACGCCGTCAGGGTCTCGAAAGTGGTGGCCGTGGCGCCGAGGACTTGTGGATGTAGGCTCTTCTTCATCTCTGCCACGTGCGAGGCGCTGAAATTGAAAGAACGCCTCACCATATGGCAGCCGGAGCCGGCCTGAGGCGGAGGCGGAGGCACAGGCAGAACTACTTCCAACTCTGTGCGGCGACGCCGTGCCCCCGTAGCAGCCTTTATAAGCTCACGGGACCACACTGGCGTGACTGTCATGGACGGGAGGCCGCGAGCGAGCTCGCCGACCGAGTTCATGAACTGCCCGATGCCGATTCCGTCGCACATGGTGTGGCTGAAGCGGATCGCCAATACGAAGCCGCCGCACAAGAGCCGCGTTACCTGGATGAGCATCAAGGGAGAGTGGAGCAGGCCGCCAGATCCCTCCACGTCCAAGAGCAGCTGGTCCCAGCAGGGGAATGGCGGCCCGGCGGCCGCCTCCAGCTCCGCCAGACGGACGTCGGCGTCGGCCTGTATGAACAGTACCCCCGCGCCGGTGCAGTCCACCGCCAGCTTCCCACCCTCAATCTCCCTCAGCCGACCTGCCAGCGGGTAGTACCGTGTACACTTTCCCATCCCTATAGGACACAACCTGAACATGTACATCTTGTTGTCTCCCGAAGCCACTATTTCTCCCCTCATCGGCACCAGAAAAAATGGCCACCGGGAACTCACACGGAGGGAACCTTCTCGCAGCCAAGGGCGCATGATATCGTCGACCTCGCGGGATCCAGCCTCCGTTTGCGGCCGACCTCGCCGGATCCGGCCTCCACCGGCAGCCGACCACGCCAAATCCGGCCGTCCCAGGCCGAGCCACCGCTCCTAGTTCTCGCTGCCGAGCTACTGCTAGTTTCTTCTGTATATTTCTCCATGCACGGATCCTGGTTCGCCGCAGAGCTGCTGTCTCTGATAGGATACATGATTGGGTTAGGACTCAGCACCATGGATCCTCCGATCTGTTCTTTTTTCTTGATTCCCGGATTCATTCTTTCTCCTCGTGTATCTGATGGCTATGTAACAGATCTGATTTGGTGTTTTCTTTTAATTTTTATTCAATCTCGACAATGATTCCCGTCTGAAAAGTTCTGTGTGTGCTCACGTATCTCCTGCCTACTCTTTGTATCAGATCTCTCCTTTTTCTTTGAAAACTTTTTTTTTCTTTTTGACAACGTAACAGATCTCTCATTTACAAAGAAATCTAACACATCGTATATATATATATATCACTAGTAAACGTGCACGTGTACACACGTGTAATAATAGTAAATATAAATTAATAAATCATGGAATATGAATAATCTTACTTGTCAAAGTGAATAAAAAACAACAAAATCCTCACATAGATATAATAAATGAAACGTCAAGATAAAATAAAATATATGAGATGAGATTTCAATTCTAGAAAAAATTCTATCCCGACGTGCTTGCTGTCATACAAATTGTCATGTTTTTTTAAGTTCACCTCCTATACATATTATACAATCTGATGAATTTTTGATTAGTTTACTACATATTTAACATAACTAATTTCTATGCACACAACGCGGTTTATCAATTTTATTTCTTTGTACATCCTAAAAGTTATGGCGGAGTATGAGCATGAGACGCCCATCGAGGCGGCGCCTCAGGGTTTCAGCAATTGGCAAACCGACGAACTGAGCTGTGCTCTTGCAGGAGGTATATAAGTTTCCCAAATCCGGAACTGGAGGAACCAGAGCATACCAAACATGAGGTATACAACACATAATGTGTTCCAAGAATTCAAGAGGTTGCGTCTGACACTACCACCTATGGCGTCGGCATCAGAGCCCTGAGGCCGGCCAAAGCGATGGCGGACAGTGCAACCATTCTTGAAACCTCCCTTGTTTTTGGTCTTCTCTCTCATAGGAGTATCTTGGTTGACGAACAGCTGATATATCGGCGGGTCTGGAAGAATCTCAAAATATGTGCTGACCTGCTGCACTTGGAGAACACTGCAAAAAACTTTCATGTCAGGCTGGGGAACGAACACCTAAACAATGCAAGGAAGTTCACAGTTGTGAATGTTGTTCCATTTCCTTTTGATGAAGTCGAAGAGGACTACATGGGGCATCATTGCAGCAGATTCCAAGGTTGCAGAACTCTCAAACAGTTCACTCAAAAATAGTTGATCTACAGTTCTCTTTAGCATGTTCTATCCATCTTGTAATTTGGCTATTTAGAAAATGTTATTACATTAATGATACTTCTGTCATGCGTAAATTACCTAAATAAAGATTAATCAAGGAGAATTGTATGACTTAAAGAATTTGTAGTTGAGTTATCACTTACTTACATTACAAGCTCATCAATTGGATACTGAAAGATTCAGAATTGAAGCTCCAGTGTTTTGAATAAGAACATGCAACTCTACAAGATCGTGGCATACAAATTATTGATGATGCATTTATCCTCGCTTTTAAGCACTGTCTTATTTTCTACATACATGTTCACAAAATAGCATAGTAAAAGATAATTCAGAAGAGCAAGACAATGCTGATCCTAACCTCCCGTTCCAGGTGAATGCAAAAAAGGTATTGGTATTAATGAGCGAGACTCGATTTACTTCCAGTAATAGGATAACACCTTAAATTTCCAATATCATCAAAATCAATTGTCAAAATACAATAAAGTATTATTGTATTGTACATAGTGGTAAGAGCTCTATATATTTGCTCAGTGACGAACATCTCACCTTGAGGAAAAGAAGCACATTGTAACCAAGTCATATGCCAATACAAGGAAAATAATCCAATCAGCAAGTCATTTTTCTAATAGAGTATGACATGGGCTCAATTCTAAAAAAATTATAACGCTGGGTGCAGCCGTGCAGTCAGTTAATCTCACATGGTTGAGTCCATTATGTCTCACTACAACTCTCAAGTGTAACTCCACCTGATGTGAAGAAAACGAAGCATCAACACATCACCAATATTAGGTTCTACCAACTTGCAATAAATAAACTGTATTATCTGTAGAAAAAATCTTTTCCATCGACCCAATTACTTCCCACGTTTTTACTTATTACGTGGTGCAAGTCAAAGACTGCACGATTCAAAGCCTTCTCTTCCTATGTCATGTCAAATAGAGGTCGCAGCATTCAAATTCGACGGGTAGAGTGTGATACCTTCTCTATGCCGTCCAAGCCGAGCACCATGTCGGCGGACATGAGCGCCTTCTTGCTGTTGACGATGCGGCAGAGGTAGTTGTCGAGGCATGAGTTGTCCTTCCCGCTGACGTATCTCTTGGAGAAAACATGTGGATCTGGCCGCCAAACCGGGTGGGAACTTGAAAAACCAGTGGATTGTGACGCTCTCAGCTCCGGACGTCGGAGAGATGGGTTCCAGGGGATCGGATCTCGGCGCGACGCTCAAGGGCGAGGGTGTCGGCGCAGCGGCGGCCGAGCTTGGAGGAGGTGGCGGCGGTTGCCTAGTTCCTAGGTGCGGATCGGGGAGAATTTGGCTGTTGTTATTATGGCGAGGGAGGGACCGTATTTACCGGCACTAAAATATGGACGGCGAGCCGAGCACGCCAGGAAGGCGGCGTTCGGAGTGGTCGAGCGGCGGTTCAAGCCGGCGATCGGAGCGGGCAATGGGGAAATTGATGTGTGTGTCTGTTTTGTGTTCGAACCGTGCGCGGATTTTTTTTCTTCAGGTTTGTGAGGCTTCCGTGGCTGTTAGGCGGTGTGAAAGTGTACATCATTGGGCTAATCTGAATCGTACGATGATAGTAATCCGATGGTTGACGTTATTTTGGATGGAACCCCACTCGGGTTTTTAATATTAGTGGAGATTAGTGGAGATGGAGATAAGAACAGGCTAGAGTATAGCAATAACATGGTAGTTAAGTTAATTTCAAAAAAAAAAACATGGTAGTTAAGTTGTCAATGATACGTTTCTTGCGAATGTATACTTCGATGCTAGGTATTGAAATAAGTTTGCTGCGAGTCAGCATAATATATATGCCCATGGTAATTTTCTCCCACGAATTGGCAGAACCTGGAACATTTTACAGAATATATTATGCAAAGTAAGTTTCTCCGAAGAGATATCCTGGACACATCCAGTCTCCTAAACATTTTGCACAATCTGCAGGTATAAGAAAATTCATGCAAAAAAGAAAATGAATGGGGATACCCGCAAACACATCCAAAATTTTGCATACAGTCCAACCTTAAGCAATGTAAGAATGCTTCATGATTTACCTACAAATCAGAAGACATCAGACTATGAAGGATGGCCATCTTATTGTTTATGTTACCCATGTCTCTAGATTCCAGAATACTATAAACAGAACAAAGCTGAAATCAGAAGGGAAGATCATAACGATAAGAGGACATAAAAAATTGGGACAATTCTGATTAGTGAATCTCGATCCTAAAAATTAGAAGATGCTCAGTGTGATGGGATTAGCTCCACTGGTCTTCACGCAATGATGGCAGCATCGAGGAGCTCGAGGGCCGTGCTTGTAGAAGATGGCGACGGTTGCGGCGCAATGGGGAGCAGGGGTCCAGTGCAAGGTCGCGGCGTGCGGCGGCATGCAAACGAAGGCGGTGGGCAGGGCGAAAGAGTCCAGTTCAGAGCCACAACGTGCAGCGACATGCGGATGAAGGCTGTGGGCCATTCAATTTCAACCTGGAACCTGGAGATGACGGCGAGGAGATGGACGGGGTCGAGCAGATGGATGGACAACGACGACCACCCGGAAGTCGAAGATTGGAGCGGCACAGTGGACCGCGCGGTGGAAGACGGGCAACAGAAAGGTGGAAGGAGGCCGGCAGCGCGGCGGGAAGGCACATGTGAGCGGCCGGCAGGACGGCCACAGCGCGACGATTGGAGCGGGCGAGCGGCGGCCCACAGCGCGCGGTTGCGGGAAGGCAAGCAACACCGAGGTGTAAGGAGGTCGGCAACACAGCGGGAAGGCACGGGCGAGCGGTCAGAAAGTCGGCCGACAGCATGCTGATTGGAGCTGGCGACCGGCCGGAAGATCGGCCGGCAGCGTGCTGATTGGAGCTGGCGAGCGGCGGCCGGCAGCGCGTGGGGGTGGAGCGGGAGCGCGGTTGCGGGAAGATAAGCAGTAGCGAGGTGGAAGTAGTCGGGAATAGGCGAGCGACGGATGGTCCGTGGGCAGCGCGCCGAATGAAGCGGCCGCCGGCGGCGCGAGCGTGAGGATGGAAGCCACGAAGTGTGCGGTTGATGGATACTCCCAGGCACGATGGTGTCTTTTTTTTTTTTTTTTTTTTTTTGGTATAAGTGATCCGTGCGTGGGCTGTCAAGAGTGTGTGGGAAATTGCACATCATTGATTAAATCTGAATCGTTTGTTCTGTTTAATCCGATGGCTGTTGTTATTTGGATGGAACCCAACTCGTGCTTTTTATATTAGTGGAGATGAACAAATCTCTCCTGTAAGGTGGAGTAGCTTCAGTTCCTTACTTTTTCGTTTCCTTGGCAAAATGGAGTTGAACACGAGGTAAGAAAAAATGTAAGATCTGTTCTGCAAAATGGAAGGGATCTATTAAAACAAATTGGATTTAGTTGAGGGGCTTTGTTGCAATTTTACACGAGCGTCAGGGAATCTGAAACACGCGATGGTCGGCCACGATAGGCCGGGAACGCGTGTGCCCAGGTGGGATGGCATTTTCGCAACATCTTCTTTCAATCGAGAGTAATGTGAACCTATATATGCTTGATGCGTGCTGGGCAGTTAGCTCAATACGCCTCCGCCATGCTGGCGCGCCAGGGGAAAATAATTCTGGGAGACCTAATTTACAAATGGACAGCGCTGGGCGTCCCCGGGGATAGAAACTTTTCATCCCGGGTCCCCTGCTTGACACGTGTCCCACTTTTTGTCCAAATTCCAGCTTTTGCTCCCGTAGCAAAAAAAAAGTCCCGCTTTTGCTCCGTAGCAAAAAAACGTTTCACCCTAAAAAATAACTGGAAAAGATCAGACCTCGCCGGAGACCTCGCCGGAGTTACTGTAGCAAAACGTCGATTTCGCCGGAGTCGTCGCCGGAGACTTTGCTCGCCGGAGGAATAGCAGAGCAAAAAAATTATTATAAAAAAGCAAAAAAATAACCTTATTGTAGCAAAAAAAATTATGCTATTAGAGAAAAAAATCGGATCTCACCGGAGTTACAGTAGCAAAAAATTTATATAAAAAATGCAAAAGAAAAACCCTATTGTAGCAACCATTTGTACAATCAAAATTAGCAGAGCAAAAAATCGGACCTCGCCGGAGTTACAGTAGCAAAAAATTTATACAAAAAAGGCAAAAGAAAAAACCTATTGTAGCAACCATTTGTACAAACAAAAATTAGCAAAACTACGGCCGTCCGTGGCCGTAGAATGGGACGAGTTGCTCCAACTACGGCTCCGCCTCCCCATCCGCGTCAAGCTCGCCCACGCCCCCTCGCCGGGAAGGCCGTCAGCGTCTCGTCGCCGCCGGCGTCGTCCCCGGCAGCCAGGGTCCGCCGCTCCTGCATCTGCTCCCCGACGAACCATCGGGGCTCCTTCCGTTGTAGCCTCCACAAAAGGGAGCGGTCGTTCTCTACCAGCTCCGGCGCCCGCAGTACGGACTCCAGGTCGTTGGCGCGGAGGGCCTCGTCCGCGGCCGACACGTCCAGCTCCGAGATCCAGACGGGCAACCCTGCCGCCGCTAGCTTGTCGAGCGCGTCGCAGATGACGTCGCCGACGGGGAGCGCCACGTTGCCCTGCACCCCGATCCCGCCCACGGCGGCGCAGCGCGGCGGGGGCGTGGCAGCCCGACGAAGCCCGCGGCGCCCGTGACGAGGACGGAGAGGCCACGGCCGCTGGGGGAGAGGAGGAGGTGACGGCGGCGTTGGCCTCCTCGGAGCGCAAGGCTCGGCGGCGGCGCGGCGAAGGTCGGCGCAGCGGCGGCGCGGCGGAGGTCGGCTCGGCCACCGCGCTGGACAACTCCCTCCGTACGTCCTGCCGCCACAACAACCACCGCTTCCGTTCCCCCGGATGCGCGCATGGAGATTGGCGCGTTCCTCGCGCTCGCCGGAGTCCTCTGCTCGTGGAGGGGCCAGGGCGGCCGAATCTCCGGGAGGACGACGTGAGGCATCTGTCTTCTTTGTGCATCGGGGGAGAAGAAAATGAGGAGGATTGGACGAGGAGAGGCGAGTGGACGGGAGCGCATCCGAGGGGATAAGGGTCTGGGTCGCTGCTTCGATGGTGTGGCCCCATGTTGGGACGCGTGGCACGATCCTAAGGAGGAGGACGCGAGGAGTGTCATCCCCCGGATGATTATGAGGGTTTTCCTTTACAAATTCACCCCGTCACGGACATACATGGCAGTTTAGATTCAAAAAGTAGACATTCAAATTTCATTTTTCTCTGTCATGCGCACACGTGTCAATTGTTGGAGTTGGTCCACGGGTTAAATTTGTAGACCAAGTCTCATAAAATTATTTTCCACTGCCTGGATGGCTTCCAAAACGTACCGTAACCGCTGAGATCTGGAATAAGTACTCCCTCCCTCCGGCACAAATTAGACTTGTTTTTAAGTCAGACATTATAAAGTTTGATTAATTTTATAAGAAAAATGCTAACATACGTAATACTATATTCCATGAAGGATTGATAATATTGCTTTGGTATGACCAATGTTGATATGTTTTCTTCTATCTCTAGTCAAACTTTCAAAAGTTTGACTTAACATAAACCTAATATTCTAAATACATCCCAAAAAAAAATATTGCCGTCACAAATTTCACAATCAAAACATTTTCCAATCTATATGTGTTGGGAATGTATAGATGCTATTGTTGTATCTGTCTTGCCATATATATACCTTTATTTCAGAAAATTTAAAACTCTCATATACATTATTGTAATATCAAAACTTCCAAAAAGAAAAGAACTTCCAGGGCAACCAGAGCGTTCTACTGGAAAACGCGACGCCGCCGAGTATCTCACGATACGCCAAGTGCTAAATCTTGGAATGCTCGGCATACAACGATGGTAGCCGAGTGAAGACAAAAAAAACAATAGGCATATATCAAACACTCGGCAGAGACACTATCTGCCGAGTGTGCTCTATGCCGAGCACTTGGCATACAGGAAAGACTCGGCAGTGCACTCCTCTGCCGTGTATATATGCTCTGCAGGAGGCACTCAGCAAACACATCTACGTCGGCAAACACACACTAAACACTCGGCACATATATGTGCCACGTGTCCGATTCCGTGCGAGGCCACCGTGGTCACAACAGGGGCGTCTTTTTGCTGAGGGTCCACGGAACGGAAACTCGGCAGTAATATTGTATGACATAATGGGTCCATTTTTGCCGAGGGTTCCACTCGGCAAAGAAACGGTGCAAAAAAATTAGTTCGTCCCCACCCGTTGGTTCGAACTTTTGCCGAGTTTGACACTCAGCAAAAATAAACGGTTTGAAAGGTTGGCCCATTCCCGCTCTTTTGTGAAGTTCTTTGCCGAGTATGGCGGTGGAGATACTCGGCTTAGTACTTGTGCCGAGTGTCTTAGGATTTAGATACTCGGCAAACAGTAGACAGAACCCTGCCCCCTCCACTATAAATATCCTCTCTCCACCACAAAACATCTTCTTCTCTCTCAGCCCTCACTCACATGTTCATTAGCTACATGTGTGTTCATCATTGATACAAATAATTCCAGTTTAGCTACGTCCCACATTTCAACTGATATGGTAGATATTCAAGAGCCAATTGTGGGGCTGTAGCTAGGTGAAACCGTGTGATTTGTTCTGCGTTCCCAGAGGAGAGATCGATGTGGATGCCCGGTTAGGATGAAATCCACCCCGAGCGTGGCCACTATGTGCTGTCCCGCACTCCCGCCATTGCCAAGCAAGAGGAGAAGTGGTGCGGGCACGCACTGATCGCGAGTGTGGAAGGTAGCCGGCCCCCGGTGTCGCCGGCGGGGGTCGTGGAGACGGTGGTTGCGCAGTGCGGTGTAAAGCGTAACTGCGTGAAGGTGGAGATGTGCGCGCCGCCATTCGATTTCTTTGTGTGCTTCCGTTTGAGTGTGGAATGCTGCCTCGTCCTTCGTGCCTCCAGCAAGCTTGTCGTCAACAGCGTGACGCTCGCGGTGAGCCCCTGGCATCGCGGGTATGGCAGGCGCCCAACGGAGTTGCCGTACCTAACGAACCTGAGCTTCCAGAGGTTCCCACGAGAGATGTGGGAGCCCCAAGCCGTGAATTAGTTCATCATCCGGCTCGGTGGGTAGCTAGTGGAGATGATCAAGCCAGAGGACAGCTGGTACCTGAAGGTGATGGCGTGGATGAACAATCCATATGAAGTGCCAACTATCTACGATGTGGAGGTGCTAGAGCCCGATCTGCCGCCATCTGAGTTCGACGACCCCTGCTCGTCCACGACGAAGAGGATGTTGGTCCATACTATCGTAATCCATGTGGAGCACGTCGTCGAACCCAGTCTGGTCGTTAAGTCAGGCGGGCACCACTTCGAAGGGTAATATGGAAATGGATTAGCCGAAGGAGAAGATAACTTGTGAGAAGACTGAGACGATATATGGTGTTAGTTTGTTAAGTGTTCATGTGTCGTAATTGTACTTTCGTAGATGTTTACTGTTTGTAATCTCGGATGTTGTATTACTAAAATGTTTGTTTCGGTGAAACTGTTGTTTGTAAGAAGAAAACGCTATGGGGTGCCATACCATGTATGTACAAGTGTGATTTGTGTTGTAGATACCAAAGATTCTCTCAATCTTCTGTTGCTGCTTCACCGGCATCGGCTTCTCTCTCTCTCTCTCTCTCTCTCTCTCTCTCTCTCTCTCTCTCTCTCTCTCTCTCTCTCTCTCTCTCTCTCTCTCTCTCTCTCTCTCTCTCTCTCTCTCTCTCTCTCTCTCTCTCTCTCTCTCGAGTTTCTAGACTACTAGCCTGAAACTCCTGGATGGGCGAACGGGGGGTGGGGGAATCTTGTGAAGAGTTGGGGTAGATCTTTGTTTTGGGTGTTCTTAGGAACTAGCCTAACACAACCAAGCAAAAAAGTTGCACATTTCTACCCCCTTCCAACGCAGGTATAGGGGTTGGACCAAAACATTTGAATTTTCTATAGAAGGGGTAGGGTTTTCCCGTGTAGGGGCTCCGGAGCGTCGAAGTCCCACCAAAAGCTAGAGGTTCCCATACCATGTGCGCACAACTGTGATTTGGATTCTATATGTCCAAGATTACCTCACTCTTTGTGTTGGGGCTTCACGGCGTCAATTTCTCTCTCTCTCTCTCTCTCGAGTTTCTGGACTACTAACCCGAAACTCCCAGAATGGACGGAGGACGGGAGTCTTGTAAACAGTATGGGTAGATCTTTCTTTTTGGTGTTCCTAGGCACTACCCCAACACAACAAAGCAAAGAGTTCCACATTTCTACCCCCTTCCAATGTAGATATAAGGGGTAGATCGGAACAATTTATAGCATAAGGAACAAACAATATTTCCAGAAAAAAATTCTATGAATGGAGGAACAAAACCTTAAACACATGGGAACTAATATTATAGATAGAGGGAACAAAAAGTACATAGAGGAACTTAACTCTCTGAATGGAGGAACAAAGCCTTAAACATACGTGAACGGATATTATAGCTAGATGGAATAAAAAAAATTATCGAGGAACAAATCTACATGAATGGACGAACAAAATCATGAACAAATGGAACTAATCTTATGGCTAGAGGGAACAAAATTTGCATCAAGGAACAAATCCCTCTAAATGGAGGAATAAAATCTTGAACATATGGGAACTAATATTATATCTAGAGGGAACATAAGTTAGATCGGTGAACAAATCTCTCTGAATGGAGGAACAAAATCTTGAACACATGGGAACTAATCTTATAGCTAGAGATATTGTATAGACATCTTTTGGTTGAGTGGTAATAAAAGGTTGTGGGGGTTTCCCCAACAGTATTAGTTTCAAAACAAATCTTATAGCTAGAGGGAACAAAAAATTATCGAGGAACAAATTTGTCTGAATGGAAGAACAAAATCTTGAAAAAATGGGAACTAATCTTATAGCTAGAGGCAACAAAATGTACATCAAGGAACAAATCCCTCTGAATGGAGGAACAAAATCGTGAAAATATGGGAACTAATCTTATAGCCAGAGGGAACAGAAGTTAGATCGAGGAAAAAATCTCTCTGAATGAAGGGAAAATCTTGAACACATGGGAACTAGTCTTATAGACAGAGGGAAAAAAATGTACATCGAGAAAACAAAATTCTTTGAATGAAGGAACAAAAAATTATTCGTATGTGAACTAACTTTACAACACGTGAGGAACAAAAGGAAACACAATTTTGCTGCGTGAAACAAAAATGATAGTAACCATGGAACAAAACGCATATGGAAAGAGGAGTAACATTTTGGACCGACCGGAACCAAATTTGAAGAGGCGAGAAAACAAAAAATTTGTGAAAACTAAGAGAACACAATTTTGCTCCGTGGAACAAAATTTTACTAGCCGTGCAACGAGAAACCAAGTATAAGGAAAAAACATTTTGCGCTGAGCGAAACAAAATTTCAACGCGCAAGGAACAAAAAAAATTGCGACAACCGAAGAAACACATTTTTGCTCCTAGGAACGAAAATGATAGTAGCCATAGAAAATAAGCATATAGAAGGAGTAACAAAATTTTAGACATAGCAGAACAAAGTTTTAAGACACGACGAATAAAAAATTTGCGAATACTAAGGAAACACACTTTTGCTTCGTGGAACAAAATTTTACTAGTCGCGGAACAAAAACAAATAGAAGGAGGAACAATATTTTCGCTGAGCGGAACAAAGTTATAATGTGCGAGGAATAAAAATTTAGATATAGAGGAGAAAAGTTTCAGCAACCGCACAACAAATTACGAGAAAAAAGTTTAGCACTAATGGAACAAAATTTAATTCATACAGAACAAAGTTGAAAACACATGTAGGAACCAAAATGTCGGAGATATCAGGAATGGGGTATCTACTGGCATCCTGAAGTCGTACCTGAAGGGAAGGCCCAAAGACGAAGGCCCAGAAGGCACGAAGCGCAGGACTGCATCCGCAATGGTGGCCCAGTAGCCCATATGTGTCTCTTAAAGACGTGATGGCCATAGATTAATAGGGTTAGCTATTGTACGGTCCGAGTTTCTGTAAAACCCGATCCAGATCTCTATATAAACCCGGACGGGAAAAAGCCTAAGGGAGATTGATCCATAGACTCAATCTATCCTAGGTAATTGTAACATGTGTCCAGCATCGCCGACATAGTTGATTTACAGGAACTAGGGAGCCTCTCAGGCTAACCTGAACCTGGGTAAACTCCGTGTCTTTGCCCCAAAGCTCTCCCCCACGTTAGCCTCCCCCCACGCATAGTCCTAGAGAGATGGCTACCCCTTCCGGGAAACCTGATAATGGAGGAACAAAATCTTCCGGGAAACCTTCCAACAAACATAGATTTAGGGTATCGCGACAAAGTCAACTCCCACCGGATGCCACATCATTTGGCGCCCATCATGGGGCAAGCTACGTCTGGGGGCAGGACTCCTGGGTAGCATCGGCGACACGATCGCCATCGGTAGCGCCATCCCGGGACCCGGCGGAAGTTACCTCGTCAACAACAACACGGTAACGCCAGCTCGGAACCACATCATCTCTTTACGTCATCCCGATCGGTACCGCCAACATTTTCGTCGGGCTAACGGCGGAAGCGATGGGGTTTCGCGGTGGAAGCAGATTTTTCACTCCCACCCACCACCCAACAATGGAAGGTAACACAATCGCACCTGACTCAAGTAGATTTGCAGTTCAATCTTTAATGGAAAACCCTAGATCTATGTTTGTTGGTAGTAGGGGAAGCCTCAGCCGCGATATACTCATCCACCTCCTCTTCATCTTCTTCTTCATCGTCGGAGTCCTCCGGACCCGCAACAAAGTTGTGGATGTCGGCGTACTTGACGAAAAAATAAGACCTCTCCTTGCTGTGCTGGACGAGATCCTTGTTCTATGTCCACTGCGAGTCGGCGCGCATCGACTGGAGCACGTCGAGGTTGATTCCCTCATACCAAGATAGCATGAAGGTCAGGGCCTCATCAGCCCCAACTCGAGCAGCAGATGCTCGCCACTCGTAGAGCCGGTCTTCGTATGCCTGTAGGCATCTCGACAGCTCGGGGACCGACGCCGGTGCTTGGCAACCCGGCCAGAGGATATTGTATATCCGAATGCCGGCGTCGAGGAGATCAACTCCGATGGTCTTCAGGGACGACGGTCGTGCATTCAGCGCTGTGAGGTGATCGTCGAGGTCCCATTCTTTCCAGATGGGGCCATTCTAGGCTCTCCTCTGTCGTGCCTTCCGAGTCACATTCTCAGCAACAGGCTGGGAATGAGGGAAGTTCTCTGGAGAAAGGCAGAAGAAAAACTAGATAAAGTTAAGTGTCAGCATATAGTTTATGTCGGTGAAACAGAAGAGAGAAGCAAAACTCACCGGCCATCTCGGAGTTAATCTTGGTAAGTTCCGATAGCCATTTCGCGGCCTTGACCTTGAGCGCATCTAGTTCCTCCTGTGTGTCGAGGTGGCGCGGGTCTCGGTCTGGGCGAGCAGCTCCCAAAGCTTCTGGGCCTCGTCGTCCTGGCGCTTCTTTTCCTCGACAGCGGCCTTCTCTAGTTCGGCCTTCTGCTTCTGCATCGTGGCAACTTCCGCCTTTAGCCAGGACCCTTTATCTCGTTCCCTTTGGTGCTCAGCCTTATGTGCGTTTTCACGCTCGGTTATTTGGAGGGCTGACTCCATAATAGAGATGCAATCCTGATGGCGGGCTACATAAGCCTTGTGCTCGGCTGTGCCGAGTCAACAAGTTTAGCATATATAAAAGTATGCAAGTGCAAATTATAAAAACAGAAGGTAGCTTACTCTAGAGCTCAATGACCCGGCTCACCAGCTCGGCGACTTGAGACTCCAACCCGGTTGTTTATACCAAAAGAAGAAGAAGATAAAGTGAGATCGATGCAATTTAAGCATAATTACTATGTTGGCTGAAGAAGGGCATACCTTTGTTCTTCAGCTCGGCCTGCAGCCATTTATGCCGGCTGCTGAGGTCCCTATGCTATGAGAGGAGTTTCTTATACAACCTGGCCCGGGTCTCGGTGCAGATATGGAAAGGGAAAATGTTAATGAGATTGTGAAAATTTGCGCTGAATAATTTTTACTCAGCTGAGTGTCAATTACTCGACCAGAATCTCGGGGACTGGGGATGATATACATCTATGTCTGAAGTTATGACCGGGTAACATTTACTCGATATATCTTGCAGAAACTTACAAGAGCTAAAAAGAGAAACATTATTTACCTTAGCGATTGCTTTGGTGTCCGTGGGGACAACCTTCAACGCATACAGCTTTTGGGTGACCACGTCGGGACCAGCTGGATATATAGTGCTCACCTCGCTCATATCCGCCTCGCTCATACCCGCGTTGTTCCAGTCCATGCAGTATTGTTCGAAAGTGCCTAGGATATTCCCGCTCAGAGTGCTGATACGTCTCCAACGTATCTATAATTTCTGATGCTCCATGATCATATTATGTCCATTGCTACTTGTTTTCTTCCTTATTTATAGCATTTTGATACGTTTTCTGGGACTAACCTATTAACAAGATGCCAAGTGTCAGTTCCCTGTTTTCTGCAGTTTTTGGTTCCAGAAAAGTTGTTCTGGAAACATTCTCGGAATTGGATCCCACAAAGCCCGAAGTGCCTATTTTCCCCGGAAGCATCTAGAACACCGAAGAGGAGTCGAAGACGGGCTCCAGGGGGCCACACCATAGGGTGGCGCGGGTCCCCCTAGCCGCACCAGCTATGGGTTTGGGGCCCCTGGATCTCCACCGCCTTTGCCCTTTCGTCTATTTAATCTCCCCGGATGGAAAACCCTAGGCACCTGATAAAAAATCCCCGAAAAATTCTGCAGCCGCCGTCACCGTCAACCCTAGATCAGGGGGGTTCTGAAGTTGTTTCCGGCACCCTGCCGGAGAGGAGATCATCACCGGAGGCCTCTACATCACCATGCCTGCCTCCAGAGTGATGCGTGAGTAGTTCATCCTTGGACTACGGGTTCATAGCTGTAGCTAGATGGTTGTCTTCTCCTCATATGCGTCCATGTTTAGATCTCGTCAGCTGCCTATCATGATCGAGATTGATCTTATGTAATTCTATATGCTGTGTTTGCTGGGATCCGATGAATATTGACCTCATGCCAAGTTGATTATAGTCTTTATTTGCATATGCTATTTGTGATCTTGCATGCTTTCCATTGCTAGTGGTTGCTCTGGCCAAGTAGTTGCTAGTGACTCCAAGAGGGAGTATTTATGCTCGATAGTGGGTTCATGCCTCCTTGTTGCCTTGCTCGAGTGACAGAAACGTGAAGGGGGGATGTGTTGTTTCCATTAGGCAGAAAACAGCGGTGAGAGTGTCTGCGTGCATAATCATTGCTTACATTACACACTTTGTTTAATACAGTTATCTGTTGCTTGCAACTTAATACCTAAGTGGTTCGGATGATAACCTGAGGGCGGATTATTAGTCATAGATGCAGATGGATGTCGGTCTATGTATATTGTTGTAATGCCCGCACTAAATATCATAGTAATCATCATGTTATATTGTGCACTACGGTGCAACCTCTATTTTTCAATTGCCCAGCTGTAATTTGTTCATCCAGCATGCTATATTTTATGGAGAGACACCACTAGTGAACCTATGAACCCCGGTCCATTTTCCACACTGTTAAACAAACCACAACAATTTTCTGCTTTCTTTAGTTACTTACTGCAATCATACATCATTTTCCATACTATACGTCTAATCTTTTTTTTAGCATGACCGGTGAGATTGACAAACTCACTGTACCGTTGAGACAAAGTATTTTGGTTGTGTTGTGTGCAGGTTCCACGTTGTTGCTAACACCGGTGAAGCGCCAGCACCACCGTCAGTGGCATCAACCTTCCTGAGATCCTCTTACTCCTACTGGATTGATAACCTTGGTTCTTAACTAAGGGGAATTTCCTACCGCTGTGCTCATCACACCCTCCTCTTGGGGTATCCCAACACACAACATCAAGGAAATTTCTGGCGCCGTTGCCGGGGAGGAAGAAGTCTTCTGGCAAGGGGAGTCTCTCACTCTCAACCTCTTTATTTTGTTTATTGTCTTGTTTTTATTTTTGTCTTGTTTTTCTTTTCTATATTAAAAACACACAAAAAATAGTTTACTTTACAGCATAGAAAACAACTCAAGTATTTTCAAGTGTTCTAGTTGTTATTTTTTCTTTATCATGCTTGCTATTGATGTTTGATTTCTTTGAAACTAGATCTTTTAGGCAAGGTGGGTTCACGAATGAACAAAAAAAATATTATAAGGAACACCGCTTGTCACAAAAGGGGATACACTTATGAGAGCAAATTAATAAATTGCATGACTATGCTAAAAACTTGTGCTCTACTTATAATGTTACTTATTGCTTTGATAAATTTTGTTGTTGTAGGAGGTATAAACACCTCCCTTTTCAATGTGAGTTTAATGATAATGTTACCATATCTTCTTATGTTAAGAGAAATTATGAATTATATGATGTGGAACAAATTGAAGAATTTATTGCTTGGAAGGGTGCATTCGAAATTGCCTATTTGCTTGAAAGTATTGATGATGCACCTTATAAATATGAGATTTATGCTATACTTGAATATTTCTTTGATAATTATAAGGATTGTAATTACTACATAATGGAATATCTTAATAAATTCTCACAACCTAAGGAAGTAACTGATGCCTTGCAGGAGCCTATGGAAGAAGAAATTGCTGCATCTGGAAGCTCATTGGATGAAAAAGATGAGGAGAGTGATGATCAAGAGGATGAAGAATGGAGCTACCCATGTCAACCTCCCATTGATTGTAACTCTTTAACTCATACATTATTTGATGAAATTAATATTTGCTATACTTGTGACCTTGATACTACTATAAATGAAACTTGTGAGAATGATATTGCTACTGTTATTTATGATAATCCATGCTAGTTGGATAAATCTTATGATAATGCTCTTGATGATGGTCCAATGTTACTTCATGTTATAAATAATAATGCTACTGAAAATAGGATTGCTATAATATGTCCTATACCTTTTAAGAGTGGTCAATCATATTGATTTTCTATTGCTAAAAGTGCGAAAAAAGAAGAGCTGATTTTAAATTTTGATCCCACTGTTTTCGAGCTTCATATGAATTGTGTGCTTTTAGACCATGAAAAACATTCTTTATGTGATAATTACGTTGTTCAGTTTGTTCATGATGCTACTGGAAATTATTATGAGAGAGAAAAATTTGGTTGTAGGAATTTTCATGTTACTAATACACATCTCATTTTGTTGAAAGTTTTGAAGTCTCTCTTGTTCTACCTTCCCATGATTTCTAGTTTGAGCTTCTTTAATTTATTTCTTTACAAGATTCCTATGCATAGGAAGTGGGTTAGACTTAAATTTGTTTTATACTTGCTTCTTGATGGTCTCTTTTGCTTAACTCATATTTCTTATGTGAGCATCTTTGCTTTCTATGCCTAGCTGAAAGGCGTTAAAGAAAAGTTCTACCGGGAGACAACCCATTTTATTTCGTTGTTTTCAACCCGTTTTCCTTCATTTTCTTTGGTGTGATTTTCACCTGGGTGTTGTCTATTTACTTAGAAACCCTGATGTATATTTTATTTTGTGTTTTTTTAGCCAAGTAAAGCCTCTAGTGGAAAGTTGAGACTATATTTCGAATTTCTGCGTAGGAAACAAATTTCTGTTGTCCACTCTTAATTCCATAAAAAATAACAGAAAATTCAAAATGACCTGAGTTTTTGTGTGCTTAATCCTGAGTTATATACGCAACTTTTCTTATTTTACCACTTTTTTAGTTTAGAAATAGAAGAGTTTTGACAAAATCGATCTTTACCTGACGTTCTGTTTTGACAGATTTCTGCCATTTATCGCATTTGAATCTTAATCTCTTTCTTTTGGTGTTCTTTTGAGTAAAAGAGTTTTAAAAGAAGTTGTGACAGTAGATAATGTGTTTTTGAGTGTTAGACATATTTTGAAACTGAACCATGTGAATTTATTATTTCAATTGCACTAACGTTGCTAATGAAGATTGTGAGAAGTTTGGTGTGAAGGAAGTTTTCAAGGGTCAAGAGAAGAGGATGATATGATGTGATCAAGAAGAGTGAAAAGCCTAAGCTTGGGGATGCCCTGGTGGTACATCCCAGCAAATTCCAAGAAGACTCAAGCGTCTAAGCTTGGGGATGCCCAAAGCATCCCCTTCTTCATCAACAAATTATCAGGTCACTCCTAGTGAAACTATAATTTTATTCGGTCGCATATTATGTGCTTTACTTGGAGCGTCTTTTATTTTTTGTTTTCAGTTTGTTTTTGTTTTTGCTTTCAGTTTTTTTTACTTTTTCAATAAGCTTGGTTGGACCCCAGCATTCTTTTATTGGAGATTGACACGCTCCGCTTCTCATGAGAATACTTTGTATTCTTAATCTCTGTCTAGCTGCTGCATTTATTTAGCTCCTGTTTTGCATGCATCTCTTATTAGAGATGTTAGTTTTAGTATTTTTATGTGAGTACTATCTTTTTTGCTTGCTGTATCATAAAGAGTATTTTTGTTAAAGCATGTTTTGTATGGTGCTTGTTGGGAGAAAGAAAAATGCTGCTTGAAGTAGAATTTATAATAGTACTAGTAGAAGCTTGTATAGACTGTGGCTAGAACTTTTTCATGCCATGCTAAATGTTATTTTAGTTTTAAAGCCTTGTGGTTATTGAGTAGCATGATTATCCTCAAATAGCTGAGAGTGTTTAATGTGTCTTGAAAGATTCATGAGTTGTTCTTGTCATAGTAAAGCATCAATATATGGTATTCTCTTTCGAATGTTTTATTTGGTTGACTTGGCGCATTCTCACACAATGTTTATGACTACAAAACAATCACGAATAGCCTCCATGACCACTTAGTTTTTGAACTTGTGATGCTGGTTATGTTTTAATTAATGATGCTTGTGTCGATATGCATGATTATGGATCTTATGCTCTCTTGATTTGTCGCTCCTAGTCTTTTGCTAACCTCCACCTTTACTGACTATGAGCTCTACTCGTGCATCCAAACTCCCTTAAACCAAATTTTTCCCACTGTGTACACCATACCTACCTACATGTGGTATTTAACTGCCACTCCAAAGTAAATTGCTCATGTGTTACCTTTAAAACCTTCAAAATTACTCCTGCTTTATGTTACTGTTTTTGCTCATGAGGACGTAAATAGAGAATATTTCTCTCACTTGTTGATTGGATTTCATACCCTCGACTAGTGGCTTCATCCACTCCCCAAATAAATACAAACAAATTCTCTTCACTATTTTTGCCCCTGATTTATCAGTCAAAGCAGAATTGTGTAAACAAAAGAGAAAGAGAGATGGCCTTCTACACCAGTTGCGTCCTTCGCCATGGGAGCCGCTCTTGTGAATCCAGTTGGCTTGTGTTGTACTATATTTTCTGTTTACCATTCGTTGACATTAGCATACATCTCCCAAAATATAGACACTCAATGTCAAATTTTTAATACCTCTGTTTAATAAAATAAAAGCTCTAGCACATGAGTGATCCCTGCTTCCCTCTGCAAAGGGCCTTTCTTTTACTTTATGTTGATTCTCCATCTTCTAACTTTATGCACAGTTGAGAGAGCATTTTTGCCATTCTGAGTACTATGTGCATTTGTCCCATAAACATCAATAATTACTTCACAATGTGATATTATTTGTTCTTAAATTATTTGTTCTACTCTTCCTCATGTACTTTGAAGGTGTCCTGGCATTTATGTTTTGCCCCATTCTTAAGGACTAGAGAAATATCACTTTGCCATCCTTTCTCTATACCTGAAACAAACGCTTACCTTTCTTTGCATTATCATTCATGATCCTTCATTTGATTTACTCTTCATAATACAAAGTAATTGCTATGCTTTATTATTAAAGTTCTATTTATCATGTTTGTGTTTGAAGTTCTATGATCTCGGCGTGCATATTCTTTTAAATTAGATTGATTAAGTTTATGTTAGTAGCTTGTCACCTCAGAAATTATTGTTTTATTGTTTACCTACTCGAGGACGAGTAGGAACTAAGCTTGGGGATGTTTGATACGTCTCCAACGTATCTATAATTTCTGATACTCCATGATCATATTATGTCAATTGCTACTTGTTTTCTCCCTTATTTATAGAATTTTTATACGTTTTCCGGGACTAACCTATTAACAAGATGCAAAGTGTCAGTTCCCTGTTTTCTGCTGGTTTTTGTTTCAGAAAAGATTTTTTGGAAACATTCTCGGAATTGGACCCCATAAAGCCCGAAGTGCCTATTTTCCCTGGAAGCATCGAGAACACCGAAGAGGAGTCGAAGACGGGTACCAGGGGGCACACCATAGGGTGGCGCGGGTCCCCCTGGCCGCGCTAACTATGGGTGTGGGGCCCCCGGAGCTCCACTGCCTTTGCCCTTTCGCCTATTTAATCCCCCCGGATGGAAAACCCTAGGCACCTGATAAAAAATCCCCTAAAATTTCCGCAGCCACCGTCACCGTCAACCCTAGATCAGGGGGTTCTGAAGGTGTTTCCGGCACCCTGCCGGAGAGGAGATCATCACCGGAGGCCTCTACATCACCATGCCTGCCTCTAGAGTGATGCGTGAGTAGTTCATCCTTGGACTACGGGTTCATAGCTGTAGCTAGATGGTTGTCTTCTCCTCATATGCGTCCATGTTTAGATCTCGTGAGCTGCCTATCATGATCGAGATTGATCTTATGTAATTCTATATGCTGTGTTTGCTGGGATCTGATGAATATTGAACTCATGCCAAGTTGATTATAGTCTTTATTTGCATATGCTATTTGTGATCTTGCATGCTTTCCGTTGCTAGTGGTTGCTCTGGCCAAGTAGTTGGTAGTGACTCCAAGAGGGAGTATTTATGCTCGATAGTGGGTTCATGCCTCCTTGTTGCCTGGCTCGAGTGACAGAAACGTGAAGGGGGATGTGTTGTTTCCATTAGGGAGAAAACAGCGGTGAGAGTGTCCGCGTGCATAATCATTGCTTACATTACACACTTTGTTTAATGCAGTTATCTGTTGCTTGCAACTTAATACCTAAGGGGGTTCGGATGATAACCTGAGGGTGGATTATTAGTCATAGATGCAGATGGATGTCGGTCTATGTATATTGTTGTAATGCCCACACTATATATCATAGTAATCATCATGTTATATTGTGCACTACGGTGCAACCTCTATTTGTCAATTGCCCAGCTGTAATTTGTTCATCCAGCATGCTATATTTTATGGAGAGACACCACTAGTGAACCTATGTACCCCGGTCCATTTTCCACACTGTTAAACAAACCACAACAATTTCCTGCTTTCTTTAATTACTTACTGCAAGTATACATCATTTTCCACACTATACGTCTAATCTTTGTTTTTAGCATGACCGGTGAGATTGACAACCTCACTGTACCGTTGATACAAAGTATTTTGGTTGTGTTGTGTGCAGGTTCCACGTTGTTGCTGACACCGGTGAAGTGTCGGCACCACCGTCAGTGGCATCAACCTTCCTGAGATCCTCTTCCTCCTACTGGATTGATAACCTTGGTTCTTAACTAAGGGGAATTTCCTACCGCTGTGCTCATCACACCCTCCTCTTGGGGTATTCCAACACACAACATCAAGTGCGCATCATGAACTCGGGGGCTGCAGTCCTGGCCTCAATACCGGTCGAGATGGAGCCTAGGCCCTGGTGCACGGACACTTGCCTATCTGGGTTTATCTTCAAACCGGTTGCGGGAATTTTCTTCTGCCTTGGCCTCGAAGGCTGCAATGCCGGTTTCTTCTGTTGCGGCGGTGGAACTTTCTTCTGCTGTGGTGGTAGAGCTTGCTTCTTCAGCGGACGTCAGGCAAGTTCTTATTTTTGGCTAAGAATCAGTTCTGCCACTAAGAGCTGGACCGACATAACTCATGTCGGTTAATGAGCACATTGGTGTTATTTAAGAAATCTTCCGTGGCCCTTCATCCGAGTCTCCGGGACTGCGGCAGGTTTGGGGACTAATGTCGGGGGGCTACCCCCCGGGTAGGATCATGGTAGGTGTAAAGTGTTGCCCAAGTGTGGACCGGGTCAAGGTTGACCGACATATGGCTGGTATAGTCGTACCGGCATATCATGACCGACATACATGAGGTATGTCGGAATAGCTTTGCGATATAAAGTTTTGCAGGAGAAACTCGATCAGGTTATCCGAGTTAGGCTGGGAGAAGCCGATATGCAAAGGGCATCTTTGATACCAGATGAGGGTCAATGCTACTACCGATCCCTGCTATTTCAGAACAGTGCAGGCGTGCAGGTTCAAATTACTAGGAGAAAAGGTCTCTACCCCGTATCGCTAACTGCGAATGTTCATGGGAGCAGTGGCCAGGTATGGGGGAGGTCACGTGCTGTCCATGGCAGAGGCAACAATGATGGCGCACATTGGACTTTGGTGGCTGTAGTGGGCAGCGTGAGCTCTGTCGCAGTGGTTTGTACCTGTACTCTGTACCTGTATAAGGTTCCCCAGGCCCTCCCGTGCGAGGGACGACGAACACGAACCCCATATCATTCATACACTCTAGAGCTCACTAGCTAGGCAGGGAGAAAACCTTGTTATCTATGATCTTCTCCTAACTATAGCTAATCTAGTTCTAGGAACAACTCTGTAACCCGGATATCCACTCATATACAGTCAGACATGCAGGAGTAGGGCCTTTACCTCCTCTAGAGTGCCCTGAACCTGGATAGATCGAGTGTGTGCTTTCTGTCTTCCGTGTGCTCTCTTTAGCGCGTTATCCCTCCCCGATTCCAACAGTGTCAATCGGCCCCAACTTTAGCCATCCTCTGCCGTCGTACCACCACGACAGACAGTGAACCAAAAATACCGATGAACAATAAATAATAGTGAACTAAAAATACCGGTGAACCGAAAAGAATAGTAAGCAAGAAGTGAGACCGGACCACTTGGTTAGGGAAGTGGATGTACAACCCAGCCACCCAGGTTCAAGTCCTCACGGGTGCAAACTTGGGTTCTTATCATTTGGAATAAAAAATCCTCTGTAGGGGCTTCCCATACCGCATTCTATTAAAAAAACGTGAGAAAAAAAATTAGTGAACAAAAGATAACATAGAACAAAAAACTTCAGTGAACTAGAAATGTCGGTGAACCAAAAATAATAGTAAACAAAAAAGTAGGTGAACAAAAAATAATATTGAACAAAAAATAATAGTGAACCGGAAATAATAGTGAATAAAAAATAATAGTAAACTAAAAATGCCGGTGAACCGATAATAATAGTGCATAGAAAATAATAGCAAACTAAAGAAACCAATGAACCAAAAATAATAATGAACCAAAAATGGCAGTGACTCTGAAATAATACCGAACAGGAAATAATAGTGAGCTTAAAGTGCGGGTGAACAAAAAATAATAGAGAAAAAACATAGTAGTAAAAAATGTGAGTGAACCGAAAATAATACTTAACGGAAAATAATAGTGAACTCAAAATACCAGTGAACCAAAAGTGATAGTGAATTGAAATTGTAGGTGAACTGAAAATAATAATAAACAAAATATAATAGTGAACATGAAATAATACTGAATCAAAAATGCCGATGAACGATAAAGACTGATGAACATAAAATAATAGTGAAATGAAAAACCGATGAAATAACAATAATAGTTAACCAAAAATCATAGTGAGCCAAAATTCTAGGGAACCGAAGATAATAGCGAACTTAAAATAATAGTTAGCTAAAAATGTGTGTGAAGAAAACATAATAGTAAAGCAAAATAACGGTGAACCAAAAAGACAAAATAACAATGAACTAAAAAATGCCGGTGAACCGAAAACCGAAAAGTAGATCGATGGGATAAAAAAATACGTTCATGTGTTCTTTCTTTCAAAAAAATGGTCACCAGGACAGAAAAAGTACACTGATGCCTTACGCAAAACTTAAAAAAAAGAAAATAGGAAATAAAAAGAAGCGAAAAAAGAAATAAAAAAATAAAACAAGAAACAGAAGGCAACGTCGTCCCAACAAGGAAACGAACGAACATGTGCCGCCCGAGTGCCTGACTACTAGAGAAGCAATGGGCGATGGCTTGCGAGGGTGCGTGGTGTTTGTTGGAAGTCAGCGTGACTCCATTCAAACAACACCGAGATGGGCCGCCCCAATAAGAAATAGTATGGGGGCAAGTTGAAGATTGAACTCGCAATAACGATATATAGCGGCCGCTGCTTTCTTTTGAATAAAAGTTACTTAGTACTAATATGAAAGTTGCTAAAAATAATGACTGCACAAAGGGAAAACGTTCTTGGTATTTTAATTAGGAGATGGGTATGCATAGGGAGTCCCTATCCCTCGCTCGAGCTGGAGCCCCGCCTCGCTCGCCGTCCACACTAGGTGGGTCGGTCCAATTACAGCGAGCGCAACAAAGCTGCCTGCTCCGCGTGTCTGCTGCCACGTGTTGTGAACGCTCTGTTTTTCTTTTCCATTGTGAGAGGCGAGCGATCAGCGTACACATGCATCTAATGGAACAAGGTAGGAGCGCGTCTCGTAGTACGTAGTACATGTGAGCTGGAATTTGAACAGCGGCACCTCACTGCAGCCCTCCATACCGTCGCGTCCTTGCAGGCAGGAGGGGATTGGGTTCAAACTTGGAACGCTTCGTAATCCATCCTTGGTTGAATCATTGCGGTACCTTGCTGCACTAATGTAAGTAATTCATGCTATGATTTATCTCTCTTTTTTGTATGATGGATTCCTTCACAGAGCATGTCAAGCGGCTGAAAGGCTAAAAAATGGAAAATGTGAATAATTTTTGAAAATGAACAAAATCTTAAATCATTTCAAAACATGAACAAAAATTACATATCATAATTATAAAAAATCGAACAAATTTTAATTTGAACTTTTTTTATTTGAATAATTTTTAGATTTGAACTTTTTTATCCAAATAAATTTCAAATTTGAACAATTTTAAAAAAACGCTGAACCAAAAAAATAGTAAACAGAAAATACGGATACACCAAAAATAATGGTGAACCAAAAATAATAGTGAACCAAAATTTTCGGTGAACGAAAACTAACGGTGAACCAAAAAGATAGTGAACTAAAACTAACGGTGAACCGAAAATAATAGTGAACCAAAATTTTCGGTGCACCAAAAAATAACGAAACAAAAATTTTGGTGAACCAAAATGGTTCCAAACTGAAAATAGTTTGATTTTAAAAAATAGTTCAATTTATAAAATGATTCCACAATTTAAAATAGTTTTTGGACGTACACAATTTATTTTTGGACTGCACTGGAGCAGGTACGCGAACAGGTACGTACACAAATTTGAACATCTAGCTATAAGCTTCAAGTTTGATCCACCATGAAAAAAAAACTACCTATAAGGTTCAGTTTCCTACTATATGAACCATTTTCAAATTAGAAAAGATTTTTTAAATGAACAAATTTCAAATATGAACGATTTTTTAATCTAAACAATTTTCAAAAATAATCAAATTTTTAAAATGAACAAATTTCAAATATAAATGATTTTCAAATCTGAACAATTCTCAAATATATTTTTTTAAATGAACAAATTTTAAAACTGAACGTTTTCATTTGAACAAATAAAAAATTTGAACATTTCTTATCCGAAAAAATTGAATTTAAACATTTTTAAGTTTGAATAATTTTTTTTAAACAGAGTTCCAAACGAATATTTTTGAATAAAAAGGAAAAGAAAACAGAAAAGAATGAAATAAAGTAGAAATAAAAAACAGAAATGGTAAAAGAAAATGAAAAAACCGAACCTATAAAAGGCTAAAAAAGCGAACCTGTGCATGAATCCGTAGCCTAGCTCAGTGGTTCCTCCCTTCCACTTCCGATGGCAACGTACCAGGTTCGATTCCCCCCTCTCACCCCGTTTATTGCTTTTCTAGCGAATATAGAGTTAATGGGCCGGCCCGTTAAGAAAATTTACACGGGCGAGTCGTACTTACGACACGAATAAGCACTAGGGTTTCCGCTCGCGGGTTTCCCTATACAGCGCTCATAGCGAGCGCTGTAAGGACACGCCCAGGCGAGCAGCTAAATGGGCCAAGCCCACGCGAGCAGGTAGTACACACATTCATTCGTACGTTGGCGGAGGCCAGCAAGCAGGTTTGTACGTTCAGCTAGAAGGTTCGTTACCCTCAAAAAAAAAAGCTAGCAGGTTCGTACGTACACAATTTTTTTTTTGGACTGCATGGAGCAGGTACATACACAAATTTGAACAGCTAGCTATAAGCTTCAAGTTTCATCCACCATGAAAAAAAAACTAGCTATAAGGTTCAGTTTCCTACTATATGAACCATTTTCAAATTTGAAAATATTTTTAAAATGAACAAATTTCAAATATGAACGATTTTTAAATCTAAACAATTTTCAAAAATAAACAAATTTTTAAAATGAACAAATTCCAAATATGAACGATTTTCAAATCTGAACAATTCTCAAATATATTTTTTTAAATGAACAAATTTTAAAACTGAACGTTTTTTCATTTGAACAAATAAAAATTTGAACATTTCTTATCCGAAAAAAATTGAATTTAAACATTTTTAAGTTTGAATAATTTTTTTTAAAACAGATTTCAAAACGAATATTTTCGAATAAAAAGGAAAAGAAAACAGAAAAGAAAGAAATAAAAAACAGAAATGGTAAAAGAAAATGAAAAAACCGAACCTATAAAAGTCTAAAAAAGCGAACCTATGCATGAGTCCGTAGCCTAGCTCAGTGGTTGCTCCCTTCCACTTCCGATGGCAACGTACCAGGTTCGAATCCCCCCTCTCACCCCGTTTATTATTTTTCTAGCGAATATAGAGTTAATGGGCCGGCCCGTTAAGGAAACTTACACGGGCGAGTCTTACTTACGACACGAATAAGCGCTATATAGGGTTTCCGCTCGCTATAACCGATAATTAGTACCACGTTGACGGGAATGGACCGGCCCACCGAAATCGTACCTGGGCGAAAAACACGGGCGAGCCTTATTCCAACTCGCTATAAGCGATAATTAGTACGACGTCTCGGTCCATAAGTTGCTAAAAAATATTGAAACGACCATGTCTGCCATGCAGGCGCACTCGTGCCCACCCGCTGCTGCGTCGGCCCAATCCGATACACTGCACCTAATTTACCCAACTTCGACAGACTAGGGCACAATTTTCTTAAAAAAGAAAAAAAAACACCAGGCACATTCTACTTCCGTCAAAAAAAAAAACAAGCACATTCCACTCGAGAAAAACAAACTTGCCGAGGACACAGACATAAACCGTCACGCGTCGATACAACGGATAAGAAGAGATAATGCATACATATTCTACGTACTAGTGCACACTTGATCAATCATGCATTAAGCTCCATGAGCTTTCGTAGTAGTATTATGTTTCGACCAGAGTGAAGAATTATTCCTGAAAATTTTGGGAGTGAAAACACGTGACTTTCATTTAGGGCCCGCTTGGGAACCTGGCATAATTTCACTCCCGTGAATTCCTACGGGCATGTTTCTCCGTGCACAGCAATACGGAGGAAAAGAAGCAGGACATTGGGAGGTCCGTTTTGTTTATGGCTGGAAACAACCTGTATTCGACTGGGCCAAGAAAATAAAACAACAATCCAAGTAGTGAAACTGGGCCAGGACCGAAAATTAGTGGATCCGGGGAAAACGTGGGTATCAGACCAAATTCCAGCAATCCAAGCGGGGCCTTATCCAAATGTACATATTTATCCAAATGTATATGTACACTAAAATATATCTAAATACATACACGTTTGAACAAATGGAGGTCATATAGTAAGTATTATGGAACAGAGAGAGTATTATGTTTAAATCGGAGTGAAGAATTGTTCTCTAAGGAGTAAAGAACTGAGCTACATATGTGATTTTTTTTGGTGGTGCAACGACACTTACAGCAGGTCAATGCTCATTTATGACAATATCATATCCCAAAAATAAGCAAAAAAAAATCTTCTTTTGCACAGAGGGTCACATGTCATTTTATCACCAAACTTTGCAGATATGTGGAGCCCTATCATATGTCTGCTGTCCGTTTTTCAGATTTTTTAAAATTGTTTCTATTTTTTCTTTTGAATTTCAAAATCAAGCGGGAGCGGGTGAGCTCTAAAATAAAAAATTGACTCTATCGACATGTCACAAGAACTCTTTTCTGGGGATTCCCGCACATCCCACATCCATCAAAACCAGAGTAGATATGGACTTGTGGCCCTATAGAATGTCAGGGTCTACTACGATTGCTCTATTGCTCTCATAGGTTCGGTACAATTGTCTCAGCAAGCAAGAGATCTGGGAGGAGGAGAGAGTCGAGGCAGGGAGGAGGAATACAGGAGAGGGGAAAAGGAGCCGTGTTCGGGTTTTCTCATCGATGCCGTGTCCTGTGCTGATCGCTTCCTTTTATCACCCGGTCCACGAGCCTGGCGGGTAGCGCGTGTTTTCCCGCCTCACGCGAGTGGACCGTCTTGCATTCTCGTTCATGGGCTTCACGCGAAGGGTTACCCGGTTCAGAGACCGGTTTATTACGTCAGCGAGGTATTATCAGAAGCAAAGCAGCGCTATCCACATTGGCAAAAGTTGGTGTTCGGGGTCTTTATGGCTAGCCGGAAATTGAAGCCGTACTTCCAAGAACACCCCATAACAGTGGTTAGTTCAATACCAATGTCGGATATCATCAGAAACTCGGACGCGACGGGAAGAATAGCCAAATGGGCGATAGAGATGGGGGATTATCACATCAACTACGAACCCAGGTCAGCAATCAAATCTCAAGCTTTAGTTGATTTCGTTAACGACTGGACACATACAGGCATGACTACAACGGTTCCAAATTCCGAATCATGGATCATGCACTTCGATGGATCTAAGCAATACGAGGGATCAGGAGCTGGGGTGGTGCTAACGTCACCCAAAGGAGATAAATTAAGTTACGTACTACAAATTCACTTCGACTGTTCCAACAACATGGCCGAGTATGAGGCCCTATTGCACGGCCTAAGGGCAGCCAAGGAGATGAACGTCAAGAGGATACGGTGTTTCGGAGATTCGGACCTTGTGGTACAGCAGGTGTCAGGAACTTGGGATAGAAAGGACGCAACTATGGCAGCATACCGCAGGGAAGTTGATAGGGTTGCAGGATGTTTTTCCGGGTATGAGGTGGAGCATATAGACAGAAGAAAGAATGAGGCAGCCGACGCGCTCGCTAAACTCGGCTCGCGCAGAGAGCCGGTTCCACCTAACGTTTTCCTGGATGAATTATGGCGACCATCAGTTAAAACCGAGTCAGAGGACGAATTGGCAAATCAAGACCCGGATTCAGGACTTGTGGCTACTGTACGTACTGTTCCCGAATGGACAGAACCGTTTTTGGCCTACCTGTCGCGAGGCGAGTTACCACAGCAGGAGGTATTAGCAAGGCAAATTTTGAGGCGAGCAAAGGGATATTCTATCATCAACGGGGAATTATATAAGAGAAGCGCAGCAGGGGTCTTTTTGCGCTGCGTAGCGCCAGAAGAAGGCCGGCAGATTCTCAAGGAAATCCATGAAGGCGACTGTGGACATCACGCATCCACAAGATCTCTCGTGGCTAAAGCTTATCGGCACGGATTTTTCTGGCTCACGGCTCTAGCAGATGCGGAGCGATTGGTAGCAAGGTGTGACGGATGTCAAAGGTACGCTCGCCAAACCCATGTGCCGGCTATGGAGTTACGGACCATCCCGTTAATTTGGCCGTTCGCTGTATGGGGTATGGACATGGTTGGCCCCTTTCATATGTCACCATGCAAGAAGACACATCTTTTGGTGGCTATTGATAAGTTTACCAAGTGGGTTGAGGTTATGCCAGTTACTAATTGCGAATCAGCCACAGCAGTCAAGTTCCTGAAGAGGATTATCTACCGGTTCGGGTATCCCCACAGCATAATTACCGACAATGGAACCAACATGTCCCTTGGTGAGATGGAGAAGTTCTGTGGCAACAATGGAATCCGACTTGACGTCGCGTCAGTGGCTCATCCGCAGGCCAACGGACAAGTGGAGAGGGCAAATCAAGAATTGCTTCGCGGGTTAAAACCACGATTACGAGTCCCCTGTATCAGGGCAGCTGGCGCATGGGTCGAAGAACTCCCTTCTGTGGTTTGGGGCATCAATACTACGCCTAATAGATCTACTCAGATGACACCCTTCTTCATGGTCTATGGCGCGGAGGCAGTACTACCGAGTGATATTATTCATGATTCACCACGAGTATCAGCATACGTCGAAGTGGAGAATGAAAAGACCCGGCAAGATGCCGTGGATATGTTAGAAGAGCAAAGGGAACAAGCCCTGGAAAGATCAGCCATATATCAGCAGGATTTACGAGGGTATCATAGCCGGCACGTGAAAACCCGGGTCTTCCAGGAAGGAGACCTGGTTCTGCGCCTGGTACAGTCGAACGAAGGAAAGCACAAGTTATCACCACCCTGGGAAGGACCGTTTATCATAAGCCGGAATTTGCATAATGGGTCATATTACTTGATAGATGCAAGGGAAGAGTCGACCACAGTTAATGACACTGCTCACACCACTTCATCTATGCAAGAAAGAGAAAGACCGTGGAACGTGGCTCAGCTACGTCCATATTATACTTAGCAAAAATTGTATTGGCATATGGAATTGAACGATGTAATAGGCAGCAGGTTTTCAGACGTACTCTTTTCCTATCCAGGGTACCCTTGGGGACTGGACGGGTTTTTAATGAGGCGGCTTGCTGACCTAGATTTTTCATATCAAGTAAAGAGGTGATTATCAAGAAAAGAGATGGTTATTATCAGGTTATGTACTCTCAGTATGATGCGTATATCTAGGTCTTGGGGGCTGGTCGCTTTAATAGCACAGTTACAAACTCAAAGACCCGGCCATGATGCCTATGAGTTATAAGGGCCGATTACTTGCAAACGAGTACGGCTACAATCTTATAACTGCACAAAGAAGTCCAAATTTCTTGGTTATTCTTACTTAAGCTCGATGTGACTCGCATTAAAGTGGCATGATTTGTTAGCTTACGATTACATTCAGTCATGAAACCCGACGGGGCTTGACTGGCTACGTTTTCGTAAAGATGTAACAACATGGTATCCACGCGAAAGCCGGCTTACAGTACAAGATAGTCAAAAGGGTCATCTAAACCACAAGTTATGCAGAGTACAAGGCTAAACAGCTGGAAACTCAACGATTATTAAGCATAACTTCAAATCCTATGTGAAACAACTCAGGGATCTTTGTGAATTTAGCAGTAGGCAGTTCGTTCCCCTTTCAAGATCAAGTGTCCTAGACTTGGAGATCCGGGTCCGGGTGACTTGAAATCTTGAAAAGAGAAAAAATTGCTTACTTGTAGAATTCCAAAAACCCAAATATCCGAGTCTTGGGGACTTGGGGACTTAGAAGCAAATCCGCTTGTCAATACCCATGAGACCCGGAAATCGAGTCTTCACAAAAGGAACAATAAAGAAAGCCGGATATCGAGAACAGATGAGCTCAATAACATGTAAATTTAAAAAGGCCGGAAGAGGCATAGAGTATATCAAGACCTTAGCGTGCATTACAAAATCCCGGTGAAAAGATATCAAAGGTGCACAGGCGCACCACCCAAAATATAACTGTTTAAACAGCATGTTGACCGACCGGTGCATAAGAAGAGGCATTAGAGATCAGATGTCACTCGGCGTTCATCTTGGCCTTGCCCTTGCCATCATTGGTGGTAGCAGCAGCACCCGGATCAGCGGTACCAGCCCGTGCAGGAGGTGGAACGACTGGTGTTGAGGTAGCGGGGGCAGAGCCGGCTTCAGCTTGCTTCTTGGCAGCCTCCGCCCTCAATGCAGCAGCTTCCTCCTTCCACCGAGCCAGCATATCATACGGCTCGGGAAGATCTCACTTAATTGCTTCACCAGCAGCATCATATGCTGGAACAAGGATATTAACATCCAGGTCGTCAGCGATCACGCTGGCCGGGTAACGGACCTCCTTTTGGACGGCCTGAAAATCCTTCACCAAGAACTTGGACCCATCAAGCTTGAACTCTGGGAAGCCGCCCATAAGCTTCACTAGCTCGAGCTTGGGGAAATAAGCCTTGGCGAGTGCAAGCCCCCGGGTCACTCCAACCCGGCAAGACGAGCGTTTCCAGTGCCAAATCCACTCAGGAATAGTGGAGAAGGCATCCAGCATCCTCTTCAGATCAACATGTCCTTTACCCGGCCACCGTAATTCCTGAAGGATCCATTTGGTTCCGGCACATAGCTGCCGGATAACGCTCTTCATGGTTTTCAGCTTGGCAATGTCATCCTCTTCCGGCATGGTTTCGTCCGGGCCTGAAAAAACGGAAACGTAAGTCGGGAAAACTCTTGCTATCTATCAAAAGGATAAACCCGGAGGAGGAAACGTACCAAGTAAAGCACGATATGTGTCTGATATTTGGACAGAAAGGCTTGTTAGATCATCTTCTGCTTTGTGAGCCCTTTTCCTATATTTCCTCATTATCAGCCTGTTCCTCCTGGCTTCAGCCTCGGCTGCTTCACGCAAAGCTACCTCCTTTTCAACGAGCTTGGTAGCGTCTGCCAGTTTCTCCTCAGATTGAGTCACGAAAGACTGCATGGATGCAAACAAGGATTAGTCGGGTAAAGGGACAAGTTATCAGTCGCTTGTGTAATAAAGTCCCAAGCAAATTATGAATCAATTCACTCGGAACTTGGGGACTGGATAAGGGCACAAGCAATATCAGTCGGATTTACCTCGTGTTTGGCTATTAAAGCCCCCAAGATGTTTTCTTCATTAGCCCTTAAAGTGCGCAGGTTTTCCAGCATCTGGGCAAACGTTAGTTCCTCGGGTCGAGTACCGGAAGAGCCGGCAGCCTGGTCACCTGGTGGGGGAGCTCTCCCCGCCCTTGGGGTCGAGACCCGGACAGTTTGAGTACCCGGGCTGGGAGAACCCATCCTTGTATCCAGAACCTCGATCTCCTCGTCCACTGGTTCCGATGAGGAAGGAGATCCGGCGGTTCGGGGAAGCGGATTGTTCAGAGGGCCTTGTTCCTGGTTATTCGCCGTATCACCGCCAGTCGCGGCGTCTACGTTCTCAATCGGCTTCTCTGCCTGATGGTTATCCGCCTCTGCATTCTCCGGGTCACTGATGGTGACTTGAGTGCTGAAAGAAAGATGAGAAAAGGCAGTTATTAGTGACGACGGTGGCTTGAGCGGAAACTTGTCAGACGTAAAAGAAAATCATGTAGCAAAAACTTACCCGGCATTCACGGTATAGTCCGGCGGGAGCTCGCCACTGGAAGCAGATGAGGTCGTCACAGGGACCACTAATGGAACCCGGAATTGCCCGGCACGTGGATGGTTAGGAGAAGGGTGGCGTCGAGGAGAGTCGGAAGGACGGGACGGAGGAACGCTGGCACGATGGACCGAGGGGGTAGAGATGCCCGGGTTAAGGGGATCTTCACCCGGGGAGCTCCGAGTTACTCTGCGTTTGGCTGGGAAAGAATCCTTCAAGCACGACGAATTTGATAATTGATGGTTAAGTCGTCGCATGGCGTCAAAGGAATAAGGTTCAGAGGATAATGAGGAAAAAGGAACCTTGGACACTGCCCCCCTGGCCTTCCTCTTGGCTCCAACTGTTGCTTCTTGGTCAGACTCGGTTGCCTCCGGGTCATCCTCGTTGGTCTCACCTTCGTCCTCCAGCCCTGCGAACCGTGTGTGTGTGTTCGTTGGAAAAAAGGTAAACGGGAGGAAAATAATACAAGTAAAGATATACAAATTCTGTGCAAATACCTTCACTATCATCAGCCGGCTCGTCCTCTTCTTCCGGGTCTCTGGAAGGGGGGGAGGGTTCAACTCTCCAGAAAGGGTCATCAGCCTAAGTCAAAAGAATGAGATTAAGGGTCAGGAGCTGTATCAAGTCAAAATGTGGAGATAAGTTATGAATATCAGATATTACCGCTGGAGCCGGGTTTTCCCGAGTGAACGGGGGTAACCCGGTGATGCCCTTTATCACCTCTAGCTTCTCTGTCAAGAAGCCCTTGATGGTCTTGTTGGTGTCGCCGGTCGCAAAGCTCTTGGTGGAGTATCGGAGTGCATCTGTGGTGTGCCCCGAATACTCGCACATCAATTTGGTGCGGATGGAGTTGGGTTGGATCCGAAAATCAACCCATGTTTTTACTAAATTTAGCCCGAGGAGGCCTTGGGCTGAGAGGATGGCTATCTTGGCTAACGAGGCAAGGATCGCCTCCCTGTCTGAGTCTGGTGCAAAGGCATTGAAAGACTCGGAAGGTTCGAGGAGGCTTTCCGAGTAACCCGGCAGTTTCTTTTCGCCGTCTGGGGAGGTATCGTGACAATAAAAGAAAGACAGCTGCCAATGTTTGACATGGGAGTTCAAGTTGAGGGTTGGCATCGGTGAATTCTTGCGGCGTTGGATGGATACCCCGCCACAAGTAAGAAGTGCTCCGTCACCACTTTCGCGGCACGGCTTACACTGGAATAGTTCGATGAAGAGAGTCAAACTTGGCGGCACGCACAAGTACGACTCGGATAGAACGATGAAGTGGGTAATATTCAACATAGAGTTAGGCCCTATGTCGAATACCCGGAGGCCATAATGGCTTAAAACTTCCCTGAAGAAAGGGTGACCCGGAGGACGGAATCCCCGGGTCACATGCTCTACGAAGCAGATTACCTCGTTATCGGCGGGTGTGGGCCGGGTCTCGTTGCCCGGCGCCCTCCAGTGAATGTCCTTCTGGGAAGGGAGGATTCCCAATTCGGCTAGCTCGTCCAGCTTGGCCTTCGTAGCTGTGGAACGCCCCCAGTTGGCGGATATGGTTTGGGTAGTCCTCGCCTGAGTCGGCTGTTTTCCTTGACGTTTGGGAGCCATGGGATCAACCTGTAAAACACGAGAAAAAGAGGCATAGGATATAAGACCCGGAGGTGTTGGATTATCCGAGTATAAGGTATCAAGAAAGTATGAAGCTAAGAATTATCCGGGTATCACGCTATGAAGTGGAGATTACAAGGTATCCGGGTGTTAAGTACAATTGTGGAAATTATTGGTCACTTACGTATGGAAAGGCATTTGGGGAAGATGGATGGTTGCCCATGTGTCTACTGCAAGCAAAATAGCTGGAAAAGGAGGATTTTCCGGGTGTTAACGCAATGAGCGGAAAATCGAGGAGGAATGGATCTAGATGGAAAAGTTTGCGAGCGATTTTACAGGAGATTTGGTGATTAATGATGGTAGGAGGATGAGTTGTAACTGTCTAGCAGGTGGTTAAAGGAGTTGGCGAGCATCGAATCGATCTAATTTGATGCAATCAGAAGAATGACTCATGGGTTGACCTAGATCCGATCCTGGATGAATTGAAAAATTGCGGGGCTAAATTAAACGGCTGCAAGAGGCTTACTGGAAAGATTGGAGCCTAGCGCGACGGCGGCGAGCGGCGGGGCTCGAATGCCCCTTCGAAATGCTTGGCGAGAGGAGTAAAGGCGTGACGGTGACGCTCGACGGCGGCGCGAGCTGGCTCGAGGGCGAGCGTGGCCGGCGGCGATCTTGCTTTTATGGCGTGCACGAGCTTCTTGCGGTGGTGTTGCGAGGGTGTAAGGAGCAAGGAAGGAAAGGGGATGCTGAGGCGGAGTGATGGGCTTAGGGTTACCCTCCGAGCGCTATTTATAAGGTGGGGGTGATTCTATCTCAACGGCTGGAAACCGGAAATTGTGGGGTAATGGTTATCTACGTGGATTCTGCGGGATATGCGCCAAGTATTGAGCAAAGCATTTGGATAAAAGAAAGAAGGAGATCTACCCCGTGATATCAGGATCGGTTATCGAGTATGGGATATTGGCATTTTTATTAGGGTTTGGACCTGGAAAACTAAACCAAAGTGTTTGGGGGAAAAACCCGGGTTACTATATGGCCACCATGGAGTAAGGCCTAGCTGAATATCAAAGCATCTTAACCCGGCCTCCTATGCCTGTGTGTTTGGTATCTTTGCAGGGAATAGCGAGCGCTTCAAGGAGGATCTGTGAAGCCCAAGCTATTCTGGGGACTACTGATGGGGGGATAATAACCCGGTAGGCCAACTCCAAGGTGTAATCCGGCCCAAGGAACATGGTGCGCAGTTTGGTTAAGGATAATGAAGCTTCTGGAAGGCCCAAAGTTTACGGGCCTCGTAACCCGGATTGTGGGTTACGGTAAGGAAAGTTAGGGTTTGTAAGCGGTGTCCGGATAGGATTCAAGCTGCGCCTTGGAGACTAGGGCCGAGGGGGTGCGGGTGCTTTATAAACCTACCCCTAGGTCTAGTTTAGACAGAGATCTAAGAACCCTAGTAATATCGCTTGATATCGAGCATCTAGTGTAATCCCAGAGTTGAGTTATTATATCAAGATCGGAGACTCGGCGACTTTGATTGCCGGCTACCAGATCGAGTTGCACCATGTTTTCCTCTGAGCTAAACCCTCTCCCAAACGCCTGTGTCGTCTTGCCCCAAGATCAGTTACCCCCGGTAACGTCTGCCGTGATTATCCCACGACACATTCCTCCCTCCTTCAGCAGCGGCTTGCCCCCAAGCCGGAGCACGCGGAAAACGAGTCTTCAGCTCGGTCACGTTCTCCCAGGTGGCTAATGAGCTAGGCAGCCCCGTCCATTGTGTCAGCGCCTCTTCTCACTGGCCCTTGCGGTGCTGAACTTGCCGTGTTTGCAGCACTCTCTCTGGTACCTGATGATGAGGCGCAGCATCCTCGACGAGCGGTAGTTCCTTGTGGACGGTGGTCGGTGGCATCCCCCGTCGCAGCTGCGACACGTGGAAGACAGGATGCAGCTTGGCCTTGTCTGGAAGCTGGAGGCGGTAGGCGAGGGTTCCCACTTTCTGCAGAACTTGAAATGGACCAAAGTGCGGAAGGAGAGCTTGGCGTTGCCTCGAATCGCCAACGAAGTCTGTACGTACGGTTGAAGACGCAGGTATACCCAGTCTCCAACCTAGAATGACCGCTCCGAGCGCTTCTGATCTGCAAAGAACTTCATGCGATTGTTAGCCCGGTGCAGATGTTGCCGCAGGAGTGCGGTCATTGTCTGACGCTCCTGAATCCACTCCTCCAAGTCAGATACTTCAGGGATGGAAGCATCAGTTAGTCTCAACATGCGCGGAGGATGACCATACAACGCCAGAAACGGTGAGGTGTTGATGGCAGTATGATGAGAGGTGTTGTACCAAAACTCAGCCAGCGGCAGCCATTTGCTCCAGCGAGAAGGACAGGCACTGATGAAGCAGCAAAGATACGTTTCCAGACACTGGTTGACCCGTTCCGTTTGCCCATCGGTCTGAGGATGGTACGCTGTACTCATTCTCATCTCAGTTTTTGTCAGACGAAAGAGCGCTTGCCACAGATGACTTGTGAAAATACGGTATCGATCAGAGATCAAATCTTCTGGCATACTGTGTAATTTGAATATGTTGGCAAAGTAAGCTTCTGCCACCTGTGAAAATAGGGAATGAAGTGGCCATACTTGGTTAGTTTGTCCACCACCACCAAGACAGAATTGAAGCCTGCAGATCGAGGCAGTCCTTCTACAAAGTCCAAGGAGACTACCTGCCATGCTTGCCCTGGTACTTCCAGCGTTTTCAGTAGACCTGGGTAACGGACGTGTTCAGGCTTGGCCTGTTTGCAAACTGAACATGCCTCAATGAATTGCTGCACTGAATATCGCATCCGCGGCCAAGCAAACAACTGACGCACTCGCTGTAAGGTTGCATGCACGCCCGAGTGCCCCCCAATAGCACCTGCATGTAGAGACTGCAGTATCTTGTGTTGCATTGTCACATTGCCCCCAACCCAAATCCTCTTCTTGTAACGCAGCACGGTGTCATCCCACTCAAAGTGTTTCACTTTTTGTATGTTGAGGACATCTTGGTCAGTAACTTTTGTGTGCTAGTATCACGAGCGTATCCCTCTGCTATTTCTTGCAACCATTCTGGGGTGCCCAACGTACGTAATGGACAGAACCTCCCCCAAATGTATGGCTGGGTGGCGAGACAGCGCATCGGCAGCCTGGTTACTGCTCCCTTTCTTGTACTCAATACTGTACTGCAGCCCAAGTAGCTTGGTGAGGGCCTTCTGTTGCCATGGAGTGGTCAAACACTGCTCATCCAGATGGGACAAGGCCCTCTGATCCGTGCGAATTACAAATGGCGATTGACGTAGGTAAGAACGCCATCGATCCACTGCCAATAGAATGGCTAAGCTCTCCTTTTCATATGTAGACAAGCCTCGAAGCCGGGGTCCCAAGGCTCTGCTGAGGTATGCCAGTGGGTGGTGGTCTTGCATCAGCACGGCCCCAATCCCACAGTCGCTAGCGTCAGTCTCAACGACAAAAGGAAGAGCAAAGTCTGGCAATGACAGCACGGGAGCAGAAATCAGCGCTTGTTTGAGAGCCTCGAATGCTTCCTGATGTTTCTGAGTCCAAACGAACATCTCGTTCTTTTTAAGTAAATCTGTGGGACATCGACTGGTGATGCCAAAATTGCGCACGAACTTCCTGTAGTACCCTGTCAAGTCTAGGAACTTCCTGACATCCTTCGCGCACTGGGGTACTGGCCATGTCCTCACAGTGTCGATGTTCTTGGGGTCTGTAGACACTCCTTCAGCCGAGATCACATGTCCTAAGTAACTTAGGCTGGACTGTGCAAAAGAACATTTGGATCTTTTGACTTTCAGTTGGTGCTCAGCCAACAGTTGAAACACTGCCTTAAGATGTTCCTGATGCTCTTCCAACGTGCGACTGTATACTAGAATATCGTCGATAAAGACAAGAACACAGCGTCTCAGTAGCGGGGCAAAAATCTTGTTCATTGCGTTCTGAAAGGTGGCAGGGCCTCCTGTTGTATACTAGAATATCGTCGATAAAGACAAGAACACAGCGTCTCAGTAGCGGGGCAAAAATCTTGTTCATTGCGTTCTGAAAGGTGGCAGGGCCTCCTGTCAGACCTAGGGCATTACTCTGAATTCATAATGTCCTTGGTGCGTTTGAAAGGCGGTTTTGTGCTCTTCTCCTGGCGCCATACGAATTTGATGGTACCCCGCACACAAATCCAAGCTGGTAAACCATGCCGCTCCTGCCAATTCATCTAGCAGTTCGTCGGTGATGGGTAGTGGATACCTGTTCTTCAATGTCATTGTGTTCAAGAATAAAAAATCAATGCAAAATCGCCAGGTACCATCCTTCTTTTGAACAAGCAACACTGGTGATGCAAAGGGGCTGGTGCTGAATTGAATAAATCCTTGCTGCAACATTTCCTTGATCTGCCTCTCTATCTCATCTTTCTGCTGAGGACTGTATCTATAAGGACGCAAATTCACTGGTTTTGCTCCTGGCAGCAGTGCAATCTTGTGATCAAATTCTCTTCTGGGTGGCAGCCCTTGTGGCTCGTCGAACAGAGTCTTGAATTCAGACAAAAGTTCCTGCACTGGTGGGGGACACGGTTGCTGCTCCACGGGTTCTTTGACCTCACTTAGCTGAACTAGGTGACAAATTGAGTCTGTTTTGTTCAGAGACTCGAGTTGATGAGCCGAGATTTCAGGGCACATGGTGGTGTCTGGGGTGAATCCTTGTAATTGGACCCACCTTCCTTGGTACTCAAAGGTCAGAAGTTTCTCTCCCAATGTACCTTCATTGAACCAATCCTCTGCAACCAATCCATCCTAGAATAATATCGTAGCAGCCAAGAGGGAAAAACCTAAGCGTGCTCACAAATTCCACTCCCTGCACTTGCCATTGACAGTCCTGCACCTCCAAATCACACCTGAGTATTCCTCCATCTGCCACCTTCACCTGCAGTGCTCTACAACGTCGTACTGGCGTCCAATTGGTAGCAATGGCCTCACTGATAAAGCTGTGGGTACTGCCGGAATCTACAAGCATTAGTACCTCCCTCTGATTTACCATCCCCTTCAACCTGATGGTCTGTGGTGGTTCCACCCCTTGCAGGGCTGCCTCCGAGATCACACACAGATCAGCCACTCTTTCATCCGGTGAGGAATGTAGGTCCGTCTCACATTTGATTTTCCACCACACCCGAAAATAGGATTCACATTTGATTTTCCACTCTAGGGGTCCCTCTCCACTGAAACCTGGGCAATCGACTCTCGGTGTTTTTCCCCTGTCACGCTCCCTCTCACGATCCCTCGACTGGAACTGTGGTGACTCGATGAGGGGATAAGCAAACGTACCCTTGGCCGGGGTCGAGATGGGAGGAGGCCTCATCAGCGATCCCCGTTGACTATTGTCGACGCGGTGGCCCATTGGCCCGTGACGCCCCTCGGCGCTCAGTGAGAGCCGACCGACGTCGACGCGCAACTCCGCCCTCTGCTCCAACGGTGAGCTAGGCGTGGTCGTGGTCGCGGTTCGTGTCGACGTCGCTTGCGTTCCGGCGATCCGGTTGAGGGAGATACGCAGCTCCCCCAGATCCGCTTGCAGCGCCCCTACCGCTTGATCCACCTTCGGCTTCCAGATCGCGAGGTCGACCAGTGCGGGCTTCACCTCCTCCAACGATCCCACCTTCGTCTCCACCGCCCCCATCTGGTTGCCGAGATCATCCAATTTCTCGCTCTGCTCCTTGATCGCGCTGACCAGCGCCGCCAATTGGTCCTTGAGATCTAACTCTCCCATGATTTGCTTGACGGAACGGGTGTGGGGTGCCAGGATGGAGAGGCTCTGATACCAGATTGTCAGGGTCTACTACGATTGCTCTACTGCTCTCACAGGTTCGGTACAATTGTCTCAGCAAGCAAGAGATCTGGGAGGAGGAGAGAGTCGAGGCAGGGAGGAAGAATATAGGAGAGGGGAAAAGGAGCCGTGTTCGGGTTTTCTCATCGATGCCGTGTCCTGTGCTGATCGCTTCCTTTTATCACCCGTTCCACGAGCCTGGCGGGTAGCGTGTGTTTTCCCGCCTCACGCGAGTGGACCGTCTTGCATTCTCGTTCCTGGGCTTCCGCGTGGGCTCTTGGTTTGGTGAGCCCATGACATAGACATAGGCCGATAAAACCGGAGTAACGGAAAAAGTCAAAACAGATCCTGAAAATGAACCATGTACTGAGTAAATTGGAAAATTCTGGCGTCAATTTTATGTATTGATTTTTTTCAAGGACTACACGGTGCAGCACAGTTCTAACCACCACTAAACAGCAGCAGCACGCAAGCTGCCACAACCGTAAATCCAGCTTTCCAGCACAGGATCCACCCCGCGCAGGATTGAACCACACTGCACTGCATGTCAGCACATCGCACTCCCCCAACTAGCGAAAGCAAAAAGCTGGTAGTCAGATCACATTACCAAATAACATCTTACACCTCATAGTTCAGGCCAGCACACATTACCAAATTAGTCCCAAATAAACAACTACATCAGCTCTGCATTATCAAGAAAAAAAACAAGCTAATGATGATGATTTACCACCCCGGCATCATCGCTATTCACTACGAAAAACACACCAAGCCGCATGTACAATCACAGCCGTGGTGATCTTCCGCCAGCCAGTCGAAATCAAAGCTGGTTTCTAAATCCTGGTTTTTGTAATTAAGCTACTGTTGGTTTAGGTGTTTCCAGGTTAAGTTACTGTGTATTGTTTGGATCACTCGAGAGCCACGCGTGCTTGAGGCACTCCGCGGCGGTCGGCCTGCTCTCCGGTGCGAAATCAAGGATCGGGCGGAGGAAGTCGGCCAACCCGTTGGCGTCCGGTTCAGGGAAGTTGTACTTCTCGACCAGGACGCGCTCGAGGGGCCAGAACCTGAGCCTTCGGATCCTCTTCAGGTCCCCGTGCCGGTTGAAGTAGTCCTTGGAACGGGTGCCTGAGCAAGCAATCTGAAACACGTAACGGCATCAGTTAGATACGACACTAGACAATACGAGAAAGAGAGCTGAGAGGGATTGTGCAGATACCTTCTTAGGCATCTTTCCCAGAGTCTCCATCATCAGAGCCAGGTGATCCTACAAGGAGTTATGCGATACAGAGATGAGCTTGCATTTCATCAGTGTAAACTTTGCAGCTAAGAGTCAACATGTGAAGTTGATTGCTTAACGAGTACTATATCTGTCACTTTGCAAGACAATCCCACATAGGTAAGAGACATGATATGATTCGCTCCGAAGGACAATCAAGCAGGTGGAGTATAACAAATGTTTTAGCTGTCATTATTCAACTCTCACTGGCTAAGAAACAGTCTGTCATTTTTTATGCCAGTGTATTACATCTGGCAAGAAGGGCAGAACAGCTGACAACCAGAACAGCACACTTGGCTTGGAGTTGTACCAGTGCATCACATTAAGATGAAATTCCTACTGTCTACAATTCCTACGAGGGCTGGTAATTGTATACCAAATGCTTCTATGGCTTCAGTTTGGACAAGTTAGTCAGTTCATATTTCAACTAAAGATTTCAGTAGCTAGGTTGGCAGCTGTCAGTATGGGTGCATCTTTCATGATAACTAATTGCTCATTTGTTTGAGTTTGAAGTGGCACATGATCTAGTGCATCTACTTTTTCACGGTATAATATACTAATCGTAAAGGGTCCAGGAGTGATATCTGCAACCTTGGAATTAGAAAAATAAACTTGCCCGACTAAAAATATATGAAACAGCCTTCATAAGCAAAATAGTAGTAGTGACAACGGAAAAAATGCAAATGATGTGTTTTTACCTCATCTTCACTGCAGCCTTGGCAATCCCTGGGAGTGAAGAGCATTTCACCGGTGGCAAGCTCGAACACCAGACACGCGAAGGACCACATATCGGCCGAATAAGAATACCCGGAACCGATGATAACCTCGGGGGCTCTATACTGCCTCGTCTGTATCTCACCAGCACTCTGCTGATCAGCCCAGCAGGCATTCCCAAAATCGACGATCTTGCACTTCATGCTAATGCCATCCAGGCTCCTCTCCTTCTCCATCTCAGCCGCGAACCCACCAAGCGACACCCGCCTGCGCGAGATCTTCGCCACGGCACGCCTCGCCCGCATCTTGAGCATCTTCTCACTGAAACTGATCGTTGTCCCGCTGTACTGGTTGTTCTCCAGGGTTTTCTCTAGGATCGGCGGGAACCCGGCCCGAGCGGGGTCCTTGGACGGGTTTATTGGCGACACGAGGAGCACGTTCTCCGGCTTGATGTCCGTGTGGATGATACCGAGGTCGCGGTGCAGGTAATCGAGGCCTGCTAGCACGGACCGGCAGATTTCTCGCACTCTGCTCAGACCGATGCCCCTGTTCCGGTTGTACCGGATGAGGCGCAGGAGGCTGTCGCCGAGGAGCTCGGTGACGAGGCAGACGTGCTGGCCGTTGGGGCCGGCGTGCTTGAAATGGTCGAGCAGCTGGATGACACAGTTGGAGCTGGCCGGGTCGCCCTTGGCCGCCGCGGAGAGCAGCTCGATCTCGTGCAGCGCCGCCTGCGCGTAGTCCCTCGCGCTCTTCTGGATCTTGAGCGCGACAAATCTCTGCAGTATATAATTCAGCTAAACCGTAAATGGAGTAAACAGTTAAACAGTATATATACTCCCTCCGTTCCAAATTACTTGACTTCCATTTGTCTAACTATAGATGTATCTAGACATGTTCTAGTGTATAGATGCATCCGTATTTGGACAAATGGAAGTCAAGTATTATGGAACGGAGGGAGTACTTCATAACTGTTCCTGGAGAACGGGAATGGGTTCTGTTCCCAGTTTGCAGGCATCGAAAGAGAAAACAACTTTGAAAAAACAGAGATGGGCGCAAAAGAAGCGATTTTGAACAGGACGAGGCGATGGAACAGGGATAAAACGGACAAACTACGCCGTTTTGGATTTTGCCCCACCAGAGGCAAAAGCTCCACCGAAGTCTCCGAAATCCGAAAGCAGCAGGTTGGATTAATCCCCATGGTGCACCATCGCAAGGAGACGCGAAAACAGAGGAAACAAAGATGCACCATGAAACATGACAGAGGGGGCTGGGAGGGGAGGGGGGCGTACGCTGAGGAGGGTGTCGTAGGCGAGCCAGACGGTGGAGAAGTTTCCCCAGCCGAGCTTCCGCTGCGTAACGAACCGCCCGCCGGCGAACCGGTCACCGGGCCGCGCCGCGTGGTACCCGCCCTTCCGGTACCCATCGGGCTCTTCCTCCTCCTCCCCCTCCGATCCCGATGAGTAGCAGGTGTTGCCGAACGCCGCCGCCATCGGCCGATTGATCCACTCCTCCTCCGGATTCGAACTCGCGGACAGGATTCGAAAGGGGCGCGTTTGGTTTGGTTCGGCTTTGGCTTTGCAAATGGTGGGATTTTGCTGGGTCGGGAAAGGGAAAAGTGACCGTTCCGCCACCACCACCACAAGTCCACCTGCCACTTGCAATCGCCCTGCGTTTTGGTGGGTAATTAAATACCGTTGACTGCTAAATCACCGGTATTAAATGTTCGTATATCCAAATCGATCATGAAATCCAAGGTTAAAACACCCTTGACATCTTATTTTTTGCCTCAATTTATTTCTTCCACAACCATGGTCAACTCGCACTCTTTTACCTCTCGTTAGAGCATCTTCAGTAAACCCATTTGGGGTCTGGATTTTATCCGTTCGTGTCCTACGTGGAGATGGGAAATCCGCCCATAACCGGCGCGGAGCATGATGCAAACAACGCACCTGACTCATTTTGAGTTTTTCATCCTTCGAAGATAACTATAAGGCTGCGTAGATAGATTAAAGGTTTATCCCAGAAGTGGCAAGTTTACAATAAAAAAAACATATGACTTCAGGAACGTGGATCTACGGTGGCCGGAGGTGGCCCGAGGGCGCCGAAATGTCTCCGCCACGGAGCGATGGGGTGGTCATCGGTGTACCCCGAGGAGTACAAAGACGACGATGACTTGCGTCACCGTCGTCACCGCGCCCTCCGCGCGCTCCACGACCAGAGCTACGGACTGGGCCTCCATCGGGACTACCCGGGGAGCTCTCGCATGATATACTGTGGTGGGATGTGGAGCATTTGGGCTGGAAACCGCCTGGAATGATTTTATTAATTAGTTTGGAGGGAGAGAAGGAGCACTGTGTCGCTGCCTATCGGGCCCGGGAGGCGAGACGGCAGGGTTGATCGGACATAGACACCCCATCCGCACGTATCTATGGCGACGCATTCCGGTCCCAAATTTGGGGCAGAATTGGGTACGCGCGGAGCCGAACGCGTGCGAGACGCGTCCATTTTCCAAATGGATCGGCGTTTTAGGCCGTGTTTTCGCCCCCCCCCCCCCCCCCCCCCCCCCCCCCGCCCCCGGAGCTAATCGGACGCTGCCAGATCAAATGTGCCATCGCAATGGAGTTGCTCTTAACCACCTGGAGTATAGAACAAGGATGTAGACACTACAAATAATTCTATAGGTGTTACCACCCATCAGAGCCGGCCCTGACAATCCGGGGCCCCGGTGCAAGACGAAAAATTGGGGCCCCTGTACACAAAAAATTATATAGCTCGTTTTAATATTACGGTAGCAACTTATATATTGAACAAAATTCTCTCTGTATTTTCAATGGACAGATCAAACCACAATAACTAACCATTATTTTATTGGCGATAATCTGACAATGTTCAATTAAAAAATGCACTACATGATCAAACATAGCATAGCCAGCCCGCACTCCACTCTAGACTGCACTCCACTCCAGGTCTGCGTGCGCTCCAGGCCTCTATGTCTCAGTTTCCAACTTGCACTCCCGATGAATCTTGCAAAATAGACAAGTGCACTAGTTATGTAAAGCATTTTCTTCTAGAATTTTTTGAGGAAAAGTCATTGATAATTATATCAATATTAACCCTGTCCAACAGATCCTTTTCGATGCATATAGTAGCTAGACCATTCAATCTCTCTTGTGACATTGCTGACCTCAAGTAGTTTTTTAGTAATTTCAACTTTGAAAAACTTCTTTCGGCTGAAGCTACCGTCACAGGTACAGTAAATAAAATTCTATAGGCAATTGAGATGTTTGTAAAACAATTTATATTTCTAACAAATTCAAACATCTTAATAGAACTCATTGGCTTATCTGGTAAGGTCATTTGCAGCATTCTTAATTCAGAATAAAAATCATCCAACTCAACGTCACATGAACGATTGTGAGTGAAGGTTTTAGCAAACTTTGTGCAACATTTTCGTAGCTCAATGTCATCAAGTGACTTCAAATTTAATGAGCTAAGCAGAAAGCCAAATATTTCTTTGAAAGCTCTTAGTTCTTCAAATCTATTTTTCAATGAAGTATTTTCCATGTCCACCATAACAAAAAAGTTAACTTCAAAAGCTTTCTCCGCTGCCAAAATTTCTTCATTATTGTTATCATCAGCATCACTTTCGTCAAAATGTTTCTTCCTAGTAATGCGTCGTTTTATTGGAAACGATGCTCGTATGTTCATATCAGTTGCAAGGTTTTTGGCAATAACCAAACTAGCTGAAAACCCTTCACCTCTATACTTATCAAAATATTTCATTATGCCCTCAATCTGTTGCAAAGTTGAGTCAACACACATTGAAGGGGATTGTAATGTTTTGCTCACCATCTTTACGGAAAATAAAATATCATGCCATATTACCATACGGAGTAAGAACTCAAAAGTACCAATCACATCATATAATTTTTTTTGCATCACTTCTCGCCTTGGCATCATCACCAGATTTAGATAATTGAAACAAAGCTGCCCTTAGTTCATGAGCTTGATATCTAATGGCTTTTATACTTTTAATCCTACTCTCCCAACATGTATTAGACAAAGATTTAAGAGTAAAACTTGGAACATGGTCAAGAAGAACTTTCCATCTTTTAGTTGAACTTGAGAACAATACATCTATTCGTTGGACAACACCGAAAAATGTAATAGCTTTAGTGCACGAATTCGCCATGTCACAAAGTGTGAGATTAAGACTATGACAAGCACATGGCATATATAAAGTTCTTGGATTTATATCAAGTACTCTACTTTGTACACCTTGATATTTCCCTTTCATGTTTGAACCATTATCATAACCTTGTCCTCTCACGTCATCAATATTAAGACCAAAAAACTTCAATGCATCAAGCAATTCATTAAAAAGACCCAAACCAGATGTGTCGTCAACCTTAAGGAACGCTAGAAAGAACTCTTCAATTTTCATGTTTTTACTTGACAGATTTACACATCGAACAAGTAAAGTCATTTGCTCCTCGTGACTCACATCCAGAGTGCAATCAAGGATAACAGAGAAATACTTGGCCTCTTTAACTATCTTTATAATAGAGCTTGTAACACTAGATGCTAAAAGATAGATCAACTCGTTTTGAATTTTATGACTAAGATAATGATAGTGACTTTCGTTATTTTCAATGCGCCTAAGGTGATCTTGCATTACCAAGTCAAATTCTGCAATCATCTCAACGGTTGCTAAGAAATTACCATTGTTGGCATCATAAAGCTTCTCACTAGAACCTCGAAACGCTAGATTACGTTTTCCTAGATATTTTACAACAGCAATTATTCTTCGCAAAACTTGTTTCAAGCGTTCTTTTTCCTTTGTGATTTGTTGTTGCAAATCTTTGTCAATAGTTTGAGCCTTTCCTAGTATTATTCTCAACTCGTTCCAAGTGCCCATATTACTAATACGCTCAACACTAATTTTGTGTTCTTTTATCCTCACACTAAGGTGTCTCCAATCTTTGAATCCATTGGTTGCTAATGCACTCTTATAATTATTAGACTTGAAAAGCTTACAACAAAAGCAAAAAATCCTGTCAACATACTTAGAATATACCAACCATTCTCGATCATGGACTTCCCCATTCCTTAATGTTTTGGAATAATGACAATCTGAAAAATGCCTAGAATCATCATCCAAAGGAAAAACAAGATTTTCTTCTCTTATAGGACCCTTTTCCACTAAAATATCTCTTGCTTTCTCATCTAAATGATCGCAGTTTGCTTGATCATAAACGTTTGTAGTAAAAGGCTGTTGTTCTTGGTCATTATCATTACCATCTAAATTTTCATGCCCACTCGCAGCAGAGTCCTCATCTAAATTTTCATGACCATTATCATTGTTATCGCTCCCATCTAAATTTTCATTTGGTTGTTTAAAAATTACTAGAGATAGTTCCTGATTGTTACTAGCAGAAGTTCTATTTGTCATAACATATTTGTCCATGGCTCCTGTTTGGGATTTTATAAATTCATTGTCTCTCTTTCTCTTTTGGCTCTTCTCATGACCAGATTTACACTTTCTAGATGACATATGATAACACAACAAACAAAGACTCAAGAAATTATGACATGAAATTTAATGCTGGAACAAAAGCACCTGGATCTGGTTGCAGGACGCCCTTGCTTGCTGCAGCTTGCCCCAATCAAATCCACCTACAATCTTGTTGCAGCAACACGCCAATCACCTTCTCCGGTCTCCCCTCAATCTCCTTTGCCTCCACCGGCCAATACACCTCGTCCTTTTCTTCTACAATCTACGGTAGACAGGCAGGAGCGAATACAATCAGGATGAGAACAATCAGGGAGATTTATAGAAGGGGATCAGGGAGTACTAGCCGTTGCATATCGTTGGAAATCAGGAAAATCGGGATCTCCTCCAATTATTCGGCCCAAACGGCTAGAAATTGTTGTGAGACAGTGGCGCCCCATTACCGACGTGATTTAATTCGGGGAAGGAGAGCGGAGGAGGAGTCGAGCGAGGAGGACGGAGGAGAACGAGGAGTGGAGGCGCGGACGCGCGGTTACTCGCTTATGCGCAGTCAACGCTCGGGTTGATCGATCGACTCGATCCCCTTTTTGAGCGAGAATAACGTACAGAGTATGTTCGCTGGACGCTTGGACATTTTCAGTCTGGGCCTTCGTATATCTACAGAGGTGGGGGCCCCCGACGAGAAAGGGCCCTGTGCGGCCGCACCTGCTTAGTGCCGGCCCTGCCACCCATATACAACAACTTGCACAGTGGGAGCATATTAGTACAAGAACTTGCATAAGTGGGTGAAATCGTACAATAACTTGTCAAGGGGGAGGAAAAAACATGTACAAATTAGGCTTAATCGCGACACGTGACTGGTAGGGGTGGAGGAGACGCCCTCAGACCAGCTGTGCATTCTTGTAGAAAACCCCTGAACAAATGTGAATATGCAATTTCATTGCAAAACTCAATTTTGCGGCCTCTTTCCCAATCCCCTAACCCTAGCCGCGATTCAATGGCGACGGTGCAGGGAGGCGACGAGATGTCGTGGTCGACGGGTCTTCTGCTCCTGGGTTCTGTCAAGCGAGCCCTAGATTGGACTTTTGAGGTGACGCGCCTCTCTATATGTTTCGTGGAAAATAACTCCGTCCTAAAACTTTTTAGGGTTTAGGGAAATTTATAGGCAAAGAGGCGACGAGAGGAGGTGGCTAGGACGCCCAGGGGCCCACCAGGCGCGACTAGGGTGGGGCCGCTCCTGGCACCTCCCTGAGGCCCCCCCCCCCGGCTCCCATCCGTCTCTTATTTGGACTCCGCCTTCGTTCCGGCTAAAAAATGATCTCCGTAGATTTTCAGCCATTTCAAAAAATATTTCTTTAAGAACTTTTTTGAAGTAGAAAAACTGCAGAAATAACAACTGGCCTAGGGCATCTTGTTAATAGGTTAGTGTATCAAAACATCGAGAAAATGAAAAAAAAAACATGCAAAAACATGGGGAAAACATAAATACATTGGATAGAAAACACGCATGGAGCATAAAAAATCATAGAGACGGGACGTTTTCAACTGCTGGCGTGATCCACGGTGGAAGGCGCCGAGGTGGATATCCTGAAGCAAGTAGAACCAAAGGAGGAGGTACTACGCTTGTGTGGATGCAATGGTGAGCATTTATGCTTACCTATATGCTTTTCTCATAGATTTGCTCGGTGTCTCTTTCAGTTGGTCATTTAAGCTAATATCGGTTGATGCAATGGATAGAATGGTGGTGGATGTAGATAGAGCTATGCTCCCCGGCGAGAAAGAACAATAGAGCAAGTAAAAAAGCAAGAGTGCACTTCCCAAGGGAACTTATAGATAGAGCTAAGCTCCTCGGCAATGGCGCCAGAAATATTCTTGATGACCCACAAGTGTAGTGGATCACAATAGTCTTCGAGGGTAAGTGTAACCCAATTTATTGATTCTACACAAGGGGGGCCAAATAATACCTATAAGACTTAATAGCTGAGTTGTCAATTCAGCCACACCTGAGAAGCACTTAGCAAAATATATTAACAATAAAAGGTGCAATAAATAGTGGATGGAGTGCTGTTGTGATGTTTCTCTTGCGTCCTCAACACACCAAATACAATGGCAATTGTATAGATTCACTGCAACAATGAAAACATAGTTAATGTTGTCGAATACGAAGTTAAAAATGTGATATTTGTAATCTGTAATAACCGAACAAACAAGGAAACAAGTAGTAAAAGCATGTAAAAATAGTAGCAATAATAGTAAAGATGGAACGGGGTTCACATGTCCACTAGTGGTAACTCTCCAAACAATAGAACAAGTGTTGGGTAAAAAAATTACAGCTAGACAATTGAGAAATCACGGGGGCATAACAATGCTATTATGACGAGATATAGTTATCGAGATCTAACATGATAGCTATTACGTCAAGGCATATAGATCACTATCAAGCATGCATGTATATCTAATTGTCCACCTTGAGAAAGCTATCCAACAAATCTTACTGGTATTAAGTTGCAGCAACGAAGTGATTTCTTTGTGTACAAAAGACAATTACATTAAGAACAATACGTAATGTATGTAATGGTTCTCATCCATAGACAAGAGCACCGTTGTTTTCTCCCTATTGGACACAACACATCCTCCACCCGTCACGTTTCTGTCACTCGAGCACATATGTAAAGGAGGCATGAACCCACTATCTAGCATAATACTCCCTCTTGGAGATGCATACAACTATTGACAAGATAATCATACACATCGGAGAGCATGCAAGAACACACTAAAACACTCTAAGGATATAAGTGAAGATTCTAATATAATGGCATGAACAAAATAATTATAATTCCATGGTTCGTTGGATCCTAACAAACACAACATGCACAATTACATAGTGTTATTTTATGGTGATCCAAATTCATATGAAGTTAAAGGAAAGTTCGGCCTCCGCTACGCGGAGGCACGTCGCCGGAGGCTTAGGTCCGGTACGAGTTGTTTCCAAGTTCGAGTTGGATTCACAGTTACCGACCTAGTTAGGTCAGGACCGCCTTTATATACCTCTTGTAAGCCGCCGCACGGGATAAGCCACACATTGTAAATCTCGGCGCGATTGTAACCTCACCCGAAATAGTGAAGTATTGTTGGCTGGCGCCCGTGGTTTTTTATCTTCCTTGTTGGAAGGGTTTTCCACGTTAAAATCCCGTGTCCCCGTTGGTTCGATCTTGCTTAATTTCATCGTTGATTTTCTATTGCGTGTAACACATAGCAGTGGTCTCGATCATGTGAGGCAGCTCACGAGACTCTAAACATGGAGGCATAATAGAGAGAGATAGCAACTAGCTACTGCTATGGACCCGTAATCCCGATACGAACCACTCACCCATCATCGTGGAGGCAATCATGGCAATGTAGAGGCCTCCGATGACAATTCCCCCCTCCAGCAAGGTGCCAGAACAGGGCTGCAGAAGCCCTAGATTAAAATTTTGAGGTGACGGCGCCTTTCTGTATGTTTTGTGGAAATAACCCCATCCCCAAACTTTTTAGGGTTTAGAAAATTTATAGGCGAAGAGGCGGTGGCCGGGGGCCCACCACGAGCGACCTAGGATGGGGTCGCGCCTGGCACCCCGGCCCTGAGGGCCCCCTGGCTCCCCTCCGGCTCTTCTTTGGACTCCGTCTTCGTTTCGCGTCAAAAATGATCTCCGTGGATTTTCAGCCCTTTTAGAGAATATTTCTTTAAAAACTTTTATTACACAAAAAACTGCCAAAAACAACAACTGGCCTAGGACATCTTTTTAATAGGTTAGTGTATGAAAACATCTGGAAAACAAAGGAAAACATGTGAAAACATGGGGAAAACATAAATATATTGGATAGAAAAACAAGCATGGACCATCAAAAAATATAGATACGTTTGGGACGTATCAACTGCTGGCGTGATCCACGGTAGAAGGCGCCGAGGTGGATATCTTGGAGCAAGCGGAACCCAAGGAGGAGGTACTACGCTTGTGTGGATGCAATGGTGAGAATTTATGCTTACCTCTATGCCTTTCTCCTAGCTTTGCTCCGTGTCTCTTTCGGTTGGTCATTTGAGCCAATATCGGTTGATGCAATGGATAGAATGGTGGTGGATGTAGAATTGTGGAATGACATGATGCTGAATTGCCAAAGTTCTTCAGTAATCTCATTGGCGATTTGCATGATGGAGTGTGAAGGCTCAAGAGGCATGTTGCTGTTGGGACTAAAGATGCACATGCTTGGACTCAGGATGAATAATGGGGAGAGATGATGCTTACCTCTCTGCAAAATGTGTTGCAGGAGAAGAATGGTGAGCTTGATGCAATGAAGTTCAAATTCAAGAATGCGATGTTAGTTATCATTGTGTCTCTCCTAGGTTTAGTGTGCTAGGGAAGATTGTAGTCCACCGAATGTGTAATGCGATCAAGTATCTAGAAGAATGTGTTATTGCTAGGCAATGTGTTGGTGTTAGGTTAAAATCAGTGAAGTACACACTATGTTTGTGGAGAACGTGATGTTTTGTTATGGTTGTTAGCTATGTTGATGAAAGGTTGTGGTTAAGAACGATGAACTATCTTGAGGTTGTGAAGAACTAAAATGTTTCTGACATAAAGATGTGTTCTTGGTGTCCAATTTGATGTGTATGCTTGTAATTGGGTTAATAGATGCATTGTAATTTTTGCTGGTATATTAACAACGCAAGTAGGCATTTAATTTAAGTGTCTTTTTATTTTGATGCAGTTCAAGCATTGAAGATGCACAGCAGTTTTAAGCTCTTCCAAAAAAATCATGGTTAAATTACTAGGTCTACATGTTATTCATTTTGAGATACGTTCTCAAAGATACTTTTGCTCAGAAGGGACCGATCCCATTCATATGTGGCAAGGGTGTCCTATCCTTCCTCTCCCACCTCTGCTTTGATAGTCCACCGCTCCACTTGCTTGCTCCTGGAACATCAATGTCTATGAGCGGAGCTCCCAAGCCGTGGAATCTTGCTGCGACGACTATCTCAGGCCATGGTGGCCACTATGTGCTCGGCTGCGAGCCTGAGCATCTTGTTCCTCAAGTGTTGAGGGTCTTCAAGGATCTCAGTGTCGGACACCCTACCGGCGTTTCTCCAAGTGGGAGGTTCCCCAGTGGTCGCATAGGGACCTGGACTTCGAGGTCGAGTCAACACGGTGGACAAGGCCAGGGATGCGATTGCGTTTTTTACTTTTTGTCCTAGGGTCTTGCTTGTAAGTCATAAGGTCCTAGATGTTATTCCTATATTCTGTAAACTGCACCCTGAATACATTTCCAAGACTCTTTGGGGGCCTTATCCGTTCAAAGAAGAAAAGATACTTCTGCTTACATGACCACAGTTTTCTTTCTAAAATTATCCCCAACGGTTATGCGTAATTAGTGTGGCTCGCGAGAAAAGATTTTCGAGGATCTATTTCAAGATTTGCTGGTGAACGGGAGGGGATTACACTAGATCTGCTTTGTAATCTCAATTCCCTTATTAGGATATCTCTTCTAGATTGAGTTTTGGCTCCCTCCGTCTCAAAATAACTGACTCAACTTTGTGTAAATATGGGGAGTAGATTGAACTCTTAGGCCCTGTTTGTTTGGGCTGCTGCTGTTGAGAAGCAGCTGTAGCTGGTGAGTTGTTAGAAAGCAGCTGTGGGAAGCGGCTGTTGGATTCTGAGATTTGATGTTTGGAAGGACCGCTGTTGATGGCTACTGTTGTTGATTTGAAGGATGAAATATCTGAAATGCCCCTGGATGCTGAATAGGTTGTACAAGTGCTGATTTGAAATGAATTAGATACTTCTGACTTTTTTAACATAGTTCCTATACTTAAGGACTAAATTATCTCAATTTACCTTTTTATTTGCTAAATTAAGTATAAACATTGTGGCTTTTGGCTTTTAGCTTTTAGCTTTTGGCTTCCGGCTTTTGGCTTGTAAGTCAAGATATTTGTGAAAATTATATAATAAGAATTGTCCATATTAAATGAAACATAAAACACCCCGGAGATAATACGAGATTGTCGCGATATATATATTAAAACACTTGTCGGTATGAATCCAAAAGAGTTACAAGTTTCTCTCGTCTAGACATATGTTAGAAGACCCAAAAGAGAGTTAGAAGTTTTCTCACGTCTACACAACTCCCCGTGATGCGAACAAAGTATCGCTTATGTTGTCACGACTGTTTTTATGCTATCATGGTCTCCCCAAGATCATTACCTACCTTGCCTTCTGGTGTGGACATAATATTCCATGGAAGCGTAAATTCTCATCATTATCACGTCAGTAGAAGTGTACATCGAATTAGCTCAATCGACCACTTTAGCTAGCACGTTTCTCGCGTATAAATCAGGTACGTATACAACCAGCAAATAGAGTTGGCCACGTGGCTATTTGGGATTGGAGAGGGAGAGAATATAATAGTGGAGGCGATGGGGAACGGTCGTGGTGGAGATGCTCCCGTCGCGTACGCGGGAGCCGGAAATAGACGCAGGATCGGTAACGCTGGTCGCCGCGCTCCGATGCAGGGTACTCAGGGCGTGTGGACAAAGGAATATGCGGCGCTAGATTACAAGACCGGGGACATGGATCTCACGGGGGTACCGGCGGTTAGTGGAGACGCGAGAGAGTGTTGGACGACGGCTAGCTGGACGACGCTAGTAGAATGGCCGCATCCGATGGCGTCCCGGACCCACCCACCAAATCGCCTCACCCTTCGTCTTCCTCGTTGCCGCCTTCTGCGGTGGCCGGAAACGAGAGGGTTCGACGAGGACTGCTGGAGACAGGCTAGTCGGAAGCAGGGACGAACTGCTGCCGTTCCGCAGTGGGGAAGACCGATTGGCAGCGGGAGAGCTGTACATTCTATCGCTCGATGGGGATTCGGGACAGAGCAAAGAAAACTGTTCGGGGCAGGGACAATAGGCATGGGTGGCAATTTAAGTGTAATTCCGCGAAAGGAAATGGGCATTAGGGGGTACCGTTTCAGTAGTTGAGGAGGAAGCTGCGGGAAGCAACCCCGGTGCTGCTTGGGGGCGCTTCTAGGTTTGTAGTTCATTTGGTGTCTCTGCTTTTGATAGGTGCTTTGGGTGTTTATTTAAACTTCTGCTTTTTGGATCCAAAATCACAAGTAGAAACCTAAACAAACATACCCTTACGCCTCGAAATATGGCATTTCACCGCAACCTATTTTTAAGATTCAATAGTTTAGATAATACGAAGGGTAAAAAATAGCCCCATAGTCCATCGGCTCTAGTCAGCTGGCTGGCATAATAATTTTGTTAGTAGGGTGCGAATCCATGGGCATGGGCAGAAGACACGACCAGATCTCCAGCCAGCCGAGAGAGCAGAGTAGGCACGAGACGCGTTCCCTTTCGAGTAGAACATATTTTAATGTGCTACGTAGTATACTACTATCATCGTACGTTGTGCTAATTCTCTCTGGAGATTTCTTCCACACGTCAACTAGCTAGCTAGGTCAACTTGGATTCAAACTCAATTCGAATACCTCTCCATCCATCTTGTGACGCGACGGTCGGTCGCGTGTCCCAGAAGAACGTACGTGTCGTGTCTCGCTCGTTTTTTTAGTGGTACTACATAGTGGGTGCATGCAGTCGTTTTTGAGTTCTTTTTAACAAATCTTTTTTGCATAGTGGCTCAGCCCCGGGCTGCCAAATGGTGAGCACGTGCCCGGTATAGCCGTGGGGCGTGGGCTCTTTCACCCCACGGCTGCCACTGTGACAACGCATTAAAAATGATCCGCCTCAGCTTTTTCAGATCTTAGAGCATCTCCCGTCGTTGCGCCCCACAGGGGCTAAAACGTCGCTGTTTTGGGACCGTCGCGGCGCCAAACACGCTAATCTGGAACCTGGCGGACAGACTTCCCAATCGCTCCCCGAGTCTAAGATTCGGCCCCAAAAAACAAGATTTGAAAACTAGACGCATTTTATTGAATTTAGGCAAAGTTCATACATTTTCGACGCGAATTTAAACTAGAACGCGAATTTAAACTAAAACTATGCGACGACTATCCTAGGCGTCGTCCTCCTCGCGGTCCCCCTTCGCCACCATGGCGAGCCGGTTGGAGGGACCAGCTTCGCCGTCATCCTTCGCCGCGGCGAGCCGGTGCCGCTCCGCCCGGCCTTGCACCTGCAGCCGGTGCAGCTGCGCCTGCTCCGAGGGCTGGCGGTTGCGGCCGCTCGCTCCGCAACGCCACCTGCCGCAGGTCGGCCTCGTACTGCGCGACGATGGCCTGCTGCTCGGCCGATGCAGAGTTTTCGGCCAGCTGCCGGCGCACCTCACGCTCCGCCTCTTCTCTCTGGTGCGTCTCCAGAGACGCCCGAACGGCGGCAGCCTCCGCCGCCGCCGCCGCCGCCTGCTCGAGGCCGCCGAGGACCTGGCGGTACGCCCCCTCATTCTGCGCGGTCTCGATGGAGTACAAGGCGGCGTGCTGCTCCGGCCATATTGGCTGCAGCCTCCGCTCCCTCCTCCAGCGCCGGGCAGCCTGCAGGGCAGCCTGCGCCGCCTCCTGCTCGGGCGCGAGCTCTGCCTGGACAGGCGGCTGCTCGGGCGCCGCTGCTCCCTGCGCCGGCTGCTGCTCCGGCGCCACTTCCTGTTGTCCCTCGTCATCGCTCTCGGGCCACGCATCCCAGAGGCGATCCATTGTTGCTAGGCGCGGCGAGGGGGCGAGGAGGAGGAGGCTAGAATCGGGGAACGGCGAGGAGGGGGAGGTGAGAATGGGCGGACGACGAGGGGCGAGCACCCTTTTTATAGCCTGGCGGGCCAGTCCCTGCGCCGCGCGTGTCACCGATGCCGCCCCCGCCATGCATGCACTGGCCGGCTGCCACGCCATTACGCCGGCAGCCTTTGACTGGGGCGCATGCACTGGGCGGCCGCCACGCCATTACTCCGGCAGCCTTTGACGGCGCGGGCGCCGAGAAGAAGGTCACGGGCGGTGGATTCTGTTCCCGCGCTTTTTTGGCGCGTCACTGACACAGCTGGCCCGCGCGTGCTGCCGCGCAGTTTCGCCCCCCTAGGCCGAACCCAGCGGGCTGGGTTTTGGCCTGGATGCCGCGGCGCGAAATAGCGCCGAAACAACGCTATTTGGGCTCCTGGGGGGCCGAGTGGTGAGGAAACGGCGCTATTCGCCGCTAAAAAGGCCGCCTGGGGGGGCTCTGGGGGGCGACTGGAGATGCCCTTACTATTTGCTCGGCAAGTACTACTAGAACATGGATGTTGATGCCTTGCAGTCGAACAAATCCCTCTTAGCTATATATACTATATATGCTCGGCCGAGCACTATTACCGAAGGGGCTTGTTCTGGGTCATATCCGCCTATCATCAGGGCATTTCCAGTCGTTGCACCCCCCAGGGCCCAAAACGGCGGCGTTTTGGGCCCGCCGCGGCGCCAAACGGCGCTAATCTGGAACCTGGGGGGCAGGCTTCCCAGTCGCTCCCCGAGCCCAAGTTTCGGCCCAAAAAAAACTCGATTCGAACTCGACGCATTTTATTGATTCCAGCAAAGTTCGTACAATTTCGACGCAAATTTAAACTAAAAACATTGAGAAATAAAACTAAAACAGTACGATGACTATCCTAGGCGTCGTCGTCTTCATCGTCGTCCTCCTCGCGGTCACCCTTCGCCACCATGGCGAGCCGGTTGGAGGGGCCAGCTTCGCCGTCATCCTTTGCCGCGGCGAGCCCGTGCCGCTCCGCCCGGCCTTGCACCCGCAGCCGGTGCAGCTGCGCCTGCTCGGAGGGCTGACGGTTGCGCCGCTCGCTCTGCAGCGCCACCTGCCGCAGGTCGGCCTCGTACTGCGCGATGATGGCCTGCTGCTCGGTCGATGCAGCGTTTTCGGCCAGCTGCCGGCGCACCTCGCGCTCCGCCTCTTCCCTCTGGTGCGTTTCCAGAGATGCCCGAACGGCGGCAGCCTCCGCCGCCGCCGCCGCCTGCTCGAGGCCGCCGAGAATCCTAGTGGAACGCTCCCTCGTTCCGCGCGGTCTCGAAGGAGTGGAAGGCGGCGTGCTGTTCCGGCCACACCGGCTGCCTCCTCCTCTCCCTCCTCCAGCGCCGGGCAGCCTGCACCGGCTGCTCGGGCGCCAACTCTCCCTGGGCGGGCTGCTGCTCGGGCGCCACCGCTCCCTGCGCCGGCGGCTGCTCGGGCGCCACTTGCTGCGCCGGCTGCTCCTCCTCTTCGTCGCTGTCGGGCTACGCATCCCAGAGGCGAGGCATCGTTGCTAGGTACGACGAGGAGGAGGAGGCGCGAATGGGAGAACGACGAGGAGGAGGAAGCGAGAATGGCAGAACGGCGAGGGACGAGCGCCCTTTTTATAGCCTGGCGGGCCAGTCCCTGCGCCGCGCGTGTCACCGCTTCCGCCCCCGCCATGCATGCACTGGCCGGCCGCCACGCCATTACGCCGGCAGCCTTTGACTGGGGCGCATGCACTGGGCGGCCGCCACGCCATTACTTCGGCAGCCTTTGACGGCGCGGGCGCCGAGAAGAAGGTCACGGGCGGGGGTTTCTGTTCCCGCGCTTTTCGTCGCGTCACTGACAGAGCTGGCCCGCTGGGTTCGGCCTGGGTGCCGCGGCGCGAAATAGCGCCGAAACGGCGCTATTTGGACTTCTAGGGGGGCCGACTGGTGAGGAAACGTCGCTATTCGCCGCTTCCGGCGCGAAGAAGCCCGCCTGGGGGGCTCTGGGGGGCGACTGGAGATGCCCTTATGATCATGGAGACGAAACGCCGACGAGAAGATTATTTCGAGGGGAGAGCGGCTCACTCAAACACAGACCTGGAGGAGCAGGGATGGGAAAACCTGTGGAAGATCAAGGTACCAAGTAAACTCCGCATCTTTTTTTTAAGGAGCGCACGCGAGCGCCCCTTTTTTTCACAAAAGGAGGTAGAAAAACCGTTTACAAGATCCACATTACAGAGGAGAACTCAGGCAACAAATAAACTATCACACTACTCACAGCAGACCCGCACGTTTCCACTTGTCAGCTTCGTCCATGATCCCATCAAGGAGTGCCGCCGCTGACTTCGACTTGGCCTTGAAAACTCTCGCATTCCTTTCGAACCAGATCTAGACGTCCATCAAGGTAGCAGCTCGACGCTGTCTGTGGGAGCCAGGTTAGGCCGATGGAGACCCGCGAGGACCTGGAACCAAACAACACGAGAGAAGGAGCAAGATAGGAGGAGGTGCTCAATTGTTTCCACCTCCTGCAGACACAACGGGCAAGTGTCATTGTCAGAAAGGCCATGACGCTTGCGCCGTTCTCCTGTCCAGCAGCGGTCCCAGATTGCAACCCCAAATTGGCACATGCAATGGAAGCAGTACGGCCCTCAAAGAAGGGCAGATAGGCTGATTTAGCCGAGAAGGACTTAGAGGCCGTCCAAATCCAATTGAACCTATCCGCCACCCCCGGAACAAGGTTACAATCCGAGATCGCATGCCAAAGCCTTGTAAACTGCACCAGGGCCGGAGTCGAAAGGCCCCTGGAGAGATCACGAAGCCAACCATTATCCAACAAACCATCCGCCGCAAGACGCGAGCTTTGAAGCTTGGCGTCCACATACTCCAGGAGAAGTGGCGCAATCATTGCCATGTTCTGGTTATCAATCCACCTGTCATGCCAAAAGAGGCAAGACAAACCATCCCCTAGGGATACAGTAGTAAAGGCAAGACAAACCATCCCCTAGGGATACAGTCGTAGAGGCAAGACAAACTCCGCATCTTTGCTTGGCACCTGGCCTGATCGTCGCCGCTGACAGGGGAAGTGCGAGCTAGACGCAACATGCTCGATTGAAACATGTCAAGGAGATGAGGGAGGACGATTTTTTCCCTGCCAGAGTGCCAGTGATGGTAGATTAGACAGATGACCCGCGATTGTGGCTATTTGCCTTGCGCACTTCACTTTCTCGAGCGAAGTTCATAGAAGTTCTTGTTACTCTCTGGTCTATCTGGTGGGCGCGGCGAAAACTGATACGTGAAGGAGAGCAGCAGTCGCCTCTTTCAACCCACTGCTTCATCACACGATATCTAGCTGAATTGCTGATTGTTAATCAGAAGGATCCAAACATGGTGAGTCCAGCGTCACGTACGTCCCCCAAACGTTCCTTCGTGGATACTACCGAGTGCTGGGAGAGTTAAGCTGCATGTTGATGCGGCTGCAGCTAAGCAGGAACAAAGAGAATCTGTTGGCGTGGTCTGCCGAGACGAAGAGGGGGTTTTCCTGGGTGCTTCGGCTGTGGTTTATGATGGTCTCATTGTTCCTGGAACTTAGAAGGCTCTAGCGTACGTGTGCTCAAGCTCTAGCTCTTGCGGAAGACTTGCATGTACGGAGACTACAAATCACTTATGCTTGTCTGAATGTGGTGAAGGCCATAAATGGTTCTGAGGACAACGGACAAAGTTATAATTTATTCGGGCAATCAGGTTGGGGAAGGCCAGTTTTCAAGAGGCCGTGTTCAGCCACGAACGACGCGAAGCAAGTGTTGAAACTAATCAACTGGCCCATATTGCAACCGGCCTAAGAGCAACTCCGACGCTATAATTTGGCGCGCTAAAACGCGCTTGCAGCGCGTTTGCAGCACGGCGCAGGTGTAAGGAATTCCAGAGGCGCTATAATAGCGTGCGAATGTGAATTCAGAATCGCTATACTAGTGCGGCGCTAAAACAAACACAAATTTTTAAACCGAATACAGGCGAAATTAGAACGAAATTTAAACTAAAACGAAACAAACAAAAATTTAAACTACTTTTCCTAAACTAATTGGAGGAATAGACGGTGCCGTCCGACGTGGGGACGTCAAAGGATGTCCAAATGTCGTCGATGCGGGGGTCGTCGGACGCCTAGTCCGGCGCGTTGGGGTCTTTGACGGCGGCTCTTCTCCTCCCGACGCACCACGCGCTCCGCCCGGCACTGCTCCCAGAAAGCGCGACCGCCGACGACGTCCTCGGAAAAGCGGTCGCGCCACTCCGCCATCGTGCGCGCTATTTTGGCGACGGAGAGGTGGCAATTGCACAGGCGGTTGCGGCGCTCGTCTTCCTGGGTGACGAGCTACTGCGGCGGCACCAGGTCATGCTCCTGCTCGCGCGTCCACACGTCGCGGAAATTCATCCCGGCGCGCGGCCGCCCGAGCCGCCACGCCGCCGCGTCCCACGTGCGAGCGGCCTCGTGGGCCCCGAAGGTGTGGAGGTTGATGCGGCGCTCGCCGCTGCGAATCTCCGAGTAGTACGTCCTGTTAGAGCGCTCGCGGAAGCCACACCAGCCGCTGCTATTCCGGCGCGGCGGCATGGCGGCGCTGAAGAGGCGAAGCTCGGTGGAGAAGGGGAAGAGAAGGCGAAGGCACGGCGCGGGAGTGAAGAGTCAGATAGTTGTGCGCGTCGCCAGCGCTGATTTTATAGAGAGCGCGCCTCGCGACGCACCAATCTTCCCACGCGGCCGCCCGCGCACCCCCATTTTTTCTGCGCGCTGGGTTTTCGCGCGGCTGCTGGAGCGTGCTGATGCGTGTGAACACACGTTCGTTGGGAGACCCCAACAGGAAGGTATGAAAAGTGTAGCAACAAGTTTTCCTCATAAAGAAACCAAAGTTGCATCGACCAGTAGGAGGAAGGAGTAACTTCAGAAGGTTGAAACAGCTGAGATGGCAGTGCGCACTACCGGTTCAGAAGCAACGTGGAAACTACATAACACAATCAATTCACTTTGCCCCAACGAAGCAGTGAGGTTGTCAATCTCACCGGTTTTGCTGAACACAAAGAGGTTAAACGTATGGTGTGGAAATAGTAGGAAAACAATAGGAACAGTATGAGAGCAGTATGAAAACAATATAAAAGCAGTATGTGTTTATCAGTATGAGAAAAAAGGACCGGGGTCCAGAGTTCACTAGTGGTGTCTCTTCGTGAAAGATAAATAACATGTGTGGTGAACAAATTACAGCTGGGCAATTGACGAAATGAAGGCTGCACCGTAGTGCATACGCAAGACATCAAGATTACTATGTGATTCATACGGGCATTACAACAAAATACATAGACCGTTATCCAACTGCATCTATGACTAAAAATCCACCCTCTGAATATCATTCGAACAAACGTTGGGTATTAAGTTGCAAGCAACAGATACAGTAAGCAAAGTGTGTAATGTAAACAATAACATCATCCTTACACAAATAATTGTGCAACAGCACATCCTCCATCCGTCACGTTTCTGTCACTCGAGCACAGATGAAAAAAAGGCATAAACCCACTATCGAGCATAAATACTCCCTCTTGGAGTTACTAGCATCTACTTGGCCAGAGAATCTACTAATAACGGAGAGCATGCAAGATTATAAATAACATAAGCATGAAGATAACATGATAGATTGATAATCAGTAGACATAACATTCAACATTCATCAGATCACAACAAACACAACATGTAGCATTAAATAAAGACGATCTTGATCATGATAGGAAGCTTACAAGATCTAAACATGAGGTACAAAGTGGGGAGAACAACCATCTAGCTAGTGCTATGGACCCGTAGTCTAGGGATGGACTACTCACGCATCACTTCGGAGGAGGGCATGGTGGTGTAGACCCCTCCGGTGATGATTATCCCCTCCGGTAGGGTGCCGGGGAGAGCTCCAGAACCCCCCCCCCCCCCCCCCGATCTCGAGATGACGGTGACGGCGGCCTTGGGTGTTTCTCGGGAAAAAATGGGATATCTCTAGGGTTTATGTCTTGGGGGGATTAAATAGGCGAAAGGGCAAAGGCGGTGGAGGCCTGGGGGCCCCACACCACCCCCCGGCGCGGCCAAGGGGGGCGCGCCGCCCTATGGCGTGGGCCCCCTGAGGCCCCCCTCCGGGTCTCTTCGGAACCCCGTGGAACATTCGGGAATTCTAAGACTTCCGGGTTTCAAATTTTCCAATTGTGAGAATATTTTCATAACAACTTTTCTGAAACTAAAAACAGCAGAAAACAGGGAACTGGCTCTGTGGCATCTTGTCAATAGGTTAGTCCAGAAAATCGATAAAAATGACATAAAGTGTATAGCAAACATGTGGGAAACAATAAGAAAACAACACGGAACATCAGAAGTTAAGGATACGTTTATGACGTATCACGTGCCAACACGCCCGTGACGCGGTAACACGCGCGCGCCCTGCGGCTGCTGGAGATGTTGTAACTATAGGTTGACGTGTGATTTTCTGGCCACTTGAGATGGGAAACCCTGCAAATTCAAATTTTACGAAACTTCCAAAAAGAGGACTTCTATGGTACCCCCAATTAGACATAGACCGTCTTTTTTGTGTGTATCTAATGGCTTATATTAAATCTTACTAATGTGTAAAATCTGACTAGTATAAAACATACTAGTCACCCGTTGAATGATATTAGTAACGTAAAATCGGAAATATCTGTGAAAAAGGAAAGGCCTAAAATTCCTTCTACATCTACAAGCAGCCATGGCTACTTCACAGCGTAGTGGTGGTCTGAACTGAAGCTACCAAAGTTGTCGGTTGTATACTTCACCATGTACATGAATTATGTCGAGGAAAATATAAATCTTTTCCGTCGTGCTACCGGGTCTCCTTGGGTACATGGACTTCATCTGAGTTTGTTCTATGCTGCCCAGAGCCATCATGCGTACCGCCTACGTGAACTCTCCATAGATAGCTAGTCAATAAATGATTTCCCTGATTTTAGGCTATGTCATTAGTTTGGAGTTAGTCAATAAAAGCAAGTGGTATAGATCATGGAATCGAACATCAGGATTTTAGACTAAAATAACGGGATATTTGATTGGTTTCATGAGTATAATTATGTTTATTGATCATACCTGCAAGTTGTTTACAGATGTCGTTGTCGGGAACCCGAGGGCCCAAAGTGACAGCAATTGTCGCAACCGGAGGGGATGGCTGCGATGTGAGGATCATATGTGTTCACGTAGTGTTAATGCTTTGCTCCGGTGCTTCATTAAAAGGAGCACCTTAATTACCAGTAGTTTCCCTTGAGCCCCCGCTGCAAACGGGCTGGTCGGACAAAATATGTTGTGCAAGTTTCTTATTGCGAGCACATATGACTATATTGGAACACATGCTTATGGTCTGCCTAAAACTTGGATGTTTTGTTATTATCTATCTGCAATGCCCATGTTATTATTATTGCATGAACTATCTAATCCATGCAACGCCCATTCATCCACCTTCTATGCCTACGGTACTTTAATCCCGCTGTTTTCACAATTGCTACTGCTATTTTCACGATTGCTATTGTTGTAACTATTTTACTACTGCTGTTATTTCACCACTGTTGCTGCTATAAAACGGTTACCACTGATAATTGCGAGCAAGTCTACTTTCAGGTGCAGCTGAATTGACAACTCATCTATTAAGGCTTATAAATATTCTTTGACTCCCCTTGTGTCGAATCAATAAATTTGGTTTTACTTCCCTCGAAGACTGTTGTGATCCCCTATACTTGTGGGTTATCAAGACTATTTTCTGGCGTCGTTGCCGAGAAGCATAGCTTTATTTATTTGCTCAATTGAATGTGATATTGTTCGCTGCAAGCTTTTCATCATGGAAAAAACTTGTGATGGGAAGGTCCCCATATTACCACCCACTACAAGGAGAGGTACAACTCTGAATACCTCTGTTGCTTTTGATTCACCATCTGTTACGAGTAAGCTTCTTACACCACCACATGCTACACACACTTTTACTTCTGCTGAGTCTGAAAGTGCTTCCCATACTTTTGATGATGCTTCTACTATGCTTGATGATACTGGTTCACTATGTCCTTTCCTAGATGCTACAATTGCTAAATCCAAACAAATTGAAAGTGACGAAATTCCTATTGAAAATGCTAGTACACCGGTTAATTCACCTCAGTTTATTGATGATCTTGATGAAACTTATATTGACCTTAATGATGACTTTATTGAAGAAGTTCAAGATACTACTAGTGCGAGTGCTCTTAAGAGTATTCTTGCAAGACATGTTGCTAAATATAAATCTCCAACTGATGCTAGATTTGCCACATCTCCTATATACATTAAGGATAAGGATTATGATTTCTCCCTTGATTTATCTTATGTATCTATTATTGAGAAAACACCTTTTTTGGTACTAAAAATGAAAGTGCTATGGAACATATGAATGAGCTCTCATCTTCGAGAAGTTTATTATCTGATGATATTAAGAAACACACTTATTTTGTTGGTAAGATTTTGTCCTTTCTCATTGAAAGATGAGGCTAAAACTTGGTTTAACGACAACTGGATCTATTACTAGTCCTATTGGTTTGGCTAATGCTTTCTTTCAGAAATATTTTCCTGCTAGTCCTCAACATGCTGTTGTGCAAAGAATCTTTAATTTTAAACAAATTGAAGAAGAAAAATTGCCTGAATCTTGGTCAAGGTTTTGTTCTTTAATAAGAGCTAGTCCTGGAAATCCATTACCTACAAATGAGCTCTTAGATATATTTTATAATGGACTAACTGTTGAATCTAGGACATACCTGGATAGTTGTGCTAATTGTGTTTTCAGGAAAAGAACTCCAGAAGAAGCTGAGGAATTACTTGCTAATATAAGCAAGAACCATGATGATTGGACTAAACCTGAGCCTACACCAACACCTATACCAACACCCAAGAAGAGGGAAATGATTGAATTAAATGATGAATGATGAAGGAAGCCAAGAAATCTCTTAAAGAGATGGGTATTAAATCTGAAGATCTGAAGAATTTACCTCCTATAGAAGAATTATGTAAGCCAATTCCTCACCCATCCACAGTTGAGGTACACTCCCTCCAGTATTTTGCTAATAGAGATATTCCCTATTCTAAATCACTTGATCATTGCTTAGAAGAATTTCATAATTATGTTGTTAGGCAAGATAATTTTAATATGAGAATGCAGAATCATCTAATGGAAAACTCTAGAGCTATTGATAATTTGCATGGTATTATGGAGAGAACCTCAAATGATGTTAAAATGCTTTTTAAAAAATTTCATATGTTTTAAACTCAAATTGATCAACTTACTAAAGTGCAAAAAGATTTGCAAGCTAATGCTTCTAGAGAGAAACATGTTTGTGAAATAATTACTAGAAGTGATATTTCTACTCAGGATCCCTTGTATCTTGATGGTCATCCTAAAAGAATTGAAGAAGAATCGCAACAACCTAAAAGCAGAAGAAACATAAAACTGTTGAGGACTAGCAGGAAAATATTTCTGAAAGAAAGCATTAGCCAAAGAGAGTTCTGAAAGAAAGCATTAGAAAAAGAAGAAGAAACATAAAACTGTTGTAGAATCTCTTGAACCTGCTAAAGATCCTAATAGTATATCTATTTCTAATGCTGAAACTTAGAGTGTTAATGATAAAAGTGATGCTTCTGATAAAGAAGAACCTGAAGTTGAACCTGATAAGCAAACTAAAATTGCAAAGTACACTAAGGAGGATTTCATTGCTAATAAACATGGTAAAGAAAGAGAACCCGGGGTACAAAAACCAATGCCTTTTCCTAATAAGAAACTTAAATCGAAGAAGAACATTATAATAAATTATGTGAGTGGATGAAACCTTTTTTTTTTGCAAATTCCTTTGACTGGTGCTATTAAACTGCCTCCTTATTCAAAATATATGAAAGATATTGTCTGTAACAAAAGGAAAATTCCTAATAAGGAAATTTCGACTATGCTTGCTAATTACTCTTTTAATGGTAAGGTTCCAAAGAAGCTTGGAGATCCTGGTATTCCTACTATTCCTTGTTCCATTAAAAATAATTATGTTAGAAGTGCTCGAAGTGCTCTATGTGACTTGGGAGCAGGAGTTAGTGTTATGCCTTTCTCCCTTTATAAGAGACTCTCTTTGGTGTGGGCCCCTGGCCCTTCACTAACTCTCTCCCCTGCCAAAGATTCTTCTCTCACTCCCCAAACTCAAAACATTTGCTGGAACCCGAGTTGTTGCTGTTCTTCCTCGAAATTTTTTGATCTCTTTGCTCAGCCCACTATTGTTGCTGGAATTTGGTGCATTTGCTCTCCGGTATGTGACTCCTCCGATTATCCAAGTAGAATTTTGTTTAGTGGAGTATTTCTTGAGTATTTTGGTACTGTAGATGGCAGCTTATGTGAGTTTTCATGCTTGATTTAAGTTGAAATAACATAGTTTTGATGCATGTTTAGGTCTCCTACAAGTCTCTATAGTAGTCTCCACCATATAGTTGCTTGAAATAAATTTTTGTGATGCTTGTTAAAAATTTCAGAGATGGAGCACAATGTACACCAACTTGACCAGCATGAGTTGGAGTTGCAAGAGGTCATCCCTATACACCGAGAAGAAAGAGTGTTTCCATCTATTTATCCATGCCAAGGATTAATGCATGCTATAGGAATTCTGCAAGATTTCCAAACTCTTGTGGCTAATGCAGGATTTACACATTTCATTGAGGTTGAACCTTCCCAACATGTTAAACTAACTATTTCTGTGGTGCGGGATTTCCATTTCAGCTCATCCTCGTCTAACCCCACGGTCAATCACAAAATTTATAACAAAACTGTCAACTTGCCTTTTGATGATTTTTGTGCAGCCATTAGAGTGCTGCAATGGGGGTCACGTGGGAAGATTAAAGGGCAACCCAAGCCATTTATGGACTTATACGAAGAAATTTGCCAAGGTAGAAGCTTCGCTGGAGAGAATGGTAAAATTTGATACATTCAACTCCCATCCATTCGATATTTTTGCCTATTTTATTGCTAAGTGCATGCTCGCTAGAAAAACTGCAAATAAGTTATCTGTGTATGATCTAGCATTTATTGCAGCTGCTTTGAGACGTGATAGGTCGTATAATTTTGGTGCTTTAATTTCTTTCTGTCTTGCTATTAACCGCGAGAAGGGCGGAATTTGTGGAGGTCTCATTGCCTCTCGTTTATTATCCTTGCATGGTTTAGAGCCGCATCCACTAGACCTTCAGTTTCCTACAGAGAGACTTGATCTTAATGCCACGATACAACATAAATTTGTTTCCACCTGTGCTAACCTGAATAATTTATCTTATGAAATAACTTTCTCCAAGAAAGGAAGGTGGAGAGTAACTAAAAGTGATAGAGTAGTAAAATTGCATGCACCTCTTTTGCTTAACCTGAATGTCAGGGAAGGATGGTCACTCTTAGAGAGTGAAGTGGATACATATATTGAGGAGCACCCCCCCCCCCAGCTGGTAGAAGACATTGGAGAGGAGGGCGAAAGTGATTTCGTCCAGCCCTTCGACACTACGGGGTTTCCATACCAGCATTCTGGTTATGGCTCCGCACCTCCTTCATCATCCTTTTCATGGGCGCCCGAGTACAACCATGCGAGGTACGATCCACCAACATGGGGTCATTACCCGCATCATGATTGATCACACTTAGGCCAAAATCCTAAGCTTGAGGGGAGGTATGTCGACATCACGCTCATCTATATATCATGTTCTGTCGGTTCTTTATATATCCATGTTTTCGTTTCTTTCGATTGTTTTCGTTTCTTTTCTTTTTTTGCTTCTTTCGTTTCATTTTGTTTTTATTATTTTGTTATTGCTTTCCAAAACACAAAAGACCAAAAATATTTTTGTTGTTTCTATTTATTTATTTCTTTGGTTTCCTTCATTGGTTTGCTCTTTTTCTATTTCGTTTTAATATTCAAAAACCCCAAAAATATTTTGCTTTGTTTTCTTGTTTTCCTTTTGTTCTTGTGTTAAATTAACCCAAAAAATATTTGTTGTTCTTCTTTGGTTTTGTAAAGTTTTGTGCAGAGTTCATCGGTCTTCCGTGTCTCCATTGGAGTTTGGTTATCAATTTATATCATCCGATCCATACAAGTGAAGAGCAATAATGATGATTTACGACAATTCAAGTTGTGGTGAGAGGCTGGTATGAACTCTATTTGCTTTCATTTTTGTACATATACTCATTTATGTGAACATGCTTAGTTTGTGCGTGTAAGATGTATGTTATTTAATGGGTGCTTAGTAGTTTGTGCTCTCTCATGTTTAGTTCCAACTTACTAATATTAGATAGCATGACGTATAAATGTTTGCTTCATTGCTTTATTCATAGAAGGGTATGACATTGTGGCGTTTACCCCTTGATGTTTCACTTTAATTGACTTGGCACATGCTCATGTATGCTATGACTGAAAACAAAAAGTCAATTAAGCCTCGGTGATTTATTTTGCCTCAGAGTAATTGTATCACTTTTATGCCCCCGTTAATTTTATTTTGTCACAAGCATGATTATAACCGTTGTTGCTCTCTTGATTGTCGCTCCCAGTCTATTGCTAGCCTTCACCTATACTGAGTACGAGATCTACTCGTGCATCCAACTCCCAAAACCAAACTTTGCCAAATGTGTCCACCATACCTACCTATATGTGGTATTGAACCGCCACTCCAAAGTAAATTGCTCATGTTTTGTTCCCCTGTTTTAGCTCATGAGGACGTAACTGGAGAATCTTTATCTCACTTGTTGATTGGATTTCACACCCTAGACTAGTGGCTTCATTCTCTTATCCAATTTCTAGAAGAGCTGGCAGCAGGGTGCCCTACCCCAAACTTAATACAACAAATTCTCTTCACTATTTTTGCCCCTGATTTATCAGTCGAAGTATAATTGTGTAAACAAAAGAGAATGAGGGACGAACTTCTACCAAGTTGGGTCCTTCTATGGGATCCGCTCTTGTGAAGTCTAATTGGCTTGTGACGTACTGTATTTTCTATTTACCATTCATTGACATAAGAATACACCTCTCTAAAAAAATGTTTTCAATACCTGTGTTTAACAAATTAAAAAGCTCTAGCACATGAGTGATCCCTGATTCCCTCTGCGAAGGGCCTTTCTTTTACTTTTATGTTGAGTCTTCACCTTCTCACTTTATGCACTTTCTTGAGATCATAGTTGTCGTTCTTATTGTAATGTGCTTGTGCCAAGATACGGTTTATTGTGGTATAATCTTGATGCTTTTATCTTTGATATCTTTACTTCTAGTCTTCACTTGAACTTCAGAGGTGCCCTGGAATTTATGTTTTGCTCCAGTATTAAGGGAAAGAGAGATACCACTTTATAATACCCTATTATGAACTTTGCAATCATGCGAATTGATATATGTCATGTTGTGTTTATTAGTGTGTTGAAATTTCTTCATGGTTTGCATAACTATTGGATGCTTCTTATTATAATTGCCTAAGCACTTGATCATATAGTGAGAATATTTACATCTTATGAAACGAATGTGTTCGTAAAAGTTCTGTTATCGCACTCAGTTGTTAACTGAATTGCTTGAGGACAAGCAATAAGCTAAGCTTGGGGGGAGTTGATACGTCGAAAACGTATCTCGTTTTCCGAACACTTTTCTTATTGTTTTCCTCTAAACTTATGATGGTATTGATGACCCACAAGTATAGGGGGTGTATCATAGTACTTTCTATAAATAAGAGTGTCGAACCCAACGAGGAGCAGAAGGTGTTGACAAGCAGGTTGGATAGAGGATTCACTTTAAACACTAGCAAACGTGTTTTCAGAGGTTACTGATATAGCAGATAAATAAAGTGAAGTAAATAATATTGCAGAGAGTGTCCCAATCCTTTTGAGAGCAAAGGTCAAGCCGGTTGTTCTACTTATGATTACCAAACGTTCTCGAGGACACATGGGAATTCCATCAAGTGCTTTCGCTTAGTTACGGTTGATTAATATCCATTGGTTCGTGAAGTGTTGTGTGGGTGAACCTATGCTAATGCACCTCCCAACTAGGACTAATACATACTTGTGATTATACCCCTCGTAAGCATCCGCAAATACAAGAAAGTAATTAAGATAAATCTAACCACAACCATTAAACTCCGGGATTCTACGCTCCCTCGTGCATTGGTTTCCTAACGGGGGTTTAGGTTAATATCACTCTGGCAACCCCACAATTAGTATCCAAATACACAATGCATCCTCCTAGGCCCATAAAGGTGAAGTATCATGTAGTCGACGTTCATACGACACCACTAAAAGAATAGCACCACAACTTAAATACCGAACCACGAGATATTACTTCAACATGACTTCACTACTAACATCATGACTTCTCCCATGTCCTCAAGAACTAAACGATCTACTCACAAGACAACATATGGATCATAAACAGAGGTTATATAATGGATGATAACAATCTGGTCATAAAGTGCTAACACCGATAAATCTCATAAGCATCAACTACTAACAAATAATCCACGTCGGGAGAGAGATCTAATGGAAAACAACGATAGAGGCCCCTAACTGTTACAGCGGGATGAAGGTGGATGATGAGGGTGATGGTGCTGGTGGTGATCATGATGACGATGACGATCTTGATGATGCCCGGAGCGATGACGGTGACGATGGCGATGATCTTCCCTCTCCGGAGAGGAATTTCCCCGACAGATTTCTCCCTGCCGGACAGCTTTTCTCTCTCTAGTATTTTCCGCCCCGAGGCGGTAGCGAAATAATTCTTCGACGATAGTATGGGGCTTAGGGTTCCCTCGGGGTCAACTACGCGAAAGGGGTCGACTAGAGGTGGGCCAGGGTGCCCACACCACCTGGCGTGCTGCCAAGGGGGGCACCACCTGCTGGTGTGGGCCCCTGGTGGTCCCCCTTGCCCCCCCCCCCCCCTTTTGGCTAGACTCCTCCTCTAAACTTCTAAGACATCTCCGGTGTTCCCCCTCTTCTTTTGAACTTCTAAAATAGGGTATCTCGACGGTGCTTTTTTCCATCAGATTTCTGGTCCCGGTGTTTATTCTCTAAACATGCAAAATAATATAAAATAACATAAGTGATACATTATAACATGAAATATATCGATGAATAATAGAAAATAACAATATAAAACGGTGATGCAAAATGGACGTATCAAGGCCCCGCTGCCACGGGCTGGTAGGACAAAAGATGTTGTGCAAGTTTCTCATTGCGAGCATGTACGACTATATTGGAACACATGCCTATGGTTTGCCTAGAAGTTGGATGCCTTATTATTATTATCTGCAATGCCCATGTTTAGATTATTACATGACCTATGTTATCCATGCAATGCCCGTTCGCCCATTCCCTCTATGTCTACGGTACTCCCATCCTGCTCTTTTCCGCGATTGCTACTGTTGTTACTATTTTACTCATGTTGTTATTTTACTACTACTGCCGCTATAAAACTATTACCACTGATAAATTGTTGCGAGCAAGCCTACTTTTAGGTGCAGCTAAATTGATAAATCAGTTGTTAAGGCTTATAAATATTCTTTGGCTCCCCTTGTGTCGAATCAATAAATTTGGGTTTTGCTTCCCTTGAAGACTGTTGCGATCCCCTATACTTGTGGGTCATCAAGACTATTTTCTGGCACCGTTGCCGGGGAGCATAGCTTTATTTATTTTCTCACTTTATCGTGATATTTTTATCTGCAAGCCTTTCATCATGGGCAAAACTCGTGATGGAAAAGTTCCTATATTACCATCCACTACAAGGAGAGGTACAACTCTGAACACCTCTGTTGCTCTTGATTCACCGTATGTTATGAGTAAGCTTCTTACTCCACCACATGCGACACGTACTGTTACTTCTGCTGAGTCTGAAAATTTTATGATATATTTGACGATGCTTCTACTGTGCTTGATGATACTGGTTCTCTAGGTCCTTTCCTAGATGCTACAATTGCTAAATCCAAACAAACTGAAAGTGCTGAAATTTTTGTTGAAAATGTTGGTACACCTGTTAATTCACCTGAGTTTATTGATGATCTTGATGAAACCGATATTGAACTTAATAATGAATTTATTAAAGAAGCTCAAGCTACTACTGGTGGAAGTGCTCTTAAGAGTCTTCTCGCAAGACATGCTGTGAAATATAAATCTTCTCTTGATGCTAAGTTTGCCACATCTCCCATACACATTAGAGATAAGGATTATGATTTCTCTCTAGATTTATCTAATATATCTATTGTTGAGAAGGAACCTTTTTGTGGAACTGAAACTGGAAGTTCTATGGAACACATGAATGAGCTCTCATCTTTGAGTAGTTTATTTTCTGATGATACTAAATTGCGTACTTATTTTGTTACCAAGATCGTCCCTTTCTCATTGAAAGATGAAGCTAAAACTTGGTTTAACAATTTGTCACCTGGATCTTTTACTAGTCCTATGGATTTGGTCAGTGCTTTATTTCAAATATATTTTCCTCCTAGTGCCCAACATGCTGTTGTGCAGTACATCTTTAACTTTGGGCAAATTGAAGGAGAAAAATTGCCTGAATCTTGGACAAGGTTTTGTTCTTTAATAAGAGCTAGACCTGGATATCCATTACCTAAAAATGAGCTCCTAGATATATTTTATAATGGACTAACTATTGAATCTAGGACATACCTGGATAGTTGTGCTGGTTGTGTTTTCAGGAAAAGAACTCTAGAAGAAGCTGAGGAATTAATGGCTAAAATAGCCAAAAATAATGATGATTGGAATATACCTGAGCCTACACCTACACCAGAGCCAACACCAATACCAACACCCAAGAAGAGAGGGATGATTGAATTAAATGATGAAGTGATGAAGGAAGCCAAGAAATCTCTTAAAGAGAGGGGTATTAAATCTGAAGCTGTGAAGAATTTACCTCCTATAGAAGAATTATGTAAGCCTATTCCTCATCCATCAATAGTTGAGGTACACTCTCTCCAATAATTTGATAGTAGAGATATTCCCTATTCTAAACCACCTAATTCTTAGATGAATTTGATAATTATGTTGTTAAGCAATACAACTTTAATATGAGAGTGCAAAACCATCTTATGGAAAACTCTAGAGCTATTGATAATTTGCATGGTATTATTAAGATAACCTCTAATGATGTTAAAATGCTTGTTAAACATTTTCATATGGTTCAAACTCAAATTGATCAACTCACTAAAGTGCAAAAAGATATACTAGCTAATGCTTCTAGAGAAAAACATGTTTGTGAAATAATTACTAGAAGTGGTGTTTGTACACAGGACCGTACTCAGGACCCCTTGTATCCTGAAGGACATCCTAAAAGAATTGGAACAAGATTCTCAGCAACCTAAAAAACAATAGTTCTCCTTCTAAGAAAAAGAAGAAGATACATAAAACTGTTGTAAAATCTCCTGAACCTACTAAAGATCCTAATAGTATATCTATTTCTGATGCTGAAACTGAAAGTGGTAATGATAAAAGTGTTGTTTCTGATAAAGGAGAAACTGTAGTTGAACCTGAAAAGCAACCTAAAAATGTGAAGTATACTAAGGAGGATTTCATTGCTAATAAACATGGTAATGAAAGAGAGCCTTGGGTAAAAAAAGCAATGCCTTTTCCTGATAAGAAACACAATTCAAAGGAAGAAGAACATTATAACAAGTTTTGTGAGTGGATGAAACCTCTGTTTTTTGCCCTTTGACTGATGCTATTAAACTGACTCCTTATTCTAAATATATGAAAGATATTGTCTCTAACAAAAGGAAAATTCCTAATGAGGAAATTTCCACTATGCTTGCTAATTACTCTTTCAATGGCGAGGTTCCAAAGAAGCTTGGAGATCCTGGTATTCCTACTATCCCTTATTCTATTAAAAATAATTATGTTAGAACTGTTTATGTGACTTGGGAGCTGGAGTTAGTGTTATGCCTTTCCCTCTCTATAAGAGGCTCTCTCTTGAAAAATTAATACACACTGATATATGTTTGCAAATGGCTGATAAATCTAGTGATATTCCTGTTGGTATATGTGATAATGTTCATGTTCAAGTTGCTACTAGTTGTTTGATACTAACTAACTTTGTTGTGTTGGAAATGCCTGAAGATGATAATATGTCTATTATTCTTGAGAGACCTTTTCTTAACACTGCAGGGGCTATTATTGATTGCAATGAAGGAAAAGTAACTTTTAATGTTAATGATAAAGAGCATACTATTTATTTTCCCAAGAAGATTGATAGAAGATATGGTTTAAATTCAATTGAAAATATTGAGACCATCAAGATTGGAAAATTTTATTGTCCCATTCTAGTACCTCCAAAGGAATACGAAATTATTATGATTGGGACTATGTCTATCAAGGTTGAGGTAACATAATTATTTAGTGATTAGCAAAGTTTTGCTTCATGTGAAAATTGTTCTCGTAACAAGACTTGATCACCCTTGTTAACAAAATGATTTTTAATGAAGAGGACAATGTTTTCACTATGTTTTCACCTTCCCCATTATGTTTTCACCATGTTTACTTCTGTTATCACCTGGCTACTTTAGTATAATCATGTTTTGAATCATCCATAGTCATGTTTTTATCTTGATTACTATAGTTATGCATGTTTTCACCATCCATATTTTTGTTTTCACCACTTCCACCTTTGTTTTCTTTGGTTATTTTTCCATTGGAGTGTCATAGAACCTCTGGAGTACTGGTTTTGGTTTTGTTTTCCACCTTTTCACATTTGTTTTTCTGGGTTTTTATTAATTATTAAAGTCTGGAAATAACTCAAAAATAAAGTTTCTCGAAAAATTTCAGAAAAATGATAATAAATTTTTACGTCAAAAAAGGAGGCAGAAACCACCTGGGAGACCCCAGGGGGACCCATCAGTCAGGCACACCATAGGGGGCGCGGCCTGCCCCCTAGTGGCGCCAGCACATGGTGTGGGGCCCCTGGCCCTCCACTAACTCTCTCTCCTTCCAAAGATTCCTCTCTCACCCTACAAACTCAAAACATTTCATGGAACCCGAGTTCTTGGTGTTCTTCCTCGATATTTTTTGATCTCTCTGCTTAGACCATCATTTATGCTGAAATTTGGTGCATTTCCTCTCTGGTATGTGACTCCTCCGATTATCCAAGTAGAATTTTATTTGGTGGAGTATTTCTTGAGTATTTTGGTACTGTAGGTGAAAACTTATGTGAGTTTGGATGCTTGATTTGAGTAGAAATAATATAGTTTTGATGCATGTTTAGCTCTCCTATAAGTCTCCATGGTAGTTTTCACCTTATAGTTGCTTGAAATCAATTTTTGTGATGATTGTTGAAAAATTTCAGAAATGGACAGGCATAACTTTGGAGAAATATTTAGGAGTGATGCTCCTAGAAGAACAAGGCCCTCACGTTCATCCACCTTAGTGAGGCCATCTTATAACAAATACCTTATGGCACCGAACATCGACGATGCGGGGGGTGATGGAATTGCCAATCCTTCTAGCTTCCCATGTTTTGCATTTTTGAGAAGTGCAAGTCTTATGGATGACTTCGTTATACTTGTTGAAAGAGTTGGTTTAACCAAATACATGGAGGATGAAAGTCCCCAGTATTCTACTCTCACAAAAACTTTTGTTGAGAGCTTTAAATTTCAAAACTCACAATATGGCCCCACTGTTGCTTTTAAGATATATGGTAGTTCTTTTTCTTTGCCCTTAGAGACATTTTGTAACATTACAGGTATCAACGTTTCCGGAACAGCATGCAAGATTCAGGAGAGACCCGCTGATCTCATGGCACTCTATCAAGAAATCTCCAATGATGATGGCCGCTCACCCTAGCGTGGGAAGATAAGAAACATCCAACTTCCTGCCCTCAGATATTTCACTTATTATCTTTCTACTAGTATCCTTGGTAGGGAGAACACTAGCAACATTTCTAGCTATCACCTTGCTTTTATTGATGCGCACTTAATCCTCGCAAGAAGTATAACCTTGGTTCTCTCATTGCTCGCCGCCTTGATGCCAAGGGACCCATTTATGGGGGCATTATTGCTACACGTACAGAAACTGCTCCAGATTTTTCTGTTTCTCCTGATGATGAATTAATTTCTCCTTATAGGCTTAACCTTGTTGCCATGAAGGCTCATCATTTTATCACTTCTAACTCTACTGCTGATCATTTAGTATATAGAGTTTTATTTATTGGCGGAGATGAGCGGGAAGTTGTTTTTCCGCAACCTGCTTTGTTCAAAGTTCACGGGGCACCATGGTCACGCCCCAAGGGAGATATAGAGGAGCAGCTGAGCTTGATGGAGTTCCACAGGCATAAGGCGAGGTGAGACGCGCCTTCCGAGGACTACACCACGCAGTACACCGGCGCGTCCTCGAGCACATATCAGGAGGAGGGCTCCTCCTCAGCATACTACGGTGGATCCACCTCATGGTCCCCTTGGAGATGATCTCCACTTAGGCCAAAATCCTAAACTTGGGGGGAGCGATACGTCGAAAACGTATCTCCGTTTCCGAACACTTTTCTTATTGTTTTCCTCTAAACTTGTGTGTTTTGAATACAACTAACACTGACTAATGCTGTTTTCAGCAGAATTACTTTGGTGTCATGTTTTTGTGCAGAAAAATCAACTATGGGGAAATGCCCAGAAAAGCGCCCATTGGTGTTTTCACCCCGGAAGACTCCAGGAGCCAGAAGGGGGCCGGGAGAGGAGCCACAGGGTGGCCACACCCCCTGGCGCGGGTCCCCCTGACCGCGCTAGCATAGGTTGTGGGCCCCCAGAGCCCCTCTCGGACTCCCCTTTCTACTACGAGTAGCCTCCAACCCTAAAACCCGAGGGGGTTTGTCATATTCCACAGAAACAAAACAGAGCACCGTCGCCGTCCCGAACCTTTATTCAGGGATCAGAAGTTCATGTTCTGGCACCCTGCCGGGACGAGGAAGTGGAGGAGATCATCGCCATCGTCATCACCAACGCCTCTCCGTCGACCATCCATGTTTCCCCCATCCTTGTGTGAGTAATTCCCTGCTGTAGGCTGAAGGGGATGGTAGGGATTGGATGAGATCGTTCATGTAATAATACTGTGATTGTTAGGGCGTAGTGCCTAGTATCCTCTATTAGTGCTATTGACATTGTTGCAACTTGTTATGCTTAATGCTTGCCACTTTGGGACCGAGTGCCATGATCTCAGATCTTAACATGTTATTGAATCACGATGATAATTATTGTTTTTTATCATACCTGCAAGTTGTTTACACACATTGTTGTCTGGAACCCGAGGCCCCGAAGTGATAGAAATTGGGACAACCGGAGGGGATGGTTGCGATGTGAGGATCACATGTGTTCACAGAGTGTTAATGCTTTGCTCCTGTGTTCTATTAAAAGGAACACCTTAATTACCAGTAGTTCCCTTGAGGCCCCACTGAAAACGGGCTGGTAGGACAAAAGATGTTGTGCAAGTTCTCATTGTGAGCACGTACGACTATTTAGGGAACACATGCCTATGGTTACTTAGTGCTTGGATGCTTTATCATATTTATCTGCAATGCATATGACTTGATCATTATTTGAACTATCTTATCCATGCAACGCCCGTTCATCCATCCCTATGCCTATAGTATTTCATCCCGCTGTTTACTTCAAACACCACTTCTGTTGTTTTCATCTCACTGCTGCTATTATTTCACTATTGCTGTTACTATAAAACTGTAACTACTTATAAACCACTGTGAACAAAAGTACTTTCAGGTGCAGGTGAATTGACAACTCACTTGTTAAGGTTCACAAATATTCTTTGGCTCCCCTTGTGTCGAATCAATAAATTTGGGTTTTACTTCCCTCGAACACTGTTGCGATCCCCTATACTTGTGGGTCATCAAGACTATTTTCTGGCGCCGTTGCCGGGGAGCATAGCTTTATTTGCGAACTCACCGGAGAGTATTATTATCTGTTGCCATCATTCATCATGGGTAAGACTCGTGATGGAAAGTTTCCTATATTACCATCCACTACAAGAAGAGGTACAACTCTGAACACCTCTGTTGCTCTTGATTCACCGTCTGTTATGAGTAAGTTGCTTACACCACCACATGCTACACATGCTACTTCTGCCGAATCTTAAAATACTTCTGATTCTTTTGATGATGCTTCTACTGTGCTTGATGAGAGTGGTTATCTCGGTCCTTTCTTAGATGCTACTATTGCTAAAGCTAAAAATATTGCAAACACTGAAACTCCCGACAAAAATCCTGTTACTCCTGCTGTTCACCTGAGCTTATAGGGAATCATAGTGATGATTTAGATGATGCCTAGTTTGATCTTAATGATGATCTTATTGATGAAATATATACTATGAAGGATGATGATGCTGTTATGAGACTTATTGAAAGTCGTGTTGTTAAATATAAATTATCTCCTGATGATAAGTTTGCCACTTCTCCCATTAATATTAGGGACAAGGATTATGATTTCTCTCTGGATTTATCTTATATATCTATTGTTGAGAAAGAACCTTTTTGTGGTACTGAAAATGAAAGTGCTATCAGACATATGAATGAGCTATCCTCTTTGAGTAGTTTGTTCTCTGATGATATTAAGAAATGTAGCTATTTTGTTACTAAAATATTCCCTTTCTCATTGAAAGATGAAGCTAAAACTTGGTTTAACAACTTGTCTCCTGGATCTATTGATATTCCTATTGGTTTGGTTAATGTTTTCTTTCAGAAATATTTTCCTGCTAGTGCTCAACATGCTGCTTTACAAAATATATTTAATTTCAAGCAATTGGAAGGAGAGAAATTACATGTATCTTGGGCAAGGTTATGTTCTTTAGTAAGAGCTACACCTGGGCATAAGCTAGAAGATAACAAACTTCTTGATATATTCTATAATCGACTAACTGTTGAATCTAGGACATACCTGGATAGTTGTGCTGGTTGTGTTTTCAGGCAAAGAACTCCAGAAGAAGCTTTGGAATTAATGACTAAAATAAGCCAAAATCATGATGATTGGACTATGGTTGAGCCTGAGCTGACTCCTACTCCAGTACCAACACCAACACCCAAGAAGAGGGGAATGATTGAATTAAATGATGAAGTGATGAGAGAAGCCAAGAAATATCTTAAAGAGAGGGGTATTAAATAAGAAGATGTGAAGAATCTTCCACCGATAGAAAAATTATGTAAGCCAATCCCTCCCTCATCCACCATTGAGGTACACTCTCTCCAAAATTTTGATAGTAGAGATATTCCCTATAACAAACCTCCTGATCAATGTTTAGATGAATTTTATAATTATGTTATCAAGCAAGATAATTTTAATATGAGAGTGCAAAATCACCTTATGGAAAACTCTAGAGCTATTGATAATTTGCATGGTATTATAGAAAGAACCTCTAATGATGTTAAAATGCTTGTTAAACATTTTCAAATGGTTCAAACTCAAATTGATCAACATGCTAAAGTGCAAAAAGATTTGCTAGTTAATGCTTCTAAAGAAAAACATGCTTATGAAATAAGAACTAGAACTGGTATTTCTACACAAGATCCTTTATATCCTGAGGGACATCCTAAAAGAATTGAACAAGATTCTCAGCAAACTAATGATAATGTTATTCATACTAGGAAGAAAAAGAAAAAGAAACATAAAACTGATGTAGAATCCTCTGAACTTGCTAAAGATCCTAATAGTATATCTATCTCTGATGCTGAAACTGAAAGTGGTAATGAAAAGAATGATGCTTCTGATAAGGAAGAACATGTAGCTGAACGTGAAAAGCAAACTAAAACTGCAAAGTATATAAAGGAAGATTTATTGCTAATAAACATGGTAATGAGAGAGAACCTTGGGTACAAAAACCAATGCCATTTCCTAATAAGAAACACAAATCTAAGGAAGATGAACATTATAACAAGTTTTGTGAATGGATGAAACCTTTGTTCTTGCAAATTCCTTTAACTGATGCTATTAAATTGCCTCCTTATGCAAAATATACGAAATATATTGTCTCTAACAAAAGGAAGATTCCTAATGAGGAAATTTCCACTATGCTTGCTAATTACTCTTTTATTGGCAAGGTTCATGAGAAGCTTGGAGATCCTGGTATACCTACTATTCCATGTTCTGTCAAAAAATAATTCTGTTAGAACTGCTTTGTGTGATTTCGGAGCTGGAGTTAGTGTCATGCCTTTTACTCTCAATAAAAGACTCCTCCTAGAAAAATTGATACCAACTGATATATCTATGCAAATGGCTGATAAGTCTACTTCTATTCCTGTGGGTATATGTGAGGATGTTCCTGATCAAGTTGCTAATAATTTTCTGATATTAACTAACTTTGTTGTGTTGGAAATGCCTGAAGATGATAATATGTCTATTATTATTGGAAGACCTTTTATTAATATTGCAGGGGCTGTTATTGATTGCAATCAAGGAAAAGTTACTTTTAATGTTAATGATAAAGAGCACACTGTTTATTTTCCCAAGAAGATTGATAGAAAATATGGTGTAAATTCCATTGAAAATATTGAGACCATCAAGATTGGATAATTTTATTGTCCTATTCCAAAGCCACCAAAACATTATGAAATTATTATGATTGGGACTATGCCTATTAAGGTTGAGGTAACATGAGTATTTAGTGAGAAACAAAGTTTTGTTTCGTAGAAAATTATTTTGGTAGCAAGACTCGATCACCCTTGTTAACAAAATGATTTTAAATGAAATGGACAATCTTTTCACTATGTTTTCACCTTCCGCATTATGTTTTCACCATGCTCACTTCTGTTATCGCATTAATACTTGAGTGCAATCATGTTTTCCACCATCCTTATGCATGTTTTCCTGATGTTTTCACTCTGATTACTGAGGTTATGCATGTTTTCACCACCCATACTTTTGTTTTCACCACTACCACCTTTGTTTTCTTTGGATATTCATTCATTAGATTGTCATAGAACCTATGTAGTGCTGGTTTTGGTTTTGTTTTCCACGTTTTCACTTTCGTTTTCCCGGTTTTTATTAATTATTAAAATTCTGGAAATACCTCAAAAATAAAGTTTCTCGAAAAATTATAATAAATTTTTACGTCAAAAATGAGGCAGAAAGCCACCTGGGAGACCCCGGGGGACCCACCAGGCAGGCACACCCCAGGGTGGCGCGGCCAGCCCTCTGGTGGCGCCAGCACATGGTGTGGGGCCCCTGGCCCTCCACTTACTCTCTCCACTGCCCAAGTCTCTTATCTCACCTACCAAACTGAAAACATTTCCTGGATCCCGTGTTCTTGGTGTTCTTCCTCTGGATTTTCGATATCCATCTTTAGCCCATCATTTGTGCTGATTTTTGGTGTGTTTGATCTCCGGGTATGTGACTCTCCAATGATCCGAGTAGAATTTTGATTAGTGAAGTATTTCTTGAGTATTTTGCCACAGTAGATGACATCTTATGTGAGTTTGCATGCTTGATTTGACTAGAAATAATATAGTTTTGATGTATGTTTAGCTCTCATATAAGTCCCTATGGTAGTTTCCATCTTATAGTTGCTTGAAATTAGTTTTTATGATGATTGTTGAAAAATTTCAGAGATGGATAGTTACAACTTTGGTGAGATATTTAGGAGTGATGCTCCTAGAAGGACAAGGCCAACACGCTCTTCTACTTCAGTGAGGGCATCATATAATGAAGACGTTATTGCGTCAACTATTGATGATGCGAAAGATGACGGTATCATTCACCCATCTAGCTTTCCTTGCCATACATTTTTAAGAAGTGCAGGTCTTTTAGATGATTTTCTTATGCTTATTGAGAGAATTGGTCTCACCAACTTTATGGAGGATGAAAGCCCTCAGTATGCCACGCTCACAGAAGCTTTTGTTAAGAGCTTTAAATTTCAGAACACTCAATATGGTCCAATTGTTGCATTCAAGTTATATAGTAGTCCTATGTCTTTGTCCTTGGTGGATTTGTGTACTATTATAGGTATCTACGCCATCGGGACGGCAAGCAGGATTAAAGATAGACCAGCAGACCTCCAGGGGATCTACCGAGAGATCACCAACGATGACGGTCGCTCATCCCGGCGTGGGAAGATAAGGAACACTCAACTTCCTGCTCTTAGATACTTTACTTACTACATTGGTACTAGTATTGTTGGTAGGGAGAACACTAGCAACGTTTCTAGTTACCACCTTGCTTTCATTGATGCTGCACTGAACCGTAGCACGAAGTATAACCTTAGTGCACTTGTTGCACGCCGCCTTGCTACTTCTGGGCCTATTTTTGGTGGCATTATTGCTACACGTGTAGCAGCTACTTTGCATGTTTCCATTGATCCTAATGATGAAATAATTGCTTCACATAGGATTAACCTTGCTGGCATGAAATCCCATCAGTTTTTTACTTCTAACTCTACTAATGAACGTTTAGTATATAGATTTTTATATATGGATGGAGAAGAGCGGAAATTTACTTTGCCGCGGCCTGTTTTGTTTACAATTGACATGTCACCATGGTCGCTCTCCAAGGAGCAGGTAGACGAGCATCTGAGCACCATGGATTTTTTACCGGCAACAGGAGAGGCGAGACGCGCCTCCCGAGGACCACAACACGCAGTACACTGGCGCATCCTCGAACACATATCAGGAGGAGGCTTCCTCCTCGGCGTATTACGGGGGCGGCACCTCTTGGGCCCCTTGGTTATTTATCTCCACTTAGGACAAAAGCCAAAGCTTTGGGGGAGGTATACCGACATCACACTCATTTATATATCATGTTCGGTCGGTTCTTTGTATATCCATCTTTTTGTTTCTTTCGTTTCTTTTTGTTTATTTTGTTTCTTTTTGTTTATTTCTTGTTTTCCAAAACATAAAAAGACCAAAAAGATTTCTGTTGTTTCTCTTTGTTTGCTTCTTTTGTTTCTTTATTTGGTTTTTTTTTTATCTTTTAGTTGCAGTTTAATATTCAAAAACCCAAAAATATTTTGTTTGGTTTGTTTGTTTGTTTTCTTATGTTCTTATTTTAATTGGAAAACCCAAAAATATTTGTTGTTCTTCTTTGGTTTTGTAAATTTTGTTGCAGAGATTCAACAGTCGTCCGTGACTCTTTTGGAGCTTGGTTTTCATTATATATTATTCGAGCCACAAGTGAAGAGCAATAATGACGATATACGACAATTCAAGTTGTGGTCAGAGGTATGAACTCTATTTTCTTTAATTTTTGTACATATATCCATTTATGTGATCATGCTTAGTTTGTCCGTATAAGATATATGTGACTTAATGGCTGCTTAATAGTTCATGCTCTCTCATGTTTTGTTCCAATTTATTGATAGTAAATGACTATTTGTTCGCATTGTTCTATTCATAGAAGGACATGATATTGTGGTAGTCTCCTCTGACTGTTTCATTTGAATCGACTTGGCACATGCTCACGCATTCTAAGACTGAAAACTAAAAGTCAATAAGCTTCGATGATTTATTTTGCCTCAAAGTTCTAGTATCAATTTTATGCCTCAATTAATTTTACTTTGTCGCAAACATGCTTATGATAGTTGTTGCTCTCTTGATTGTCGCTCCCTGCCTATTTGCTAGCCCTCACCTGTACTGAGTATGAGCTCTACTCGTGCATCCAACTTCCAAAAACCAAATTTTGCCAAATGTGTCCACCATACCTAAATATATGTGGTATTTAACCGCCACTCCAAGTAATTTTCTCATGTGCTATCTTTAGAACCTGCTAGAAATTATTCCTGTTTTGTGCCCCTGTTTTGGCTCATGAGGACGTAAGTAGAGAATCTTTATCTCACATGTTGATTGGATTTCACGCCCTGGACTAGTGGCTTCATCCGCTTATCCAAATGATAGAAGAGCTGGCACCGGGGTGCCTAGCCCCAAATTAATACACACAAATTCTCTTCACTCTTTTTGCCCCTGATTTATCAGTCAAAGCATAATTGTGTAAACAAAAGAGAAAAAGGGATGACCTTATATCCAGATGCGTCCTTCACATGGAGCCGCTCCTATGAATCCAGTTGGCTTGTGACGTACTGTTTTTTCTGTTTAACATTCGTTGACATAAGCATACACCCCTCTCAAAATGTTTTCAATACCTCAGTTTAATAAAATAAAAAGCTCTAGCACATGAGTGATCCATGCTTCCCTCTGCGAAGGGCCTTTCTTTTAGTTTTATGTTGAGTCTCCATCATATTCTTTGAGCACTTTCTTGAGAGCACAGTGTTCATTCTTAGTGTGATGTGTTTGTCCCAAAGTACGGTTGATTGTGGTATAACTTTCATACTTGTATCTTTGATATCTATACTTCTAGTCTTCCCTTGAACTTCAGAGGTTCCCTAGCATTTATGTTTTTCCCCACATTTAAGGGCAAGCGAGATACCACTTTATCAGATCCTTTTATGATTATTACAATATTGCGAATAGTTATGCTTCATGTTGTTTATTACTAATATGTTGTTATATCTTCATGGTTTGCATAGCTATTAAGTGACAGTATCTTGCATGTATCTTATCATGAGCGTAATTAAGTATTTGATCACATAGTGAATATATTTACATCATATGAAAGAAATGTGTTTGTAAAAGTCTTTTACCGCACTCAGTTGTCACTGAATTGCTTGAGGACAAGCAATAAGCTAAGCTTGGGGGAGTTGATACGTCGAAAACGTATCTCCTTTTCCGAACACTTTTCTTATTGTTATCCTCTAAACTTGTGTGTTTTGAATACAACTAACACGGACTAACGCTGTTTTCAGCACAATTACTTTGGTGTCTTGTTTTTTTGCAGAAAAATCAACTTTCGGGAAAATGCCCAGCAAAGAGCCCATTGGTGTTTTCACCCCGGAAGACCCCGGGAGCCAAAGGGGGCCAGGAGAAGAGCCACAGGGTGGCCACACCCCCCCTGGCGCGGGTAACCCTGGTCGCGCCAGCATAGGGTGTGGCCCCCTAGAGCCCCCCTCGGACTCCCCTTTCGACTACAAGTAGCCTCCAACCCTAAAACCCAAGAGGGTTCGTCATATTCCACAGAAACACGACAGAGCGTCGCCGCCGTACCGAACCTCGATTCGGGGATCAGAAGTTCCTGTTCTAGCACCCTGCCGGGATGAGGAAGTGGAGGAGATCATCGCCATCGTCATCACCAACGCCTCTCCATCGACCATCCATGTTTCCCCCATCCATGTGTGAGTAATTCCCCGCTGTAGGCTGAAGGGGATGGTAGGGATTGGATGAGATTGTTCATGTAATAATGCCATGATTGTTAGGGCGTAGTGCCTAGTATCCTCTATTAGTGCTATTGACATTGTTGAAACTTGTTATGCTTAATGCTTGCCACTTTGGGCCCGAGTGCCATGATCTCAGATCTGAACATGTTATTGAATCACGATGACAATTATTGTTTCGTGATCATACCTGCAAGTTGTTTACACACATTGCTGTCCGGAACCCGAGGCTCCGAAGTGACAGAAATTGGGACAACCGGAGAGGATGGTTGCGATGTGAGGATTACATGTGTTCATAGAGTGTTAATGCTTTGATCCGATGTTCTATTAAAAGGAACACCTTAATTACCATTAGTTCCCTTGAGGCCCCGCTGAAAACGGGCTGGTAGGCCAAAAGATGTTGTGCAAGTTCTCATTGTGAGCACGTACGACTATTTACGGAACACATGCCTATGGTTACTTAGTGCTTGGATGCTTTATCATATTTATCTCCAATGCCCATGACTTGATCATTATTTGAACTATCTTATCCATGCAACGCCCGTTCATCCATCCCTATGCCTACAGTATTTCATCCCGCTGTTTACTTCAAACACCACTCCTGTTGTTTTCATCTCACTGCTGCTATTATTTCACTACTGTTGTTACTATTAAATTGTCACTACTGATAAACCACTGCGAACAAAAATACTTTCAGGTGCAGGTGAATTGACAACTCAATTGTTAAGGCTCACAAATATTCTTTGGCTCCCCTTGTGTCGAATCAATAAATTTGGGTTTTACTTCCCTCGAAGACTTCTGCGATCCCCTATACTTGTGGGTCATCAGGGAGGTACACCGTCATCACACTCATCTTTATATCATTTTCAGTCTGTTCTTTGTATATCCATGTTTTTGTTTCTTTCGTTTGTTTTCGTTTTCTTTCGCTTCTTTCGTTTCTCTTTGTTTTTATTGTTTTGTTCTTGCTTTCCAAAATACAAAAAGACCAAAAATATTTCTGTTGTTTCTCTTTATTTTCTTCTTTAGTTTCTTTTCTTGGTTTGCTTTACCTTCTCGTTTCGGTTTAAAATTCAAAAATCCAAAAAAAAATTGTTTTGTTTGCTTGTTTCTTTCTGCTCTTGTTTTAACTCGAAAACCCATAAATATTTGTTGTTCTTCTTTGGTTTTGTAAAGTTTGTTGCAGAGTTCACCGGAGTTCCGTTTCTCCATTGGAGCTTGGTTATCATTCTATATTATTCAATCCACAAGTGAAGAGCAATAATGACGATTTACGGCAATTCAAGTTGTGGTGAGAGGCTGGTATGAACTCTATTTGTTTTATTTTTGTACATATACTTATCCATGTGCACATGCTTAGTTTATTCATGTAAGGTGTATGTTATTTAATTCATGCTTAGTAGTTCATGCTCTCACGTGTTTAGTTCCAACTTATTAATATAAGATAGCATGTCGTAAGAATGTTTGCTTGTATTGTTTTATTCATAGAAGGGTATGACATTGTGGTATCTCCCTCTGATTGTTTCACTTGAATCGACTTGGCACATGCTCACGCATGCATATGACTAAAAATAAAAATTCAATTTAGCCTCTATGATTTATTTTGCCTCGTAGTATTTGTATCATTTTTATGCCCCTGTTAATTTTGTTTTGTCGCAAGCATGATTAGGACAGTTGTTGTTGTCTTGATTGTCGCTCCCCGTCTATTTCTAGCCTTCACCTGTACTGAGTATGAGCTCTACTCGTGCATCCAACTCCCAAAAACCAAAGTTTGCCAAATGTGTCCACCATACCTACCTATACATGTGCTATTTAACCGCCACTCCATGTAAATTTCTCGTGTGCTACCTTTAAAACCTTCGAAAAATTATTCATGTTTTAGCTCACGAGGACGTAAATAGAGAATCTTTATCTCACTTGTTGATTGGATTTCACACCCTGGACTAGTGGCTTCATCCTCTTATCCAAATGATAGAAGAGCCGGCAGCGGGGTGCCCAACCCCAAATTAATACAGCAAGTTCTCTTCACTATTTTTTCCCCTGATTATCGGTTAAAGCATTATTGTGTAAACAAAAGAGAAAGAGGGATGACCCTCTACCCAGATGCGTCCTTCTATGGGAGCCGCTCTTGTGAAGTCTAGTTGTCTTGTGACGTACTGTATTGTCTGTTTACCATTCGTTGACATAAGCATACACCGCTCTTAAAAATGTTTTCAATACCTCTGTTTAATAAAATAAAAAGCTCTACCACATGAGTTAATCCCTGCTTCCCTCTGCGAAGGGCATTTCTTTTATTTTTATGTTGAGTCTTCACCTTCTCACTTTATGCACCTTCTTGAGAGCATGGCTGTCATTCTTAGTGTAATGTGCTTGTCCCAAAACACGGTTGATTATGGTATAACTTTGATGCTTGTATCTTTGATATCTTTATTTCTAGTGTTCATTTGAACTTCAAAGGTGCCCTAGCATTTATATTTTTCTCCATTATTAAGGGAAAGCGAGTACACTTTATCATACCTTATTATGAGCATTGCAATCCTGCAGATTGATATACTTCATGTTGTTTATTATTAGTTTGTTGGCATCTCTTCATGGTTTGCATAACTGCTAGGTGACTTTTATCTTGCATACATCTTATTATGAATTGCCTCAGCACTTGATCATATAGTGAGTATATTTAGATCATATGAAACAAATGTGTTCGTAAAAGTCTTTTATCGCACTCAGTTATCACTGAATTGCTTGAGGACAAGCAATAAGCTAAGCTTGGGGGAGTTGATACGTCCAAAACGTATCTCCTTTTCCGAACACTTTTCTTATTGTTTTCCTATAAATTTGTGAGTTTTGGATACCACTAACACGGACTAACGCTATTAATAGCATAATTACCTTGGTGTCTCATGTTTGTTCAGAAAAATCAACTTTCGAGAAATTGCCCAGAAAAGACCCCATTGAGCTTATATCACCAGAGGACCCCGGGAGCCAGAAGGACACCTGGAGGGGGACAGGAGGGCCAGAACCACCCATGGGTGCCCCCCTAGGCCATGTTGCCAGGTAGTGTGGGGGCCACCTGCACCCCCTCGGGCTCCCCTTTCGACTGCATATGCCCCGTAAACCTAAAATGTGAGGGGGTTTGTCATATTCCACAGAAACACAACAGAGCGCCGCCGCCACCTCGAAACTCAATTTGGGGGTAAGAAGTTCTTGTTTTGGCGCCCTGCCGGGACGGGGATTCGAAGGAGATCATCGCCATCGACACCGCCACCTCTTCTCCATCAACCATCCATGATTCCCTCGTCCATTTGTGAGTAAAGACCACAGTAGGCTGAGAGGGATGGAAGGGATTGGATGAGATTGATCATGTAATAATGCTAGATTGTTCGGGCATAGTGCCTAGTATCCATTGTTAGTGTTTTCTACTGTTGTTGCAACTTGTTATTCTTAATGCTTATCACTAGGGCCCGAGTGCCATTGTTATGGCTGCTAGGGTTTGAGCGGGAGAGAGAGAGCTACGAGGGCACGAGAGAGCCGGTCGTGGGGGTCCTTTCCCACAGCCGGGCAAGAGGGGAAGGGTTTTCCTTCTTAATTCCTGCTTGATTAGATTGATACATATCCTCTCCATATATAGAGAGGTTTACTTGACTCCCAAGCACGGCTTACTTGACTCCCAAGAACGGCAAACCCTAAGAATAACGGGCCCAGGCCCATCACGTACTCTAACACTACAGCCCACCTAGACATGCAGCTCGTCCTCGAGCTGCAACCTAACGACGATTCGACCCCACACAAACCTAACGCCTAAAAAACAAGCCTTTTACATCTTAGCCTATTGTATTGACCTGAAATAAGCTAACCTGAATGAGACTCGACTCTTTATTTTAGACTCCGAACGATAAGGCGAGAATCCTCCGCGCGCCAAACTTGTGCGTTTGCAGCCCCCTGGATCCCAAGGACATCATCGGGACCAAGGGATCCCTCGCGGCGGCCGGCGGCGGAATGCAGTGGTGATGAATTGACAAATCAGTTGTTAAGGCTTATAAATATTATTTGGCTCCCCTTGTGACGAATCAATAAATTTGGGTTTTAATTCCCTCGAAGACTGTTGCGATCCCCTATACTTTTCATCAACTACTATGAGATTCATTTAGGCATTACAACATGATACATATACCGTTATCCAACTGCATCTATGACTAATAATCCACCCTCAGAACGTTATCCGAGCAAACTTTGGGTATTAAGTTGCAAGCAACAGATTATTGCTTTAAGTAAAGTGTGTAATGTAAACAACACAATTATTCTTAGACAAAGCATTGTTGTTTTATCCTTAGTGGCAAAAACACATCCACAATCTTAGAAGTTACTGTTACTGTCCCAGATTACTGGAGGCATCAACCCACTATCTAGCATAAATACTCCCTCTTGGAGTCACAAGCATCAACTTGGCCAGAACATCTACTAGCAACGAAGAACATGCAAGACCACAAATAACATATATGATAGATCTATAATCAACTTGGCATAGTATTCAATATTGATCGGATTCTAGCAAACACAACATGTAGCATTACAATAATATGATCCTGATCATGTTAGGAAGCTCACAAGATAAAACATGATGACACAAATTGGATAAGAAAACCATCTACCTACTGCTATGACCCGTAGTCCAAGTATGAACTACTCACGCATAACTCCAGAGGCAGGCATGGTGATGAAGAGCCCTCCGGTGATGATTCCCATCTCCGGCAGGGTGCCGGGAAGAGCTTCAGAACCCTCCCGAACTAGGTTTGACGATGACAGCGGCTACGGAACTTTTCGTGGATGGAGGCTCGGGTATTTAGGGTTTTCCGAAGGAAATCAATATATAGGCAGAAGGGCGATGTCGGTGGGTTCCCTGGGGGCCCACACCACGTGATGGCGCGGCCAGGGGGCGCGCCGCCATATGGTGTGGCTACCTCCATGCCCGGGTAATACTAGACCTACGGACGAGCAGGTTACGGACTGGGCTTACGGATCTAGGTGTCGTCATCTCATATGTCCTCACCGTCCCATGCCCCACGCTGAATTTCACTGTAGGCCCACATCCTGATTACCTCCACCTAATTCCGTAGGTTGGTCCGTAAGTAAATTTCTGTAGGCCTAGCATTACTCCTCCATGCCCTCCTCCGAGTCCCCTACGGAGTCCGTGTACGTGGGAGAAAAATAGGGACTTCGGATTTTGTTTCGTCCAATTCCGAGAATATTTCCAGATCAACTTTTCTAAAATACAAAATAGCAGAAAACAGGAAGTGGCACTGTGGCATCTTGTCAATAGGTTAGTCCCAGAAAATGCATCAAAATGCTATAAAGTGCATAGAAAACATGTAGCAATTGGCATAATATTAACATGAAACATCAGAAATTATAGATATGTTGGAGACGTATCAACAACCTCATTGTTTCGTTGGGGAAAATGATGTTGGTTGTGTTGTGTGCAGATTCCATGTTGCTGCTGGGCCTGGTAGTGCGCCTTGCGAACATCAGCTGTCAACAACCTTCAGAAGTGATTTCTTTATCCTACTGGTCCGATTAAACCTTGGTTTCTTACCAAGGGAAAATCTTGTTGTTGTACTCATCATACCTTCCTCTGTGGGTCTCCCAACGAACGTGTGTCAACACGCCATCATGAGGCCGCTCACGAGACTCTAAACATGGAGGAATAACGGAGATAATACGCATCTAGCCGCTTATATGGACATGTAGTCACGAGATGAACTAGTCACGCATATGTCCGGAGGCGATCATGGCAATGTAGAGGCCTCCGATGACGATTCCCCCCTTCGGCAGGGTACCAGAGAAGGACCCCAGAAGTCCTAGATTGGACTTTCAAGGTGACGGTGTCTCTCTGTATGTTTCATGGAAAATAACTATGTCCCCATGATTTTTAGGGTTGAAGGCAATTTATGGGCGAAGAGGCAATGAGACACGGTGGGCAGGGTCGCCAGGAGCCCACCAGGCACAGCCTAGGGAGGGGGATGCACCTGGCACCCTTCTAGTGGCCCCTCCCCCCCCCCCCGGCTCTTCTTTGGACTCTGTCTACGTTCCGAGTAAAAAATGATCTCCATGGATTTTCACCACTTTCCGAGAATATTTCCTTAAGAAAGTGCATCTTGTTAGTAGGTTGGTATGTGAAAACATTCAGAAAACAAATTAAAACTAAAAAAAACATGTGGTAAACAAAAGGTATTGGGTAGAAAAAATCATGGAGCATCAAAAATTATGGATACGTTTGTAACGCATCATGAAGTAGGGAATACTCATTTGCTAGAGCTTTTTATTTAATAAAACAAAGGTATTAAAATATAATTTTGAGAGGAGTGTATGTCTATGTCAACAAATGCTATTAAAGGCTTATCATCTTTTCATGTTTAATGGCTTCAAGAGGGGCTCCCTATGTAATGAGCATACCTGTACCATTGGCTGTTTGGACATGGTCCTTGCCATGGTATTGCTCCCTCATAGTAAGTTTGTCGAGGTCGTTAGTGAAGTGGTTTGTTGCTGCAGTATCCGCGTACCAGTTGGGATCAACTGGATAAGACGAAGTAGAGCCACGAGTAGCTAAGAACGCAGCAAGTTGACGTTCCATGTTCCGTCCATCGTTCCCAACGCCAAAGGTAGGTGCGGCAGTATCGCTTGAAGCAACAGGAAGTAACATGGCCCAGTTTGCCACATATTTGACATGTAGGTCGAACTCCACCAACGCCAGAGGGAGCGCCTGAAGGAGGGGTGCGGCGCTCAGTATTGTTGCAAGTGCCGCCTCCAGGAGAGAAGGGATTGTCACCCGATTTGTTGGTGTAGACGGGTTTCCCTCGCATGCGCTGATCGGGGCGGTACTCTTGCTGAAACGACATACCGCGACCACCAAACTTGGCGCTGTAGTGTGGCATGTGCATATCAGTAGTACGATCCGCCTTCCTAGCCTTGATGCATTGTTCGGTACTGAGAATCTGCGCATACAAGTCATGGATAGTCATAGGATCGGATGCACTCCGAGCACCCACGATTCGGGTTAGGGCGTCGTAGTCACTGTCAAGTCCAGCCAATAAGTATGTTGTGAATTCCTCGGAGCAGAGGGGTTGTCCAATCGCCGTAAGTGTATCTGACAATTCCTTGACCTTGTTGTAAAACGTTGTAGCGCTCATGTCCAGTTTCTTCACCTTTTGTAGGTCTCCACGTATCTGCATCATGCGTGCGGTGGATTGTGACGAGACGCTAGCAGAAAGTGTTTCCCAAGCCTCGCGGGAAGTAGACGCAAGCATCACCAAACCGATCACATCCTCGGAGAGGGAGCAAAAGATTGCCGACAAGATCTCCTGATCTTGATGCCAGGCGATCACGAGGGGGTTCGGTATGGTCGGCAAAGCACCTTCCTTGGCGGCGGCGGGATTGGCAATCAGCTCCGGTGGGCACGGAAGAGATCCGTCGACGAAACCCATGAGACGATTGCTGCGCAGCATAGGGTACACCTGAGCACGCCAATACTGAAAATTGTTGGCGTTCAACTTGAGGGTAATTTTATTGGAGAGGCTAATCGGCGACGATGGTATGATCGACGCCATCGTAGAGGACTGGGCTCCGACGGAGGTAGAGATGCTGGAGCCGGGGCTAATGGTGTTGGAGTTGTTGGAGAGCAAGCTGTCGGAGGAAGAACTCACGGTTGAAGATGATGTGGTCATCACGTCACTACAGGAAAGCAAGGAAACGCCGACGGCCCCCTTGCCGTCCGGGAAAGTCTGAAACCCGTCGGCGTAGGGATAGGCCCACGAGGGCCGTCGGCGTATGCCCCGTTGGTGTTTTGCCCTATCGGCGCAGCCAAAGGAACGTCGGCGTAAATTGGGCTACGCCTACGGCAAAGCCGTCAGCGTATAGGTAGGCCAATTTTTTTCAATTTTTTTTTTATTATTTTCTGCATTTTTTATTTCACTTGTTTAATCACTTAATCACATTATAGTCACATATATATATATATATTTATCCCTAAACATTTTTAATCTTAATCTAAGATTAATCGCTTCAACTAACACTTCCTGATCGGTCACTCATCCTCAGATTGCTCCAGCCCCAGCCCCAGCATGCTTAACTTCGTAGTTCCTTCCTTATGAGCTACCTAGAAACAACGGATGTGTTGCTGACACAATTATCCAATCAATCCCGTTAACCCTTTGACCATCATGTCACAGTCTTTTATTTTGTGAATTGAAACAATTACTTAAATAAAAAAATAACCAATAATAAACTTGAATTCAAATAATCTTTAATTCAAATAATAATTAACATTTTTGCCTTTTCTATTTGATATTGAATAATTCATATCTATAAATTCGTAAATCCAAATTTGACAAATAATATGTCTATATCGATTAGAAAAATAAGACAAATTCAAATATGATATCCATACAATATTTTCCATCATGTATAGTACTTTTTTTCCTTTTTATTGTAAAAAGAATCCATTTTCCATTTTCCGAGTGAAAAAAATGGTTTTTTATGAAGGACCAACCACAAATATGTTGCAAAAATTGAGAGTTACAATTTTTGAAAATACTATACCATGTTATGTGCACAAATAAACAATTTGTTTCCTATGAAAAGGTTTCCATCCACCTCTTTTAAAAAACACAAGTTTCTGTCGATTCAGTTGGAAACTGGTTAAATTTGAACGACAGGTACCTCATAGTTTGCTTATGATTTTTGGCAAAAATCATTTTTAGGTACACAACTATCCATTTCGTTATAGATACACCAAGAGTTTCTCAATGTTCAACCCCTAGCTACGAACGGTCATGCCCGCCGTATTGACTTTTTCCTCAAACCGGCTTAGAAAATTCCAAAAAATTCAAAACAACCCAAAACGATGCAAGACCTTCGCGTGGTGTCATTATATATGTCCTAGTATACACCAATAATAATAAACTTGGAATACGACAGTTGTGTTGAAAATGCGTTCATATAAATAAACTATCTCCTCCGAACATTCTAGAGTTTCGGGCCAAATGACGGATGTTATGGCAAAATCTATGACATGGTTTGTTTAAATATGCCCATATTCCATATAAACATGCATCTTAAAAGCACGGACAATGTTGACAGAGGAAGTTTTCCTTTTCAATGAATAAAAAACCATTTTCCATTTTTCGAGTGTAAAAAATGGGTTTTTTTAAGGACCTACCACAAATATATTGCAAAACTTGTGAGGTGCATTTTTTTAAAATAGTAGACCATGTTATATGCACAAATAAACAATTTATTTCCTATTAAAAGGTTTCCATCCACCTCTTTTGAAAAACACAACTATCTGCCGATTCAGTTGGAAACGGGTCAAATTTGAACTACACATGCCTCGTAGTTTGCTCATGATTTTTAGAAAAAAATATCTTTTAGTTACACAACTAACTATTTCATCATAGATATACCAAGAGTTTCTAAATATTCAACCCCTAGCTACGAACGGTCATGCCCGCCGTCTTGACTTTTTCCTCAAACTGGCTTAAAAAATTCCAAAAAATTCAAAACAACCCGAAACGATGCAAGACCTTCGCGTGGTGTCATTATATATATCCTAGTATACACCAATAATAATAAACTTGGAATACGACAGTTGTGTTGGAAATATGTTCACACAAATAAACTATCTCCTTCGAACATTATAGGGTTTCGGGCCAAATGACGGGTGTTATGGCAAAATTCATGGCATAGTTTGTTTAAATATGACCATATTCCACACAAACATGCGTATTGAAAGCACGGCGGATGAAGTTTTCCTTTTGAATAACAAAAAACATTTTCCATTTTTCGAGTGTAAAAAATGGGTTTTTTGTGAAGGACCTACCACAAATATGTTGCAAAACTTGGGAGTTGCATTTTTTTTAAAATAGTAGACCATGTTATATGCACAAATAAACAATTTGTTTCCTATGAAAAGGTTTCCATCCACCTTTTTTAAAAAACACAATTCAGTTGAAAACGGGTCAAATTTGAACTACACGTGCCTCGTAGTTTGCTCATGATTTTTAGAAAAAATATTTTTTAGTTACATAACTAACTATTTCATCATAGGTATACCAATAGTTTCTCAATATTCAACCTCTAGCCCCGCTGGAGAAAAACCCAGCTTATAGGTCTACACCCGGTAACCGTTAACACTTTCTTGTTTGTTCCGTTCTTGTTTATGAATTTTTTTGAAGAATGTAGGTTGAATAATATGCATGATGATGTAGATATGTTTCTCCTTTTCGAAACGCGTTAAAAAACATCGAAATCCGAGTTCGGATGCAAAATTTATGCTCAAAATGGTGAGTAAGTAAAAAAAAAACTAGGATATACCGACGGTTGTCGTCGGCGTAGCAAAAAAAAAACATAGGTCACCAGGGTTGCCGTTGGGGTAGCCCAAATTTTTTTTTTCATTATGGGCTAGCATGTCAGTTCTACGCCGACGGCCCCGATATTTGACCGTCGACGTATAAAAAGGCCGTCGGCGTATAGGTCCTAGATCGGTAGCTCTGATACTATGAGAAAACAATCTCTAGATATTAGCTTTTTGGGGTTAGGCAACGCACGGCACAACACGGCACAACAGGCCTGCGTCTCAATATATATTGGTACAGGTACAGGTCTAGTTGGAGTCGTATACGGTATGGTTTATATTTTACCGTACCGTACCAGTACAATTACAACATAAACTCTAATCTAGTTTATTGGTCCGGAAGCTTTTTTACAACCAACCTGTGCGGAGAAAACAAATGCAATCTAGGTACATGTGGCCTTTATTTAATTATTCGTATGGTACATGTTTCTTCTATTTAGCAGTTCTGTTTCACAGACGGTTTGATTAATATTTTTCTCAATATAATATTGTGTAGTCATAAAAGAGAACTGCGTCATATGAAGAAGTGTGTCCTGCAAGTTGCACTTATCCATCCACAGGTTTCAGTCAGACTTCTTGACATTGACAGGTAGAGGTAGTCTATTGTGCTATGCTATGCATTTATCTTTTAAGTTTTAACTATGTATTCACAGTTAACATGTCTATTCTACAATTGCAGTGAAGATGAGTTGTTATACACAGATCTTTCATCAACCCCTTTGCCTCTTATATCAAACAGTTTTGGGAATGATGTTTCCAGTTGTCTTCATGAAATATCTACCTCAGATCAGAGCTGGGCTCTTTCAGGGCATGTATCTGGATTCTGTGTATTCTGAGCTGTTGAAACTGAAGTTTGAGGAATTATCTTCGGCAAAGTTCACTTTTCCTTTTCAGGATTTCCAGTACTTATGTATCCTACATTCCTACTAGGCAATTATTCATTATCTACTTTCAGTTTACCAATTTTCAAATAAATCAGTTGGAGACTCCTTGACTTCTCAAAGATATCAACTCAAGGTTCGTGAGTAGAAACCCAATCCATAATATTCTGAATAATCTGGCAGCTAGTTTTCAGTCGTCCATTATGCGGACGAATGAAGAAAACGATGGTCAGAGTCGTAAGAGGCGTAAAACTGATATCTACCCTGCATATCTGCTAAACTTCTGCAGCCCCAGATCTAACTACGATCTGCATTTTGAGCCTTTAAAGACTATTGTGGAATTCAAGGTGATTCAACGTATATGTATGCTTTTGAATTCTGCTTCTCCTTTCCTTTTCTAGTATAAACCTTCATTTTAACTAGCATAGCTGTATGGATATGACACACTTAGTTTCTGTTCAAAAGATTCAAGCACTTTGTTAAAAGTGTCTTCGGCCTTTAGAAAATAAGACGTTGATGCCATACATGTTGTTTTGTTTTAAAATGAATTTACTCTCTAATAGATTTTAATACTTCTTCTTTTCTCACTGCTCAGGATTGGCAAAGTATCTTATTTTTCTTTGAGCAGACTATCACAAGGTACTGGAAAAAGCAGGTACTACAATCATCAAAAGGTTAGAGAAGAGATTTTTATTTTCCTCAATACTGTCTGAAAAAACTAAATAATTTGGTGAGAAGAATTTCTTGCTATGAATGGACTAGTTATTGTCAGCCTTTCCTGTTGGCAGGCAAAGCTATCGATGACACCTGTGCTCCTTTGAAAAGTAAAGGTTAGTAAAACTTGGTGCACACATTTCATTACTTGGTTCTCTTTTGATTTTTATTCATTCTGACCTTTGTTCATGTGTTGTGGCTGCAGTGAAGTCAAACAAGGGCCTCCGAAGGCATCAGCATGTGCAGACCAAGGAAGATGGTGCTGACTTACAGATGTTATTTTATGGTGATCCAAATTCTTATGAAGATAAAGGAAAGTTCGGCCTCCGCTACGCGGAGGCCCTAAGCCAGCCCCCCGCGGTACGGTACGAGTTGATACCGAGTCGGAGTTGGATACACAGTTACCGACCTAGTTAGGTCAGGACCGCCTTTATATACCTCTTGTAAGCCGCCGCACGGGATAAGCCACATATTGTAAATCCCGGCGCAATTGTAACCGCACCCCGAAATAGTGAAGTATTGCTGGCTGGCGCCCGTGGTTTTTTCTCTTCCTTGTTGAAAAGGTTTTCCACGTTAAAATCTCGTGTCCCCGTTGGTTCGATCTTGTTTAACTTCATCGTTGTTTTGCTATTGCGTGTAACAACAGAAACCCATTCTGCAGAAGAGCGCAGTCAGAGAAAGCAATGTTCGAACATTGTGGGACTAGAGCGCTCCAAATGCTCGGGCGCAAAGGAGAGTAGCACCGACATGGCGACATGGATTCGGAGCCTAGATAGCATGGTGCACACCAATACGGTGGTCTGGTATATGAATCTCATAAGTGGATTTGCTGCTACTAAAGAGACTTGTATATTGTTATATACCACAGTTTAGATTACCAAATGTTCAAGCTCCAAACGCACGTCTCCAAACTGAGGAAAGTTGTATGTCATACAAATAAATTTTCATTTGCGTACAATTAACTAATATATCAAATGGAAACTAAACAGAAAGTGGTGTCAAGCCAAACGACGAAGCTAGCTTAATAAGACCGGCATGATATGATATTCTCTACCTATCTACGAAAAGACTTTCATGGCTCGTAGTCGAGACGGCAGATCGATCTCCAAAAGCACGGATGGGGAAGCTGGGCAGTCTTGCTCTCTCATCTCTTTTGTATCCAAGTCAAGGACAATGAGCACACTACGAAGACAAGTCCACAATCCAGGGGTATATATTTTTGTATGCAGCAATACCGTGTTACTCCTGTTGGAGCCGGAGCTCTCGAAATCAACAACCGTAGGCCAAGTGGGGTGGTTTTCGTGGTCTAGTGACTTCAGCTTCTCATATGTATTGATCTGAACAGGCTCTGACTCCCAATCTCCGTTCGGGAGTTGATGCCACGCAGATATCATGAATCTGCAAGTACCCAACAGTCTTAGTAGTTTCTGCCCGTCACGTGAGTAGTATGACGATAGGTGGAGCTGTCCTTGGAATTCAGTGATGGGGTTGGGGAGCTTCATTATTCGTTGCTCCGTTGTGCAGACATTGTATGAAACGACCTGGCCACAGCGGGGCACTAGCCAGTGGATGACACCACCGTGGAGGACGATGCCGCCACGTTCTATCGCATTCCAGTACCGCGAAAAGAAGCTGTGTGCGCTGCTGTTATTGCTCGTAAGAACAGGTGTCCATGTCCTACACGTCGATGTTATAGTGTGGACTTTGATGATGCTTCCAGATCCTCCTTCAGGCAAGGTTCCGACATGCGAGCTAAATAGCAAGAAAGAGCAGCCGATGCCATCCGCGGCAGTGAGCAAGACACACCTATCAAAGAATGCCGTGTAACTTGGGTGGATGTCAAGCGGGTCCATGAGAAAGGTGCGGTGGCCACTGAACATGTCATACACGCACAAGCTGGAGAGGTCGTCTTTGACCCCACGGTGGCGACGACGGAGGAGGACAAGGCCGCCACGGGATGTCACGGGACAGAACTCGCCGAGGAGTTCATCGGCGGCACACGACACGAAAGGGGATAGATGGACATCCAAAAAAGATGTGGCCGCGGGTGTCGGCGGGTGGATCAGGGAGAGCCGTGGGTCAGCCTTCCCATCGTGGGTGTTGAGGTAGGCGAGGATGCTGGGGGGCACGATGCCTCCCTCTTGGGTGAGGCGGCGAATGAAGGATGGATCGAGGATGTCGCGATGGAGGAGCCTGCAGGCGGCGGCGCAGCGGACGACGGTGCGGGTGTCGGAACGTGCGATGGTATCGAGGAGTAGATCCTCCGGGATAGCCCGCTTGATCGCCGCCGCCGATGGTGACACGGGACCAGCGTCCGGCTTGCATGTGTTTGCTGGCCGCCGGCGTTTCCATGCCTGCATCGTGGCTCGTTAATCTGATGCGCAGATCGAGGCCTTGTTTGCTTGCTGTTTTGCAAGGCTGATTAGGCGAAATTTGAAGGAGAAAGACAGAAAAAAACTAAGTTTGTAGAAGCAGATACGTATTTGGATCAAGTTTCTTCTAGGCATGATCGTTGGGATCGAGTTAGGACTAGTAAAACTATCCGGATTCTTACGGCCGGCAGATGCAATATCGATCTATGCCGTTTACGTGTACTTGCACGGCCGGATTCCTAGCCCAGCTGTGTGTGTTGCGTTTTTTCTCCAAACGTGCTGCACTGCTGTACACGTGTCCACAACTCCACATTACTGCATTTTCTCTTTAAACGTGCTACTTTGCTGCGAGATGCCAAGCACCGTCACCAAGCCTAATCTCTCCCTACATGACGACATGAGCGCCTAATAGAAAATTTCAAACCAATAATATTTTCATAGTTTCAGGCTCGGAAAGTTCTAGAGGTGGGGTTTAAGAGCTTTTCTGAAGAAAAAAAAATCCTGCAAAGAGAGATATCTCTGATCTTCAAGGCCATCTAACAAGGCCAAGACATGACTACAAGATTCAATCACTGCATTCAGTTCAGATAAAAGTCTGCTCGATTTTTTAAATCATGTCTTAGGTTTTTAAGTCTAGCTATATAAATATTTTGGGCAATTCTTATGTATAGATTGTTGCCAATTTGTGTTAACAACTTAAAAAAAAAATAGCATCGCTGTCCATCCAATTATCCTCAATAAATGAATTGTACATCTTGCACTTTCAAGAGCACCACGTGTGTACTTGCCAATGAATTGTGTGTACTTCCAAGTGTATTGTGTGAGCACTTCCAAGTGCACTACGTGTACGCTTGAAGTACTATGATAGTAGTAGTTTTAGAATTAAGTACAAAAAAAAAAGTTTGTTCAAATTATCAACATGAGATCTAGTTTGAAAGACTGGACGCGAGGAACGCAATGGTGAAAACCTCGTGAAACTTGAACACTCGGTCCAAGAGATATTTCCTTCAAAAAAATTATTTCTCGAATTAAATATAAAATTGTAGTACTTCACATTCTCGTATCCCTCTCTCTCCCTCTAAAAGTGCAAATGCATTTAAATCATCTTGTTTTGGATGTTTGTTAACAACACACGTACTCTCTTAAGTGTGTTGATGTTTTTCAGTGTCTATCAATAATATTCATATGGTGGTTTGAGTATCAAAAAGGACAAATATCAATAGAGGGATTCCTGCTGGGATTTTATTCCAGGCCGAAGTCTTTGGTCTGCCTGACCGGAGTCTCAGGTATGGAGTTTTCCTAAGGAGAAGCTGAGTGGTGCGAGTGGTGTCACCCACTGGCCTCATCATACGTCTCCAACATATCTATAATTTCTGATGTTCTATGTTGATATTATGCCAATTTCTACATGTTTTCCGTATGTTTTCCTACGTTTTCTTACGTTTTTCGGGACTAACCTATTCACAAGATGCCCAGTGCCAGTTCCCTGTTTTCTGATGTTTTTAGTTTCAGAAAAGTTGTTCTCAAAATATTCTCGGAATTGGACCCCACGAATCCCGAAGTTCCTATTTTCCCCGAAGGCTTCCAGAAGTCCGAAAAGAAGTCGAAGACGGGCCCCAGAGGGCCCTCACCATGCCCAGGTGCAGGTCCATCCTAGACCGCGCCTAGGGGTGGTGAGGAGCCCCCGGTAGCCCCCTGACGTCGCCCTTTCGCCTATTTATACTCCTCCGAGAGAAAACCCTAACTCGGTCGGCGAAATTCCACGAAACCTTCCGCAGCCACCGTCATCGTCAATCCAAGTTTCGGGGGACAGATCTCTGTTCCGGCACCCTGCCGGGACGGGGAAGTGCCCCCGGAAGCCATCTCCATCGCCGTTGTTGTCTCCTATGATAAGGAGGGAGTAGTTCTCCTCTGGGGCTGAGGGCTCTACCGGTAGCTATGTGTTTCATCTCTCTCTCCCATGGTGTGATCTATATGTGATCGTGAGCTTTGTAATCTAGTTGAATTCGTAGATATTATTCTTCCTCTATTATGCTACTCAAGTGGTTTTTGTTATGAGATCTTCGTAAACACTTTGATCACGGTGTAAAGGTGACAGTGTGTGCACCGTGTGGTTTAGCATTATATTTATATTTTGTGTTGGATAACCCTATGAAATTGTGGTGTTTGTGTGGAACCATCTGGGTCCCATGGTGATAGTGTGGGGGTTACTTAGTTGAGAAAGTGCTTACTCTTAGAGGTGTTGTTAAAGCCCTACGCATGGATTGGTGTTCTTATTCGACCGGAGAGTGGTTTGGAGTAGCATAGTAAAGAGATGGTATTTATTAATTCAATCATGTTTTCATTCTTGAGAGTGTCCACTAGTGAAAGTAGGATCCCTTGGCCTTATTTCCAAGCATTAAAACACCGTTTTCCGCCTGTTCTGCTACATGTTTGCTTGCTGCCATATTTATTTCAGATTGCTATTATTACTTATAACAATCCATATTACTCGCATTTCACTATCTCTTCATCAAACTAGTGCATCTATATACCTGAAAAGTATATTGGGTGTGTTGGGGACACAAGAGACTTCTTGTATCTTAATTGCATGGTTGCTTGAGAGGGATATCTTTAACCTTTACCTCCCTGAGTTCGATAAACCTTCGGTGATCCACTTAAGGGAAACTTGCTTATGTTCGACAAACCTCTGCACTTGGAGTCCCAACACTGTCTACAAGAATAGAAGTGGGCATAGACATCAAGCTATTTTCTGGCGCCGTTGCTGGGGTGGTAAGGTAAAAGGTACTCACATCCTCTGTGAGTGCTCGAAGTTATTTCCTTTAGATTCTGCAATTATATATTTTTGTTTCTTTTTTTTATTTTCACTAGTTAGGCTAATGGAAAACAACAAATATATGAGAGAGCTCTATAATCTGTATCTTGAGTTAGGACATGAAGTGTTTGAAGAGAAAATTAAAATACCTATGGAGCTTTATTTGCATGCTAGTAGCAATGTTATTAGTATGAATTCTTTGAACAACATTATTTCTAATGCTATGAAAAATTCTAAGCTTGGGGAAGATACTTTCGATGAATATGATATTATTAGTCCCCCAAGTTTTGAGGAGGAAATTTTATTTGATGATACTTTGCCTCCAATATATGATGATTATAATGATTGTGGTATTCTAGTACCACCTTGTGCTGTCCCAGCACACCACTGCATGTGTAGTGCGCAAGTCGGTGACATAATGCTCACAGAAGGACTTATCCGTGAATATTACATCTTTCAGAGTGGTACAACAGAAACACAGGGGACCAAGCAAAGCTATAGGATACAAACTTCATTACAAAATCTTGAGAATCTCCTTGATGAATCAAGAAGCTCTCATGCAAAAGAAACATCATAAGAAGCAATCGAAGCTCCAAGCTGGAGAAGAACTCTAGCTCAGAACTAATCTACTACGGCTGATGTCAGCCCTAATCTATGGCCTGATCTACTAACCCCAAGAATGGAATCCACCTACACCTTGATAGCTTCTCCTCCTTCAACGTTGTTGATGATGATGCTTTACGATGACGACTCCCATCAGGCTTCAACTCTAAGTAGGGGATCAAACGGGAACGAATGAGTAACGAGCGTTACTCAGCAAGCTCATGATATATAGTGGGTAGTTTGATGCACTAACTACAGCTTTAGACTCAAAAGAGTCATAAGCTAATGCAAGGTTTTTGTAAATCTTTCTTCAAGAGATTGCTTTTACTTCTGAAAACTATGCCCGCCAGACCATCACAAGAGCTAGAACTTCATGGAGTTGCCTTTCCTGTAGCGTTCGCAGTTCCTTCCCGGAACAGGGGGTAACATGCCACATCCTTTTACACTCTGCAGAGGTGCGTTACTTTACCCATGGACGACCAAGACCATGTTGCACAACCAGGCGATCGTTCTTGTCCACGCCCACTTAGGTGTGGGGCCCGGTTGTTGGTCCAAGCCAAACCGTGCTTCTCCGCACAACGCATGCCCACCCATTTCCGCCAGCAGGTTGAACGCCTGATTCCACCCCTCACGATGGAGATCTACGCGCCCCTGGCAGACACTCATAGACCCCAGAGTCCGTGGGACGTAAGGGCTCCCACCCATGTGCATGTAGTCTCGCAAGACCTACAGCGTACGTCTCTGGCAGTCCGTTGACATGCGAACGAGAAAAGTATCACGGCTGACTTACTCCCCCCATAGAAGACCCATGGTTAACGCGGTATTTACGGCGCACCGAGTTCTGACGGCATTTGTGATTAGTGCCTAGGTAATACGTTCCCGTGCAGATGGAACCTTCCTTTGACCTATTCATCTTACCATGGTTCCATCCGCCCACCACACAGAACACTACCACTCGGGTAGTCATTCAATTAGTCATATTATTATAAAAATAGGATCATGCATTCTTTTGAGAACAGGTGGTAATAAGGTAGGGTTTTTGCAAATAGTTTGTTATGAAGTACTGCAAAGGATATGAGCAAGTGATGAACTTGCCTGAGATTTAAATGACCATAGTATTCCATGTCTTCGGGGTCAAGGGTCACGTAGAACATCCTGACGTCTGAAAGATAGCAAAGTAGTCCCGGTAAGGACTACAGAAACACTGGCAGCATGATACATGCATAATAATGAGATGTAATCGTGAAATACCCTAGAAGATACCCCAGCTTACAAGTGTAAGTTATGTTTGATATGATAACTTAATCTTATGATTTTTAGGTGAATTGTTTCATTACTTGTGGTGATGTGGTTATTACTTCTTTTAGACTTACATGTGTTTTACTTTTATTTAGCAAACAACTGTTATCTTGTTTAGGTAAAAGTGTTTATTACTTGATTAAATAACAAAACAACAACACATGGAAAATAATTATTGAATAGATAATAGACACATTTTATTTTATGGTCGAAAGTGTAGAGCTAATGACAATGAGTTTAGTTGAAAATGGTGAGCTAACAAAATTACTCTATCTTCACATAGCTTGGTAATGGTTAGTGATGATAGGTTTAGTAGGTGCGAAAACATGGGGTTTTATTAATAAGGAAAATAATGTTTGAGGTAGTTGTTTATGGTTAGAATGGAATATTACAGAATTCCATTATACCCTTTAAAACAATTCTATAAGCTGTTTTATGTTTAATCTATTTTAATTGAAAATTCTTTTCTCTTTAATTTGATATGTCATGCAATGCTTGTGAAAAGATTTACACAAACTATTAATTTATTGATTTTAAATGAATTAATTGACTAGGCAAATATTGAACACATGAAAACTTAGTCAAATGGCTTTGAAAACATCATATATGAATTGCATAAGTTATTTGGAACATTTTGGGATATAACTTGTATTTTTCCTGATTTTATGAATTATTTATTATTTTTCTAATATTTATTGTTATTATTTTTATTATAAATTATTTGATTGTTTTCACAGAAAATATTTGTTAGGGAGTATTTTGAAATGCTAAAAATAGCTAAATAATGTTGAAAGAATAATTTACATTTGATTAAATAGTTTTGAATATTTCTAAATCTTATTATCAAAGTTTTATTATTAAAATATTATTTTATAACCATAATTTTAAGACTATAGGTATTATTGGATTATTTTTCTTAATTTTAATATACAACCATTTTACTAGATTAAGAATTAGTTATATTGCACAGGTTTGAAATTTGTAGAATTTTATTTATTGTTTTCTATTATTTTTCTAATTCTTTTATTTAAGATTTAGGCAATTACTATACTGCCCCTATGCTGACATGTGGGTCCATGGGTTAGGGTTGAACCCAACCCACTGGTCCGGTCGAGCCGGACCAGACCAGACCAGACGCACCCGAGCCGCCCGTCTCCTTCTCCCCTCCCTCTGCGCGTGGCGACGCAGAGGCGACGCAGAGGCGCCCATCGCCACCTCCACACCGGTGATTTCTCCGCCCTCCTCCGTCCATCTCCGCCACCGTGACCTAGCGCCACCGCCTCTCCTCCCTGCCCGCTCCTACGCCTTCTTCCTCGATCTGCTTTTCTCCTCGTGTTGCACCCGTGGCAACCACAAACCCTAACCCTAGGTTTCGGTACCCGGGGTTGCTCCTCCACCTTCCCGGTGGTCTGAGTTCCTCGAAGTGATTCATGGGCTCCAGGAGGTTGATGTGCTGTTGTTGTTGCTTCTGTGGCTCGATCTCCGGAGATGCCGCCGCCGGGACGGTCTTCTGGGCAACCGCGGCTCGCCGCCGTGCTCCTCTCTCCATCCGGATGTGGTCACCACGATGGTGACCACCTGTAAGTGCCTCTCTCCTCTCTCTGCCCTCTAACCTCTCTCTCTCTCAGATTCTTCCTTTCCCCCTTGCTCTGGAGTCTAGCCATCGAGCTAGCTCGTACCGAGCTTCCCTGTGATGCTCTCTGTGATCTAGTGCTTGATTGGGTAGCATTGGGTGTTACCTTTGATTTACTTGATGTATGGGACATGGAAATCATGCCATGATCTGTGATGGATGAGGGATTTTTATTGTGCACCTAGATTAACCCTCTGTTGCTCTGTGATGTGAGATGTTACTGGTTGTGGAGCTGGTGCTGTTAGTGGGAAATCGTTTTGGGATTTACTCCCAATGTTATTTCTGTGTACTGATACCCTTAGGGTTTGCTCCCTGTGATGGATTCTTGTTACTGACTATCTGATAACAATTCCTGTTATCATGTATAGAATTACTAGTGTTCTATGGGTGTGCTAAATGGTTGAGAGGTGTTACTCTGATTGTTATTCAGAGAATATGCCCTCAACACTTGATTCATCTTAATGTTTTTGTGTCATGATTCCCTGGTTCTGGGGTATCAGATCCTTGGATCTGGGGCCCAGCAACCATGTGTGTGTGGCATAATCCAGTGCACCAGACTATTTATTTGACTCAAAAATCCCTGTGCTAAAACCCCAGTATCTTGTGGATCTGATGCCTCTTTGCATCAATAACAAGAACAGAGCACTATACCTGGTAACTTTTCCTACTTTGAGACTTATAATTTAAGAACAGACACTTGCACTAGTTCTCTTAGCCCCAAGCCAATGATGCAATAGTCTGAGGCCCTAATTTTATATAAGTACAGATACTATGCTTGAGCTAGTTGCAAATCTAAGATGTTGGGTTAATTATTGGGCATCTCTATACGCCAACTGGTGGGTGCTACTCTGAACCTTAGGGTTCAGAGGATGTGCCACCATGTCCCTCTTGTGTTTCCAAGGAACATTTGAATTGGTGAGTTGTGTTTGAGGTACCAATTTTGATGGTTCTGGTGCCCAGCAACTACACTATTGATTGTTTGGTTAATATATCTGATAAGAACAGATTAATGCTTGTGGAATTGCCCTTAGGCCCATGATGTTGTTCTGAGGCATTTTTCTTAAGATAAGAACATATATTAAACTTGTTTTTAAACCCCTGTGATGTGATTAGCATAGCAACACTATGCTAGACTGAGGGAAATAAATCCCAACCCCTCTCTGTGCATAACTTAGCAATTTCTTGCTAAGTGGTGTGTAGAGATCAACCTGTTATGTGTTGATGCTGGGATGGTGTGTTGATCTTGTGGATCTACTGCTGGGTGGTGTTGCTGGTTTGTTGGCCTTTCCCCTGCAGTTCCTGCTTCCTTGATCCTCTGGCTCCAGGCTTGGCCTTGCTTTGCCTTGCTCCTGGTATGCTTCCCCAGCTTGTGGCTTGGCCTTGTGATGATCTTGCTGGATCTACTCTGTTTATCTTCTCACAGCAGGGATTTGGATGGTATGGTTGATGGTCATGTATTTTCCTAGTGAATGGATTAATTTGTGGAGATAGATCTCTGGTGATGTGATTCCTGGTGGTGGTGTTGCGAGCTTAGAGCTCGAGTTGGTGTTGTGGAAGAGAAATGGTGCTTTGCACCTATGCTTCACGGCTGCAGGCCTTTTATTCAGCTGTTGTAGCTTTGACAGCACAGAGTTGTGCATGGTGGTGTAAGCTGTGTGCTTGTGTGTATGGCCCTAAATTTATTTCTTGACAGATGAGCTCGGTGGTCTTGGTCTTATCCGATGCTTTCCATTCTTTTTGGCCTGACACTTGTATTACCTGGTACTTGGCCAATGAGGTTACACCGAGATATTTCTCTGATTTGAACAGATGCTTAACTTGTCTAAGCCTAACTCGATGATGCGATTAGCAGTGCAACTCACTGCCTAGCTGAGAGTACTAACCCCCCACTAATCTTATCGTTTTACTTTTCTTTGTTTTTCTTGTTTATTTTGCAGGATCAAAAGATCAATTGAAGACTGGAACTTTGCAAGAATTAGATTAGGAATTTCTTTTTGTAATTGTCAACTTGTAATAGAACATGTAGTTTTCCATTTGTTGAATTATGTAATAAACTTGTACTATTATTTTATTATCAATAAAGTTTATTCTTTTGTAATTTCCCTTTTATTGTAAATATGTTTGTAAAGACAATGTACTATTGTTTTAAATTTATAAAATCTTTATTTTTGTTTTATTACTCCTTGAATTGTATTCTATCCAATAAAGACTTGAATTAATGAATGACTATCATTTATTTTCTTATACTGTTATTTCTATAACTCTAAATACTTAGTTTGAATTCAAATTCAATTCCATGTCATTCAAAGTAAGAATTCATATCTCCCGACGATTCACCACTTAGGGTCATGCCCAAATTCTCCCACCTCCACTTTTCTAATCTAAACCCTAAGTTAGGAAAAGATCATGTCGATATCTGTCGTGGTGGTGTCACGGCAGATGCCATGGGATGGCTAAAGATGTGGGGACGATGGACGCTGGAGGTGTCCGGGGAGGGATCACGCGACGAGTAGCCGCGTGAGATAAGAACAATACACTGCAAACAACACGATCTACCCAGGTTCAGGGCCCTCGTGAGGAGGTAAAACCCCTACTCTGCCTTTCTGTATGTATTATGATGTTTCTCCGAGTAGCCACAGTACAAAGAATATCTCTACCGAGTAGCCACTCTCCCCTCTCCGAGTAGGGCTAGGTCAAGAACTTAGGGTTCTAGGGTTTATGCGTGAGCATGTGTGAGCCTAAGTGAGCATTTATGAGCGTTTATGAGCGTTTATGAGCGTGCCTCGCGCAGGAGGCGGCGGGGCACTTTATATACATAGTACCCAGCCGAATACGTCCAAATCTAGACAAGTGTCGACATAGTGTGCACACCGTCCTTCTTCCGGGTTCCCGCTGACAGCTTTGGTTCCTAACCTTGGCTTCATCTGGAAAGTCGTTGGGCAAAACTAGGGGACAGACTGGTATCACTGTACCTAGGCACAGAGTAGGCCCCCCTTATCCTGCCACGGCCTGCTTCCATGCTGTCACTGTCAGGCAGGCCGGTCCCAGATGAACAGTAGTTCGAATGCTGCCAAGTACGGACCCAGGATACGCGGGATCCTGTGTCAGAACGGCTCCTTTGACTTTCTGGCCCGAGTAGGTTCCCGCCAATTGTTCCCGCCAATTGTACTCGGGCCAACTCTTCTACTCGAAAGGATAGAACTCGATTGATATCTCCTTCTGGTCATCTTGAGGTGAGACCGAGTAGCAGTCGACCGGGTAGCGAGTACCAGGTAGTCGGCTACTCGACCAAACCTCTCTTCTGTAAGCCGCCTTTACCACTTGCCTTTACCCTACTCGGGGGTAACCCCCCGACAGCAGTCCCCGAAGCTGGTTGAGTTTTGCGAACTCGTTCACTAGGCTCTGCCAGCTTAAAATCAATCTTTGCCTCATAGCCCTTGAACCTCAAGATGTCGAGTAAACGGCCTCCGAGTAGTATTCTGACAAGTATCTTCTGTCTCTTGTCCTCCGAGTAGCACTTGCTTTCTACTCTGTAACCGAGTAAAAAGACTTAGAGAAATTTCTCAGATTGAGTCTCTGCAGCGCAGAGCACAATCCAGCCCTTTGCGCAGCAACTGCACACGTGTCAAGCATCCACGACCTCGTCGTTTCGTTGCCAAGGACACGACCTGCCACGCGTTCAGTTTTCACGCAGTGGGCCCACCGGCCGTCATGTGCCATCAAGTGTAGTTATAGGCTATGATTCGGTGGTGGGATCAACTGCGGCCGTTACGCGCGCAACCGGCGCTTGTGTGCGTTTCTAGCCGGCCACAGGATCCACCACACGCCACAATCGATCCCACTTCCACGACGGTAACGGTAAACTCGCGGAGGAGATATAAATACCTCCGCCGGTAACTTCCTTTTCCCCTTCCCTTGCACTATTCCTCCTTCGTCTCCTGCTCTTCTCCGCCACCGAGCTCTCCGCCGCCGCGCAAGCTTTCGCGCCGCCGCGGACTCAATCCCCCAACCAACTCCTTCGATTTCTTCCACTTTCCCTACTCGCAACAATGGCCAAAGCTAGCTGGGCCGGTTCCTCCGTCACCGCTGAAGATTGCGCCTGGCTCGTGAACACCCGGAGGATTCCTCCCGGTGTGGAGTGCCGGGCGCCAGACGGTGAAATCGTGCCATCCCCGCGGGAGGGTGAGCGCGTGGTCTTCATGTCGCATTTCGAGCGCGGCTTCGGATTGCCGGCCTCTGATTTCCTCCGGAAGTTCCTCAATCACTTCGGCATCCAGATGCATCATCTGCCCCCCAATGCCGTCGTTTTCCTCGCCTACCACGCCGTGGTCTGCGAGGCCTTCCTCGGCATCCGGCCCACGTGGGAGACGTGGCTCAGGTGCTTCCACTTGCGCCAGCAATCCACCGGGAAGAAAGACGCCGCGGGCGTCGCCCGCGCCACCGACACCGGCTGCGCCATGATGGTGCAGCGGTCCGGGACGAACCACCCCCGTATCAAGGGGCTGGACTCCGTCAAGCTGTGGCAGAAGACGTTCCTCTACGTCAAGAACGTTGCCGCCGCGGAAGGAGCCAGGGTGGACGGTCGAATCAACTTGCCCGTTTGGAGCAATCGCGCTCCGATCGGGATGTACTGGAAGGAGAAGCCCGCCAATGACGAGGACGCCATCGAGATGGAGAATAGACTTGGCTGGCTGAAGGCGCAAGGCCTCAAGAACGACGATCCGGTGGCTTGCTGGATCAAGCGCCGAGTGCTGCCCTTGCAGGAGCGCTGCCATCTCATGTGTTACATGGGAGGCCCCCGCGACTGCACCAGGACAACCACCATCGAGATCGACAACATCGATGTTCCCTGGCACGCAAGGAACATCTTGACGACAAATCTTGGCGACAACTGGCAATACGGGTTCGTCCCGTACAGCCGTACAAAGCCAATTGAGCGGGTACGCCTTTCTCACTTTGCTCTCTGCATTTACTTTTCGAGTAGATAATTCCTCCTCTTGCCACGAGTAGCGATCGTCTTCTGCACCGAGTAGGGTACTTAGCCGAATTGCGTAGGCTTAATGCGCTTCGTGCTTGCACGCCTTGCCGGATAGCCTACTCGAGAACAATTCTTAGGCTCGATGTGCTTTATACCTGCACGCCCTTCCGAGTAAGACCTTTCAGCAAACATGCTTAAGCTTAGTATGCTTTGTGTTTGCACGCATATCCGGGTAGAATGCTTAGTAAACTGCCTAGGCTTTGTGTGCTTTGTACCTGCACGCCTATCCGAGTAGAATTCCTTCCTGGTACTCGGCTAGTCTGTGATCCTTCTCTGTTTTTCAGGTTCTCACTCGCCAGATAATCGAGAGCTGCGAGGTTTTTGAGGGCAACTGGTCTCCTGATCGTGAGGAGGACGATGTGCCCTCTCTCGATGCCGCGGAGCAGACCAACCTCTCTCGTTCCCCCACCACTGATAAGCGCGACGCTCTCCGCACCTGGTCTGATGAGGATTTTGATGGTACCAGCATCTTCGCCTTGTTTTGTTTCCGAGAGGCACCAATCCCTTGTTTGCTGTTTCTGATTCATTTCTCTATTCTCTTGAATTCTCAGATGAGGTAGCCGTGGAAAAGGATGACGAGGACGAAGACGAGAACGAGGGTGATGCGCCCCTTGTCGTCGAGCCTCTGTCCGTTGCCGCTCCTGTGGCTCGCAAACGGACTGGCAGTGGAGCACCAGCGCCTCCCGCCAAGAGGAAGAAGCCCGCCGAGAAGAAGGAGCTTACCGAGAATAAGAAGAAGGTGGTCGTGAAGAAGCCCAGACGACAGCTTAAGTCCACCACCGCGTAAGCCCTCTTCTCGGTCGCCTCCCTTCTCGCGCTGTGCTATTCTCCCCAAAGTCCTTCTAATTTCTGGTTTCTTCCTTCTCTACAGACCTCCCATGGATGCGAGCGCAGCTCTCGCGTCCGACCAAGCTAAGGAATCATCAGTACCTCTGATCAACATCGATGATGATGAGGACCACGCCGCCAACGCTGTTGCTGCCAATCCACAGACCGCTGATGCACAAGGAGCAGAGTCAGAGCCAGCGGCGCAGGACACCACCGTCCACCATGAGAGACCCCCTTCTCCTCCGGCTAGCAATGCCGAGGAGAACCAAGATCAAGAGATGCGAGACAACACCGCCGACGAGCGGCCAGAAGCAAAGCAAGAGCAGCCCACCACCGGGGCTGCTGCACAAGAGAATCTCGCTACCGAGCAGCGAGTAGAAGACACCACCGCCACGGATGCCACCACGAGAGATGCTTATCCATTGAGCAGCGTGCAGCCGGGCGACGCACCGAGTAGCTCCCAGCCAGGAGCTGCACAAGGCGACGGATCTGTGGCGCCACCCACTGTGCAAGGCCCTACACCGCCAAACTCCTCCTCGTCTCCGCAGACCAAGGATGCATCGAGCCCTCCCGCCGGCCGAGTAACCAGGCAGCGAGCCCTGGATGCTTTGAAGAATTTAGTTGACAGACGGGCAGCCGAAAAGGAAGCTGCTGAGAAAGGCCCTTCCGAGAAGATGGAAACCGCTGAGAAGGAAACAGCTGAGAAGGCCAAGGCTGAGCAGGAGATAGCCGAGAAGAAACCTGTCGAGAAGGCAACTGCCGAGAAGGCGAAGGCCAAAACTGATGGCAAGAAGGCTGAAGATCCCGAGAAGCAGAGGGTCGAGAAGGAGAAAACGAAGAAGCGAGCCAGAGATCCGATACCGCCGCCAGCCTCAGGTGGGGCACTTGTGATCCACGAGTCCGGCCCAATTCCCGCTGCACTCTCTGCCGACGCTCGAGCAGCTGGCCAGCCTTGCTACCCGGAGTACATGATTGAGGTTAGCCACCAGAACTTAATCGGCTTCCCTCCCAAGGACAAAGCATTAGCTGTTCAGAAGGGAAGGAAGGTTGTAGCTATGAGCTCCCCTCCCCCAGATCCAGGCCAACGTCAATCCGTCGACATTGCTTCTCGGGGGGCGCAAGACAAACCAATAACTTCAAAGGGCCTTGAGCAGGTACTGGACACCGTTGGCTTCATCGACGCCAAGTAGGATAGCCGGATTCTCGGCACGGAGAAATGGCACGGTCTTGGTCTTGGCGGCATCGACCACATGCGCGTGGATTGGAACAAGGTCGACCTGGGACACAAGCCCATGTCCGTCTCCACCGAGACCGCGACCCTCGCAGCCAAGATGTTCCTGCATCGCAAGAATGCCGAGGACATCGAGCAGGCGTACGCAGTGAGTCCTTCTCCTCTTTTCCGAATTGAATTTTCTCCTCTCCTATTCGCCTTTCTGCTCCTTACCATCACCCCCAGTCCCCGAGATTCTAGCCGAGTAGATGGGTACTCTCCGAGTAGCCTCCTACTCGGGTTGAATCTACTCTGCTTTTTCTAACTTGCCTCTTCTCGCTTCTCAGGATAGCGTCCTGAAGCGGACCAACCTATACCGCCATCTTCTCTGGAACCACTCTATCGCCAGGAGGCGAATTGCTGCTTTAGAGAAGGAAAAGGCAGTTGCGGAGGCAGCCAGCAAGAACGCCAACGACAGCACCCAGCAGCTGGCTGAAGTGCAAGGTACGCTTTTAGCTGTGCGGTTCATGCGTTTTTTGTTTACGCTCGCTTATGCTTTCTTTTGCGCTAACCTTTTCTACTCTGCAGAGAAAATGAAGAGCCTAGCCGAAGAGCACGAGAAATGCCGCACTTTCGTGAAGAACGCCGAAGCCACCATCAAAAGGCTAGAAGGTAAGTTTGTTGTTCACTCGGTCTAATCTTTCATCTGTTTCTTCGCTGCTTCTCTATTGATCTTGTCTGGCTCTTCGCAGAAGATCACAAGTTGTTTGCTGAGGCACACCAAGATTGTGTCAAGCCAGCAGAGGTGCAGAACCAACTGTCCAACCAGGCCGCCGTGTTGCTGAAGGATCACGCCACCGAGACCGAGAAGCTGCAACTCCAGTTGCAAAAGGCACTCCAGGATGCCATCAACATTGGCGCCGAGAGGGACAGAGCAATCGCCGAGAAGGCCAAGGCCGAGACAAATTTCAGAGCCAAGGAGAGGGCCCTTGAGCAGGAGTGCGAAACTTTAAAGAAGACCAACGCTGATCTCTTCGCTCAGATGGATACCTTGCGCCTGATCCAAGAAAGGCACATTTCCAACGAGGAGTCCTGGAAGACCCAGCTGCAGCGGCTGCGCCGCGAACTGCCCGGTAGGTCTTCTTCTCCCTGCCTCCTTTCTTCTCGGTTTTTCTCTATCCGGTTCTTCTCTTCTCGATTCTGAAGTTGTCATTTGCTATTTCAGAGATCTGGCCTCATCTTGATTCCAATTGCGTGCCTACTGTGGCCAAGGCCCAAGCAGCTCGCCTTGCGAAGGGTGAGGCAGCAGACACTAGAGCTGAGATAGAGGACAGCCTGTTGGTGCTCAAAGATTATTTCGAGCAGCTAGCCGGCGTTGGCACTGACTTGGTGCACGTGGGCTTCGAGCTCCACAGGTTGTTCTGGCCCCAGGATCCTGAACCAAAAACCATGCGGGGTCTCGCCTTCAAGCTGGAAAATGTGAAGAAAGAGTTGAAGAAGTGGCGTGCTTCGGGAGCCCGGGCCGGTGCGGACGTGATGCTTCTCTGCATAGCATCCTGGTATGAAAACCTCAACATGCAGCTCATCCGCGGGAAGCGCAATGATTCCAAGTGGGAGGTAGATCCCGACTGCGTGGCCAGACGCAAGCAGATCGCCTACGAGGTCGCGGAGTGCGCTGAGACGGAGATCTTCATCGAGGGCCTCCCCGAGCCCGACACCGAGTACGAAGAGGAAGAGGACGACGAAGTAGAATCCGACCTGGATGGCTTCTTCGATTCTCCTAAGGGCAAGGCCGGGAAGGGGAAGAACGTCGCCGTCGCGAGTAGCGATGAGGACGAGTACGCCCACATCGACACCGCCGCACTCGACTTTGGCACCTCCTCAGGTGCTGCTCTCGACGACACAGTACGCCCTCCTGGCCAAGCGCCTGGCTCTTCTCCGGCTCCAGGGCCCATCTCGGTGGCCACGGCCACCTCCGACCCGGCAGCTACCGAGCAGGACGTCGAGATGAACGAGTCCGCCACCATCCAGTCGGATGCGGATGCCACCCACGCTAGCGCCGAGGAAGATGCTGCAGCTAGGGCCACCACAGAAGACGCAGCTGCCAATGCCAGTACCGACAACACTGCCACCTCCACTTGATTTTACCTGCATATTTTTTACTCGAACACTTATCAGATCCCCGGGATGCCGAGAGCAGATGTAATAGACCATCTTTGTTTTGCTTGAACGGACAACGACGTCGCCTAGAGGGGGGGGTGAATAGGCGATTAAAACTTTTCCGGTTAATGCTTGCTAAATGCGGAAATAAACTAGGTGTTTAAATTAACAAGCATACACCCTAAATATTCTATGGTCAACTAGATGAACCAACAAGTTATGCTAAGCAAGACAAGTAACAAGGTGATAGCAAGATATATAACTTCAAGCTCGAAGGCTATCACAATGTAAATTGCATAAGTAAAAAGCTCGGGTATAGAAATAACCGAGGCACACGGAGACGATGATGTATTCCCGAGTTCCTCCCACAAAGGGGAGTACGTCTCGTTGGAGGGGTGTGAGCTCGCCACGAAGGCCTACTCAACGCCACAAAGGCCTCACCCTATTCTCCGATGAACCCCGCCACAAAGGCCTAGTTCACCTTCCACTATTGGCAACCTTCAAACCCGAGGCACGCATCCACAACTCAATTGGAGGCTCTCGGTGTCACCACAATCTTGGGGCACACATCCACAACTCAATTGGAGGCTCCCAAGAACACCACAAGTCGTCTAGGGTCCAAGACCCAAGAGTAACAAGCTCACAAACTTTCACTTCCACGAATCCTCGTGGAGAGAGCAAACCGATGCAACCGATGCAAATGGCAAGAGCACAAGTGCTCAAATCCTTCACTCTCAAATTCCAACAAAGCAACAAATGCTTATGGGGGAATAAGAGAGGAAGGACAATGGAGGAGAAACACCAAGAACTCCAAGATCAAGATCTACTAGGTTTCCCTCACTAAGAAGGAGGATGGATTGGTGGAAATATAGATCTAGATCTCCTCTCTCTTTTCCCTCAAAGATATGCAAGAATCATGGGAGGAATTGAGAGAGGTGCAAGCTTTCCAAGGTCAACAATGGAGGAGAGAGAAGGGAAAAATTCGTGCTTGGAAGACCTTGCTCTTTGGGGAAGAAAGGGGCCTTTTATAGGTCCCCACGAAAAAGAGCCGTTGCAGGAAAAACTCACACCGGAGTCTCCGGTGTGAAGACCGGAGTCTCCGGTCTGAACCGGAGTCTCCGGACACTCTCCGGACCCTATACAGTACCCGACACCAAGGGGGCAACCCCTGGGGGAGTTTTTGGTCCGGAGACTCCGGACTGCACACCGGAGACTCCGGACTACCGGAGATTCCGGCCCTAAGTCCGGAGACTCCGGACTGGCGAAAACAGCAGAGACACCAAAACTAAAACACTCATAACTTTTTCGTCCGGACTCCGTTTTCGATGATCTTTGGCTCGTTGAGTTCGCAATGAAAAACTCTACAAGATCATGCATAGAAACATCACTGTCCAACAATGGAAACTAAAACCAAATGTAGAAAGGTGTAACCTCTCTAAAAGGAACAATCGGTAAAACCTCCATCACCGAGACGAACATAACTTTTGCGGATGAACTTCGAAAGAGGTGAATCCAATTGGGTTGGAAAGATAACAGCAAGGAGTATCCAAACAAAAATGAATGGAGAAGTTACCACACATGGAAGGTGTGGAAACATTCTCAAAGCTGAACCGGATATTTTCTCCACCGAAAACGCAACAAGTTTTTCTTACGAAATCCGTTTTCGAGAAACCAAGGCTTGTCATGAAGATCACGACAAGCACTAAAACCCAAAGGAGACAAAGGCCAAATAAGAACCAAGAAAGATGATATGCAAAGTATGCAAAGGTTTGAGCTCTCAATAATGATTCGATCGAGTTACTCACTTGAGAGCCCCTCTTGATAGTACGACTATCTATCCTATAACCCGGTCTCCCAAAGACACGAGACCGGTAAAATAGAAAACCTATCAAGATTATACCTTTGCCTTGAGCATTCCACTTGAGCTAGATGATGACGATCTTGAATCTCTCAAGTAGGATCTTCTTTCTTGATTGCGCTTGCTAGCACAAACTCCGCTTGATGAAGACTTGCAAGTTGCTCCCCCATACACCATTATGGGAGAGACTAGCTCCCCCATACACCATTATGGGAGAGACCTTTCGGCAAATCCTCACAAGACCACAATCTCCAAATGGGTGGCAAGCATCAAGCATAGGATATCTTCTAGATGTTTCACTTGAGCTTCCACGTCAAGCTAGATGACAAACACCGCTTGACGAGGACATAGACCATGGGCTATAAGAAATCTTCCTTTTGGTTCATGCCCATGGAAAGATACCTAACCACACATAGAGATGCAACACACACATATCATGGGTTAGTTCACAAAGCTATATTGACAATTGCTTACCATACCATGAGATACACAATCCCACTTGGTACAACTTGTAGCTTTGTGTGTTGATCGCGAGCTTGATCAACCTTGTATCTTTGCTTCTCACTTCTAAAGATGATGTCTTGAAGATGATAATGAAAGATCACCTAATCCTTTTCTTCAAGACACACTAGCAATAAGCTCAACTCAAACCAAGACCATTCTTCATATAAATCCATGAATATAACAATGGCCATCAAGGAAGCTAATAGAGTTCAACACATGAACTCCATTATTTCCTATGGACAAGATCTACAAGGATAACTCAATGCAAACATTAGTCCATAAGGATTGTCATTAATTACCAAAACCACATATGGGGGAACCATGCGCTTTCAGCGGAGTGCGCTGAGACGGAGATCTTCATCGAGGGCCTCCCCGAGCCCGACACCGAGTACGAAGAGGAAGAGGACGACGAAGTAGAATCCGACCTGGATGGCTTCTTCGATTCTCCTAAGGGCAAGGCCGGGAAGGGGAAGAACGTCGCCGTCGCGAGTAGCGATGAGGACGAGTACGCCCACATCGACACCGCCGCACTCGACTTTGGCACCTCCTCAGGTGCTGCTCTCGACGACACAGTACGCCCTCCTGGCCAAGCGCCTGGCTCTTCTCCGGCTCCAGGGCCCATCTCGGTGGCCACGGCCACCTCCGACCCGGCAGCTACCGAGCAGGACGTCGAGATGAACGAGTCCGCCACCATCCAGTCGGATGCGGATGCCACCCACGCTAGCGCCGAGGAAGATGCTGCAGCTAGGGCCACCACAGAAGACGCAGCTGCCAATGCCAGTACCGACAACACTGCCACCTCCACTTGATTTTACCTGCATATTTTTTACTCGAACACTTATCAGATCCCCGGGATGCCGAGAGCAGATGTAATAGACCATCTTTGTTTTGCTTGCTACTCAGTTTTTATGCCCACTCTGTTTATTTCGACATTAATCAATTTGAACGACGCTGGCTTAATGCCGAGTTGCGTTTCCATGCGAGTCCCCGAGTTGCATTTCTTATTCACCCTATCTTTTCATCTCTGCTCTACCCGCGACTTGTCGCTTTTTTGGTATTCGAGTCACAAGAATCAAGTAGTAGGGCTGCAAATACTTAGCCGCTAGAAACAATCATGGTAACGCAGCCCACCACTTAGCCGAGAAGACGAAAACAGGGAACAAAAGTAACAAACAATCTACTCGGTTCCTGCACTCTTTCTTCCTTAGCGATTTTCGTGTGCTCATTGACCTTTTGCTTGTTCTCTTGCTTGCCATGAAGTCGGGTTTCGGACAGCAGCAGAGTCGAAGAGTTGGCATATAGGTTTAAACACAGTACTCAATGCACTTATGAGTTCTGAAGTGGAGCAACCGAATAGACAAAGGATCAAGCCGAGTAAAAACACTTAGAGCAATTTTGGACGAGGGCAGTCCCCGAGAACAATTTCAGATTGCAGAGTAGAATTTCAACTCGGATAAGAGGGTACATACACATCTTTGCTCACGAATGAAACCGACGAAGTAGAGCTACATTCCAAGGACGCTTGGTTTCCTCTCCAGCTTTATCTGCCCTGTTCGCCTGTGATGGGCGCACATCTACAAGGTAGTATGCGTCATTGTGCAGCGCTTTGCTCACGATAAAAGGCCCTTCCCAAGGAGGAGACAACTTGTGCATCCCGGCTGTGCGTTGCACCAGCCTAAGGACCATGTCTCCTTCTCGGAAAACCCTTGGGTTCACCTTTCGGCTATGATAACGCCGCAGGTTTTGCTGGTAGATAGCCGAACGTGACAGAGTCAGCTCTCTTGCTTCTTCAAGCAGGTCAACGTCGTCTTCTCGAGCTTCTCTCGCCTCCACCTCAGTGTAGAGGGCTACTCGGGGGGAGTCATGCTCTAAGTCTATTGGCAACACGGCCTCAGCCCCGTATACCAAGAAGAATGGCGTGTAGCCGGTTGACCGGTTAGGGGTAGTCCTTAGACTCCACAACACCGCTGGCAACTCTTCTAGCCAACACCCAGGTGTTTTCAGCAATGGCTCAATCAGCCTTGGCTTTATGCCTGCCAGTACCATTCCATTTGCTCTCTCAACTTGCCCATTGGAGGCAGGGTGCGCGACTGACGCAACGTCTAGTCGGATATGCTTATCTCTGCAGAATCGCACCATTGCCCCCTCTGCAAAGTTGGTGCCGTTGTCGGTGATGATACTGTGCGGGTAGCCATATCTCATGATCACATCCTTCACGAACTTCACAGCTGTGACCCCATCGCACTTCCGAATAGGCTTCACCTCGATCCACTTGGTGAACTTGTCCACCATGACCAAGATATGTGTCATATTGCCTTTAGCCGGCTTGAAAGGACCAACCATATCCAAGCACCAAACAGCAAATGGCCATGTGATAGGAATTGTTTTCAACTCGGAAGCAGGCATGTGAATCTTACTTGCGAACATCTGGCAGCCGTTGCACTTCCTCACAATATCCTCGGCTTGTTGCAGTGCAGTGAGCCAGTAGAAGCCATGCCGAAAAGCTTTCTTGACCAATGCCCGAGAAGAGGCGTGGTGCCCGCATTCCCCTTGATGTATCTCCACCAGAATTTCTTCTCCCTCTCCTGGGCTCACACAACGTTGCAGCACACCAGTGGCACTTCTCTTGTGCAGCACATCTCGGACTATAGTGTAGCCCTTGGACCTTCTCTGAATCTGCCTTGCAGTCACCTCATCTTCAGGTAAAGTGCCGTCCCTTAGAAAGGATAATATGGGCATAGCCCAACTCGGTGTCTCCCGCATGGGAAACACTGGTTCGTCCAGTTCCATTGGGACAGGCTCTTGTGGTTGCACAGGAGGAGTAGGAGCGCTTCTTTGCAGCCCAGACCGATTGGCGAGAACTTCTTCAATGAATGCAACAGCTTCTGGGTTGAGGGCGGCAGTCCCCGAGTACGGAGTGGCAGTCCCCGAGTAAGGAGTGGCAGTCCCCGAGTAAGGAGTGGCAGTCCCCGAGTACGGAGTGGCAGTCCCCGAGTAAGGAGTGGCAGTCCCCGAGTAGAGGACGGCAGTCCCCGGGTAGAGGACGGCAGTCCCCGGGTTCCCTGCAGCACTCTCCCAGTCAATCTCCATTGGGTCAGACTCTTCACTTGGCAGAGAAGGAACAAAGATAGATTCCGAGTTGGGGGAAGGCTTGATGGATGGCTTCCTCAAATCCTCCAAGGCAATCCCTGCCGGGATGGACTGCCGAGAAGATCCCAACTTGGATAGCTCGTCTGCTGCTTCATTCTCTGCTCGGTGAATGTGTTGAAACTCACAGCCTTCGAAGAACCCAGTCATTGACTGCACCAGGAAGCGATACGATGCCATGTTGGCATCCAAAGCATCCCAGGTACCTGAGACTTGCTTGCTTCTCTTCTCGCGTACGCGGGAGCGTACGCGGCTAGCTCAATCGCCCACTTGGCTACTCTGCCACTCGCCTCCTTGTTACCCATGATATCCGAGATGGGAGCAGAACTCACAACAGTGATAGGATGCTCCTGGAAATAATGTTTCAGCTTCCTGGCGCCCAGGTACACACCATATGTCATCTTCTGGTAGTGCGGATAGTTTTGCTTGGAACTGGACAGTACTTCACTGAGATAATAGACTGGGCGCTGCACACTCTTGCCTTCTTCTTCTCGCTCCACCACTATCACCACGCTGACTACTCGGTTAGTCGCAGCAATGTACAGCAGCATAGGCTCCTTGGGTAGCGGACTAGCCAAGACGGGAGCGCTAGCCAGCATTGCTTTCAGCTCATTGAATGCCACATCCGCCTGCGGAGTCCAGACAAATTTGTCACTTTTCTTCATTAGCTGGTATAGAGGCAGAGCCTTCTCGCCCATTCGGCCCAGAAAGCGGCTCAAAGATGCCAGACAACCCGTGAACTTCTGCACATCTTTCAGTGATCTCGGTAAAGACATGCTCTCAATAGCTTTTATCTTAGAAGGATTGGCTTCAATGCCCCGACTAGAAACCAGAAAACCGAGTAGCTTTCCAGCCGGTACACCAAAGGTGCACTTACTCGGATTCAGTTTCATTTTGTACTTGCGTAGGTTAGCAAAGGTTTCCTCCAGGTCGGCAAGCAGAGTATGTGTTTTATTCGTTTTGATGACAATGTCATCTACGTACACCTGCACATTCTTGCCGAGCTGATCATGCAAGCATTTCTGCATGCATCTCTGATAGGTTGCACCCGCATTCCTCAAGCCAAAACACATGACACGATAGCAATAAGCCCCGTACGGGGTAATGAAAGCAGTCTTTATTTGATCAGCAGGGTTGAGTGCAATCTGGTGGAAACCAGAGTAGGCATCTATGAAAGACAACAGTTCACAACCAGCACTGGAATCGATCACCTGATCGATGCGGGGTAGCGGGAAAGGATCCTTGGGGCATGCCTTGTTCAAGTCGGTGTAGTCGACGCACATGCGCCATGCAGTGGCAGCCTTGGGATCTTCCTTTTTCTTCTCGACCATGACCGGGTTGGCTAACCAATCCGGGTGCAGCACTTCCATGATGAAGTTACTTATCAGCAGCTTGGTGATCTGATCACCGATGGCCTTCCTTCTCTCATCTCCGAAACGGCGCATAGCCTGCTTCACGGGCTTAGCGTCAGGACGCACATGCAAAGAGTGCTCAACCAACTCCCTCGGGACTCCTGGTAGATCTTCATTGGTCCAGGCAAACACATCCCGATTCTCACGGAGGAAGTGGATGAGCGTGCTTTCCTATTTCTCCGCCAACCCGGAGCCAATGATGGCTACGCGGTCGGGGAACTCGGGGTCAACCTGGACTGTCTTGGTCTCCTTGGCAGCTTGGAAGGCAGTACCATGCTGGGTACTCGGCACACCTTGTGCGCCAGCTTGTGCGGACTGAGCCATGGCCACCACCTCGTACATCTTCTTCTTCTCGGCAGCAATCACCATCGATTCCGCCAGCTGGGAGCTAGCAGAGGCACACTCCATGGACTTCTTGTAATCTCCCGAGATGGTGATGATGCCATTGGGACCAGGGATCTTCATCTTCAGATAAGCCACATGTGTAGAGGCCATGAACTTGCTCAGAGCAGGCCTGCCGAGTAGAGCATGATAGGGGCTCTGATGATCCACCACTTCAAACTGCAGGCGCTCTGTGCGGCAGTTCTCCCGGGTACCGAATAGCACATCAATCCACACTCGGCCAATCGGGTTGCATGAGATCCCGGGCACAATGCCATGGAAGGTGGTCTTGTTGGGCAGCATCATGTTCTCGGCTAGGCCAAGCTTCTCGAGTGTGTCCTTGTACACAATGTTGATGCTGCTGCCGTTGTCGATTAGCACCTTGCTAAACCTCACATTCTTCTCGGGACCCAGGAAGGTAGGATCTAGCACCAAGGCATAGGTACCCGGGTTGGGCATCACCTTGGGATGATCCGCTCGAGTCCACCTGATTTCCTGGTCGCACCAGTACATGTAGTGAGGGACAGCAGGAATCACTGCGTTGACCTCCATGGCCCGTCTGTGCTGTGACTGCTTGTCGACTGCCTCAGAAGTGAAGATCATATAGCTTTCATGGTGCTCTTGGTACTGGTTGGAGCCATTGCCCCCATTATTGCCATTGTTGCGATTGTTGTTGCCCTGGTAGTTGTTGTTGTTGCGGTATCTCTCGTTGTTGAAGTTCTGATTGGCTCCTAAAGCTACTTGGTTCACATTCTCTCTTCTCGGGTACACTGGCGGCCGAGCTGCAGGTGCGCGAGTAGGTTGAACAGTAGCATTGGCAGCTGGCAGGGGAGGAGGAGGAGGCAAGCCATCACTCTTGATCACATTCCACCACTCGCACTGCCGAGTAGTGTGGTTGGCGGGCCTCGAGGGGTGATGAGTGTGAAAGCTGCATGGGCCATCCTTCATGTCATCGAAGACAAACTTTTTCGGCTGCTCGGAGTTCCCGCTACCCGACTGAGAGGCGCGAAATGGCTTCTTGTTGCCTTGGCCCTGGTTCTAGTTCTGCCCGTAGGCTCCAGCAGGTTTCTGCCTTTGGCCACCACCGCCTCCAACATTCACTGCATTCACCTCTTCAGGATCATACCGAGTATCTACTCGGCGCTTGTTGCGGAACTCGTTGCGCTTGCTGCTGTTGAAGTTTCTTCTCGGCTCAGAGGAGTCCATCAGTGGCTGAGTAGGATCACCGAGTGCGTACTGATCCGCAATCTTGATGGTCTCGGCCAGGGTGTTCGGCATCTCTCTCTGCAATCTCTGCCAAAGCATACTGCCATGTCGGCAACCCTGCGCAAACCAAGTGATGGCCTGTGCTTCATTCACACCCTCACAAGTGTTCCTCAAGGTGCTCCACCGAGTAAGGTACTCGCGGTCCGTCTCGTCTTCCACCTTCCCTCTTTGACTCTAAAACCCCAGTCAGATAATCGATGAATCTCTGATTACTCAAGGGTTAAAGATTTGCAAACATATCACTGGTTGCCACTCTCATTATGATATTGATTTTGAGTCAATTACCAATTTGTTCTTATATAACTTAACCTAATGAAACTCTGGTGTTTAATGTCCTCAGAAATAATCTGCTTACAAGATTGATCAGGTCCTGTACTCAAATTATTCTTGTATGACACCGAACACCAGGATTTCACACCCCTCAGTTTATGTCTCCTGATCTTAGCTCCCTCATGGTTTGCTTCTCTAGTAGCCTTGGTCATGCAGGAATGTAGACAAGGGTTTGGAAAGATCACAGACAGTGATCAGGGTTTAGTATTGGTTTAAGAAGGTTTGTTTCCTCGTTCAGGTTCATCCTTCAGGACTGATAAGATCATCCAGTTATACATGACTAACTTGCAGAAGTAAGGTCATCAACTGTGTGATTTGGATACTCACCCCTCTTCGAGTTCTAGATACCAAGTTGATTTCTCTCAAGTCACTTATAGACTTGAGATTAGGCTTGTTGAGAGTTAGTGTTGGTCACAACCAATTATGGTTTGTGTAACCAGATGATTTGTTTTCTTAAGATACTTTTTATAAAGATCACTCCAAATGTACTCTTGACTAGATATCTAGTCCTGTTTCATCATGTCAAGTGAAACATTGGTCACTTTGGTTTGTTTAAACTTTCGCGCCAAAATTTCCTGTACTTTTAGATGCATGCTTTACAAATGCACATATTAAATTTAGATCCTTATAACTTCCCAAACACTGGGATGTTATGTGGTTATTACTTCTTTTAGACTTACATGTGTTTTACTTTTATTTAGCAAACAATTGTTATCTTGTTTAGGTAAAAGTGTTTATTACTTGATTAAATAACAAAACAACAACACATGGAAAATAATTATTGAATAGATAATAGACACATTTTATTTTATGTTCGAAAGTGTAGAGCTAATGACAATGAGCTTAGTTGAAAATGGTGAGCTAACAAAATTACTCTATCTTCACATAGCTTGGTAATGGTTAGTGATGATAGGTTTAGTAGGTGCGAAAACATGGGGTTTTATTAATAAGGAAAATAATGTTTGAGGTAGTTGTTTATGGTTAGAATGGAATATTACAGAATTCCATTATACCCTTTAAAACAATTCTATAAGTTGAAGAAAATGTTTTATGTTTAATCTATTTTAATTGAAAATTCTTTTCTCTTTAATTTGATATGTCATGCAATGCTTGTGAAAAGATTTACACAAACTATTAATTTATTGATTTTAAATGAATTAATTGACTAGGCAAATATTGAACACATGAAAACTTAGTCGAATGGCTTTGAAAACATCATATATGAATTGCATAAGTTATTTGGAACATTTTGGGATATAACTTGTATTTTTCCTGATTTTATGAATTATTTATTATTTTTCTAATATTTATTGTTATTATTTTTATTATAAATTATTTGATTGTTTTCACAGAAAATATTTGTTAGGGAGTATTTTGAAATGCTAAAAATAGCTAAATAATGTTGAAAGAATAATTTACATTTGATTAAATAGTTTTGAATATTTCTAAATCTTATTATCAAAGTTTTATTATTAAAATATTATTTTATAACCATAATTTTAAGACTATAGGTATTATTGGATTATTTTTCTTAATTTTAATATACAACCATTTTACTAGATTAAGAATTAGTTATATTGCACAGGTTTGAAATTTGTAGAATTTTATTTATTGTTTTCTATTATTTTTCTAATTCTTTTATTTAAGATTTAGGCAATTACTATACTGCCCCTAGGCTGACAGGTGGGTCCATGGGTTAGGGTTGAACCCAACCCACTGGTCCGGTCGAGCCGGACCAGACCAGACCAGACGCACCCGAGCCCCCCGTCTCCTTCTCCCCTCCCTCTACGCGTGGCGACGCAGAGGCGACGCAGAGGCGCCCATCGCCACCTCCACACCGGTGATTTCTCCGCCCTCCTCCGTCCATCTCCGCCACCGTGACCTAGCGCCACCGCCTCTCCTCCCTGCCCGCTCCTACGCCTTCTTCCTCGATCTGCTTTTCTCCTCGTGTTGCACCCGTGGCAACCACAAACCCTAACCCTAGGTTTCGGTACCCGGGGTTGCTCCTCCACCTTCCCGGTGGTCTGAGTTCCTCGAAGTAATTCATGGGCTCCAGGAGGTTGATGTGCTGCTGCTGTTGCTTCTGTGGCTCGATCTCCGGAGATGCCGCCGCCGGGACAGTCTTCTGGGCAACTGCGGCTCGCCGCCCTGCTCCTCTCTCCATCCGGATGTGGTCACCACGATGGTGACCACCTGTAAGTGCCTCTCTCCTCTCTCTGCCCTCTAACCTCTCTCTCTCTCTCAGATTCTTCCTTTCCCCCTTGCTCTGGAGTCTAGCCATCGAGCTAGCTCGTACCGAGCTTCCCTGTGATGCTCTCTGTGATCTAGTGCTTGATTGGGTAGCATTGGATGTTACCTTTGATTTACTTGATGTATGGGACATGGAAATCATGCCATGATCTGTGATGGATGAGGGATTTTTATTGTGCACCTAGATTAACCCTATGTTGCTCTGTGCTGTGAGATGTTACTGGTTGTGGAGCTGGTGCTGTTAGTGGGAAATCGTTTTGGGATTTACTCCCAATGTTATTTCTGTGTACTGATACCCTTAGGGTTTGCTCCCTGTGATGGATTCTTGTTACTGACTATCTGATAACAATTCCTGTTATCATGTATAGAATTACTAGTGTTCTATGGGTGTGCTAAATGGTTGAGAGGTGTTACTCTGAATGTTATTCAGAGAATATGCCCTCAACACTTGATTCATCTTAATGTTTTTGTGTCATGATTCCCTGGTTCTGGGGTATCAGATCCTTGGATCTGGGGCCCAGCAACCATGTGTGTGTGGCATAATCCAGTGCACCAGACTATTTATTTGACTCAAAAATCCCTGTGCTAAAACCCCAGTATCTTGTGGATCTGATGCCTCTTTGCATCAATAACAAGAACAGAGCACTATACCTGGTAACTTTTCCTACTTTGAGACTTATAATTTAAGAACAGATACTTTCACTAGTTCTCTTAGCCCCAAGACAATGATGCAATAGTCTGAGGCCCTAATTTTATATAAGTACAGATACTATGCTTGAGCTAGTTGCAAATCTAAGATGTTGGGTTAATTATTGGGCATCTCTATACGCCAACTGGTGGGTGCTACTCTGAACCTTAGGGTTCAGAGGATGTGCCACCATGTCCCTCTTGTGTTTCCAAGGAACATTTGAATTGGTGAGTTGTGTTTGAGGTACCAATTTTGACGGTTCTGGTGCCCAGCAACTACACTATTGATTGTTTGGTTAATATATCTGATAAGAACAGATTAATGCTTGTGGAATTGCCCTTAGGCCCATGATGTTGTTCTGAGGCATTTTTCTTAAGATAAGAACATATATTAAACTTGTTTTTAAACCCCTGTGATGTGATTAGCATAGCAACACTATGCTAGACTGAGGGAAATAAATCCCAACCCCTCTCTGTGCATAACTTAGCAATTTCTTGCTAAGTGGTGTGTAGAGATCAACCTGTTATGTGTTGATGCTGGGATGGTGTGTTGATCTTGTGGATCTACTGCTGGGTGGTGTTGCTGGTTTGTTGGCCTTTCCCCTACAGTTCCTGCTTCCTTGATCCTCTGGCTCCAGGCTTGGCCTTGCTTTGCCTTGCTCCTGGTATGCTTCCCCAGCTTGTGGCTTGGCCTTGTGATGATCTTGCTGGATCTACTCTGTTTATCTTCTCACAGCAGGGATTTGGATGGTATGGTTGATGGTCATGTATTTTCCTAGTGATTGGATTAATTTGTGGAGATAGATCTCTGGTGATGTGATTCCTGGTGGTGGTGTTGCGAGCTTAGAGCTCGAGTTGGTGTTGTGGAAGAGAAATGGTGCTTTGCACCTATGCTTCACGGCTGCAGGCCTTTTATTCAGCTGTTGTAGCTTTGACAGCACAGAGTTGTGCATGGTGGTGTAAGCTGTGTGCTTGTGTGTATGGCCCTAAATTTATTTCTTGACAGATGAGCTCGGTGGTCTTGGTCTTATCCGATGCTTTCCATTCTTTTTGGCCTGACACTTGTATTACCTGGTACTTGGCCAATGAGGTTACACCGAGATATTTCTCTGATTTGAACAGATGCTTAACTTGTCTAAGCCTAACTCGATGATGCGATTAGCAGTGCAACTCACTGCCTAGCTGAGAGTACTAACCCCCCACTAATCTTATCGTTTTACTTTTCTTTGTTTTTCTTGTTTATTTTGCAGGATCAAAAGATCAATTGAAGACTGGAACTTTGCAAGAATTAGATTAGGAATTTCTTTTTGTAATTGTCAACTTGTAATAGAACATGTAGTTTTCCATTTGTTGAATTATGTAATAAACTTGTACTATTATTTTATTATCAATAAAGTTTATTCTTTTGTAATTTCCCTTTTATTGTAAATATGTTTGTAAAGACAATGTACTATTGTTTTAAATTTATAAAATCTTTATTTTTGTTTTATTACTCCTTGAATTGTATTCTATCCAATAAAGACTTGAATTAATGAATGACTATCCTTTATTTTCTTATACTGTTATTTCTATAACTCTAAATACTTAGTTTGAATTCAAATTCAATTCCATGTCATTCAAAGTAAGAATTCATATCTCCCGACGATTCACCACTTAGGGTCATGCCCAAATTCTCCCACCTCCACTTTTCTAATCTAAACCCTAAGTTAGGAAAAGATCATGTCGATATCCTTCCACCTTCCCTCTTTGACTCTAAAACCCCAGTCAGATAATCGATGAATCTCTGATTACTCAAGGGTTAAAGATTTGCAAACATATCACTGGTTTCCACTCTCATTATGATATTGATTTTGAGTCAATTACCAATTTGTTCTTATATAACTTAACCTAATGAAACTCTGGTGTTTAATGTCCTCAGAAATAATCTGCTTACAAGATTGATCAGGTCCTGTACTCAAATTATTCTTGTATGACACCGAACACCAGGATTTCACACCCCTCAGTTTATGTCTCCTGATCTTAGCTCCCTCATGGTTTGCTTCTCTAGTAGCCTTGGTCATGCAGGAATGTAGACAAGGGTTTGGAAAGATCACAGACAGTGATCAGGGTTTAGTATTGGTTTAAGAAGGTTTGTTTCCTCGTTCAGGTTCATCCTTCAGGACTGATAAGATCATCCAGTTATACATGACTAACTTGCAGAAGTAAGGTCATCAACTATGTGATTTGGATACTCACCCCTCTTCGAGTTCTAGATACCAAGTTGATTTCTCTCAAGTCACTTATAGACTTGAGATTAGGCTTGTTGAGAGTTAGTGTTGGTCACAACCAATTATGGTTTGTGTAACCAGATGATTTGTTTTCTTAAGATACTTTTTATAAAGATCACTCCAAATGTACTCTTGACTAGATATCTAGTCCTATTTCATCATGTCAAGTGAAACATTGGTCACTTTGGTTTGTTTAAACTTTCGCGCCAAAATTTCCCGTACTTTTAGATGCATGCTTTACAAATGCACATATTAAATTTAGATCCTTATAACTTCCCAAACACTGGGATGTTACACACCTATTATTGAGGATAAATTTTATTGTGATTATGATATGCCTCTTATATGTGATGATTACAATGATAAATATGATATTTTCAGTCCACCTACTATTCAGGAGAAAATTAATTATGATTGCAAAATCCCTCCTATATTTGACGATTATGGTGATGAGAACAATAATGATAGCCTTTTTGTTTAATTTTCTCCCACTACTATTTATAAGAATGACTATGCTTATGTGGAGAGTAATAATTATTTTATGCATGTGGCTCATGATAAGAATGTTTCTTGTCATAGTTATATTGTTAATTTTATTCATTATGCTACTGAAAGTTATTATGAGAGAGGGAAACATAATTTTATGCATCTCAACAATATCATCTTTCCCCTCTTTATGTTGAAAATTTTGAAGTTGCACTTATTTTGTCTTCCTATGCTAGCCACTTTGTGCTTTATTGAATTGTTCCTATACAAGATTCTTTTTCATCTGAAGTGGGTTAGACTTAAATTTATTTTGCATTTGCTTCTTGGTGCTCTCTTTTGCTTAAATTAATATTTCTCATGTGAACATCTTCTCAAATTATCATGCCTAGCTGAAAATGCTTTAAAGAAAAGCGCTTCCGGGAGACAACCTGTTTTATTTCTCCATTTTCAACCTGTTATCCATCGTTTCTTTATGTGTGCTTTGCACCTGGGTGTTGTTTATTTCCTTATCAACCCCGCTGTATATTTTCTTGTGTGTCTTTGTTGAGCCAAGTAAAGCCTCTAGTGGAAAGTTGAGACTATATTTCGGATTTCTGCGCAGAAAACAGATTTCTGCTGTCAACTGTTAAATTCGTATAAAATCACAGAAAATTCAAAATGACCTGAGTGTTTTTGTGAGCAATCCTAGGATATGTATGCAACTTTTCTTAGTTGAACACTTTTTTATTTGAGCAACAGAGAATTTTCGAAAAAAATCATCTTTACCCGATGTTCTGTTTTGGCAGATTTCTGCTAATAATTGCATTTGCCTCTTAATCTCTTTCTTTTGGCGTTCTTTTGAGAAAAAAGAGTTTTAAAATAAGTTGTGACAATAGAAAATGTGTTTATGAGTGTTAGGCTTATGTTGAAACTGAACCATGTGAAATTATTATTTCGATTTGCACTAACGTTGCTAACGAAGACTGTGAGAAGTTTGGTGTGAAGGAAGTTTTCAAGGGTCAAGAGAAGAGGATGATATGATGTGATCAAGAAGAGTAAAAAGCCTAAGCTTGGGGATGACCCGGTGGTACATCCCAGAAAATTCCAAGAAGACTCAAGCATCTAAGCTTGGGGATTCCCAAGGCATCCCCTTCTTCATCGACAAATTATCAGATTACTTCTAGTGAAACTATATTTTTATTCAGTCACATCTTATGTGCTTTACTTGCAGCATCAGTTATTTTTTGCGTTCAGTTTGTTTAGTTTTATTTGCTGTAGTTTATGGTTGGATCTTATCATACTTGTGTGGGAGAGAGACACGCTCCGTTTTCATTGCTTAGAACACTCTAGTTTTCATTCTTATTGTTCTGTGAGTGTTCACTTTTTGCTAGTACCGCGTTTAACCTTTGTTTTCATACATCTCTTATTCAGAGCTGTTAGTTTTAGTAGTGTTATGTGAGTACTCTCATGTTTTCTTGATGTAGCATGTAAAGCATTTTTGTTAAAACATAATTTGTATGGTGCTTGTTGGGAAAAGAAATTGTTGCTTGAAGTAGAATTTTTAAAGGTGCAGGTAGAATCTTGTATAGACTCTGGCAAGAACTTTTTCATGTCATGCTAGATGTTATTTTAGTTTTAAATCCTTGTGGTTATTAAGTAGAATGATTGGTCTTAAATATCTGAGAGTGTTTAATGTGACATTGAAAGAATCATGAGTTGTTCTTGTCATATTGAATCATAAATTTGTGGTATTCTCCTTTGAATGTTTTATTTGGTTGACTTGGCGCATGCTCACACCATGTTTATAACTATGAACCAGTCACGAATAGCCTCCATGACCATTTAATTTTCGAACTTGTGATACCACTTATGCTTTGATTAATGATGTTTATGTCGCTATGCATGATTATGGCTCTTATGCTCTCTTGATTTGTCGCTCCCAGTCTTTTGCTAGCCTCCACATGTACTGAGTATGAGCTCTACTCGTGCATCCAACTCCCTAAAACCAAAGTTTTCCCATTGTGTCCACCATACCTACCTACATGTGGTATTTAACTGCCACTCCAAAGTAAATTGCTCATGTGCTACCTTTAAAACTTTCAAACTTACTCCTGTTTTGTGTTCTTGTTTTTGCTCATGAGGACGTAAATAGAGAATCTTTATCTCACTTGTTGATTGGATTTCAAACCCTGGACTAGTGACTTCATCCGCTTATCCAATTGATAAAAGAGCTGGCAGCGGGGTGCCCAGCCCCAAATTAATGCAAACAAATTCTCTTCACTATTTTTGCCCCTGATTTATCGGTCAAAGCATAATTGTGTAAACAAAAGAGAAAGAGGGATGACCTTATACCCAGATGCGTCCTTCACATGGGAGCCGCTTTTGCGAAATCTAGTTGGCTTGTGACGTACTATATTTTCTGTTTACCATTCGTTGACACTGTCATACACCTCTCTTAAAATATAGACACTCCTCCACAATATGTGATTGTTGGCAGGCACCCGAGGATTCGGTTAGCCATGGTTTGTGTAAGATGGATGGGAGGATTGTCAAGCTTTTTAATACCTTTGTTTAATAAAATAAAAGCTCTAGCACATGAGTGATCCATGCTTCCCTCTGCGAAGGGACTTTATTTTACTTTTATGTTGAGTCTCCATCTTCTAACTTTATGCACAGTTGAGAGAGCATTTTTGCCATTCTGAGTTTTATGTGCATTTGTCCCAGAAACATTATTAATTGATTCATGATGTGTTATTCCTTGCTCTCAAACTATTTGTTCTAGTCCTCCTCATGAAACTTTGAAGGTGTCCTGGCATTTATGTTTTGCCCCACTCTTAAGGACTAGCGAAATATCACTTTGCCATGCTTTCTTTATACTTGAAACAAACATATATCTTTCTTTGCATTGTTATTCATGATCTTTTATTTGATTTACTTCTCATGCTGCAAAGTTATTTCTATGCTTTATTATTAAAGTTTTATTTGTCATGTTTGTGTTTAAAGTTCTATGATCTCAACTTACATATGCTTTTACATTATGATGATCAAGTTTATGTTAGTAGCATGTCACCTCAGAAATTATTTTGTTTTATCGTTTACCTACTCGAGGACGAGTAGGAACTAAGCTTGGGGATCCTTGATACGTCTCCATCATATCTATAATTTCTGATGTTCAATGTTGATATTATGCCAATTGCTACATGTTTTCCGTATGTTTTCCTACGTTTTGTTACGTTTTCCAGGACTAACCTATTGACAAGATGCCCAGTGCCAGTTCCCTGTTTTCTGCAGTTTTTAGTTTCAGAAAAGTTGTTCTGGAAATATTCTCGGAATTGGACCCCACGAAACCCGAAGTTCCTATTTTTCCCGGAGGCCTCCAGAAGTCCGAAAAGGAGTCGAAAACGGGCCCCAGAGGGCCCTCACCATGCCCAGGCGCGGGTCCACCCTAGACCGCGCCTAGGGGTGGTGAGAAGCCCCCGGTGGCCCCCTGACGTCCCTCTTTCGCCTATTTATACTCCTCCGAGGGAAAACCCTAACCCGATCGGCGAAATTCCACGAAACCTTCCGCAACTGCCGTCATCGTCAACCCAAGTTTCGGGGGACAGATCTCTGTTCCAGCACCCTGCCGGGACGGGGAAGTGCCCCCGAAAGCCATCTCCATCGACTCCACCGCCGTCTCCATCATCGTTGTTGTCTCCTATGATGAAGAGGGAGTAGTTCTCCCCCGGGGCTGAGGGCTCTACCGGTAGCTATATGTTTCATCTCTCTCTCCCATGGTGTGATCTATATGTGACCGTGAGCTTTGTAATCTAGTTGAATTCGTAGATATTATTCTTCATTTATTATGATACTCAAGTGGTTTTTGTTATGAGATCTCCGTAAAAACTTTTATCACGGTGTAAAGGTGACAGTGTGTGCACCATGTGGTTTAGCATTATATTTATATTTTGTGTTGGATAATCCTATGAAATTGTGGTGTTTGCGTGGAACCATCTGGGTCCCATGATAATAGCGTGGGGGTTACTTAGTTGGGAAAGTGCTTACTCTGAGGAGTGATGTTAAAGCCCTACGCACGGATTGGTGTTGTTATTCGACCGGAGAGTGGTTTGGAGTAGCATAGTGAAGAGATGGTATTTATTAATTCAATCATGTTTTCATTCTTGAGAGTGTCCACTAGTGAAAGTAGGATCCCTACGCCTTATTTCCAAGCATTGAAACACCATTTTCCGCCTGTTCTACTACATGTTTGCTTGCTGCCATATTTATTTCAGATTGCTATTATTACTTATAACAATCCATATTACTCACATTTCACTATCTCTTCGCCGAACTAGTGCACCTATATACCTGAAAAGTATATTGGGTGTGTTGGGGACACAAGAGACTTCTTGTATCTTAATTGAGGGTTTCTTGAGAGGGATACCTTTGACCTCTACCTCCCTGAGTTCGATAAAACTTGGGTGATCCACTTAAGGGAAACTTGCTGCTGTTCTACAAACCTTGGAGACCCAACATTGTCTACAGAATAGAAGCGTGCGTAGACATCACCTCACACCGGAGACAATCCAGAGATACACCAGAGTCTCTGGTATGGGACTTGTCTGTGAAGAATTTGAAGATGGAATGTGGTGTCACCCACTGGCCTCACACCGGAGACAATCCGGAGGACAGCGGAGTCTCCGGAGTGTCACCTATGTGTGCTTCTTGCTTGACCCAAGACAGTCTCTGTGCGAAGGAGTCAAGGCAAAGGCGGAGTCTCCGCCAAATCTCCGCTCTTCACCGGAGTCTCCGCTCGGGCGGACCGGAGTCTCCGGACTCGTCGATTCCTTAGCGCAAAGCGAAGGTGGCGTCGTGGTGTCACCCACTGATGTGACACCGGAGACTTACCGGAGTCTCCGGTCTGGAGCTGTCCGGAAAACTTTTAGACCGGAGTCTCCGGTGTGACTTGGGAAGAAAAGTGAGAGCTTTTCACCATGCCAACTCTATGTGGATGATACTATCTTTGTCTCAACTAACCAAGATTTTAATAATGAGTTCTCAAAGCTTATGACTGAGATGTTTGAGATGTCCATGATGGGAGAGCTTAAATTCTTCCTTGGCTTTGAGATCAATCAATTGGCTCGTGGAACTATCATTTCTCAATCCAAGTACACCCAAGACATGCTCAAGAGGTTTAATTTCCAAGGTGCAAAAGAGAAGTCGTCTCCTATGCAAGTCAAATGCCACCTCAAGCGCAATATGGATGGTAAAGATGTGGACCAAAAGTTGTATCGTTCTATTGTTGGTTCTTTGCTTTACCTTTGTGCATCTAGGCCCGATATCATTTTGAGTGTAGGTGTGTGTGCAAGGTATCAAGCGGGTCCTAAGGAAAACCACTTGGTGGCGGTCCATAGGATCTTTCGGTATTTGGTTCATACCTCAAGGTTTGGTTTGTGGTACCCAAAGGGGGCACAATTTTCTCTCAAGGGCTACACGGACTCGGATTGGGCCGGTGATCAAGATGATATGAAGTCTACTTTCGGGGCTTGCCAATTTCTTGGTAGGTCTTTAGTGAGTTGGTCTTCCAAAAAGCAAAATTGTATATCTCTCTCCACCGTTGAAGCCGAGTATGTGGCGGCCGCTAGTGCTTGCACTCAATTGCTATGGATAAGGCAAACCCTCAAAGAGCATGATGTTCACTTGGATAAGGTGTCTCTCATGTGTGACAATGAACGTGTCATCAAGATCGCCTACAACCCCGTGCAACACACAAAGACGAAGCATATTGAGATTCGCCATTGTTTCATCCGGGATCATGTGGCAAGAGGTAATATTGAGCTAGAATATGTCCTCGCCAAGGATAATCTCGCGGACATGTTCACGAAGCCACTTGATGATGCCAGATTCATGTTCTTGAGGAATGGGCTAAATATCATTGATTCTAGGAGTTTGACTTGAGGATATTGCACACACTCCTATAGTTTATACGTGTTTGAGTTTAGGTGTAGGCATGAACATAGGGGGAGTGTCATCCTAACACATTGGGTTCTCCCTCCCCCATTATGCCCAAAGCAAAAAAAATCATTGTTATATCTCTTTTTCTAATGTTGAATTGTGAGCTTCAATGTTGAGAAGTGGCAATGCACCCAAGATATATCTTCGCGGTGACATACCATGACTCTTACATGGTGGCTTAGGCCACCAACCTCATCTTTTGAAGAGTTGGTTCTTATTTGGCTTTTTATTTGACTTCTTTCTCTCTTTTTGAGTTTGTTGTCTTAGTAGAAAACATACTCAAATTTTGGTCTTTTGACTCATCATTGTTATATCTCTTTTTTTTTTTTGGTCTTTTCAAAAAAAAATACTCAAATTTTGGTGTTTTAGTGTTTTGTTCTTGCAATCTTTGAGTATGAAGTACCATCCCTGTTGGTTTTTCTCATCCCAAGCCAAAATATTCCCAAAAGCCAAGTTCCGTAGCCACATGCATGTCCCTTCCATTTTCTGGAATTTTTAGAGTGTGGGTCCGGAGCCTCCGGTCTGTACCACCGGAGATTTCGGTCTGTCCGGAGACTCTGGTGTTTAGTCCGGAGACTCCGGTCTAGCAGTTTCAGCGGAATAAAAAGGGGATTGGGGTGGTAGGGTTTCTCATTCCCTACCAACCACTACGACCCCCAAGTCCCCATATGCGCCGCCACCGCCTCGAAGACCCCCTCCGGGCGCCCCTAGCTGCCAGAATCCGCCCTCGAGGGCCCTCTTCGACTCCTCCACGTGTTCCCCCTCCAAGGGAACCTTCATGGCCGACCAGGGTGTCAAGGCTATCCCCTCTCCCCTCTTTTTCCTTGTGTCCATCTAGGGTTTACTCTAGATGCAAGTTTTTGGGAGAGTTGGTACTTGTTTCTTGCTTTAGACCCACCCTAGGATGTTTCCCTGCAATAGAAATCATCTAGAGATTGTTTGGTACAAATTTCTTAGAATCTACATGTCAGATATGTCACCTGTCCAGAGACTCTGGTCTACAGGTACGGAAATTCCGGTCTCGGTCCGGATACTCTAGTCTGCCAGACCGGAGACTCCGGTGTAGAATCTCAGAAATATGTCCAGAATCTTGAGCTGGTTTTTCCTTCATCCTATGAACATGCATGCTTATCTACTGCTTTCTATTTTTGGTTTTGGTCGTGTTGTGTTTTCAGGGAAAAGGACTAAGTCATCCGCCTCCAATCCTCATGTCAAAACAAGGAAGTCATGTGCTCACTCTCGTGATTACCCAGTCACCGATCTGGAGACTGGGAAGGTTGCTCAGCAGAGGACCCTTGATTATGAGCGTCGTCAGCAAGAAGCTATTGAAAAGCAGCAAAGGAATAAATTGGCGAAGAAGGCCAGATTTGACAGGATAACCTCAGTGGTAAACTTGAGCAAGAAAGACTACAGGATTATGGGATCCAAACCATTCTTCACCATGGCTCGCACTGCTGAGAGTTCTCACTATTGAAGGAGAGAGTCCGAGCATATTCAGAGGGAGATCTATAGTACTCTGAGGCATCCAGTCTGTCCACAACGGGTTCTTGACTTAGAGGATTTGGGCAGCGTTGATTACTTCGAGGGGGTAGTGTGGATCACTAGGAAGCTGGGACTTAACCATCTTGTGGGCATTCAACAGAATTACAACATAAGGATTGTTTAGAAATTCTTTGCCACTGTCAGCTTTGGAGAGGATGAGGATGTTACCCTGACATGGATGACCGGGCCTAGGTGCTGTACTTGTGTCGAATAGTACGTACGAGTAGGGTTACGTAGGACTTGGAGTTGTAATAGGTGTGGACAGGATACGGTAGTATTGTAGTCGAACACGTGTATCCTAGGGCCTCTTATATAATGAGGAGGCGCCACATGTTGTAACCCATGGCGACCTGATAGCAGCAGGCGCGCAAGGGAAGCCGGCGGTTTGTGCCAGCAACCAAGGCGGCCAGTGCAGCTGTATCGATGGGGAGGAGCGCTCATAGTCATGCCCCGCAGATGTAGGCGAGTTCGCCGAACTGCGTTACCAAATCTCGGTGTCGTCATCATTGTTGTGATTGCTTGTTCCTTGGTAGATCGACTAAGCGCCTATGAATTGTAACAAGTGGTATCAGAGTGAGGTTCGAAGGCTACGGTTGTTGATCTCGAGGAGTATGGAAAAATTTGTCGACGTGGAGTATAGGACTGCAGTTCGGCGAACGCTCCCGTGAAATCGGCACGAATCAGATTTTTTCCTAGGCGGTTGCATGCTACGAGATTGAATCGAGACAAATCCTGACGAGGCCAGCACGCGGCGGCGAGCGCGAGAGCAAGTGCATGTGCGGGAGCTGACTGTGAACGTGACGTGCATGTGGGGCTAGCACCTGTGTGCATCGGCTGCAGGCAAGGGCCACGCGCGCAGGAGAAGAATGCATCCATATGATGTACTCCCTCCGTTCCAAAATAGATGACTTCTATTTGTCCATATATGCATGTATCTAGACATGTTTTAGTGTCTAGATACATGCATATATGGAAAAGTGGAAGTCATCTATTTTGGAACGGAGGGAGTACGTACGACAGGCAGGCTGGCTGGTCTCAATCGGGTCCAATTACAAGGCGTGTGGGGCTGCACAGGCAAGCGTACGTACACATAAATAAACCGGATTTGTTTGGAAAAAAGGGACGGAGTCCCGAGAGGAAACGAGCTCATGTCGGAGGCGGAATTCTGCGTGTTTAAAAGAGCAGGACAGGGCCAGGGATCGAGCCAAGCAAACCAAATTCAGCGGAAAAAAATCCATCGAGCAATACGGTGACGAATCCATCGGATAGCAGGCGAGACAAAGTCAAAGGCTAGTCATCGGGAGTTGAGCCAGGAGGAGTAGCAGTACGTGAAGCACATGCAAAATATTGCTACGTGCGCGTGGGTACAACAGCTCGGTTATTTCTTTGCGGGTCAGCCATACAGGAAAAATCATGGCGCCAACGGGTATCAGATTTGAAGTGCAAAAGTTCAATGGGAATGGAAACTTCGCGTTATGGCAGACAAGAGTGAAGGATTTGTTGGCGCAACAGGGATGCTTGAAGGAGTTGTGGGATGTCAAGCCAGCTAAGATGGACAATGATGACTGGGAGGAGTTGCAGATTCAAGCAGGGGGAACCATACGGTTGTGTTTGTCGGACCAGGTCATGTATCATGTGATGGATGAGAATTCGCCGAAAAAGGTTTGGGAGAAATTGGAGAGTCAATTTATGTCAAAGACTACGACGGCCAAGGTGTATTTGAAGCAAAAGTTATACAGCCTGAAGATGCAGGAGAGGTCGGATTTTGTGGAGCACATGAATACCTTTAACCAGGTTGTCACGGATCTAGCACGTATGAGTGTGAAGATTGACGACGAGGATAGGGCTGTTCTCCTTCTTTGTTCGTTGCCAACGTCCTATGAGCATTTGATCACTACGTTGAGTACGGCAAGGAGACTGTTCAACTTGAGGATGTCACTGCGGCGTTATTGTCCTATGATATGAGGAAGAAGAACAACGCAGAGGAAGGCGCTCATGGTGAAAGTTTGCTAGTCAATGGTGGACAAGGCAGGCAAAGATACGAGGCAGGGAAGAACAAGAAAAAGAAGAAGGTGCAGTGTCACAAGTGTAAGCAGTGGGGACATATTAAGAAGGACTATCCAGATATCAGTGGTGGGTCAAGTGCTAATGTAGTAACTAAAAGTGATGACTCAGACAGCGATATTCTCTTAGTGTCAGATAGACGGTCAACTAAACGTGAAGCGTGGATGTTGGATTCGGCTATCTCTTTTCATACGACGCCCAATAGGGAGTGGTTCTCTTCGTACAAGTCTGGTGAGCTTGATACAGCCTACATGGGTGATGACACGGGCCACCGTGTTGCTGGATTAGGTGACATCAAAGTCAAGATGTTTGATGGAGTAGAGCGGATGCTTCGGGGAGTCAGGCATGTGCTAGGGCTAAAGAGGAATCTAATTTCACTTGGAGTTCTTGATGATGGTGGTAAGATATTCCGTTGTGATTGGAATAAGAAGACCATGAGAATCATGGAAGATAAGGTGACCGTGATGATGGGAGAGAGGACATCTTTTCATCTTTACAAGTTGCGAGGGAGTACTATTGCAGGTGGAGTCATGGAGACTGAAGTTGCAGGAGTAGCAGCTGTGTTCCACGGAGGCGGCGGGTCTGCGGTAGACTCGTCGAGTAGCTCTCGGTACTACGAAGTAGACAACCCAAGTCTGGAGTACATGGAAGTTTGACGCTTGGACGAACTCAAGGTGGTGGAGAATATTCGCCAAGATGGAGTTTGTTGTATTTGTGTCGAATATTATGTACGAGTGGGGTTACGTAGGACTTGGAGTTGTAATAGGTGTGGACAGGATACGGTAGTGTTGTAGTCGAACACGTGTATCCTAGGGCTTCTCATATAATGAGGAGGCACCACGTGTTGTAACCCATGGCGACTTGATAGCAGCAGGCGCGCAAGGGAAGTCGGTGGTTTGTGCCGGCGACCAAGGCGGCCAGTGCAGCGGTATCGATGGGGAGGAACGCCCATCGTCATGCCCCACAGATGTAGGCGAGTTTGCCGAACTGCGTTACCAAATCTCGGTGTCGTCATCATTGTTGCGATTGCTTGTTCCTTGGTAGATCGACTAAGCGCTTACGAATTGTAACACTAGGAAGTGTGAGTCAACTATGAGGAGGCTTTCTGAGTTTCTTGGTTACCCGTGGGGTGACAATGTTGGCCAGCAGATTCATATTCATGGTGTGGCCTATGACAAGAAGAGGATGGCTCCTATGTATGAGAAGCTCTCGAGCACAAGGATTGCCAAGGACTAGAAAAGGGTCTACAACATTCTTCTCTGTCTCTTCTGCAAGAACATTTCTCCCAAGTCCGGGAACGTGGATGCTATCTGTGGAGGGATTGTTAACTTGCTCTATCAGGCTTTCCAGTGTCACTTGGCTGGTCCAGACGGTTCGGGCTTTGAGATTGATGTAATGGACTTCATTAAGGAGGAGATGTATTCATCTGTGATTGAGATCAAGAAAATCCCGATTTATGCGTCCTATGTGATTATGCTCATTCTTGATGAGTGCCCGAGTCTTGACTGTGAGACTGTGCATACAATTGGTTCTCTACAGGTGCTCTTGTCTCACTTGCCTGATGAGGACACACCCATGGTTGATGTTGAGACTGTTGCTCTCAGGTCTAGGAGGAAGAATGCCAACCCTCCTTCTCGCCTTTCTGGCAAGTAAGAGGTTCAAGATGAGATGAAGAAGCTCTCTTGGTTTCAGCGTAATATTCTGTGCATGACGATTGCTGTTCAGAAGGAGAATCATGAGGCATATAAGGAGAGGTGGCCGATGAGGAAGATGCTCACCAAGCTCCAGGACCATACGGGTATTGGTGCTACCCCTCCTCTTGAGCCTCCCATTGAGTCTCTCACCATATCTTATGAGAACTGGAACACATCCTCCTTCCCGTGGGGTGATTTCGAAGAGGTCACTTCGGCTCCTTCCTCTTCTACCAACCGTGGCAAGGCTCCTATGACTGAGGAAGAGGATCACACTAAAGAGCATACTGAGGAAGAAGAAGAGTATCAAGAAGAAGGTGATGATGACGATGAGGGAGAAGGCACGAAGAAGAATGATGATGGAGATGACGAGAACTATGAGGAGGATGATGGATCCTTATGTTGTTGCTGTTTTCCCTTTTTGGTTTCTCGATGCCAAAGGGGGAGAAGTAGCTATAGGACTTCTCGGGATTTGCAAGGGTTGCTTTGTTTTGATTTCATTTGCCTCGGAACACAAGTCTTTGGACTTGATTTTGTTTTATGGCTTGTGTTCCCTTTATCCTAGTTGATTTCGATTTATTTCCTAGTGGACCTTAAATCTATGTGTGGTGAGACTACGTTGGTGAAGCTGTCATATTATTGTGCTTATTGTTGCTTTACTTACCTTACATATGCATGCACTTATATTGTTCATTAGTTGTTGTGCTTGTGGGCATTGTTTGTAAAACATAGGGGGAGCTCGTGACTTAGTTGTTCGAGAACCCGTCTATTTTTTACAAACATAGCCTAGCTGTGATATTCATTGCAAATATGTGTGTTGTCATCAAACACAAAAAAGGGGAGATTGAAAGTGCAAAATGCACTTAAATCATCTTGTTTTGGATGTTTGTTAACAACACGTACTCTCTTAAGTGTGTTGATGTTTTTCAGGGTCTATCAATAATATTTCATATGGTGGTGTTGAGTATCAAAAAGGAAAAAGATCAATTGAGGGATTCCTGCTAAAATTTTATTCCAGGCCGGAGTCTCCAGTCTACCTGACCGGAGTCTCCGATATGTAGTTTTCCTAAGGAGAAGCTGAGTGGTATGAGTGGTATCACCCACTGGCCTCACACCGGAGATACACCGAGTCTCCGGTATGGGACTTGTCTGTGAAGAATTTGAAGATGGAATGTGGTGTCACCCACTGGCCTCACAGCGGAGACAATCTGGAGATACACTGGAGTCACTAGAGTGTCACCTATACGTGTTGCTCGCTTGACCCAAGACAGTCTCTGCGCGAAGGAGTCAAGGCAAAGGCGGAGTCTTCGCCAAATCTTCGGTCTTCACCGGAGTCTCCGGTCAGGCGGACCGGAGTCTCTGGACTCGTCGATTCCTTAGCGCAAAGGGAAGGTGGTGTCGTGGTGTCACCCACTAATGTGTCACCGGAGACTCACTGGAGTCTCCGGTCTAGAGCTCTCCAGAAACCTTTCAGACCGGAGTCTCCGGAATTTACACCGGAGTATCCGGTGTGACTTGGTCAGAAAAGTCTCCAACGGCTCTAAAATTTATGAGGGGTATAAATACCCCCTCCCCTCCACCTACCTCCTGTCAGCTCGTCCAGAATAGATCTCACCATTGCTAGAGCTCACCCACCTTGCTAGATCTCCCAATCCCTCCACCCAAAAGTGTTGATCTTCGGAAGACTGAAGGAGAAGGCCCCGATCTACGTCTTCACCAACCCGGTTTTCATCCCCCCTCATTTGCTTGAGAGGAACTAGTTTAGGGTTTCCTCTTGTGGAGAACCTAGACATCTCGTTGCGCTTGGTGATTCTTGTGATTGTTGGGAGCCTCCAATTTGGTTGTGTGTGTGTGCCCCAAACTTGTTTGTAAAGGACTCGATTCCCGCCTCAAAGGGGATCGATAGTGGAAGGTGGACTAGGGCTTTGTAGCGGGGTTCATCGGAGAATAGGGTGAGACCTTTGTGACGAAACTCACGCCCCTCCAACGAGACGTACTCCCTTAACAAGGAGGAACTCGGGAATACATCGTGTCTCCGCATGCTTCCTATCGGTTATGTCGTTCCCTTATCCTTTACTTGTGTTTGTATTGCATTTATTGTTGTTCTTGTCATATAGGTAAATTTTACCATAGTTGCATTATCTAGAGAATTTACCTTTCTGTCAAGCCTAATCTTGAAGAAAAATTAAAATTGTTCGTAGCACCTATTCACCCTCCCCCCCTCTAGGTGGCCATACTATCCGTTCACCCTCTCTCATGTTTATCCTTATTTCTCTTCTCCTTTTGATGAGTGGCAAACTGGGATACATGAGAACACAACATGTGACACGAGGAGAGAGCACGTGGGAACAAACCTTTCATAATGTTGGCCTGTCCTTTTTTATTTTCCCACGTCTTTAGCATATTTTATTTCATATTTATTAGGTTGTTGGCACCTTCAAGACACAATTAGGGCATATACAATGCGAGCTGTTTATACAAATACACTGGTTTATTTGTAAGAGTAAATACTTATTTCTATAGCAAAGATGCTAATTAATCACTTGTCCTATACAAATAGACACTAGCGATTAAGAAAAAACTATTTATTTTTATATAAGCACTCCAAACACTTTGCATATGGATACTTATAGAAGTAAATAAAATTTTATTGAAGCACTAGTGTTTATTTATACGAGAAAAAAATCTTAACTAGACATATAACAAAAAAATCTTGCTTTTCGTAAATACATCGCAATATTTTGAAAAAATAAAAAAGTTACAAAAAGTGGTTAATTTTTTTTTGTTACATTTTTTTGAACTAAAATTATCATCAATTTCAACAAAAATCACAACCGTTAATAACAAAAAAAGTGGTTAACAAATATTTTCTAGTAATTTCCTACAGTTCAATTGCAACAAAAATTACCAACTATTTTAACAAAAGTAAAAAAAAACTATTGCAACAAAAAATAATATGTTCACAAACATTTTAAAAAACACGTAAACATAATAGAAAAATCTCAGTGAATATACCTGTAGCAAAAATGTTCCATCTGACATCTGAGTTATCAACAAAAATCGTATAAGTTAGTTACAAATTAAAATAACTTATGCATCCTAAATTGAGGGGAAGCAAAACTTTTGTAAAACGCTCAGATAAATATTGCAGCATCTCATGTGTTCTTTCATTACAATTACAAAACACATGCATATTTATGTTGAAATAGTATTATAATAGGCCTAGTGAAAAAAAGTAGTAGCAATACATGCAAACAGACCGAAAAAGGCCCAACGGTCAGCCAAGCGTCGGCCGAGTGCAACAACTCGGGCCACGCCACCGACCACGGACGCGCACGCGCGCTAGGAACCAGACGATCAGTCGCATGACCGTAAGGGCATCTCCAACCGTCCCCCCGAGCCCCCCCAAGCGGCGTTTTTCGCCGTTTTTAGCGCCGTTTCTCACCAGTCGCCCCCCAGAATCCGGTTTAGCGCCGCTTTCCGCCGTTTTTAGCGCCGTTTCGCGCCGCCGAACCCAGGCTGAACCCAGTGCGCTGGGTTCGGCTTGGGGGGGCGAAATGCGCGCGTGGCCCACAGCTGTCGGCGACGGAAGGCGATTTCCCTCCCTTTTTTGGCGTTTCCCTCCACTTCCCCCCTCATGTATGTCTCCCCCCACTCTATTCCCGCCATTTTCCCCCGTCCGTGAGATCTAGACGCCATGGCTCCCGCCCGATTTACAGGACCCCGCGTCGCCGCCACCGCCGTATCCATTCCCGCCACCGCCGATCTTGGCAAGAAGCCACGCAAGCCGAGAGCGCCGAAGGAGAAGCCGCCCGGCATGACCAACAAGGAGTGGATCACCGAGAGAGCGCGCCTGGATACGGCCAACATCAAACGCCGGGGGAGGGAGGCGGTGCAGCGACAGAGGCAGCTGATGGCGCAACTGCAGGCGGAGGAGCAGGCCGCCGCCGAGGAAGAGGAGTTGGAGGACGAGGAGGACGAGGTCGCGCCGGACGAGCCGCCTACTCCGGTCGCAGCCACAGCGCTGCTCGTCAAGCGGAAGAGCCCGTTCGGCCCCGTCTTCGCAGGATGGAAGCAGTCGCCGTCGCCACGCATGTCGCCGCACCCGACGCCTGTGTGGTTCGCCGAAGGCGACCCTCTGGGAGGTTTCAACCCCAACCTCACCTTCCCCTACCACCCGCCGATGATGTATGGCGCGTCGCCGGGCTACGCAGCTTCCCCGTCCCACCGCCGTGCGATCATGGCCGGACTTCAGCCCCAGGACATCAGCTACATGGAGGAGATCATCGTGGCCGGCACGATCGCGGCGGCAGCGAGCCCTGGCTTCCTCGAGCAGAGCCGGGAGTTCTTCACGCAGGGAGGTGGCGAAGGGTGCTCTGCGGGCACGCAGGCGACGGAGGTGCAGGACGACGACGACGACGAGGTGGACGAGACGCCGGTGCCGCCAGAGGGGACAGATCCAGCCGGCGAAGGCCGAAAGCGCCGTGGTCCTGGCCGTCCCCGCAAGGAACCCAAGGTACCCGCGCCCCCCGCCGAGCCTCGCATCAAGTGGTTGAACAGGGAGGACGTCCTCCTCGCCGAGGCCTGGAAAACGATCAGCATGGACCCGATCGTCAGCGCGAACCAGCACGTCGACAACTACTGGAAGCGGGTGAAGACCGCCTACGACGAGCGCCGCATGATCGACATCTACTACGCCTGTTGCATCACCGACCGCGGCCAGAAGGCCATGGCGAACCATTGGGCGAACATCCAGGCGTCCTGCAACAAGTGGCACGGCATCCAGGAGGAGATCTCGATGAGGCCGCAGAGCGGCCCAAACCGCGAGATGGAGATCGTCCGGATGCTCGAGGCGTACAAGAACGACGAGGGCTCCGACTTCAAGTTCCTCCACGTCTTCGTCGTCATTGAGAAGTGCGAGAAGTGGGCGGAGGTGCGGCGGTCGATCAGCAAGGGCAAGGAGTACGTCCCCGACGCGGTGGTTGCAGGTGCGTCCGAAGGGCGTCCGCCGATGGGCCACAAGAAAGCCAAGTTGGCAAGGGACGGCGCGCCGGCAGCGGCAAAGCTCCAGGCGTCGATCGAGACCTGCATCGCCGACGCCAAGGCCCAGGCCGGCAAGAGGGAGGAGGTCGCCAAACAGCGATGGACGGCGCTCATGGTCAACTCGCAGGTCAAGACCGACCTCCTCAGGACTGGCACGGCGGCGAAGAAGAGGAACAACGACCTCGCCTTCCTCACGGGCGGCGACCCGGCCGCGATGACCCCCGAGGTAAGAGCTTGGTTCCTGGCGCAGTGCAACCTCATCCTGACCGACATCAGCACGCCCCCGGCCCCGACTACGTCGTCTGGTGGCACCAGCTACACCACCGCGCCGACGAGCACGCACGTCGACCTGGAGGATGCCGCGACCGTCGTCGACAAGGATGCCGAGCCCGTCGTCGACCTGGAGAATGACGCGCCCGTCGTCGACAAGGATGCCGAGCCCGTCGCCTGCTCGGACGCCGTCATCGACCTGGAGGATGCTGCGCCGAGCTCGCCGCCTGCTCCGACGCCGGGCGACGCGTCTGCCTGATCGCCTACGTTTGCCCACGCCGCGCGCGCCCGTCTGTGTGATTCGTTCTAGACTCTATTTGATCGCCCACCTGTGGCGTTTTTTGTAATATTATTGTCCAAAACCATGGCTGCCGTGATCGCCGAACTAGGGCTCTATATTTTGGGGCGGGAAGATAAAGTTTCAAACAATATCGCCGTTCTCTTTTATGGGCCGCCGAACGGCTGGTGAAATCGCCCCCTCCCCCCCCAGGTTTTGGTGCGGGGCGGCGTTTTCGCTAAAAAGCGCCGATCTGAAACTTGGGGGACGAACGATTGGAGATGCCCTAAGCATTTCCCTTATGGTAAGCACATCTCAAACAACCGACGTCCAGACATGGCAGCCATTTTAGATACGGTTTTCGTGTCATGCGCCTAAAGGCTTGGAACTGCCGACTAGCTCGACGCATGTGCTAAAAGAGTCAACCTACCATGACATTTATCTCAAAAAAAAAAAAACCTACCATGACATGGCTACGGAACAGCCGACGTGCTTTTTGTCCTTTGGGCCATTTCTAGGTCATTCAAGAACTTTTCTTTTCCTTCCAAACCATTTTGTTTGAAAAAATACAATAAGAAAAATATTGAAAAACATAAAAGGGTCGTATCGTGCGGCGTTAAGGCATTGCTTGTTTTTTTTTTTTTGATAATTGTTAAGGCCTTGCTTCTGTGACTGGCCTTAACTTGTGGCGGCAGTCCGACCCTTTTATTCGTGTGCCGGATCCGTGTCCCCGGGCCGGCATGGAAGGAATGGGCCATATAGCGAGAACTAGGCAGGCCCAAGAATGCCCGCAAAATTTCATCCAACCCCCTCTCAAACAAAAAAGCTAATAATTCCGCCCTCCTCTCTCTTTCCTCTGCCCGCGCCCTCCCTCTCCAGTCCAACCGTCGGGAAGCCTCTTTCGCCGCCGCCGCCGCCGGGAAGCCTCCTACGCCTCCGCCGAACCTCTTCTTCCCGCGTGTCCCGTACCGCCGGTACCTTCCTATCGCCCCCCTCCCTCGAGTCCTCGCCTACCCCAGTCCGGCATTCAGAGCCGTCGCCCGCCGCGGTCCTCCTCTCCCCTGCGGATCCCGAGCTCCCGCCGCCGAGCCCTACCTCACCTACGCGGCGCGGCTCCGGCGCGCCCTCCTCGCGCGCTTCGTATCCATCGCCGTCCCTGGTTCAACCTCAGGCGCGACGCTGCTGTATCAACCGCGCCCGCAATTTCGTCATTGGTTTCTCAGGTATGGGCATTTTGCCACCCATGGTCGGTTAAACCCTACCTGCCTCCAGAAATTTCGGTGCACCGTGCACGCCCTGCACATCATCTAGACCCGCCCCTGATAAGAACCGGGGCATATTGCAAGCGGAAATGTTGGTTTGATTGTGCATTGTGCTTGCGAGTTGGGGGCTGATTTACCAAGATGCAGTCTGAATACTCTGCTGCCCCGCTAAAAAAAGTTCTGTTCATTACTCTGTTGGTTGGCTACATGGAATTTCCATGTAACCCGAGGCCTTGATGATCGACTTGCATCTATAATCCCATATAGCCTACCCACAAGTTAATCTTTTAATGATTCTGGAGGAATTTTCCAACATTGCATTGCTTCGATACATTTCATTCTCTGTGCTGCTGGGCTGATCTTAGCTTGTTTTCACCAGAGTAGGCTGATGCAGAACATAAGGCGCTTGCCAAAAAGCGTCCACAGCTCCTTGCGCTCAAGCATTGTCTTGTCCGACCTCCCGAGGGTCGTCGAGGAGTTGTTATATAACAGCATCGATGCGAATGCTAAAAAGGTAGTCCTATGTATTGAGACCCCCCCCCCCCCCCCCCCAAAAAAAAAGGGAAATTATAATGTATATATGCACTATCTTCAGTACAGTGGGTATTGCTTTCTGTAACAATGAATGCAAACAATTTGCAATTTCACATGTGATGTCTGCAGCGAGCATTACTTTCACATTAAAAAAGGAAAAAAAAAGACCTATGTATTGTAATTGTCAGCATCATGTATTGACATTTTTTACATGCCTATACTGATTTCAGATTGATGTCTCGCTAAATGTCAGAGCATGTTATGTCAAAGTTGAAGACGACGGTATGTGCTTACCTTATGTTTTAACTTGTCGCTGGGATTTGCTTTTTAGGAAAATGATTGATTCCTTATTATATCTATTGTAGGATGTGGTATTACTCGAGATGAATTGGTTCTCTTAGGAGAAAAATATGGTAAGTCAGAAGTTTGTTGTTCTTATTTATATGTGCAAATTTCGAAAGAAAGAAAATCCTCAATGATATTCTGTGGTTTTGAATGTGCTAATGATGTTTAACCTCCTTGTTCCATAACAGCAACATCCAAGTTTCATGATATCATGGATGATGTGGAATCTAGTTCTAGAAGTTTTGGATCAAATGGAGAAGCACTGGCATCACTTTCTGATATCTCTGTGGTTGAAGTCAGGACGAAAGCTCGTGGGAGACCAAATTCATACTGCAAAATAATAAAGGCACCACTTACACACTATACCTATTTATTGCTTTGCATACACTTGATCTATCCATGCATAGTGTATCTTAATGTCTTTTCCTAACTGCACAGGGATCCAAATGCTCACATCTGGGAATAGATGACAAGAGGGAAGCTGTTGGCACGACAGGTAGTTCTTCGACATCTCTTCTTGAAGAAAAATTATAAAGGCTGTTATGCATCATACACATGCTCACTAAGGCACACTCTATATATACATAATACATGTGTTGAGTGTGCTATTTTTTTTTTATCATGCCATGGATGCTAACTTGCTACAAAACTTAAATCTTTGTAGTTGTTGTCCGAGAGCTCTTTTACAACCAACCTGTGCGGAGAAAACAAATGCAATCTAGGTACATGTGGCCTTTATTTAATTATTCGTATGGTACATGTTTCTTCTATTTAGCAGTTCTGTTTCACAGACAATTTGATTAATATTTTTCTCAATATAATATTGTGTAGTCATAAAAGAGAACTGCATCATGTGAAGAAGTGTGTCCTGCAAGTTGCACTTATCCATCCACAGGTTTCAGTCAGACTTCTTGACATTGACAGGTAGAGGTAGTCTACTGTGCTATGCTATGCATTTTACCTTTTAAGTTTTAACTATGTATTCACAGTTTACATGTCTATTCTACAATTGCAGTGAAGATGAGTTGCTATACACAGTTCCTTCATCAACCCCTTTGCCTCTTATATCAAACAGTTTTGGGAATGATGTTTCCAGTTGTCTTCATGAAATATCTACCTCAGATCAGAGCTGGGATCTTTCAGGGCATATATCTGGACCAACAAATGTGTTCTGTAATAAGGTAATGTCAATTCTGTGTATTCTGAGCTGTTGAAACTGAAGTTTGAGGAATTGTCTTCAGCAAAGTTCACTTTTCCTTTTCAGGATTTCCAGTACTTATGTATCCTACGTTTCTACTAGGCAATTATTCATCATCTACTTTCAGTTTACCAATTTTCAAATAAATCAGTTGGAGACTCCTTGACTTCTCAAAGATATCAACTCAAGGTTCGTGAGTAGAAACCCAATCCATAATATTCTGAATAATCTGGCAGCTAGTTTTCAGTCGTCCATTATGCGGACGAATGAAGAAAACGATGGTCAGAGTCGTAAGAGGCATAAAACTGATATGTACCCTGCATATCTCCTAAACTTCTGCTGCCCCAGATCTAGCTACGATCTGCATTTTGAGCCTTTAAAGACTATTGTGGAATTCAAGGTGATTCAACGTATATGTATGCTTTTGAGTTCTGCTTTTCCTTTCTTTTTATAGTATAAACCTTCATTTTAACTAGCATACCTGTATGGATATGACACACACTTAGTTTCTGTTCAAAAGATTCAAGCGCTTTGTGCCTTTAGAAAATAAGATGTTGATGCCTTACATGTTGTTTTGTTTTAAAATGAATTTACACTCTTATAGATTAATTTTAATACTTCTTCTTTTCTCACTGCTCAGGATTGGCAAAGTATCTTATTTTTCTTTGAGCAGACTATCACAAGTTACTGGAAGAAGCAGGTGCTACAATCATCAAAAGGTTAGAGATGAGATTTTTATTTTCCTCAATACTGTCTAAAAAAACTAAATAATTTGGTGAGAAGAATTTCTTGCTATGAATGGACTAGTTATTGTCACCCTTTCCTGTTGGCAGGCAAAGCTAGCGATGACACCTGTGCTCCTTTGAAAAGTAAAGGTTAGTTCACTTGGTGCACACATTTCATTACTTGGTTCTCTTTTGGTTTTTCTTGATTCTGACCTTTGTTCATGTGTTGTGGCTGCAGTGAAGTCAAACAAGGGCCTCCTAAGGCATCAGCATGTGCAGACCAAGGAAGATGGTGCTGACTTACAGAAACCCATTCTGCAGAAGAGTGCAGTCAGAGAAAGCAATGTTCGTACAGGTGCAGCAGCAGCAGCAGCACCCGAAGACTCCAAGTGCTTTTCATTCGATCTGAAGCCGTCCACATGGCATCTCAGCTCTCCTGATCGGATCGGTGATGCATCTGAACATGCTGACAATGTTGCTAGGAACAACCGTCTACGTTTTCCTGAAAGGGTCAGTTCTCAGTGGTTAGAGGATGATTTTTCTGAGCTAGAAGACAGGGATCTTTCATGTGCTAGCCCTACTGTTTGGAAAAAGCGACGGATGGAAGGTATATTCCATGGGCATGCATATTCTCGTATCTTTGGAAAGTTTGATGATGTGCAGACCAAAGGGCTTTTAGCCGATGATCAAGAGTCTGAGATAATTGGTCCAGAAATTGATCTCCAAGAACCTTGCTTTGGGGTTGTCAGTAGACCCAATACTATTACCTGTGGCTTTATGCAAAATGAGACCAATATGAAGCCAAACATGTCGCGCTGTGATGGATTCTATAATGATTTTGATAGTTTGAATGAGGATCACCTACTCAATGAAGTCGCAGAGGCAATAGCTGATATTTCTTGCCCTGAGATGTCACCCTTCAGTGATGGATTCTATCGTGAAGATCGTAATACCTCCAGTATCTTGGAAAGGTGCAGCACAAGAAAGAAGTTAGGGAGTGCAGCAGAATATGTTGAAGGCCTTGAAACTAATGTGATTGCTCAGATGAACTTCCCTGATACCCATGCAGTGTGGGAAAGTGATGACATGGATAGGTCCCCCATCAAAGATGAATACTTTAATTTCTCTGATCCATATTTGTTAGCTGATACGCCTTGCGGTCACAGACATGCAAGGACTGGCTTGGACTTCCAGGGGCGATCAAAAAGCTTTGCTTATGGGGACTGTAAAAATGTTGACAGGGGTTTTAGATTTACTTTGGACAGATTCAACAGTGAATCTCCAAGAATATGTGAACTACCTAAAAAATTGAGTACCTTTGATGATGAAACTCAGTCACCGAATTACTTCAGTCGTGTTGATTGTTCTGTTGATCAGTTTGGTTCCAGAGATGATGTGATAGCATGGAAATCGAAAACTGATGCAAAATTCTCATACAATATTTCTCCTGAGAAAAGTACTACTGGTTGCCAGTTTAAGGTTTCTTCTTCCAACATGGCAAACAACAGTGTACTTACTGAAGATGTACCGAATCAACACAATTTTCGATTCGGTAGGAGATCCAGGCTTATCAAGGATAGATCTAGGAGCTGTTCCGCCCCACCATTTTACAAAGGAAAACGGAAGTTCCCGGGATTGAATCAGCATCGGACCAAATTAGCAGCAGAAGACGATAAAGATATCCCCATTAAGGACTCGGAAGGTCTGTGCTGCGCAGCCTTTTTTCGTACCTTTGTGTTAAGTTTTCAGCACTAACTTTGTACTTTTTAACTGTGCAGAGACTGCACCTGCACCAGAGGATATCTCACCTATAAGTGCAACACAGCCTATTCCTGAGACTAGTAGCAATGAGTTTTCTGGCCTAACTTCCAGGTATTCTTCTATAGCCCACATCTGCGTACTACTGAAAAAGTCTTTAGATCCTTTTAGTGAACACTTCTTTCGTTTGGGCCAGCTTGAAGGGAAACGTGAAAATGTGTGAAGAGACCTGTTCTGATGAGTTTGAAGATTTTACTGCTCAGATAACCAAATGGCGAGATGACTCTGACAAGCATACAGTTGAGCATGCATTAATGTTTGAGATGCTCACGCGCATTGACTTCATTATGGCCCAAGTTACTTGCACATCTATGCTTACCGTTTTATCTTCTTGTGCAGGCTTTGGAGTTGCCACATGTTCCTTCCGAATGCTATGACGATGTACTTAGCATATCTTCTGGGCCCTTACATCTCTCTTGTACTTCGCTTGTTCCTGAATGTATTGATAAAAATTGCTTCGAGGAGGCAAGAGTTTTGTTGCAGTTGGATAAGAAATTTATTCCCGTCGTATCTGGGGAATTACTACTCCTTGTTGATCAGGTTTGTATCCAATTACTTGATAAACATCATTCCTGGCAAATGAAATATTTTTAGCATATTATCTATTTATTGTTTCTTTGCAATAATAATAATTAGCAAATGTTCGTGAAGTGGACCTTGTGCTTGATGTAATCACGCTTGATCACGGTTTTTTTTTGGATGTAGACTAATCTTAGAAAGTATTTGGATTATACTTTGATGGTGAATCTGAAGCTTGAATGTAGACAATGCATGTATCCTGTATGATGATAGATCCTTTTCTGAAAGATTTAGTAAGTCATGCCCTGTCTTACTATTGTACAGCATGCGGCTGATGAAAGGATACGTTTGGAGGAGCTCCGCAGCAAGGTTGTTCATGTTGAAATAACCAGAGAACTACTCTTTACCAGTGTTTTTCATCTTACATGTTAATCTCCTTTGGATTTTCAGGTTTTGTCGGATGAGGACCGAGGAATCACTTACTTGAATTCAGAGGAGGACTTGGTATTTTTTATATCTGTAATCTGCTGCATTGTGTTAATATGACATATGTTGACATGCTCTCATACTGTAGTGCAATTTTTTTTTTCAGGAGCTAACACTAAGATTTGTATTGTTTGTTCTCTTATCCTCCATATGGTTTTACTGGCAGGCTCTTCCCGAGGCTGGATATCAATTGTTCCAGAAGTATGGTCAGCAGATTCAGAAATGGGGCTGGATCATCAAGAATTCTAGCATTTCCTCTCAATCATTCAAAAAGTATGTGTTTGATTATCATTCCAACCTTTTTATGCTCTGCTTAGCTTTATATTCTAGTTTGAATGCCCGCATGTTTCTGTTTCTGTTCATTTTAGTGTTTCCGTTCCCTTTTTGTACTTAAGGCATTCACTTCTCTTGGTTTTTAATAACCTGAGACTTGACTGTAGTAGTCAGATTTTGCAATTTTGTTAGCATTTACATCATCCTTCACTTGATAGTAACATTAACATATACCATTTAATTTGTACTCAGGAACATGAACATTCTGAGGAGACAAGCCCGTGTAGTTAGTCTTACTGCCGTAAGCAACCTTTTCTGTCATCTGTATCTACTCAAGATGTTTGCAGTATTGCTGCTCCTACATATTTCTCTTCAATCTCTCGCTGGTTGAGGTGGCCTATTGGTTTGTACTGGTGCTGAACTATCTGTTTATTTCATCAGTAAACTGTTAGGTTATTAAACCCCAAAAGTAGATTGATATTTACCGTAAAATTGTACATAAAACAATTACTTTAAGAATTAAAGAGAAACTAAGCTCAGATTTCTCGGAAGTTTCTAGAGAATAACTGACAAGCTTCGGACGTACGTAATGTTTCCTTTTAATCTTCAGGCCATGTCATCTTTATGAGATCCATATCACCATGTATTTTAGTAAGATTCAGTCATTAAAGGGATAAATGTTCTTCTTTCGAACTGAAATAATTGTTCTTCTTGAGCTTAGTAATTTACAGTAGCATTTCTGTATTGTGGCAATGGTAGCCGTTGATGCCGTACGTTATCATTGTCTACACTTCTGTCTTAGTGCCACTTAGATGTGCAATTGTTCTATCAAGTTTTTCTATAGATTTGCATGGCATTATTTCCACGATGGCGCCACATGAAATCTTCTCAGAGATAACTGCACCATTGTATTCTCATGTGCTAAACATCATCTACACTACACAGGTTCCATGTATTCTGGGCGTCAATTTAACAGGAAAAGATCTTATGGACTTTATACAGAAGGTGATTGATACACTTACTTTTAAGTTCTCGTTCATTTAGGTCTATGCAAGTCAAATTATTCGAGTGTACACCTCGCTCTTAGCCTTTTCTTGACACTCTGTATACCAGTAGAGGGTTGGTACTTATATGTTGGAAAAAATGTGAAGCATTGAAGAGAAACCTTCACATAGCTGGCTTGTTCTTTGACCGTGGAGAGATTTTATATATACTAGTAGCATGCAAAATTAGACCTATGAGTGATTTGGCGCAAAAATTTTGTTGACTTGTCATTTGTAATGAAAAGAAGTGCACGGACCTTGCCTAGCGGCCTATTTGATTCTGCGAAAGCTACTTCATTATAGGTTTTTTACTTATGCGTTGGTATTTTCTGCAGCTTGATGAGACCGATGGCTCGTCAGCTATCCCCCCAGCAGTTCTCCGTATTCTTAATTTCAAAGCTTGCAGAGGTAACCACTCCCCTTCTCCTTTCATTCATATGCAAAAAAAAATCCTCAGGCATTTTCTGTAATCTTTATGTTCTGCTCGCATTCCGAAGCGTTGCGGTATTCACCCTCGCTCTACCACTGCAGGGGCGATCATGTTTGGCGATCCCTTGCTACCGTCTGAGTGCTGCCTGATCATCGAAGAGCTGAAAGCAACGTCTCTCTGCTTCCAGGTAAGAAGACAAGAATCTCCTCTTCATGCTTTTTTCTGTCACTACTCTGCGCTTAAGTGAAGAGAAGACGGGAGCTTCCTTTTGTTCTTGGGTAGATGAGATTTTTTTTTTTCTATTGCAGTGCGCACATGGGCGTCCGACCACTGTGCCCATCGTGCACATGGCTTTGCTCCGTGATGAGCTCGCGAGGCCAGGGGTTCTGAGCGGGAGGAGTGTGGCGGAGGAGTCTTGGCACGGCCTACGGCACCATGAACCCAGCCTTGAGCGTGCCCAGACGCGCCTCAAACAACTGAGGCTACGGCGTGGCAGTCTGTAGGATAGAATGTAGCCATAGGAAGATGTAAATAGCCGATTTTTAGGAAATGACACTTGTACAAATGCCGTTTGTTTCTGACATAGAGATAGCAAGTGAGCAACCTGTGTGTTTGTCAAGACCAGTCATTTTCATGTAAATACAATACTTAATAGATTTTGAGCAATTAATGTACATGTTCGGCATTGCGGCTGATCTTCAGATGATTGGATGTTCGAATACTGCTTTCAGGGCAGTGTGTTGTAGTATTATGGATGTGACTATGTGAGACAGCTCTAACCGATGCCATATCCCCGGCCTCTAAAAAAAGGTTTATAGGATCCTCTAAACTACTCTAGCATTCTGAACTGCAAGTAAAAGGGGGTATCCCAGTTTGGAAGGTAAATTCTTCTGGGTGATACCTGATGGGGGTCAAGAAGCTCTTTGGCCTCCAGCTTTACCCCACACGAGTAGATCTTGATTGAGTAGCCTCTGTTTGGGCGAGTTGCGTGGATCTTGACACACTATGATAGGTGTTACGGACCATAGGAGGGAGTTACGCTAGGGCGATCGGGTGGCGATCGTCAAGAACAAGCAAGACAACGATGGCATCGTCATTCGCAACAAGGCAAGATTCGTAGCTCAAGGTTTTTCTCAAGTCGAAGGCGTCGATTTCGGTGAAACTTTCACTCCCGTAGCTCGTCTTGAATCAATTCGTATCTTGCTTGCATATGCTTATCATCATAACTTTAAGCTACAACAAATGGATGTTAAAAGTGCATTTTTAAATGGTCCCACCCATGAGTTAGTCTATGTCAAGCAACCTCCGGGTTTCGAGGATTCCAACCACCCCGATTATGTCTACAAACTTGATAAGACGCTCTATGGTCTTAAACAATCTCCACGTGCGTGCTACGAGCACCTTAAAGAGTTTTTAGTGGATCGTGGGTTCAATGTTGGCTTAATCGATCCCACCCTTTTCACCAAAAAGGTTGGGGGTGACTTGTTCATATGCCAACTCTATGTGGATGATACCATTTTTGGTTCCACTAACGTTGCATTCAATGATGAGTTTTGCAAGCTTATGACGGATAAATTAGAGATGTCTATGATGGGCGAGTTGGAGTATTTCCTTGGCTTTGAGATCAAGCAACACCCCGAAGGGACATTCATCAAGCAAGCCAAGTATACTCAAGATATGCTCAAGCGTTTCAACATGCATGATGACAAGCCTATGAAGACTCACATGTCCACGACTATTGACTTGAAACCCGACCCGAATGGTAAAGAGGTAGATCAAAAGGTATACCGCTACATGATTGGCTCTTTTCTCTACCTTTGTGCATCTAGACCCGATATCATGTATAGCGTAGGTAAATGTGCAAGGTTTCAAGTCTCTCCGAGACAAAGTCATTTTCAAGCGGTTAAGCGCATCTTTCGATATTTAGTTCATACTCCAAACTTCGGTCTTTGTTATCCCAAGGGTTCAAACTTTCAACTCACTGGGTATTCAGATGCGGATTATGCAGGCGAGAAGACGGATAGGAAATCTACATCCGGTGGTTGTCAATTTCTTGGTCGCTCATTGGTATGTTGGTCTTCAAGAAGCAAAATTGCATCGCCCTCTCTACCACCGAGGCCGAATACATCTCCGCGGCAAGTTGTTGTGCTCAATTGCTATGGATGCGGCAAACATTGCGATATTATGGTATCGACTTCGACAAGGTCCCCCTCTTATGCGACAATGAGAGTGTCATCAAGATCGCCTACAATCCCGTTCTTCACTCCAAGATGAAGCACATTGAGATACGTCATCACTTCATTCGGGATCATGTTGAGAAGTGTGATATTGATCTTTCCTATGTGCCGACCAAGGATCAACTCGCCGACATCTTCACGAAGGCCCTTGATGAACCAAGATTTTGTGGTTTGAGGAATGAACTAAATTTTATCGATGCGTCCAACTTATCTTGAACCCTTGCATAGTTACCTTCACTACATGTGCTATCTAGGCTTCGATGTAGGCATGGACATAGGGGAGCGTATTTCAACTGATGAACCAACAATCTGCCTATCATGCGCAAAACAATCAAAACGCCATGCATATCTAGTCATTAAGTGACATATTGTGCTTAAAAGTGAGTCATACTTTTGGGCCCTAGATACATCTTCGCGGCTCCTTGGTATACACTCAAACACGGTGGCTCCGGCCACCAACATTTTCTTTGTGTTTTTGTTTGGCATTTGTTTGTGTTTGGGTGTTCATCGCCATTGTTCTCATTTGTTTTGTTGCTTTTGGAGGCTCACTTCTTTTATCATCTTCCACCAAAACTCGGTGTGCACCGGAACCCCGGAAATTCCGTCCTAAGGCCCAGAAATTTCCGGTCCCATGATATCTGCCTCAGAAATTTTCACCCATTTCCGAGGTGCCTGCTCACAGAAGGCACCCCGGAAATTTGGGCAGAAATTTCCGGTGCAAATATCCGGGGACCGGAATATTCCGTGCCTTATGCCCCGGAAATTTTCGGGGCTCGAGATTGTCCAGAAAATTCAACCCAAACATCCATCGTGCCCGCTCGCAGAAGGCACACCGGATATTTGGGGCGGAATTTCCGGCCTCAAATCTCCGGCCCCCAGAAATTTCCGGTCTTAATACCGGAATATTCCGGTCTGTGCGGCTGGGGGCTATAAATAGGCGACGGGAGGTGCAGTTCCTGACTCTTTCCCTCCCCTCGCCTCCACTCCGTCCCCAACCGCAACCGCCGTCTCCGAGCCGTCCTGGAGGCACTCTCGCCTCCCTTCTTTGTCCTCCGGTTGCTCTTTGCGGATCAAGAGACCGCACTTCCGTTCCTCACCCATGGATCCCGGTATGTGCTCAGTTTTCTCCGCAATCTAGGGTTACCGGATGGTTTGATCTCATTTACTTTCATCTTCCTTGTGTTTTGGGGTGGAACATTCATTCACTAGCACCTTGTATCCCCTAGTGTTCCCCCTATTGCACTTCTTCAAAGTTTTAGATTCATGGCAGGCCTTATTCTCAGATCTGTTGCGAAAATTTCGAGGGCCGGAAATTTCCGCCCAGACCGAATTTCCGCCCCCCAGAAATTTCATATGAGGCCGGAATTTCCGCCCCACCGGAATTTCCGCCCCAGACCGGAATATCCGGCATGCCCTGAATCTCTAACAGAGATCTGTTATTCCACTTCCAAAAGTTGTGAGCCCCCGTTTTTTATCGTTTTCTGTTTGTTTTCTTTTTGCTTTCTCTTGCTTTTCTCGTAGATGGTTCAAGCTCTAGGCCTCCTAAAGTGACTAGCTCTCGCAAGAGGTGGCGCCACTTTAGGTAAGATGATGAGGGTACTTTTGTGGATGAGGCGGAGACTCGCCATCGTGAGGGATGCAGAGCAGGAGTATGCGCGTGACCGTGATGCTTCCAGGGAAGCTCGCAGGGCCGGCAAGCAGTAGGGCAAGGCTGCTCTTAACTTGGCCACCATTGAACGGACAACTGCGTCGCCTAGAGGGGGGGTGAATAGGCGATTAAAACTTTTCCGGTTAAGGCTTGCTAAATACGGAAATAAACTAGGTGTTTAAATTAACAAGCACACAACCTAAATATTCTATGGACAACTAGGGCACCAACAATTTATGCTAAGCAAGACAAGTAACAAGGTGATAGCAAGATATATAACTTCAAGCACGAAGCCTATCACAATGTAAATTGCATAAGTAGAAAGCTCGGGTATAGAAATAACCGAGGCACACGGAGACGATGATGTATTCCCGAGTTCCTCCCACAAGGGGAGTACGTATCGTTGGAGGGGTGTGAGCTCGCCACAAAGGCCTACTCAACGCCACAAAGGCCTCACCCTATTCTCCGATGAACCCCGCCACAAAGGCCTAGTTCACCTTCCACTATAGGCAAACTTCAAACCCGAGGCACGCAGCCACAACTTAATTAGAGGCTCTCGGTGTCACCACAATCTTGGGGCACACATCCACAACTCAATTGGAGCGTCCCAAGAACACCACAAGTCGTCTAGGGTCCAAGACCCAAGAGTAACAAGCTCACAATCTTTCACTTCCACGAATCCTCGTGGAGAGACCAAACCGATGCAACCGATGCAAATGGCAAGAGCACAAGTGCTCAAATCCTTCACTCTCAAATTCCAACAAACCAACAAATGCTTATGAGGGAATAAGAGAGGAAGAACAATGGATGAGAAACACAAAGGACTCCAAGATATAGATTCACTAAGTTCCCCTCACTAAGAGGAGAGGTGGATTGGTGGAAATGTGGATCTAGATCTCCTCTAACTTCTCCCTCAAAGATATGCAACAATCATTGGAGGGATTGAGAGAGGAGGAAGGTTTCCAAGGTCAACAATGGTGTGGAGAGATGAGGAAACGAGTTGGGCAGCCTTAGGGTCAAGGGGGAAGAAGACCCCCTTAAATAGGGGATCAAAAATATGACCGTTATGTGTTTTTTCGCCCAGCAGCGGTACTACCGCTAGGCACAGCGGTACTACCGCTACAGGGAGTTTCGGTACTGGTTCGGGCGGTACTGGGGCGGTACTGGTACGGTACTACCGCTGGACCAAAAACTGCAAAAACACCCGATACGAAAACGTTCATAACTCTTGCGCCCGGACTCCATTTTCGATGATCTTGGGCTCGTTGAAATCGCAACGACGATCTCTACAAGATACTGTAGAGAAACATCATTGTACAACAATGAAACTTAAATAAATATGGAGAAAGGAAAGACCTCTCTAAAAATGACCAACCGGGAAAAACCTTCAACATCAAAAACTCAATAGGTGTTTCATGTGAAAACCGTTTTTGATGAACTTGGGATTGTCATGAAGATCACAACAAGCACCAAAACCCATAGAGATAAAAGCCAACTAAGAACCAAGAAAGATGATATGCAAGAGTGCAAAGGTTTGAGCTCTCCACAACGATTCGATCAAGTTACTCACTTGAGAGCCCCTCTTGATAGTACGACTATCTATCCTATAACTCGGTCTCCCAAAGATACGAGACCGGTAAAATAGAAAACCTATCAAGATTATACCTTTGCCTTGAGCATTTCACTTGAGCTAGATGATGGCGATCTTGACTCTCTCAAGTTGGATCTTCTTTCTTGATCGTGCTAGCAAGCACTTGCTCCGCTTGATGAAGACTTGCAAGTTGCTCCCCCATACACCATTATGGGAGAGACCCTTCGGAACATCTTCAAAAGGCCACAATCTCCAAATGGGTGGAAAGCATCAAGCATATGATTTCTTCAATATGCTTCACTTGAGCTTCCACGTCAAGCTCGATGACAAACACCGCTTGGCGACATAGACCATAGGCTATATGAAATATTTCTTGTGAAGCAAGCCCATGGAAAGATACCATTACCACGAGATACATAATCCCACTAGGTACATCTTGTAGCTTTCTGTGTTGATCATACGCATGATCAACCTTGTATCTTTTCCCTTTCTTTGTCCATAAAGTTGATGTCTTGAAGGTAGACATGAAAGACCACTCCATCTTGTTCTTCAAGACATCGAAGCAATAATCTTAACAGCACAGCGGTACTACCGCTGGGTGCAGCGGTACTACCGCTACCTGGGTATGCACGCGGTACTAGGGAGTCCCAGTCACAGGGCGCGGGCGGTACAACTGCCAAAGTACCGTGGTACTCCAGCAGCGGTAATACCGCGAGTGCACACCGGTACTACCGCTGGCCATAATCTTCGAATTAATGGAACTGGCTGGCGGTAGTACTAGGTATCTACCGCTCTAGTACCGTGCGATACCGAGAGCAGAACTTAGCCAGCGGTACAAGAGCCGGTACTGAGGGCGGTACTACCGCTTCCTGATAGGTAGCGGTACTACCGACAGCCAGTAGCGGTACTACCGCTGAGCAAGGTTTTGCTCAAGATCAATAAGACCATGGCGGTACTACCGAACCAGTATTGCTGAAGTACCGCTGGATGCAGTAGCCATTTTTACTCTGGCGGTACTGGGCGCGGTACTACCGCTTGCTGTGCAACGCGGTACTACCGCTGGGGTGCCCGGTACTACCGCTGGATCATATTAATCTTGGTGGCTTTGTCTTGGACATCACATGATCATACCATCTTATTCGGTCCACACAAGGACTCGTGAAAGAATATCTCAATACAAACATTAGTCCTTAAGGGTTGTCATTAATTACCAAAACACATATGGGGCACCATGCGCTTTCAATCTCCCCCATTTTGGTAATTGATGACAATCCCTTTTTACGAGGGTTTATATAATGAATAAAGCAACCATGCAACACAAAGATCAAGGATGCAAGAGCATGGAAGGAAAATGCTTAAGAACGAACCTAAAGCATAAAACCAAATTCCCTTAAACCCTCTAAACTTCTCCCCTATTGGCATCCATTGCCGAAATGGGAGGAAAAACTTAGAAAGTCAATATAATAAGATCTCCCCCATAGTGTATGCATTCCTCATGATATGAGTGAAAACAATAGATGGAGGGGGATCAAACTATATTGAGGATCCTAAGATTGCAAATGAAAATATTCCTCTAAACATCTCCCACACAAGGAGACAAGCAACCAAAGAGATCCAAGAAGAGAGTTCTAGAAAAGAATAGAGAAGCTCCCCAATGTCTATGCACTATTGATGAGTTCACAAATATGGAATCATCACTACCCATAATAATCTACAACCCACAAGAAGTGCAAGAGAATAGATGGTAAATGAAGCAATGCAACTTGCAACAAACAAATAGGTCCACAAGCTTATTAAGATGCAAAAGAAGTACCAAATGAAAAACCAAGCTTGTGCCTTCTAGGAACCACCAAAGAATAAAAATCAATAAAAAGGTGGTCACTAAAGAAATAGAATACAAATAAAAGATGTAACTATTCTCATGTGTATAAGTTTCTAAGTGGACCCCAATCACAAATATATAAGTCCACACAGAAATATGCACACACAAAGTAGGTACGAAGGAGAGGAACATGATATACAAAAGAGAGTCATAAATACACCAATAAGATTTTTGCTTGAAAGCAAAGCACAAAGCTCGAATTTATCTTAAAGGGATATAGATGAACAATCAACAAACTCATCAAAGCATCACAAATACCACAAGGGAAAAGTGATAGTTGGAATGCTTCAAGAAAGGTAACACGTATCACAAAAAAGGAAAAATGGTTTTTGAGAATTTATCAATATTGCATATGAGAGACTTCGAGTAGAAGTTGCTAGATTAATATACTTGGGATTGGTGAATCATAAAAATGATTATAAATATCCCCTAGATATGTAATCATCCCGGCTTACTCATATTTGCAATAAAGATGTTTGATAATACACTTGCAAGAACCAAATGAAATGCAACAAAAGGTATCCATGCCAAGATAAAACCTACACAAGGTTGAAAGCTAGAAATGTATGCATGAGATAGATACTTGTTACCGAGAAGACATCGGTGATGAAGAGGATGTGAGTTCTTTAATCATCATGGCTTGACTCCTATAATACGATGGTGAGAACACCTTCCTTATGAATGGAGCAAGCACCCAATGCATCTCCATTGTACCTAAAAACAAAATTCAAGTACAACATGGTACCCAAACTCATTGGGTCCAAAGTAGTTAGAACAACTACAATACATAGGACAAACTCCACATAAATATGTGCATATTAATATGAATTTGAATTTCATGCACATCTTAGCCATTTAGGATTTGATGGAGTTTATCTTATATATTGGATCAACGAAAGTAAGCATGCCAAAAGATATACATAGTAAATATGCATGCACAAAACTTTCAAGAACCAAAACAAGATACAAATTGGACAAAGCACCAATTAAACCAAGAAGCCACTCACAAGAGTGAAAAGAGAGAGAGTTTTCAAAATTATATCAAGACCCAAATCAACACATGATTGAGGAAACAAAATAGAGAAGATACAAAAAAACATCAAAGAATACACAAACCCTCTACACTTTTCATGATAGCACACAAAGTACCAAGACAAAAAATGTTCGTCTTCCAAAGAGACAAGTCATTGGGATAAAATACAAATTTAAAGACAACAAATGTTCAAACGCATATAGGATAGTTCTTCCAAGAATAGTGCATTATTTATGATCTTGCATTTGAATACAAAATGCACACAATGGAATCATTACTCTCCATATATATTATTCAAACACTAGTCATGTTTAAATAAAATCAATTAGATGCAAAACCAATTTAAAGAACGGTGATCTACTCATTGTAGGATAGCTTCCCCAAGAATAGTGCAACCCAAAGAAGTATGACTTTGAACATAAGTGCACAAGTATGGGATCATTGCTTTTCCTACCACAAGAAAGCACAAAACAAATTTTTGAGTAGAGCAAGGAAGACACAAGGGAGTTAAACCAAACAAATCATTGGCAAGAAACAAGGCAATTCTTAGAGCAAAGGCCAAAGTAAATATGATCAATAAACTTAACAAATTATTATCACTTGTCAAAGACAAGAGATGTATGGAGATATTTCTCGATGGTAGAATTGTTCACAATCATATTCACAAAACATAAGCATGTGACAAAAGATAGGAATAGAAAAACATGCTTAGATAGAGATTCTTGAAGGCTTCAAATAAGAACCGAAAATGCAAAGAACCAAGAAACTCTCACAAACAAGATACCAAAAACAAGACAAACCATATTTAAGAAAACATGGAACTTGTTTGAGCAACATGCCACATAAGAACAAGATAACTAACTATATCAATTCTAGGTGGCAATACCTCACATGTTCACATTTTATAGGCTTGTAATATGCACATAGCTTATTACTCCCCCATAATGTGATAATCCATTTTTTTAACAAGAGGTAAAGAAAATAAATCCAACTAGAGAAAGTTAATGGACATTAGAATTTGAATTTCTCATGAGAAAGACATACCACATAGAGACAAGATAATATTGATATATCAACACTAAGTGGTATTCCTCATGGATACACATTTTAGGATAGTAAAGTGCCAAGATCATATTACTTCCCCAAAATGGGATAGTCCATTAATCTCTCAAAGAGCCAACTAAAATAAGCAAGAGTTGTAATGAAGTCTCAACACAAAGAACACAAGTACATGGAGTGCAAACCAACAAACATAACTAGATTACTCGAGATAGGTAAGTAGTAAGCACAACATATACAAACACATGCTAGAAACAAAACTAACATATGCAAGGAGCATGCAACTTTCAATGAAAATATGAATTAGATACAAGTTACCGCAAGGAGGAACATTGGATAAGAGATATATATAATCCAAGTGACTTGGCTTGAGGAAATAAAAAATGATGAAGATCCCTTAATTCTTCATGAGATGGCCAAGTCTCCAATGCCCTCCAACAACACCTATTGATCAAGTTTGAGCTTGTTGGTCCCCAACCAAGTTGGGTCCTAAGAGGTTAGTCACAATAGGTTTGGCAACCCAAATGGTTCTTTTCTTGACACCACTTTGAGTACCAAAAAACTTGGCAAACACATTGCCCACATTATCCTTCCGAATGGAATAAACATCATCAACAAGGATAGGGTTGGATAATGTACCATTAGTGCATGAAGAAGCAAGGTGTCCCTTCTCACGACAAAGGTAGCAACATCGACTCTTCTATTTCTTCTTAATAGGCTCCTCAACTTGAGGAGCATTGGCTTGATTCTTCTTAAGAGGTGGTCGTTGTTCAACTCGTGGTTGAGCATGAGATTGAACAAGAGGCCGCTTCCCTAGTTGCTTCTCACTTAGAGACTTCTTCTTCAAAGGGAAAGATCTAACATGGTGCCCTTCAATCTTGCACTTGAAGCAAATAATCTCGGCCGGATCTTTGACTTGTTCTTGGCCCTTCTTCTTGTCAACCATGGACTTGTTCTTGATATTGGAGTTGAATCCAAGTCCACTCTTGTCATTTGGAAGTCTTCGCACTCTCAACATCTTGTCAAGGGTGGTACTCCCTTCAAGACTCTTTTCCAAGTCTTTCTTCAAAGAAGTGACTTGGGCCTTGAGCTCTTTAATTTCCTCTACATGGTTAGAATCAACACAAGAGCTAGAGAAAGTAGATGCTTCATTGTTAGAGCAACAAGGCAAGGAAAGCAATCCATCACAAGATGTAGAAACATTATGAGAGGATGAATTACTAATACGAGCACAAGTCAATATAGCATTACTAGAAGATATTGTGCTAGTAACCACATGGGGCTCACAAGATGTTACCTTTGTAGTGATAGCCTCAAGAGCTAATTTTAGCTTGGTATGGGATGCTAGAAGATCCTCATGAGAGCTAGATAGCTTTTCATGACTTTCTTCCAATTTCCCACACTTGCTAGTCATTAACTCAAGTTGAGCCCTTAGCTCAACATTCTCCTTCAAAATAGATGCTTCACAAGATGTGGAGTTAGTAGCACAAGCATCAATAGTAATAGAAGAAGACAACTTGGCAAGCTCATTATTCAACCTAGCGTTTTCCTCAATTATATTAGCATTGCCAACAACAAATTCAACCTTTTCACTTTTAAGCACTTTATATTTATCATTAGTATGGTCACGTGCTTTAGTGAGATAGGCTATTTGTTCATTATAGAGCTCCTCAAAAGATTCAAGTTTCTCCTCAAGAGTAACTCAGAGCTCATGCTCTTCCTCAAGAGACATAGTGAGGGATGCCTTTTCATTGACATCACTTCTTTCAATCTCACCTTTCTTTTCAACGATTTTAGAGCTATTAATAGCAAAAGCCAATATTTCACCCAAAGGAGCGATAGCTTTACTACCTTTAGGGAGATCAAGAAGAACTAACTCACCTTTCTCCATTAAAGAGACCTCATCCTCAAGCTCTCCATAAAATATATCCTCATCCTCATCATCACACGATGTAGTGGGTTTCAAAGGTGGAGATACCTTTGAATCTCTAGACATAAGGCACACATGAGAAATGGATAAAGAAGATGAAGATTGACTTGGAGCACCAATAAGGTCCATGTCTTGTTCCACCAAAATATGGGATTCCTCTACATTGTTACCCACACAAGTACTAGAGGAAATGGAAGCATTGTTTTTATGAAAACAAGACATAGGAAGCATATCATCATGAGATTTAGTTAAACAACTATTACATGATATGCAAGGACTATCAATACTAGCATGTAAGGAATTTTGAGTGCTAGAAGTGATTAAGTCCAAAGATAGATCATTGCAATAGGATAGAGATGAAGTATATTCAATAGCAAATTCACTATCCACAATGCAATTTCTATCACCACTCACCATATCATTACCTTGTGACAAATCACATATTGGTGGAGTGGAGAAAGATGTGAACTCATCACGACCGGAAGTGGATGGAGAACAATCATCCTCAATAATGTTGGACACATCATATATATCTTGAAGTTTTGTCCATAGCTCATGAGCGTTCCGAAAAGGCATGATTAAATCAATAACTACATCGCTCAAAATACACAAGAGGCCATTAGATACAAGAGTATCGAGATAAGAGTTTTCCTCATCCTCTAAAGATAAATCTTGAGAATTCTTTGGAGGAGTAAAATCCATATCTACAATTCTCTTAACATACTTTGGACCCATGTCCTCAAGAAAATTAAGAATGCGAATTTTCCAAACATCATAATCTCTACCATAGAATATAAAAGCGGGTGCTCTATTTCTCTAAATGACATCGTACTCTCTAGGATGTAAAGCGTAATAAAGAGAGACGAGGCTCTGATACCAATGGAACGAACAACAGCGTCGCCTAGAGGGGGGTGAATATGCGATTAAAACTTTTCTGGTTAAGGCTTGCTAAATGCGGAAATAAACTAGGTGTTTAAATTAACAAGACACAACCTAAATATTCTATGGACAACTAGGGAACCAAAAACTTATGCTAAGCAAGACAAGTAACAAGGTGATAGTAAGATATATAACTTCAAGCACGAAGGCTATCACAATGTAAATTGCATAAGTAGAAACATCGGGTATAGAAATAACAGAGTCACACGGAGACAATGATGTATTCCCGAGTTCCTCCCACAAGGGTAGTACGTCTCGTTGCAGGGGTGTGAGCTTGCCACAAAGGCCTACTCAACGCCACAAAGGCCTCACCCTATTCTCCGATGAACCCCGCCATAAAGGCCTAGTTCACCTTCCACTATAGGCAAACTTCAAACCCGAGGCACGCATCCACAACTTAATTGGAGGCTCTCGGTGTCACCACAATCTTGGGGCACACATCCACAACTCAATTGGAGGCTCCCAAGAACACCACAAGTCGTCTAGGGTCCAAGACCCAAGAGTAACAAGCTCACAATCTTTCACTTCCACGAATCCTCGTGGAGAGACCAAACCGATGCAACCGATGCAAATGGCAAGAGCACAGGTGCTCAAATCCTTCACTCTCAAATTCCAACAAAGCAACAGATTCTTATGGGGGAATAAGAGAGAAAGAACAATGGAGGAGAAACACAAAGAACTCCAAGATCTAGATTCACTAAGTTCCCCTCACTAAGAGGAGAGATGGATTGGTGGAAATGTGGATCTAGATCTCCTCTAACTTCTCCCTTAAAGATATGCAAGAATCATTGGAGGGATTGAGAGAGGAGGAAGGTTTCCAAGGTCAACAATGGTGTGGAGAGAGGAGGAAAACGAGTTGGGCAGCCTTAGGGTCAAGGGGGAAGAAGACCCCCTTAAATAGGGGACCAAAAATATGACCGTTATGTGTTTTTTCCGCACAGCAGCGGTACTACCGCTAGGCACAGCGGTACTACCGCTACGGGGCGTTTCGGTACTGATTCGGGCGGTACTGGGCCGGTACTGGTATGGTACTACCGCTCGACCAAAAACTGCAAAAACACCCGATACGAAAACGTTCATAACTTTTGCGTCCGGACTCCGTTTTCGATGATCTTGGGCTCGTTGAAATCGCAACGACGAGATCTACAAGATACTGTAGAGAAACATCATTGCCCAACAATGAAAATTAAATCCAAATGGGGAAATTAAAGACCTCTCTAAAAATGACCAACCGGGAAAAACATTCAACATCAAAAACTCAATAGGTGTTTCATGTGAAAACCGTTTTTGATGAACTTGGGCTTGTCATGAATATCACAAAAAGCACCAAAACCCATAGAGATAAAAGCCAACTAAGAACCAAGAAAGATGATATGCAAGAGTGCAAAGGTTTGAGCTCTCCACAACGATTCGATCAAGTTACTCACTTGAGAGCCCCTCTTGATAGTACGACTATCTATCCTATAACTCGGTCTCCCAAAGATACGAGACCGGTAAAATAGAAAACCTATCAAGATTATACCTTTGACTTGAGCATTCCACTTGAGCTAGATGATGACGATCTTGACTCTCTCAAGTTGGATCTTCTTTCTTGATCGTGCTAGCAAGGACTTGCTCCGCTTGATGAAGACTTGCAAGTTGCTCCCCCATACACCATTATGGGAGAGACCCTTCGGAACATCTTCAAAAGTCCACAATCTCCAAATGGGTGGAAATCATCAAGCATATGATTTCTTCAATATGCTTCACTTGAGCTTCCACGTCAAGCTCGATGACAAACACCGCTTGACGACATAGACCATGGGCTATATGAAATCTTTCTTGTGAAGCAAGCCCATGGAAAGATACCATTACCACGAGATACATAATCCCACTAGGTACATATTGTAGCTCTGTGTTTTGATCATACGCATGATCAACCTTGTATCTTTTCCCTTTCTTTGTCCATAAAGTTGATGTCTTGAAGGTAGACATGAAAGACCACTCCATCTTGTTCTTCAAGACATCGAAGAAATAATCTTAACAGCATAGCGGTACTACCGCTACCTGGGTATGCACGTGGTACTAGGGAGTCCCAGTCACAGGGCGCGGGTGGTACAAGTGCCAAAGTACCGTGGTACTCCAGCAGCGGTACTACCGCGAGTGCACACCGGTACTACCGCTGGCCATAATCTTCGAATTAATCGAACTGGCTGGCGGTAGTACTAGGTCACTACCGCTCTAGTACCGTGCGATACCAAGAGGAGAACTTAGCCAGCGGTACAAGAGCCGGTACTGAGGGTGGTACTACCGCTTCCTGATAGGTAGCGGTACTACCGACAGCCAGTAGCGGTACTACCGCTGAGTAAGGTTTTGCTCAAGATCAATAAGACCACGGCGGTACTACTGAACCAGTACCGCTGAAGTACCGCTGGATGCAGTAGCCATTTTTACTCTGGCGGTACTTCTGGCGGTACTGGGCACGGTACTACCGCTTGCTGTGCAACGCGGTACTACCGCTGGGGTGCCCGGTACTACCGCTGGATTATATTAATCTTGGTGGCTTTGTCTTGGACATCACATGATCATACCATCTTATTCGATCCACACAAGGACTCGTGAAAGAATATCTCAATACAAACATTAGTCCTTAAGGATTTTCATTAATTACCAAAACACACATGGGGCACCATGCGCTTTCAACCATGTCCATCTCTGAGTTCAAGGCATGGTGTGCCAAGGCCTGGTACACTGAGGGTCCTCAAGACCCAACTATTGACTCCTGCTTCTGGCACATTGAGCAGGAAACTCTTTTCAAGCAAGTGTACACTGTGATGAGCAAGCCAGTTTGCCCCATGAAGTATATTAACTTTGCGCACATGGCTGCCAATTCCGCATACTTCAACAACTCTGTGCAGCTGGCTGAACTTCTGGGTCTGCGTCCCCTCATGGAGACCCAATGCTCCTTCAACACCACCTATATTCAGCAGTTCTACTCCACTCTTTTCATAGATGAGTATGAGGAGATTGAGATGTCCTGGATGTCTGGCCCTCACCTGCTCACTGCCACGTTCCATGACTTTGCAGCTGAGCTTGGATACCCCTTTGCTGGTCTCAACATCCCTCAGGGTACTCGCATGCCCATTCACGGGATAGAGTATGAGAAGAACAGGCTTGCTGAGCTGTATGGTCCTCGTGGTGTTGTGGGCTCTATAAAGGGTCTCTTTCCTATTTATGACATCATGTTGTGCATGTTCAGAGAGACTATTGCCCCGAGTGGTGGCAATAATGATGAGATCCGGGGTGGCTTGGTGAACCTCATGTACCACGCCTACATCACCTTCACTGAGGGCAACATGACTGACGCTGAGCTTCACAAGATTGATGTGATGGATTTCAGCTTCAACGAGAACCACTTTGCTCTCTTCAACCGCAAGGTGCCCCCGTATGCTCCATACATCATGAAGATCATCAAGTCTCGCTACCCTGCTGAACTCCGTCAGGATATCGAGTTGGATTGTGATGATCACAAGGACGTTACGCTGTACAAGAAGGCCGCCCACACTCAGCAGGATGCTCATGATGTTGTTACCACTGGTCAGGGACACTGTGATCCTCGCATGCATCCACCTCCTCCAGGCACCAAGAAGCGCTCCTGGATCGTTCGCGCCATCGAGAAGGTGATGTGCATGAACGTATGCATCCACAAGGAGAACTACAATGCCTACGTTGAGCGCCGCAACATTCATGAGAATCAGCACGCCATCATGACTACACTGAATGTTCCCAACATCCTTGCTGCTCTTCCTGAGAGGATTCCATACAAGAACTGGAACAACTGCGACATCGACTGGGATCTGGGTGTCGCTGATGATGAGGACATTGCTACAGCTAGCGAGGAGGAGGAAGAAGATACTCATCCCTAGAGTTTGCTCCATGGGACATAGTGCTTCCTTCTCTCTTTTTGGTATCCTGATGCCAAAGGGGGAGAAGATCTAGCGATCACGGGGATTTGCTTGGGTGGGATGCTTTTAGTTGGTTTTCTATCGTGCTTTTCAAACAATTTCGTTTTTCTCATTCGTGGAATTCCGTTTGTGAAGTTATATTATCAGGAGGCATGTCTCCTAAGTTATGTCTATCTGTGATATGTTAGTTCCTATTTATTGCCTTGGATTATCTCTATGCAAATTGCAAATACCCGTGTTGTCATCACTCACCAAAAAGGGGGAGATTGAAAGCTCATGTCTCGTCTGATGGTTTTGGTGATGATAACAACGTGGGTATAATCTCTAACCTGTTGGTTTAAGTGTCTACAGATCACCCTGCATATAATTCACGATGACATTCTTGAGGGATTTTCACACAGGATTTTTCTGGAAGATGATTTACTGCAACCGGATTATTCAGGGGCTGCCCCCGAAAATTTCGGGGTATAAGGGCCGGAATTTCCGGCCCAAGCACCGGAATATTTGGGCCTCTCTGGCTCCAGCAAAATGGCTAAGTGCCATCTCCATATGCCCGCGCACAGAAGATGGGGCGGATATTTGCCCGGAATATTCCAGGGCAAATTTCCGGCCCTCAGGTCCTTAGCAGTTTTGGAGATTTCGCAGCTGCCCGCGCACAGAGATGGGGGCGAAATATTGGCCGGAAATTTCGGGCCCCGGATTATTCAAAATTCCGCCCCCCGGATATTTCAAATATCCGGCCTCAGTCCTTAGCAGAAATCCAGCGTGGTGCTGCTGCCCGCGCGTAGAGATGGGGGCGGAATATTGGTCGGAATATTCCGGCCCGGATTATTCAAAAATCCGCCCCCCCCCGGATATTTCAAATATCCGGCCTAAGTACCCCAGAATTTTCCGGTGCTAACCCCGGAATATTCTGGCCCTGGAGTTCTGCAACGGTCAGAAATTGGAGGAGGCTATAAATAGTTGTCTTCTTCCTCTAGATAGCTAGTTCGTCGATTCCTCTCTCTCCTTCATTGTTCAAGAGCTCAAAACGCCCTGATCTCCCTCCTCCTCCAACCAAACTCGATGCCTTTCAAGGATCTCATGGAGGAGGCCTAGATCTACCTTTATACCAAGCCAAAATTTGTATTCGCACACCGTACCTCTTGGGATCTTGTAATCTCTTGGTTGCTTTGTCACCTAGAGAAACCCTAGTGCTTGTAACTTCCACCTTGTAGCAAGAAGCTTCAGATTGTTGAGAGCCTCCATCTAACACTTAAACCTCTCTCCCCCCTCGTTGCTTCGATGCCGTCCGTTTTCATCTCCGTGCCTTCGTCTTGGCCTAAAAAAAACTATAAAAATAGTCCCCCGACGGCTTTCGGAAGAGAGGGCCGCAGAAATACTAAACCACGAAACAAATATCTGAAGCTGCATATTGGAGGGGGAAAACTCCGGCGGGGCGCTCCCGGCATGGTTTCCATCTCCTCCAAAGACTTCTCCACCGTCTCCATGATGAAGAGGGATTAGTCCACCCCTGGACTATGGGTTTGTGGAAGTAACTTATGTATCTCTCCTCTCTCTGGGCTTCACTAATTAGCACCGTATGAGCGGCTGAACATGATTACGGTCATCTATGTAATACCTTTATGGTGGATCTTTTTATGAGTTAATATATGTTTGAGATTGCAATAGTTTTATTTCAGTTATGAAAGTATAGATGCATACTATGTACCCCGTTCTTGTTTACTTGTTCTGATCAAACTTGTGTATGAGAGCGTGTGAGAGGGAACATGTGCATTAGTTGGAGTAATGTGGGTGCCTAGTGCAGTGAAAGTGACAGAAGTTCCGCGGTCCACTTGGGTACTTTACCTTACTTTGTTTCCTCATTAGGGATAAAGAAAAATAATTTGTTACCGAAGATGTGCGAGGTGACCTTGCCACTTCTCCATGACTAGATCTAGCATGTTCTTATTTTAATTTCATGTCATAGAATTTAATGCTATACTCTGATTTATCTTAATACTAGGATAACTCGATTTAATACCAATCTTAGTGGAGTATAAGAGATATTAATAAACAAAATATCTCTATGTTAGGACGTGATGCCCATATAATTAGTAACTTGTCATGAAACCATTTTGTTGCAATCTAATATGTCAATTCTAGTGTTCCATTATCTACCACTATATTAAAGAGAGAGTGCATTTGTGAAACCATTAACCCCAATCCATTTTTAATCATAAGTTACACTTTTCCAACAAATTTTAAGCCTTTTCCATTTTCTTCCATTTAAAAATCCGAAAATACAAAAACACTTTTACATCTTGCATTCACAATATAAAACCCAAAATATCATCCATCATTGTTTCCACCATCCTTGCATATTTATTTATCATCATTGCATATTTATTTATTGTTTTGCATTTATTATGTTTTCATATCATACTAACACCTTGTGATTGACAACCACTTGGCGAGGTTGACGGCACAAAACAATTTACTTTGTTTTGTAGGTTTTCAAGAGAAGGATAAGAAGATAAATCTTTCACTACTGATTCCCCGAGAGTTCGATATAAACCCTCGACTCATCCCTCGTGGGGAAAATAGTCTTTCCTATACTATACACTTTGCACTTGGAGTCTCAACCTAACACATATTCTTTTGACGCAGGTAACTACGTCATCGGGTATCAAGATGATTTCTGGCGCCGTTGCCGGGGAATCATTGTTGTAAAGATTATTTGTCCAACTAGTTTCAAGCCACACACCACACTTTCGGGTTTCGTTGCCTAAGTACTAGTAGAAGGGTATCTCACAACAAAGTCAACTTCATCACCAACTTGTGTAAACACCTAAGCTTGGGAAGGTTGCACCTACGTGAGCATCATCTTATCCATCTTTACCTTCAAATCATTTTATTTTGTTTTGTTATTGTCTTGCATATTCCGGTTTGCATAAAAAAACACATAAAAAACTTGCAAAAATAGGAGACAACTAAGTTGTGTAACTACACAAACACTCCAAATGATCAATTTATTGATAGGCCCATTGCCACACCTGAGATAAAAGCTAATAGTTATGAAGTAAGTCCCAGTTTGTTGAACTTGATAACTAGGGAACAATTTGGTGGTAGTGCTATGGAGGATGCCTCTATGCATCTTCATGATTTTGTTGAAATATGTGACATGCAAAAATTTAAAGATGTGGAAAGTGATATTCTAAAACTGAAGTTATTTCCATTCTCGCTTAGAGGAAAAGTTAAAGAGTGTTTGCATTCACTACATACTGATAGTATTAATTCTTGGGATGATTTAAAAGAAGCTTTCATTAAGAAATATTATCCCCCTGTTAAAATTTTGCAAAATAGAAACAATATTCTTTCTTCTAGGCAAAATGAAAATGAACACGTTGCTATGGCTTGGGATAGGATAAAAGTTATGCTTAGAACTTTTCCATCTCATGGGTTAACAAATGGACCATATTACACTCTTTTTATAATGGTCTAAATTACATGTCTAGAAATATTCTTGATTCCGCTGCTGGAGGGGCTTTTATGGGAAAAACTATAGTAGAAGCTAAGAACATCTTTGAAAGTATTTTGCAAAACTATAGTCAATGGAATACTGAAACGACACCTAATCCATATAAGAAAGTAAACTCCATAGAAGAAACAAATGATTTTTCATCTAAAATGGACACTATTCTTGCTTTCATTAATAAACAAAATATTGAAAATATCCCTTTGCAAGAACTAGTTGGAAATAATCCTGAAAATGTTGATGTTAACTTCATTAGGAACCATGGTAATAATGGGTATGGTAAATACAATTATAATTCTTAAAATAATGTCTCAACTTGTTGGTTTAAAAGAAGAAGTTAATGAAACCGAATATGATGAATCTCTTATGTTAATTGAGTTAGAAAGAAAAGTTGAGGAAGTTAAAATGCTTAGTGAAGTCAAGGAACCACTACTTTACTTAGATAATTGTAGCTTGCATGAATTAATATCTATCTTACAAAAATTTGCAAGTGATCCTTCCATTAATGTTAACCAAGCAGGTTTTGGTTCTTATATTGCTAATAATGTTTTAAAAGAAAAGATTGCCAGGCACAACCAAGAAGCTATGATACTACCTAATGTTGGGGATATATGGATTCTCAAAGTACTAGTAACCATTGGAAAAGAGACACACCATGCTATATTAGATCTAGGATCTATTGTCTCTGTTTTGTCTAAAGAATTATATGAAGTTTTTGAATTAAAGAATCTTGACAAAAGCTCTATTGAACTTCCACTTTCTTACGATTCCATTAAACATACTTTAGAAAAAGTAAATGATGTTATGGTAGAGTTGCATATGACATTCGTACCTGTTGATTTTTTAATCATGGATATGGGGAATAAAACCTCTAGTCCAATTATTCTTGGAAGACCTTTTCTTCATACCACATGTGCTATCATAGATTAAAAAGAAGGGAATGTGAAGTTTCAGTTTCCACACAAGAAGTGCATGGAACACTTACCAAGGAAGAGGAACACATCAAATTTTAATCTCCCTCATGAGCTTCGTCCATCATAAATATCAAGTAAGAAGCCTAGCTACATGGCTATAAAGAAAACGCTTTACGGGAGGCAACCCGGTTGTTTTTTTACTTTTGATTTTATTTGTGTAGTCTTGCTGTAACAAGATACTTAGTTTTTTGTTTTGTTTCTGGAATTTTTAATAAAGTGCCAAGTTTTACCCGTTTTTGTTTGAAAAAGTTGCTATTTGTATTCGGAGATTTTATTCCAGCATGAATCTATGCACGGTGTGATTTTTCATTTCTATTCTGTTAGTTCGAATGAGCTGAAATTTGAAATGTAGTTTCAACTTTTCATCCTCTGTAAGCGTGACTTGTTTCCCCTTTTTTGACATATTTAAGTGGGAAAAAATGCGTTTTGCTAGTGTTGTTTTTCTGGACAGATTCCGTCCCATTTTGTTTTATGCATTCTTTGAACTTTTAAGTTGAATATTTTTTTATCCAATTGAGTTTATGATAAGGAATACAACATTATATACTTTCTAGACATGTTTTACACTTTTGTTTAAGTATTTCAAAAAGAAAGCAATTCAATTGTTTTGTGCCTACTAATGTCACCCCACGTTAAAGAGATGCGAGAAACAATGTTTTTCACAAGGATTAGAGGAGATGCACCAAGAGCTATCCAAGGATGGTGAAGACCATAAGCGTTGGGATGTGAAGACAACCCCATTGGACCAACACACTCTCGGTTTGCACACATCTAACTTCTATTTTTTTGATCAATGCACTTTATTGCATAAACTTGGAGCGTCTTTTATTTTTGTTATTTCGGTTTGTTTTTTATTTGTGAGACCACCACTTTTAATTTATGTTATGAGAGAGCTACTGGAAATTTGGATTGAATTAAGTTGTATGCTATTAAAAAGATTGGGAAAGGGATGTTTGAGTTGATTCAAAAAGATACATATAGTTGCATGATTCATGTGCTTTTTAATGAGTATTAATTTGCAAGTGTTTTATCAAGAGCTATATTTTATTCATATTTTGATGCTGAATGTTACTTTACTTTGTTTAACATGGATTGATTAGTTCTATGGACACTTATGGATGCATTCAGACGGTCAACTTTCTCCCTCTTGCTAGCTCAAAAATTCCAACAAGTAAAAACTTGTTATCCAACACCTTCAACCAAAGTTTTTCCAGTGAGTCCACCATATCTACCTATTAGCTTTATGCTATTCCGAGTATATTTATCATGTTATATTTTATTATCTATGTTTTCAAATTAAAATGCTTATGTTATTGATTGTTATGGAAAAAGTTGGTTAAAAAGCTCTCACGAACTTGATGCACACTTTACTTTTGTTGCACTTAATAAACATGAACCGTTGTGATTAAAATTGTGAAGTTGTGTGCTTGACAAGAGTCTTGGTCGGGAGTTAGCTCCTATGTGTTGTCACATGGCAAGCTTTCAACAGTGCTCTTAATTATATTTAGTTGATATCATGTACTTTTATTTATGGATGCCTAACATTGAGTGAAATAATTGTGGGAACTTGGTAAGTTTGAGGAGTGAGTATAAATGGCTAGAGAGACTCCTGGTCCACTAACCGAAGCCATGAGAGATACATGGTGGAAATTTACTTACATGCTATAGTGAACCTTCAGTGATGCACCTCACAATAAAAGCTATACCAGTGGTCAATAAAAAGGTGTTGAAATTGTTCATTTTGTTTGTTTGTCTTGTCATTTTGACATGGGCTTGTTCCATGTCCTAAGACAAGAGGTACCCTAGTTGACGCTCTTGACGACTCTATTATTACTTGCAATGACTTTAACTTGAACTTTCTTTGTGGCCCGAGTTGAGTAGCCAGTTGGAGAGGTACTTGTATTCATGGGGCATGATGCATTCAACCCATACTTTGTCAGGCACACTACTCATATTTGCTTTCACTTTCAACTTAACCATTCAAGATGCTATGATAGGGGTAATGAGAGCTCCACACCAATGGATACCACAGTGCAAACATTAACTTAAGTAGAAGCATTTGGAAGCTAGATGAAACTTATTCATGTTTTACCTCTACTTATTTATATATATTTCCAAAGTGTCCACCTTTTATATTCAGATTTACAAGAATACTCTACGACCATTATAGGATTTTTTTACTTTTCATTATGCATACATTTGGTCCATAGTACTTTCTTCTATGTTACACTTTGTGAATTACCATTGGACATCCTTACATTGAATATTTGATATCACTTCATAATCTATCTTGTATATTGCTACTCCTTTGAGAATGAATCATTTGACTCTATGTAGCAATAGTAATCATCTTTGATATCCATTAATAGTATTAAAAAGAAAAGTCCATGTTAGTTTTATCACCTTCATACTCGAGGACGAGTATAGGTTAAGCTTGGGGATGTTGATGCATGTAAAATGCATACATGAACTTTGCATTGTTTTACTTATATTTCAATCATATTTGAATCATATAAGGGTTATATCATTATTTTATATCGATTTTGGGAATATTTCACAATTTCCCTATTTTTCTGGAATTAACCCTGCACTTGCAGAAAACCCTATTTCCTGTATTTTGATGTTTTAGGGACCCAAACGACGTCCAAATGACCTAATATTTTGCGGAGATCATTTTTTGGAAGGAACAAAGCGTAGGAGTCAAGGAAGCGCACGGAAGGAAGTCCGAGCAGGATTTTGGGGGGTCCCACGCGGCCAGAGTCCCTGGCCGCGTGAGAGCACCACTCTCCCCCCTCGTTGCTCCGATGTCGTCTGTTTTCATCTCCGTGCCTTCGTCTTGACCTAAAAACGACTACAAAAATAGTCCATTAACGGCTTTCAGAAGAGAGCGCCGCAGAAACACAAAACCCCGAAACAGAGACCTAAAGCTGCATATTGGAGGGGGAAAACTCCGGCGGGACGTTCCCGACATGGTATCCATCTCCTCCAACGACTTCTCCACCGCCTCCATGATGAAGAAGGAGTAGTCCACTCCTGAACTATGGGTTTTTGGAAGTAACTTATGTATCTCTCCTCTCTTTGAGCTTCACTAATTAGCACCGTATGAGCTGTTGAACATGATTATGGTCATCTATGTAATACAAAAACACTTTTACATATTGCATTCACAATATAAAACCCAAAAATATCATCCACCATTGTTTCCACCATCCCTGCGTATTTATTTATCATCATTGCATAATTATTTATTTATTGTTTTGCATTTATTATCTTTTCATATCACACTCACACCTTGTGTTTGATAACCAGTTGGTGAGGTTGAGGGCATAAAACAATTTACTTTGTTTTGTAGGTTTTCAAGAGAAGGATAAGAAGATAAATCTTTCACTACTGGTTCCTCGAGAGTTCGATAAAAATGCTCGAGTCATCCCTCGTGGGAAAAACAATCTTTCCTATACTATACACTCTGCACTTGGAGTCTCAACCTAACCCATATTCTTTTGACGTAGGTAACTACGTCATCGAGTATCACCAACCTTTGCTTGGATGGTTAGGATGGTGGTTGTACTCTCAGCCCACCAGAATTTAAACCCCAGGTTTGAAACATGTGTGTTGCATTTAGGCGGAATATTCTTTCAGTGGGAGGCGACGTTACCGTCGACAACGAGCTGCCTATGGTGATTTCGTCAATCTCAAGACCCGCCGGCTCAGTCTATCGAAGGTGCTCATAGGGCTAGAGTGTGCGTGTGTGCGTTCATAATGGTGTGTGTATGCGCGTATATATGAGCGCTTGCGTTTGTATCGTGTTTCTTAGAAAAAAAGTATGCCTTAGTTCAGATGCAATGGCCTCCACCAACACAACCGTAGGAAAAAAAAAAGAAAGGAGCATGGAACAAATTATTTGGTTATTTCTCCTCTGCCTCGAGGTCTTTCGCATGAACAACAACACCCCGTGCTTTCATGTGGTAGGATGTTAGCGAAGTACCTAAAATATGACAAAATCAGCTATAAAATGACAAGTTCAACATGACGCAGTGGTGGCATGCCCACAATGTTACATATCCGGTGATTTCCACATTAGCACGAGACGTCTTATTTGTACTCGTATCAATTTTGTAATTTAGAGCAAACTATGCTCGTTTTCTTATGTGTTGTAATTTTTCTATTTTGTAATTTAGAGAAAACTATGCTATTTTTTTTAATCTTTTGTAAATTTATTTTTCTTTTGCAATGTAGAGCAAACTATGCTCTTTTTCCTTATGAGGGATGAAGGTCTTAAAAACTACTAATAAATCTCAATATTTATTTCATATGCCACTTTGTCTCATTTAGATTTTTCTACTCCTCTCAATCCATAATAAAATTTCGTTGATTTAAACTTTGTACTTATTATTAAATCAACAACACTTATTATGGATCGGAGAGAGACTATTTTTCTCTAAATTTTCCGAGTTAATTTTGGGAAGAAACCCGCGCAGGCGCCGAGCCGGCCTGCTTATAAACAGGCCTGAGCGTGCCGTCACCTAACGTCGTCGTGACGTCGACTGAAGCGCGCGGCGTCAGTTTCGGCGAGTGCCATTTCCATTTCCCCCCAAATCGTCCCGCCCAATTCTCACGGGCAATTCCACAAACACCAGCCGTGCGCCGCGCCGACGATGGGCGCCGACGCCATGGCCGACGGCTTCGCCACCCCTAAGCCCTCGCCCACGCCCGCGCCCGCGCCCGCGGGTGGCGGAAAAGGCGGCGGCGGCGTTTACCAGGTGGGCGGCGTGCCGGTGGAGTTCCCCTACAAGCCGTACGGGACGCAGCTGGCCTTCATGAGTCGCGTCATCACCACGCTCGACCGCGCCCGCCGCCAGGGCCGCTCCCACGCGCTCCTCGAGTCGCCCACCGGCACCGGCAAGTCGCTCTCCCTCCTCTGCTCCGCGCTCGCCTGGCAGCGCCACTACCCGCTCCGCGCGCCCCCCGCCGCCGACCCCCTCCTCCACGGCGGCGGCTTCGTCCCCGACGACACCCAGCAGCAGCAGGCCACTCCCGGTACGCCCCCCACCTCCCCAGTTACCCTTTCCCCCTCTCCCTCCCCCGCCGGTTCTTGGATCCAGACCGGGCTGCTCCTCTTTCTTCTTGGTTGCTCATTCCCCTGTTGGATTCTTGCTGTTCAGGCGTCCCGGAGAAGGCGGCCAAGAAGAAGAATGCGCCGACCATCTACTACGCCACGTAAGATCTGTGCTCTTCCAAATTGGACCAATGGGCAAGACAAGCTTGATTGATTGGTTTCTTGAATCGACAGTCTAGATTGATTGGTTTCGATTCTAATTTTGCCTCGTGGAAAGAAATTTTGGTTGTTTCTTGGCTCACTGGTCGTCTTTCTGCAGGAGGACGCACTCGCAGATCACCCAGGTGGTTCGGGAGCTCCGCAAGACGTCATACCGACCGCGCATGGCCATCTTGGTACTAACTAGCGTTTTACCATTTCAATGTACTTCTTGTCAGGTTTTCTCACTTGAAAAAAAAGGAAATGCATTGTCCAAGAAATGTTAGGTAGCAGTGGCACAAATGTTGTAGAGGCTCTTTTTGTAGTTGAAATCTCCCCTGTTCTAAAGTTAAACTGCATGTAGTTTGAACTGACAGTAATCGTGCAATGCAGGCCTCAAGGAAGCATTATTGCGTCAATAAGAATGTATGCATGTCTGACCAACTTGACGAGGACTGGTAACATTATAAGAAACCTTTTTTTTCCTTTTTTTGCGGGCATCATTGCTAATGATTTACTGAATCTCTTGATCCCTCATCAGCAAGAAGCTCCTAGATGACAAAGTTCAAGGATGCTTAGAATTCAAGTGAGCTTTCATAACTTCTTCAGTGGCAGAACATATTTAACCTTGAGAACATTCCCACCCTTTTCCTAACTAACGCAATGAGAAACATGTATTGGCAGGAATGCACAGAAACTAAGTCGTCACCCATCCCTTCAGATTGGTGGCTCCTATGAAGTTCATGATATTGAGGATCTTCTTAGAGTTGGAAAACAAGTCAAGGGTCTGTCTATCTGTTTGGTTACATGATTTTCTCCTGAATCCCGAGGGACGTGTGTTATCACTGCTGAATGCTGTCATTTACTGCCACTTTTTTTTTTTTGGTTATCTGCAGGATGTCCATATTTTGCTTCACAAACTATGGCAGAAGCAGCTCAACTGGTTTTCTGCCCATACAACTACCTAATTAGTCCAATTGTCAGGAGAGCAATGGACATTGATATCCGTGGCTCAGTTGTTATTCTTGATGAAGCGCAGTAAGTCCAAAATTGTGAGGAGGGCAACTGATGATTCTTTTTGAGCCAATCAGTTACTTGTGGACTTGATAGATGTAGTTCAGTGGTTTCCTTAGTTAAGCTAGTAATATATTTCATGTGGTACCTTTTCTACAATTATCATCTCCAAATTTTTTTCTTCGGAGCAGTTGTGGTAACGAAATAATGAACTCCAGATGTTATCCCTATTTTAAATCCTTGTTTTGCAGCAACATAGAAGACATATCACGTGAAGCTGGAAGTGTTGATGTAGATGAACAATCACTTAACAGTACGATAATGATCACTGTTCCGTTAAATCTTACGTTTCAGAAAGAGTTCTGTTACAATTATGCTAAGCTAAATTTATTCATTTCTGTGATCAAGGTCTGGGGGAAGAACTAGCAAGGTTGGCCACTGATCAGGCTGTTGCAATGACATACCAACCCTTGTATGACATCATTCAGGTACATTTATGAGAAGAGAAGAATTCATAATTCTACTGTTTCTCCCTAACAAGATAAGAATATACACATGGTAGCAATACTGGTCTCAGGATTAAGCTCTAGTACTAATGCAGGGGCTTAGCAATTGGATTACTGATCAGGAGAGCAAGCTACACGATGACGAGTTTGAACACCCTGCTTCATTGTATGTACTTCGGAATCTTGTATTGCTTCTTACCTGATTTATCTCCCTAATGTATGTCATCTCATCTTCCTACCTTGAATATCATGAGGTGGTACATGGAGAAAATATCATGAGGTGGTAGTACTATAGTAGTCTAGGATCTTTAGAGAGGTACCAACCTTTTCCATTGGTTGATTTATTAGAGGCAGTGGCAAGATTGACATTGATTTTTTTTTCCCGGATTGGCCCCAGATTTACCATTTCTAAATGGAAAAGGTGCAACTGATCACACTGTCGCTGTGACTGTTCTTCGCTTCTCCATCTCCACAACCAAACCAAACTTAGGTTTTAGGAATAAATATGCACTATATGATCCCCAGTGAATTTAACATCCCACATACTCACGAATTTATACTGTGTTTCCGTGTTGCTAATTGCAAACCTTAGGGAGAGAATCGTGGAATATACTGTGGCCCGGCTACCGACTGAAGCTAACACCACCTAATTTCTTAATTTAGGCTTTGGAGTACGATGATTAGTAGCTAATCTAGAGTGCAAAGTAATTTTAAAAAAAAACAGTTCGGGCGAATCTACCCATGTAAGGTGACAATTGATTCTTACTTCCTGAACTTAGAAGTGAGGCTGCATGCGTTAGGAGAATTAAAGCCAAAACACGTGTCTTTGCCATGTAATCTGCTGTTCCTGCTAAGACATAAGTTTGTTATCAATTAAAAAATAGTCAAAAGTATCCCCATATCAGTGTTTAAAAAAATGCTGTATCCCTGTATCCATATTGCCCTGATACCAATCATTGATCTGTGTCATTGTCGCGCAGGCTATGAAAGCCTAAACTAAAGAATTGTGTCAGGGTCATCGCATCGACATGGATTTACTGTGATTTTTAAAGTTGGAAGAGCTACTCAGACTTTTAGGAGTTAATTCATGTTTAATTTGGGTTGAGATGCCAGGATTTCATGGACTACTGAAACATGACCATGGCCCCGTGTAGTTAGTACAAATAATTTTGTACTGCACATGGAATGGCACTAGTTACTAAGTCATCTCAGACATTTAGGTTTTAGACAATATAGAAAGTGTTCAAGACCCATAGAATCACTCATGAAATGCATGATGGAGGGTTTTATAATTTGCTGCAGTACATGTCTATTTATTTTCAGTACATTGACCTATTACTCTGTGGGGCTATTTTGAAACATACTAAATCCAAAAATCATCTATTGATGTTTTCAAAAACACTGTATTCCATCTTCGTAATTAACTTCCAGTTGTACATGTCACCAGAATAAGTTCATGTTTGTAACAAAGCACAAACATAAGAATTTTTCTTGAATCCAGTTTATTTAACCTTTTGTAATCCTCAGTTGGACTGGTGAAAATGCCCTGAAGGAACTCCAGAGGGCCGGAATTACTCCTGTATGCTTCCCACTATTACAAGACTGTGCAACAAAGGTTCTTCCTACTTCAAGTTTCAAAATGCAGCTACTCTAGAGTAGATCAGCTAGTTTAATGTAGCTATGGAACATTTTCTCTGAAAATGTTTTTCTGTGGCATGTGTCAAGATTTTCAACATACACAATGATTCTTAATATCTCCTTCTTGTTTCAGGCAGTTAAGGCTGCTTCGGATACCGAGTCAGATGGAGATCGTTTGACTGGTCGTGATGCTATGATACTGGAGAGTAAGCAAGTACCTTTTCCCCCCATTAATCTCCAGTAAATCTAATGACCTAATGGTAGCGTACAATTTTTGCAGGTCTATTCTCCTCATTGAGCCACTTTTTCGCTGGGAATGGGCGCCATATGTATGACTACCAACTTGCTTTCCAACGGTTTGTTCAAAGAGAAGGTAGCAATGCTAATTCCCTGAAACTTTTTCCTGATGACATGGAAGTAGCACGGGAGAACATTTTAGCAAGAAAGATATTCGCTCCTGGACACGATACATCAGATCCAGCATTCTTTAAATCACGTATCTAGTTGCTTGACCAACTTTCAAGTTGTTGACAGTCTGGTCTGGTTCTTTTCCAGCATCTAACATCTGTAGTTTCATCATTTAACTTCTAAATCATACCATTTGCAGCCGCTTCTGCCTTTGGAACGAGGTGTGTGATGAGTTTGTGGTGCCTCAATCCTGCTGTTGTTTTTCAAGGCATTGCAGATCTAACCCATTCAGTAATATTGACATCTGGGTAAGTATCTGTGTTCACAGTTCTCTTCTCATCAAAATGTTAGAGAAGTGGTTAATTTAACTGTAGCAGATATACGATAAATCCACATATCTGATAAGATGGCGTTAGATTGAGAAAAATACATATAAAAGAAAGTAAGTGTATGTACAGAGTGACAAGACAACATGACATGTATAATATTAAATACAGTAAATGTATGTACATCAGATTAGAATTTAGCCGAGGACAGGGTTTTCAGCCTTATAGACATTTCTCGGTCGAACCGCTTTTCAGCACCTTTTAGGCACATGACCTACTGACCTATATCTCTGCAGCACACTCTCTCCAATGGGCTCCTTTGCATCTGAACTCGGTGTACAGTTTGATGCTTGCATGGAAGCTCCTCATGTGATCGATGCTGATTCTCAGGTGTGTCTCTTGCAAGTAGGATGTGCTACAAAATACCCGCATAGCCAAATGACAATGCATTTTTACTAACTATTGAGTATGAAGTTGAGGAACGTGGAACTGTACTAGTTTCCTCTATCCCCACTCTAGATTTTTTTTTTGTTCCACACAACATAAGCTGGTAAGATGTGAAACATGGTTCCCTATTATTGTTAATATATATTTTTTATGTTCATTTTGCTCCATTGTAATGGAACAGAAAATTCAGTTCACAACGTTATCGTAGATTCCCAAGGCTTATCTGATAGTGACTGGCAATGAATCTCTTACTATGATAAAAAGTAATATTGGTAGTCGTTAGAAAAGTGTGTATACTGATAAATGGTAAGGCAATGTAATTTTTTTTTTTAAGTGTTGACAGATTTTTCAAACTATTTGAAAGCCAAACCATGATTTTACTGTGCAACTCTGAGCCTCTATCTAAACAATTTGAATTATGAATAGCTAGTTCTGTCAGGTTTCAAGATTTTTTGTTAGTCCTGATACTCATTTCTTGTCAGTTGAAATAAAGTTCTGTCCTGGACCGGACAGCAGAAGCTTTGGCTTATTGATTTCTAAGCCTTTAAACCTTATACTCTGTTTGCAATTTTTCTCAGCCAATGTCATACCGTGATGCAGGTTTTTGCAAGTGTACTATCATCTGGCCCAACAACACACCGGTTGAATGCTAGCTATAAAACTGCAGACGTGTATTCTTTCCAGGTAACTTTTTAGTGAATTTTTTAGGTGCTAAACATACAACCTTTTCTCCAAATAAAATGCTTTCATTTTTATATAGGATGAACTTGGAGCTTCAATAGAAGAAATATGCAGAATAGTGCCTGGTGGTGCTCTAGTGTTTTTTCCTAGCTATAAGTTGTTGGACAAACTGAAAGGGCGCTGGACCCAGACAGGTCAGTGGGCACGATTGAATGCTCAAAAGCCGGTGTTTGTTGGTAAGAGTTTTTGAAGAATTCTTAAATGCTGCTTCAAAATTCCAAGACACTCTGTACACCTTTTTCAGTTTTCAGTTTCCTGCTTGTTGCTTATCTAAGATTCGTTTGTTTCAGAGCCTAGAGGGAGTACCGAGGAACTCGAGCCTGTCTTAAATGGATACTATAATGCAATCCTTGGTAAGGTTCCTCTTAAGAAAGGCAGAGGTAGTGCAAAACAAATCGTGAAGAATCGAGTGAGAAAGAATTCATCACAGGAATCTGCTAAAGGAGGAGCTGCTTTTCTTGCAGTTTGTCGTGGAAAGGTACTAATTGTAGACATTCATATGCGCGCAACTATACATGAATTTGTACATACGGATAAGCTCCAGTTTGAAAATCTTAGTGCTGGTTGTGTGTACCATCTGTCATTAGCTCATGCTTTGTCATTGCTGATTTTTGTTTCAGGTATCTGAAGGAATTGACTTCTCTGATGACAACGCTAGGGTTGTGGTATCCTTGATTTTTGTTGTTATGCCAAAGAGAGTTTAGCATAAAGTTCTGCCCTACTAACCACTGGTAGCATGATTGTTAATAGCGAATTGTTTAATGTTTTTATTCGCTGCATCTGTATTTGATACCCACCATTTTTCTTGACTAAGACATTAGGTTATTGTTGGCATTCCGTTTCCAAATATGTAAGTACCTTTTTTTCTCTTCTAGACATAAGTGTAGTTTATTTTGCTGTGTATATTCTGATGTTAATTCATGGATCAGAAATGATGTCCAAGTAAAGCTGAAAAAGAGATATAATGATTCCTACAAATCATCAAAGAGTCTGTTGAGTGGGAGTGAATGGTACTGTCATCAAGCATTTCGTGCTCTGAATCAAGCTGCTGGTATGATACTTTACTTGAGCTCTTGATGTGCCTGCATATTAATAGTTGAAACTAAGATGTTGAAATATTCTAATCAGTATAATTGTTTTCTAGGTCGATGTATTCGGCATAAATTTGACTACGGAGGCATAATTTTGATTGGTACGCTACTCAGCAGTCACTCCCAAATGTTTGCATCGCTGGACAGAAAGCTGATTCTTGTAGTTTTCTTATTCTATTGATTTGTATTCCAATGGATGCAATAAGCTGTTATTGATACATAATTACTTATGACCACTGTTATCTGTACAGATGAACGATATCAGGAAGAGAGAAACCTTGTACACATTTCAAAATGGCTTAAGAACTCAATTAAGCATCATGGTAGCTTCCAGGAGACAATGGTTGAATTGAAGATTTTTTTTCAAAAGGCTGAGGTAATGTTATTATTATGCATTAGATTTTCTAAATGTGGATGGTCTATCTGAAATAAATGACGGTCTCTTCAGGAACATATAAAGATTAAACGGCGAGACATGACCCTTAAGGATAAGTTGGATGCTGACATAATTACAGCGCATGGTGATAAAAGAAAGCTGCCTTGTCCAGAATCAAATTTCTTAAACCAGTCAGTAGTGCAAACTAATCGGAAGATAAAGAAGGAACACAGCAGTGTCAATGTTTCAAACATTGATGCTGATATGCTTACAGCGCACAGTGATCAAAGAATTCTGGCTTGGCCAGAATCAAATTTCTCAAACCAGTCATTACTGCAAATTAATCAGAAGGTAAAGAAGGAACATGGTAGTGTCAACGTATCAAATACTGATGCTGATATAATTACACCGCACGATGATAAAAGAAAGCTGTCTTGGCCAGAATCAAATTTCTCAAACCAGTCAGTACTGCAAACTAATCAGAAAGTAAAGAAGGAACATGATAGTGTCAAGCTTTCAAACATTGATGCTGTGGCAGGAGTAGACCAAAAAAATTATGGTATACCTTATACATCACCAGAAGCATGGCAGAGCTCTATAAAATCTTCTGACTTAACAAAGACAAAAAGCTCCCCCATACCCAGAAGTCAGACAACAGCATGCCAACTCACTCCATCGCACAAAGTTCAGTATAATTCTGAAGACGAAGCAAACATCGGTGGGAATTATGAAGTCGATGTTATTGACTTAGAGAAGTGTGGTTCTATGTCCCGGTAATCTATCATCATTTGTACATGTTAGTTCCCGATAATTATGTTTAATTCAGTTTTCATTTAATTACCCTTGCAATTGTTTACAGGTACAGAAAGTTAACTATCTTCAGTCCATCAGAAGACAGGTTGCAGGAGCCTACTCTTGTGGAAGGAACTTCTGCAGAGGATCCAGTTGCCACTCCCAGCAATCATTCTGAGGTACATACCTCTGCGGCGATGAATAATGATGAAGATCAGGTCATAGACGTGTCTGCTTCATTCTCAACAGTGAATAGAAACCATTCTTGCGTGTCAACAGCAGCGGGCACTCCTGACAGAACAGCTAACAGAGGTTATCATTTGGATCATGAATCTCCAGTGAACAAAAGCGTAAATTCTCACTACCAGAAAAGGAGAAGGCTTAATATTCCAACGAACTGTTGCACTGATACAGAGCATTCTAATCCTTTGAATCCTTCATGCTCATCTTTCTGCGATACTGATTGTGCTGTCAGTTTGTTGCCTGGAGATCTGGAGAGGACTGACGGGCTGTGTTGTAAAAGTGTGAAAATTTCCAGGTGTGAAAATGTTAAGCCTGAAAGATGTCCCAAGCCAGTAGAGTTTTCATCAAATAAACCCGCAGGGAAAAAGCTTCGTATTCTTTGCACCAGATGCAAAACACCACTTGGATTACAGAAGGATGGCTTTCTTATCTCATCCTCATTGTCATCACCCTCGAAAATTTACTTGGCATATCTTTTGAGACATGGAATATCAAGTGTTGACTTCTCACAAGATCTTATGTCATCACCACCAGCCGTGGTAAATGTTATTGTATGTGATGCTTCTTCACTCAACCAAGAGATCCTTAAAAAATCTGGCAGTGAAGGTGCTGCTCATCATTCTGGTGTTTGGTCCGAGAAGGATGGATGTGTATATAAGCCAATAACATGCCCTTTCTGCCCTTGCGAAAATGCTTTTGCCACGGTGCTCGGAGCACATATTCTTGCAACTGATGCTTCAAATCTACAATCATTGAACGAGGTACTTTGCATGTTTACATGCGTCTTTTGATTTAATAGTATTTCCACATCAATCTAATTGTCTTCTCTTAAAACGAAGGTGCTCTTGTTTGCTGATCGTTTGGATGTCAAGAATGAACCCTTGAGTGAACGGGTAAGTGCTTTTCCTTTCCAGACATGTATCCCTTCAGTCGTATCGCTGACATATACTAAGCTAATCAACCACATATAGACAACTAACAAAAGGAAATGTTGTCATATGTTTCCATATCAAGGTCGCAAGTGATCAGACAGGTGCATTTAAACCTATGTCACCCCCACCAGTGATCGATCTTGCGAAATATGCTTATAACCAAGTGAAGAAGAATCCTCTACCACTGAGCACGAGGAGTTCTAAGGTCAGTCGGTAGTTCTTGTTGCTTTTATCTAGGGCACTTTGCTAATGCTCATTTTCCCCATTATTCCAAATGAATTCATGTTCAACATAATTTTCATCTTGCTTCTATGTAGTAGACTTCTCACATTAAATCCCAACCTGTTAAGTCAAAAACAATATCCCACTCCTTGAAGATAGTTGCTACTCCCAGTCGGTCATATTGCTGACATATTAGTCTAATGATCTATCTATATTTAACTAACAAAAGGAAATGTTTTCGTATGTTTCCACAAGGTCACAAGTAATAAGACAGGTGCTGCTAAACCCATGTCACCCCCACCAGTAATCGATCTCGAGAAATTCGCTTATAAGCCATTGAAGAAGGATCCTGTACCACTGAGCACGAGGAGGTTGAAGGTCAGTCACTAGTTGCCGTGCCTTTTATCTTGCACACTTTGCTAATGCTATTTTTTCCTTAATATTCCAAATGTAGTCACGTTGGGCATAATTTTCATCTTGCTTCTGTGTGGTAGACTTGTCACATTAATAGCCAACCTCTTAAGTAGCAAACAGAATGCCACTAGAAGATAGTTGATACTCCCAATCTGTACTGATCTGTTTTTCTGGGTCTTCTTCTGTGAGCAGCTTAGATTACCTACCATGAATAATTCCACAAGAACACAGCTGGTTCCTAAAGTCGAGGATCCATAGGATGGGATTTTGGTGTCCATAGGATGGTATATGGAGCACCAGGAAAAGCTCGCGGCTTGCCTGGGCACCAACACATATCTCGCTGGATAGAGATGCTAACTCAGCTCCAGGCTAGACGAGGAGGAGCCAGACAAGAATTCGCATCGGAGTGGATGCATGATGTAAAATTGTAAATACACACCCATGAGAGCATTTGGCTAATTGGTTCTGTGTCATGTGGCGCAGTTGTAAATATGACGAAGGGCGACTAAACTTGCAACTTCGGTTCTCAGTGTAAAGATGCGCAATGTGAACACACAAAGTTTTGAATGTATCCCTATTTATATGGATTGCTATCATCACTAGTAAGTGGGTATTAATCCTCTGAATGCTCTATCTGGAGGCCCATCCTCACTGGAGAAAATATCGTGTGCATTGTTGTGTGTATTCGTTGGACTTGGATGTATTTTTTTGTTTCCAGCCTGAGGTTTGCTGTGCAAAATATAGGGTACGCAGCCTAAGGACAAGAGGTTTTGATAAATGAAGAACGATTTGCTGGTCGATGAGACAACTTGATAGTCCATTGATGACTGTAGTTTGTGTATGTACTGATCGTCCCTTTGGTTGGCACGCAAGTCCCTGAATTTGCGCGAGTCACTCAAAACACACCCACACACTCTTAAATTTTCAGTGGGAATATGTGCAACATGGCTCCTCCATTTGAGTAACTGGAAGATTATTCGTCATGACATTTGGAGTTGGAGGCATCCGGATATCCTTGGACCTTTTACTTCAATTTGAATCTAATCTTAAACCAGACATATCCTTCATCAAAACAATAAATTCACGCCACCGTCAGGGTTCACCTGGGTAGTTCCATGACAGTTGATATCGATGGACGCAATTCTGTACAAGAGAACCAATAATTGGAGGAAATGCATAGCGTATATGTGAACCGAAAGAACAAGTTGATCAACTATGAACTCCAATTAGGCATTTCTCCCAAACCTGTTACACATGATAGCAAAACAACGATAAAGTTAAGCAAGATCAAACCAACAGGGATACGAGATTTTAACGTGCAAAACCCTTCCAACAAGGAAGAGAAAAACCACGGGCGCCAGCCAACAATACTTCACTATTTTGAGTGAGGTTACAGACGTGCCGAGATTTACAATATGTGGCTTATCCCGTGCGGTGGCTTACAAAAGGTATATATAAGCGATCCTGACCTAACTAGGTCGGCAAGGGTGAATCCAATTCCAACTCGGTAGCAACTCGTATCGCACGCTTCGGCCCTAAGTCTCCGACGACGGGCTTCGCTCTGCTACGTCTGAAGTTTCCTTTATCTTTATCTTCATTAATTTGGATCACAATAAAATAGCAAAATCGAGGACGTCGTGCTCTTATGGGGACCGAGTTAAGAATTAGGAGAAATCACAAAGCTAGACCCACTGGAAGATGGTTTGCTACAACTTTAACCACCACTATCTGAATCTTTTAACAAAGCACATAATTGCAAATCTAGAAAAGGGATCCAAGTAGGATGTGAAATAGAACTATATTTTTTGGAGCGATACCATAGAACGCTAGCCCCACCTCGGCCGAGGAGGTTAGGATCCTTTTCTTGCTACGAGAACTACATGACCGTCGAGAGAGCCATTCTGGTCCCGCTGGCTTTGCCAGCCTCGACCAGGGAGCTCTGACGCTAGGTATTTCCTTAATTTCGAGGTTCACCCTTCAGATCTTTCACTGCATCTTGGCACTCATTTGTAATCTAACGTGTCTAATCCTCATGGGGCTTTTGCCACCATTTTGCCCGATGAAGTCGATCTGCACGCTGAAAGGTCACACCGAAACGCCAATGTGGCCCCTTCGACTAGTGAGGTACCTTGAAAAGGACCAAAGTCTTCCTACTACTTTCTCGTGATCCTTTCTTCTCAGAAAGGTTAACCCCTTCACCTTTCCGCAATAGGAATATGGCCATCGGGTCCCCCACATGGATGACTCACTATGTTTGTTTCGCAGACCGTGCATCCCTGATTTTGGTGTATTGGTTCATGACCCTCCTCGCTTGAGACAGGATCGTGTGTATTGGTTAGGCTTGGTTGTGTTTTCTGTTTTCCACTTAGTGTCCTTTGCTGCAACATATAGGGTATCTCGGAAGTGAAGAGAGACATGAAAGGTTTTGATTAGGTAGTTCCAATAAATTGGATGACAATAGCCAGGTACGGTTGCACATAAGGACGATAGCTATGCTGATGACACAACTTGATACTCCATCGACGATTGTATCATGCGTATGTACAGACAGATCGTACCTCTGTCCATCGCACACAGGCGGCCGTATTTATACTACATAGGACAACTCACTCAAAAGTCACACCTTTAAAAGGCTCCCCAGTGTCTCCCCATTCGAGTCACTCACAACACCCACAAGCACATAGGCCAACCCCCTAGATGTTCATAGTGTTTCAGGTACGAGTGATTTTGCTCAATTTGGCCCAAGGTTGCGCGCTCTAGGTGAGAAATGAAGTTTCCATGCGTGCAACATGAATTACATGTACTTTATGCATAGTATAGATACCAACTAAATAAAACTTGGAGTTGGAAGCATCGGGATATCATTAAATCTTTTTCTTGGAACGGAATCCAGTATTCTACTAGGTTCTCTTGGTGGAAGCTGTTGTTCTGGCTGTGTCGGAGCGGGCATGATGGCAGACTCGTCACTCTCCCTTGGTGGCATCACATTTGGAGATCCAGATCTGCGCCAGACGGTTGAGTATTGCGCCTTCGCACAATGTTATCTTGCCGGCAAGCATGGAGGAAAATCCTGTCTGGCAGCCTTGGGTGGTGAATGAGCGCTGATGCAAGTGCTACGGAGTGGCCAATTCCTCAGCTTGACCAGCCGAGCAACACCCCACGATTTGGCAGAGTTCCGGGTGTCTCCTCTTGTAGTCGGGCCTATGAGAGGACCGAGTCTTGCGATGTTGGTGCCGGGCGGTGAAATTCATGGCTGCTGTGCTAGGGTAGGGTGTGCGTTTGTTGCATGATGGCCTTCCGTATAGTCTCCAACCTGTTTTCCTCATAAACATGGTCCGTATATTTTTAGTCCCGGTTTTCCTATAATCTGGGTCAGCTCTATTTTTCTGTATGAATTACATGAGCGTATGGTCATCTCTCGAGGTCTCTCGAAAAAATATACTACATGTGAACTGGAAAAAAAATATATATTTAACATTATCATGTTTGACATACTACAAGCTAGTTTATCATCTTAAACATAAAACTACTTTGTATTCTTCCATCATTTTCTTAAGCTGTATTCCACTTCTTGCTATCACACCAAGTTCAAATAATTATCGGTGGTGGTGAAAAACAGAGGAAACCAAAGAAGCTGGCTTATTAATTTTTTTTTTAAAGAAATGAGAGCCTAGGCCCCGGCCTCTGCATCAAAATGATGCACACAGCCGGATTTTTATTAAATGATGTAAAGAAGAATCCAGAGTATAAAACGTATTACAATCATGGGTCGTATAACGTGGCCACAAAAATAAGACACACAAACATCGACGAACTACACATTAATTCGTCTAGAATTAAGCCACCCAGCCTGGCTGTAAATAGCCCGAACGACCGCCATCAGTCGAGCACAGCCTGAATCCATAAGTCCGCGTTGATCCACGTAGAGAAGAAACGCCCACATCTGGATAGAATAGACCGCCTTGTTTACAACCTGCAAAAAGTGAATGTTTGTTTGTTTGTTAAAAACCACATCATTGCGGCAATTCCAAATCGCCCACAGGAAAGCAACCACACCAATTCGTATTCGTGCTTTTGTTTTCCTATCAATACCATTTAACCAGTTACCAAACATATTTGCAATGCTAGTAGGTGGATAAATGCTGTATGTAAAGTGTATAAGACGCCAAATATCACGGGCAAAAGGGCATGTTATAAACAGGTGTTCCACAGACTCATCTGTATCGCAAAAAACACATTTTTTACAACCATGCCAATTCCTCTTAATCAAATTGTCTTTAGTGAGAATAACTTTCCTGTTAAGAAACCAAAGAAGCTGGCTAGCTCGGGTATTTCATAAAACACCTCTAGTGCATAAGAAATGAACAACAAAGTAGAACACACCTCTCACTTCCAAAATGAAAAAACCGAGAAGAGGGAAAAGAGGTAGGGACGGATATATAGGAACAGAGAACCTCTAGTCCCGGTTTGTGATACCACCCGTGACTAGATCTTCTCACCACTGTGAGAATCGTGCAAGACACCTCTACTCACAGCTCATATTACGAATGTCACATCCTAGTTTTTAGACCCTTGATCTGGGCTCAAGAAGTCAACTATTAGGGCCAACAAAGTAATGTTTACAACAACATGATTGTTTTAAATAACTTGTGTTATGATCCTAATCATATTTGCAACATAAGTTTTGTTTCATTATAAAACCAACACCTTATGTTTCTGAAAAATATTCCTGATATTTTTCCCAAATGTTTTCTTATTAATACTTGAGTGGATTTTCTTTCCAAGACTTGGACCATTCTTGTTTGCATCTTAAAACAAACTTATAACCTTGTTGGATCCAAGAAAACAAGTTCCCAAGATGATCTATGAAGGTTTTCTCTTAACTTTCCTATAGAAAACAATTCCTGAAAATAAAGCCAAGTACCTGTTTTCTACCATTGTTTTCACCAAGCTAGAGATTGTTATTTTATGATTTCTTGACTTCTAATTAATCCTTGATATATGTACTACGAATCCATAAGCTCACTTTTATTTTGGGATAAATAAAAACTATCTTTTGCTTGTTGTTTTTGTGGTATAAAATTAAGGCAGTTTTTAGAAACAGATAAAAACAGAAAGTATACCTTTTTCCACATTGTTTTCATGGCCTTAAACTATTTCAAAATTGTTTCCAAAAGTTGTTTCTGAAAGTATATAACATGGTTAACAAGTCCATGTTTTGAAAACAAATTTTGGAAAGCATTTGAACCCTGAAAACAACTCCAACTTTTGCTATCTCTGTCTGTTTTTCCAGCACTTAGAAAAAAATTCAGAAAACTGTCTAACTGAATTTTTCTGACAGAACAGTGATTACACTTTTAAACTTGATGTTTTATCTTGTGGGTACTGATCCAAGCCTTGCCACCTTGCCAACTCGAAAAACAATGTTATGGAACTTCTGGAAGGGGCATTGGATCCTCTTTTGGTCAGCTAGGGAGAGAGAAAATGAGGAGGCATGTTGACTAATGGTGAGGTCACACATAGTGGTTGGAATAGTGTGGATTCTCACTTTTGCCCATCCCTTGGCCCTTACTGTGGCCTTGCTCACCACCTTGTACCCTTATTCACCTCATGGCACCAGTTAGAAGCCAGGCCACCCATGGAGACACCCCAAGGGGCAAGGCAAGCCCATGCCTTTGCCAAACCTTGCACACCCACTTGGACTCAAGCCTACACAAGTCCAGAGGGCACCTCCTCACGCCCTGCACCTCCTCATACCTCACTCTACCTCCCCAAAGCAAAAGAAACCCAAACCCTAGCCCTAAGAAGCCCTGGCTCGAGATCTAGCCCGAGGGGTGACCACCACGGCCACCACCTTGCCCTGCTCGCACCTCTCTCATCTAGCCCCTCCCACTGCCATGGCTAGCCTCCCCACGCTCTCCTGAACCTCCTAGACACGGTCCCCTACCCTGTACCTGCCGGAGTCGCCGCCGCCGTCCGCGGAGCGCCGCCGCGGGCATCTGCCGTGCGCCGCCGCTCGGGGCCGCGCTCGACGTCGCCGTGACTTCCCCTCGACGCCCTCGACCCCCTGCCGCCTCCCCGAGCTCGCGCCACCCCTCCCCGAGCCCTAGGTGAGCTCCCCGAGCCGTTCTCGTCGCCGGCCGTTCGAGGCAGAGAGAGAGAGGGTCGGGAGGAAGGAGATGCACCAGCGCCGTTCGATCTGAGATCGACGGTTCCCTTCAAAACGACCGTTTCCCGCGCCTGCCCCCGCGCGCGCACGCGCTGTGGGCTGCGCTGCCGCTAGCTGGGCCGCAGCCGCAGTGGACCCAGCCCACGCTGTGTTGTTTTATTCATTTATTTTTTTTACAGATCTGAGGCTTTCACTTTAGGCTTGTATAAAATACTAAATGAGCATAATAAAATCTGAGAAAAATCAGGGACTTACCTACATGAAATCCAAACCATGCAAAATTTGCAGATCTGGATTTGGGCAAATACTTTGGACACAATGACTGTTTTGCCACAGACTATCTCTGAGAATGTTTTGGACATAACTTTTAAAATATATAATCAAATGGAACAAACTCAACTGATCTGGATAGGTATTGAAAATGTCTATCCAATGAGCCAAACCTCACATCCAGGAGAGTTGTATAATGAAAATGCCATCCAAATTGCTAAAGGACCAGTAGCCTTTTCTTTGATTTTTACAAGGAGTTTAAAAATGAATTTTGGAGCAAACCCAATTGGATGAGTTTGGTATTGAGTAGATCTATCTTAACCTAGCTTAGATTAATTTTTTTAGCTCTAGATTATTTTTGGTGGACAGATTTAGAAAACAGAAGTTTTTCTGTTTTGATTTATTTTAATTGTTTTTGTTACAATGAAATGCTTGGTTGACTTAATCTTTGTTCCTAGGTTGTAGAGATGTGTTGAATCTTGTTATTAGGTTGTTTCCTTGCAGTACATCTACCACACAAAGTGTGTGCATGTTTGCATTATGTTATGGCTAAAGAAGTAGCATGTGTTGTTTCACTAGATTATTTATTTGATGTTTTATGTGAACCAACTCCTTGTGTGATTGTTACCTTTTTTGTGCTATGATTGTGTTGAGTCCAGTACCATTTTGGTACTGTGATTTATATGCTATTATCTTCATTAACTTGCATGTGATCTTATAGCAAAGCATGAGTAGCATTTGTTATTGTTCTAGTGTTTAATTCTTTGGGATTATTGTGAGAGCTAGATCCTTGTGTTAATACCTTGATAATTTTTGTGCTATGCTTGCTATAGATCCAGTACCATTTTGGTACTGTTATTTTGATGCTTTTGTCTCTGATAGCTTGCATGTATTTTTAAGGTGAAGCATGTGTAGGTTTTGTTATTCTTATGCACTAGTCTTGTATGCACTAGAATAAATAGCATTGTTTTATTTTGCTATACTAATTTTTGTCATGAGTAACCAGAGGCTTAGAACCTCATTTACCTTGATATAAATGGGCCCATAACCCACTGGTCCCATTGCATCTTGGTTGTGGATGAAAATTCCCAACTATGCCCATGTGAGAAATTAACATGTTTTCATTATGTGGTTGATAGGAATATTTTCCACCATGGAAAATATAATGGTTTGTTTTCACTTATGCAAGTGAGAAGTTTATTTATTATAAGTTTATACTAATATGTTAGGTGTGATCCATTTGTTATCATGATATTCCTTCTGAGTATCTTGTTAAGAGATGATTCATTATTGAGTGCTAAATTAAATTATTTGCAAATAAACTAAATTCCTTTTGATTGATAGATTGTTTGTGAATGATTTTAAATTGAGTGTTTGGATTTTTGAAAAGGTTTAGATAACTTTTCTTGTATTGCATAGCTACTGGTTGTGTAAGTTATACCTTGCTTGCTTGCTAGTAATTGTTTAAGAAAAACATAAATTACTAGAATTAATTTATGCATGTTTAATAGATGTTTCATGGGATTGTTTTGATGTTTGTGCTTGCTAGCATGTGTAAGTTTTATGTACTGTTATTAGATACATTTTAGGATCATGACTTGCTTGTTTATAATTAAGCATCATAGTAGCATTGTTTGCTTCCCTAGTGTTGAACTAGTGTCACCACTAGAAAATGGTGAATTTTGCTCTAGTGTGTCATCTTTTGTTTTATGAGTATATGAGTTTATTATAGCATATTTATGAAGTTATTAATTCTGTTATGATGCCATGAATCATTTAGTTTCTTGTGCTATAGTTGTAGAATACAAATATTCCTTATAGCATGTTTGTATAGAATTTTCCATACTAGTATGCTATGAGTGCAGTTTTGTTTTTATGTTATTTAATAAGATTATTGTCTTGAGTGAAGATTGTGTTTTAGACTATTTTTATGAATAGATTCATTGGTGATTAGCTACTGGTTGGTTGCTAAATTTTCATGATTGATGGATTCCAAAACTTCTAGTAAACAAGAACATAGTGAATAAATAGTTGATTCTATTGTGGTGTGTTTGCTTGTTTGTTTGTTTTGTTTTGAGCACTTTTATAAAAGTGACCAGAGGCTTATTAACCTCTTGGTGAGCATATTAGCTAGTGGAACACCCACTGGTATGTTTGCCTCGTGGTGGAAAAATAGGTTTGACTTGTTGTCATGAGCTTATTTCACCACTTGAGTAATTTAGCAGATTATGTGTGCTAGCCATAGAGATTGTTGTGGGAATTTTTAGACATCAAAATGTGTTTTATGTGACACCCTACTGTCTAGTAACATGTGCTTTACCCCACTGGTCCATGGTGTTCTTAACCAAAAATCATTGAATTGGCCACACATGAACAATAGGAAAAAGCAGATTTTTCCAACTATAGTTTTTATGCCAATTTTTCTTAAGGGAAAAATTGAGAACTTTGGGTGGTACTTCTTGATTGCTTGCTGTATGTATTACTTGTAGCCTTGTTTGTCTTGTTTGGTTCTGAATGTGTGTCCTTTATTCTTTTTACGACGTTAGAAAACGAAGAGGAAGGAAGTGTCGGGAAGCTGTGTTTCAAGTTCCAGTCACTCCAAAACCAGGGACACAAAGAGATACCAGGCAAGCATCCTGATTGCTTGCTGATACAATACTTATCATTAAATATCATGCATGTTTTACCTCTGAAGATTTTCAAAAACTTGATTATCAAAACTATTTTTGATGTGGCTATTACTACTATACTAGTATATAGGTTACTATTATGCCAGTAGTTAAACTTGGTAATACCAAGCCCATAGGCCACCATATGGTATTTATTACCATCAAATATATTCGTCCCTAAGTGGACACCCTAAAATTGTGATTCTACGAAACAAAGGCTTTACGGAAAAACCCGGAGAAAAGGCGGATCCTTGTTCTCCGGAGGAATGTGGAAGTAGTCATTTTTGAGAAGGTGGTGTTTTCAAAAATGACACATAACCTAGTCTTCGCCGGACAACCTTTACCGTACTGCCACCCTACCCTAACATGGGCACGGGGCTTAACTTGAAGTTTGTTCTTATTAGTGTGTGCTATCTCACTTGCTATAAGGGGCGTCGTACCCTCGAACCGAAGGTCGTCAAAACTCCCAATGTTGAGGCATATAAAGTGTGGGATTAATTTTCCCTCCGGATGCATCAGATGAGGCATCCTGACTTGGCGGGGATTAGCTCGGTGCCGGGGATGTCGGAAAACTCAACTGAGAGATAGGCATATCCTAGCTTGAACATAGTGGATGGTTATGATCAGATACCTGATGTTTACATACTGTTGTTACAGTCCGTGATTGTTCACGGGAGGTGTACTGGATCTGGTGGATGTGTACACCTCTGCAGAGTACAACTTTTTCGAAGAAGCCGCGTCCTCGGATATGGACAGTTGAATGGCCATGTAGCTAGCATTGTGTCAATGTTTTCAAAAAGAGTTTTTGAAAGGGAATCTTTGGAAAGGAAATGATGAACTTGTGAAGTTCGGAAAGGAATGGAAACTTATACCGTGGAGGTATCGTTGATGATGGAAAGCCAGATGTTGTTATACAAAACAAAATGTTTTGCAAAGAAAACCTTTTCTACTCTACGCAAGAACTCTGGAAACTGATTCCAAGAAGTTTTGCAAAGAGAAAATATTCTTTAACAAAACTTTATAAAACCTCTTGTACATGTGATATCTACAAGAGAAATAAAACTATATTATTTTATTCTGAAGTATCTTCTTCAACGAAGATACAGATTAACCTGACTGCAACTGTGGTGTCATCATATATGAACACCATTGATAGTGAACCATATTTATAGCCTACCTATTCCACCATATAAGCATACTTGCATGTTGGTAAGTGATATGATGGATGTCTTGCTGAGTACATTCAAATGTACTCATTATGGTTTCGCCCCTGGTATCTACTTATCAGATTTTTGAGAAGGAGCCTCAAAAGGAGATCTACGAAGAGAAGTACGGAGTTGACGGCTTTGCGAACTAGGATCGTCTCCGGGTCAGCAGCCTGTAGGTTAAGGCGTGACTTGGGCTCAACTACGTTGTGTTTTAATTGTCTTCCGCTGTGTTTGTTAAGTTGCCTGCCTTTGTGGCAGTTGCTTAGACTTGATCATGTGATCTTTTATGTAATACCTTTATGTATTCGTGTAATGGATGATGTATTTCTGTGTGCCAACTGTGTATGTTGTTCACGACTGATCTTTCTGGGATCGTGAATGTATGCATACGTAGGGTTTCAGACTGCCGGTCTGGGGTCCTTACAGAGTTGGTATCAGAGCCATCCTGACCTTAGGAGACCTTAGTTAGCATGGACGTCAGATAGGAAAGAAAAAAATATTTTTGAGTAAAAACCTATTTACCCTCTAAATTATTTTTATCTGAGGGAATTTTAGTATATTTTTCCTCCTTATTATCTTTTCAAAAGATTATAAATGCATATCAAGGGCGTCCTTGAACAGTGGTTCGAAGGGCGGGCCTTACAGAATTGGTATCTCTCTCGGTTAAGAGTTTATTTCTTACTTGTTTGCAACTGCTCCGCTCTGTTTTTGAAACGTCTCTCGTCTTTGAAGTTTTCTGTCCAGAAAATAGTTGGAGTTTCAAAAACAGATTGTTGCATAAAGTTTTATCAAAACTTTACTTCTTTTTATCTTGTTTTCATACAAAAACTTGTATACTTGTCGATGTCCCGAGAAGACCAAAATAATTGCATAGCTCTACAGTGATGTTGGTCAGAAGTAGATATAGTTCTTCAGCCACTTCTAGGATTATTTTTGGATCAGTCTAGTTTGGAGTAATTTAGCGATTACCCCATGAGTCGCCTTCCCCGACGTATCCCCAAGGGAGTCTTGTTTGTTATGGCTTGCTTATGTGTGTCCGTAGGACTTTGTGCTATTGTGTGGTGTAGATTCTGGTCCATCTAGGCTTCTATATGTTTGTAGGGTGCCCAAATTTTGCAAATTTGTGATTGCCCCGCTCTTGTTTTTGAATCGCCTCATGTTAAAATTTTTGCAAGCAAAAATGTTTGTATAGTATTCAAAAACAAGAATTGGTTGCTTAGACTTATGCTTGTTTTCGCTTCATAATGCCAACCGTCGTGAACCACCACCATTAAGGAAAGCACCTTTGTACCTAATAATAGAGGACCATCAAGCCACACGAGCTGCTAGCGTTGCTACCAATGCTGCACTCCAACAGATAAAGCTCCACCAACGACAACCTTCATAGAAAAAAAGGCATGAAGAAAACCAACCTATACTGACCAGAACCTCTATGTTTTGCCTGTTTGCAAAAGACTCTCTTTACCATGTTGGCTAAACATTGCACCTTATTAGGTCCCCTTTTAAAAGACCAAACTAGAGAAATCCCCTTTTAAAAAGTTATATACCTCCCTCCTCTAGGGAAAGGTGCAAAAGAAGTCTACACACGCCATGATGCGCAACCCCCTCAAAAGCCAATCAAAAGAGCACGATTCAATATCCGACGTACGATGACGCTAGTCGTATCTTGTCGGACAAACATTATTAAATAAAAAGCTAACAAGACTAACATGCTTTGTCTAATCTTAGGTTGACACCTAACCAAAGCATGTGAAATACTAACAACTCTTTCTAAACCAAGGAATTAAGTGACTTACGGCACTTTTTAAATCTAGTTGGTAAAAAGGAGAAGTCACGAGAAAATAAAAGGATAACCTAGTCGTTTACTAGTCAATAAGATATCATGTGTATCTACTTTGGAGACCAAAAACTTGGTAGACATTGTAGGTACTATGAAATTCGGGGTTTAGAAATTAAGTGGACGATGGAATGGTTATAAAAGATATAGAAAACAGCAGTTTTTCCTGTTGTTATTTCTTTGTGCGCTCCTGGTTGGAATGAATTTGTGTTTTATTCTATCTTGCTTCCTAACTTATATGGAGTTGTTAGGACTTGTTATTGTGTTGAAAGCCTTATCTGGTAGCCTTGTGAACCATTAAGATAAGTTATGCTTGTTAAGACTCGTTTTTCACATACGTGTTAATCTGGGTTTGAGTTGGTTTTAGTTTCGTCAATGTTTGCTTGTTGTCGTGTTACCTACCGTTCTCATGTCCGCTATGAGCCGGTATATGTCACGAGCCTTTAAAACCAAGACCACCTTTAGTTATTATCGTCTTACACCGTTCTTTTTCTTCAGCATGGCCAGCAATCCACCTCCGTCACCTGAGCCGACAGTTGCTCAACTGTTTGCTCTGTTGAAGGAAATGCGTGAAGCCGCTCGAGCTGAGCGCATCGCCACCCATGCTATCCTGGAACAGTTGATTCAGCTTGCCACCACCAACGCTGAGAATACTATGTTCCTTATGAGAGAATACCAGCAACTGCTTGCTGGAGAGAGCCGCAAAAGGAAGATGGTGACGCCAGGAGAAACTAGTCTATGGGTGACTGAAGAGTGTTTTGTCTGTGGGACGGAAGGGCACTTCGCTCGTAATTGTCCCCAGAGGGAGTATGATCCGGCTTGGTCTGAGCAATCTTCGAGGGGACGGGTGAAAGTCAAGCCTAAAATTAAGGGTTGTTTTGCCTGTAGACAGGAAGGACACTATGCTCGCAGTTGTCCCAATAAGAACCGTATTCTATCTCATCCTGAAGAAACCCAAGAAACCCAAGAAACCCAGGGTCCAGCCCAGAAGAAACACAAGAATCTGATGAGTGGACCTCGCGACAGAGATGATGTTGCGGGAGCATCTTCGACCCCTGCCATAGCCAATGGTACGTTTCAAACCACACCGGTGAACCCCCTTGTTTTGTTTATCGTCGCACCTTGAGAAAACCCGACGTAAATGGGACACTAGAAGTGTCACGTCAGGCTAAGTAAATTTTTTTTTTAATATTTAACGATACTAACAAAAATCTCGTGTAATTTTTGTATAACACCCTACAGAGTAAATTAAATTTTTGCCACATAAAGTTGTGCCACTCTACTGAGTTAGTAAAATGGTTTCATAAAATTCTAGTTCAAGGCCTTACAGAATTGGAGACCTTACCAATTGATAATATAACCTCATCAAATCGTAAGCTTAAAACCTTACAGTGTTGGCTCATCAAGTTTTCGTTTAAATACCCTACAGAAGTGGTATCTAAAACCAAATACCTTACAAAGTAACTTATAGAGTTGATATATTACAAGAGTTTGTTATCACCGTTTAAAAAGAAAACGTGTAATCAACTTTTTCCAAAAACAAAGGGAAAGGTGCCTTAGAATGATTCTATAGCTATTTTTGAAGTAGTGAAAGGTTGGAAAAAAAATATTAGATGGGTAAACTATGATCATTACTAGTAGACAATATCTCCCGTATATATGTGTTGGCGGAACCAGATTCTACAGTATGAGATAGTAGAACTCGTTTGAGGCTTAGAAAGATTGGTGTATATATATTGATGATGATAGATTTTAGGAAAAATCAATATGAGCTTGGAGTTTTAGAAAGAAAACTTGTAAAGATGATAGTTCTCAGAGTTGTTATGGCTTTATGATCTAGATAAACTACCTTTGAGGAAAACAAATGTTTTGGGAATTAACTATAATAGGTTAAGAGGAAGGTAGTGGATTTTCCTGGATTTTTAGACAGTGAGCAATGGAAAGCTCATACTTCTTAAATGTTGATGGATATCCATTAATTTGATCATATGAGTTTTACCTAGAAGAATAACCCCTGGTTTGATATCATGGTTTTAAGGAGCAATATGTTCGAGGTTTAGACCATGGCACCCAAACCTTTGTAAAGAAAACAAATTTACCAGGGAATTCTGGTAAGAAAAATCAAAGGGGGGAAGCCCCTGTAAATAAGGTTACAAAACACCAAAACATGTTTTGTAAACAAATCATCTAACATTGTTATTTGACCATACCCTCTTTTTTCGCTTGCCTGCGAATCTCGGGACGAGATTCTGGTAAGGGGGGAAGGTCTGTCACATCCCAGTTTTTAGACCCTTGATCTGGGCTCAAGAAGTCAACTATTAGGGCCAACAAAGTAATGTTTACAACAACATGATTGTTTTAAATAACTTGTGTTATGATCCTAATCATATTTGCAACATAAGTTTTGTTTCATTATAAAACCAACACCTTATGTTTCTGAAAAATATTCCTGATATTTTTCCCAAATGTTTTCTTATTAATACTTGAGTGGATTTTCTTTCCAAGACTTGGACCATTCTTGTTTGCATCTTAAAACAAACTTATAACCTTGTTGGATCCAAGAAAACAAGTTCCCAAGATGATCTATGAAGGTTTTCTCTTAACTTTCCTATAGAAAACAATTCCTGAAAATAAAGCCAAGTACCTGTTTTCTACCATTGTTTTCACCAAGCTAGAGATTGTTATTTTATGATTTCTTGACTTCTAATTAATCCTTGATATATGTACTACGAATCCATAAGCTCACTTTTATTTTGGGATAAATAAAAACTATCTTTTGCTTGTTGTTTTTGTGGTATAAAATTAAGGCAGTTTTTAGAAACAGATAAAAACAGAAAGTATACCTTTTTCCACATTGTTTTCATGGCCTTAAACTATTTCAAAATTGTTTCCAAAAGTTGTTTCTGAAAGTATATAACATGGTTAACAAGTCCATGTTTTGAAAACAAATTTTGGAAAGCATTTGAACCCTGAAAACAACTCCAACTTTTGCTATCTCTGTCTGTTTTTCCAGCACTTAGAAAAAAATTCAGAAAACTGTCTAACTGAATTTTTCTGACAGAACAGTGATTACACTTTTAAACTTGATGTTTTATCTTGTGGGTACTGATCCAAGCCTTGCCACCTTGCCAACTCGAAAAACAATGTTATGGAACTTCTGGAAGGGGCATTGGATCCTCTTTTGGTCAGCTAGGGAGAGAGAAAATGAGGAGGCATGTTGACTAATGGTGAGGTCACACATAGTGGTTGGAATAGTGTGGATTCTCACTTTTGCCCATCCCTTGGCCCTTACTGTGGCCTTGCTCACCACCTTGTACCCTTATTCACCTCATGGCACCAGTTAGAAGCCAGGCCACCCATGGAGACACCCCAAGGGGCAAGGCAAGCCCATGCCTTTGCCAAACCTTGCACACCCACTTGGACTCAAGCCTACACAAGTCCAGAGGGCACCTCCTCACGCCCTGCACCTCCTCATACCTCACTCTACCTCCCCAAAGCAAAAGAAACCCAAACCCTAGCCCTAAGAAGCCCTGGCTCGAGATCTAGCCCGAGGGGTGACCACCACGGCCACCACCTTGCCCTGCTCGCACCTCTCTCATCTAGCCCCTCCCACTGCCATGGCTAGCCTCCCCACGCTCTCCTGAACCTCCTAGACACGGTCCCCTACCCTGTACCTGCCGGAGTCGCCGCCGCCGTCCGCGGAGCGCCGCCGCGGGCATCTGCCGTGCGCCGCCGCTCGGGGCCGCGCTCGACGTCGCCGTGACTTCCCCTCGACGCCCTCGACCCCCTGCCGCCTCCCCGAGCTCGCGCCACCCCTCCCCGAGCCCTAGGTGAGCTCCCCGAGCCGTTCTCGTCGCCGGCCGTTCGAGGCAGAGAGAGAGAGGGTCGGGAGGAAGGAGATGCACCAGCGCCGTTCGATCTGAGATCGACGGTTCCCTTCAAAACGACCGTTTCCCGCGCCTGCCCCCGCGCGCGCACGCGCTGTGGGCTGCGCTGCCGCTAGCTGGGCCGCAGCCGCAGTGGACCCAGCCCACGCTGTGTTGTTTTATTCATTTATTTTTTTTACAGATCTGAGGCTTTCACTTTAGGCTTGTATAAAATACTAAATGAGCATAATAAAATCTGAGAAAAATCAGGGACTTACCTACATGAAATCCAAACCATGCAAAATTTGCAGATCTGGATTTGGGCAAATACTTTGGACACAATGACTGTTTTGCCACAGACTATCTCTGAGAATGTTTTGGACATAACTTTTAAAATATATAATCAAATGGAACAAACTCAACTGATCTGGATAGGTATTGAAAATGTCTATCCAATGAGCCAAACCTCACATCCAGGAGAGTTGTATAATGAAAATGCCATCCAAATTGCTAAAGGACCAGTAGCCTTTTCTTTGATTTTTACAAGGAGTTTAAAAATGAATTTTGGAGCAAACCCAATTGGATGAGTTTGGTATTGAGTAGATCTATCTTAACCTAGCTTAGATTAATTTTTTTAGCTCTAGATTATTTTTGGTGGACAGATTTAGAAAACAGAAGTTTTTCTGTTTTGATTTATTTTAATTGTTTTTGTTACAATGAAATGCTTGGTTGACTTAATCTTTGTTCCTAGGTTGTAGAGATGTGTTGAATCTTGTTATTAGGTTGTTTCCTTGCAGTACATCTACCACACAAAGTGTGTGCATGTTTGCATTATGTTATGGCTAAAGAAGTAGCATGTGTTGTTTCACTAGATTATTTATTTGATGTTTTATGTGAACCAACTCCTTGTGTGATTGTTACCTTTTTTGTGCTATGATTGTGTTGAGTCCAGTACCATTTTGGTACTGTGATTTATATGCTATTATCTTCATTAACTTGCATGTGATCTTATAGCAAAGCATGAGTAGCATTTGTTATTGTTCTAGTGTTTAATTCTTTGGGATTATTGTGAGAGCTAGATCCTTGTGTTAATACCTTGATAATTTTTGTGCTATGCTTGCTATAGATCCAGTACCATTTTGGTACTGTTATTTTGATGCTTTTGTCTCTGATAGCTTGCATGTATTTTTAAGGTGAAGCATGTGTAGGTTTTGTTATTCTTATGCACTAGTCTTGTATGCACTAGAATAAATAGCATTGTTTTATTTTGCTATACTAATTTTTGTCATGAGTAACCAGAGGCTTAGAACCTCATTTACCTTGATATAAATGGGCCCATAACCCACTGGTCCCATTGCATCTTGGTTGTGGATGAAAATTCCCAACTATGCCCATGTGAGAAATTAACATGTTTTCATTATGTGGTTGATAGGAATATTTTCCACCATGGAAAATATAATGGTTTGTTTTCACTTATGCAAGTGAGAAGTTTATTTATTATAAGTTTATACTAATATGTTAGGTGTGATCCATTTGTTATCATGATATTCCTTCTGAGTATCTTGTTAAGAGATGATTCATTATTGAGTGCTAAATTAAATTATTTGCAAATAAACTAAATTCCTTTTGATTGATAGATTGTTTGTGAATGATTTTAAATTGAGTGTTTGGATTTTTGAAAAGGTTTAGATAACTTTTCTTGTATTGCATAGCTACTGGTTGTGTAAGTTATACCTTGCTTGCTTGCTAGTAATTGTTTAAGAAAAACATAAATTACTAGAATTAATTTATGCATGTTTAATAGATGTTTCATGGGATTGTTTTGATGTTTGTGCTTGCTAGCATGTGTAAGTTTTATGTACTGTTATTAGATACATTTTAGGATCATGACTTGCTTGTTTATAATTAAGCATCATAGTAGCATTGTTTGCTTCCCTAGTGTTGAACTAGTGTCACCACTAGAAAATGGTGAATTTTGCTCTAGTGTGTCATCTTTTGTTTTATGAGTATATGAGTTTATTATAGCATATTTATGAAGTTATTAATTCTGTTATGATGCCATGAATCATTTAGTTTCTTGTGCTATAGTTGTAGAATACAAATATTCCTTATAGCATGTTTGTATAGAATTTTCCATACTAGTATGCTATGAGTGCAGTTTTGTTTTTATGTTATTTAATAAGATTATTGTCTTGAGTGAAGATTGTGTTTTAGACTATTTTTATGAATAGATTCATTGGTGATTAGCTACTGGTTGGTTGCTAAATTTTCATGATTGATGGATTCCAAAACTTCTAGTAAACAAGAACATAGTGAATAAATAGTTGATTCTATTGTGGTGTGTTTGCTTGTTTGTTTGTTTTGTTTTGAGCACTTTTATAAAAGTGACCAGAGGCTTATTAACCTCTTGGTGAGCATATTAGCTAGTGGAACACCCACTGGTATGTTTGCCTCGTGGTGGAAAAATAGGTTTGACTTGTTGTCATGAGCTTATTTCACCACTTGAGTAATTTAGCAGATTATGTGTGCTAGCCATAGAGATTGTTGTGGGAATTTTTAGACATCAAAATGTGTTTTATGTGACACCCTACTGTCTAGTAACATGTGCTTTACCCCACTGGTCCATGGTGTTCTTAACCAAAAATCATTGAATTGGCCACACATGAACAATAGGAAAAAGCAGATTTTTCCAACTATAGTTTTTATGCCAATTTTTCTTAAGGGAAAAATTGAGAACTTTGGGTGGTACTTCTTGATTGCTTGCTGTATGTATTACTTGTAGCCTTGTTTGTCTTGTTTGGTTCTGAATGTGTGTCCTTTATTCTTTTTACGACGTTAGAAAACGAAGAGGAAGGAAGTGTCGGGAAGCTGTGTTTCAAGTTCCAGTCACTCCAAAACCAGGGACACAAAGAGATACCAGGCAAGCATCCTGATTGCTTGCTGATACAATACTTATCATTAAATATCATGCATGTTTTACCTCTGAAGATTTTCAAAAACTTGATTATCAAAACTATTTTTGATGTGGCTATTACTACTATACTAGTATATAGGTTACTATTATGCCAGTAGTTAAACTTGGTAATACCAAGCCCATAGGCCACCATATGGTATTTATTACCATCAAATATATTCGTCCCTAAGTGGACACCCTAAAATTGTGATTCTACGAAACAAAGGCTTTACGGAAAAACCCGGAGAAAAGGCGGATCCTTGTTCTCCGGAGGAATGTGGAAGTAGTCATTTTTGAGAAGGTGGTGTTTTCAAAAATGACACATAACCTAGTCTTCGCCGGACAACCTTTACCGTACTGCCACCCTACCCTAACATGGGCACGGGGCTTAACTTGAAGTTTGTTCTTATTAGTGTGTGCTATCTCACTTGCTATAAGGGGCGTCGTACCCTCGAACCGAAGGTCGTCAAAACTCCCAATGTTGAGGCATATAAAGTGTGGGATTAATTTTCCCTCCGGATGCATCAGATGAGGCATCCTGACTTGGCGGGGATTAGCTCGGTGCCGGGGATGTCGGAAAACTCAACTGAGAGATAGGCATATCCTAGCTTGAACATAGTGGATGGTTATGATCAGATACCTGATGTTTACATACTGTTGTTACAGTCCGTGATTGTTCACGGGAGGTGTACTGGATCTGGTGGATGTGTACACCTCTGCAGAGTACAACTTTTTCGAAGAAGCCGCGTCCTCGGATATGGACAGTTGAATGGCCATGTAGCTAGCATTGTGTCAATGTTTTCAAAAAGAGTTTTTGAAAGGGAATCTTTGGAAAGGAAATGATGAACTTGTGAAGTTCGGAAAGGAATGGAAACTTATACCGTGGAGGTATCGTTGATGATGGAAAGCCAGATGTTGTTATACAAAACAAAATGTTTTGCAAAGAAAACCTTTTCTACTCTACGCAAGAACTCTGGAAACTGATTCCAAGAAGTTTTGCAAAGAGAAAATATTCTTTAACAAAACTTTATAAAACCTCTTGTACATGTGATATCTACAAGAGAAATAAAACTATATTATTTTATTCTGAAGTATCTTCTTCAACGAAGATACAGATTAACCTGACTGCAACTGTGGTGTCATCATATATGAACACCATTGATAGTGAACCATATTTATAGCCTACCTATTCCACCATATAAGCATACTTGCATGTTGGTAAGTGATATGATGGATGTCTTGCTGAGTACATTCAAATGTACTCATTATGGTTTCGCCCCTGGTATCTACTTATCAGATTTTTGAGAAGGAGCCTCAAAAGGAGATCTACGAAGAGAAGTACGGAGTTGACGGCTTTGCGAACTAGGATCGTCTCCGGGTCAGCAGCCTGTAGGTTAAGGCGTGACTTGGGCTCAACTACGTTGTGTTTTAATTGTCTTCCGCTGTGTTTGTTAAGTTGCCTGCCTTTGTGGCAGTTGCTTAGACTTGATCATGTGATCTTTTATGTAATACCTTTATGTATTCGTGTAATGGATGATGTATTTCTGTGTGCCAACTGTGTATGTTGTTCACGACTGATCTTTCTGGGATCGTGAATGTATGCATACGTAGGGTTTCAGACTGCCGGTCTGGGGTCCTTACAACGAACCGGGAGTAGAGGTCCCGTATGAACCGGGACTAATGAAACCGGAGCATTCCATCCGATTGCGGGCGTTGGAACCGGAATATTAGTCCTGGTTCCAAATGGAACGGAGACTAAATCTCTAGACCAAATCCCTTGTTTCTACTGGTGTCTCAAGTTCAAGACACACACTATATACATTCCTGGATGGATCTGGCCACATGCACTCCATGAACTGTAGATTGACAAAGAAGGACAGCCAAGTCATAAGCCCCACTTGGTACGGGAATTTTCATTGAAGTTGATGCACGATGTAAAATGGTAAATCCGTACGCAGCCATTGTGTCATGTGGTGCAGTTGTAAATACGAGGAAGAGCGCGACTAACCTGGCAACACTTTGAATTAACATGAGTGTATAGAAGTGCAAACACCAATAGGAGATTGCTTATAGACACCAATATAGCGCTGCAAACATATTTCTAGGTTCGCCGGCGCTATTACCGCTGGCGAAGGCGCCTATATGTTCGCCAGCGCTATACCACTTACCGCTGGCGAACATGCTCGTGTGTTCGCGAGAGGTAAGGGTGGGCCTCCCTGCGCGCGCACATGCCACTACCTGGCACTACCGATGGCGAACGGTCTCATGCGTTCGCCAGTGCTACGGAGCTACCCTGGCGAATAACTTTTCTTGTTCGCCAACGCTAATCTGTGGGCCCAGGGCACGTTAGCGCTGGCGAATGTTCGCCAGCGGTAACTTGGCAGATCTTCCATAAGTGAGCACATTCACCACCCCCACTTTCCCTTCTCCACTCTCTTCTCAACCTTGTCCCCTTCTCTCTCTAGTTCAAATTCATGCCAATTTCCCCACCCTCCTCCTCTCTTTTGAACCAACCAAAATTATTTTAGTTCGTATATCTAGATTTATCTCCCTCTCAACACCCTTTCTACCCAAAGTTTCCCCTTTCTAGGCATCTAGATTCAGAATTACCCCCTCTCTATCCAAAGTTCCAAAACTCTCCGGATATCATCTCGTGCAGCCATCTAATCATTTGAGGTGGAAATTTTGTATGAATTTTGTCCGGATACACGCGATATGCAATATATGTGCGAAATTTCACCGGATTCAATATGGCCGTGTGTGATGGAGACGTTAAATGTGTGCAATTTGTTGTGGAATGAATATTAGTAGCCAACTATTGCCGGAATGTTGATTCATTTCCGTCTCGGCATAGTTTGGCACTCCCTAATAACCTCCTATTTGTTGGAAGGTGATGCCGAATTTTTTCGTGAATACGGCATGAAGTGAAATTTTGGATATGAAAATGAGTTGCCACTTTGCTGGAATGTTGATTTATTTCCGTATCGGCAAAGTTTGGCACTCCTCTAACCTCCAATTTTTAGGAAGGTCATGCCGATTTTTTTTCGTAAATATCGACATATAATATAATATTAATATATATATATATATATATATATATAGTTCTAATATTATATTGGCGCGCTCGTGCATGCGACAAATAATGGTGGTCGTTATGAGTGAACGTGTCGTGAATAGTTACTTGAGACACGCGACAGAAGACATGTTACAAAATGGCCGCAAGGAGATACGATGTCCATGTCGAAAGTGCAAACTAGGGGGCTTGCTCAACCCCTTTACCGGAGACTTGCTCAGTCACCTCCTCAGGTATGGTTTCATGGATGGACACACCAGTCAGTGGATAAGTGATGATGAAGATGATGAAGTCCATAGGGCGGCGATGGTAGGAAATGATGTGCAATAGGACAATAACAATGATCGACAAGAACTACAACAGGACCAAGATCAGCCTCATGATCCTGCACATGATCATGGAGAAGATGCTGAACAAGACGTGGAAAAAGACGAGGACACATGGACACCCCTAACGGAAGTTGTGCGTGAACCTCATCTGAAAGAAATGCTTTTGAGAAAGACGACTAACTCGAGATCTGCCGCTAGAGAGAAATCTAAGTTGGCGCAACTAGAGATATACTCGAAGACACCGTTGTATGCAGGCTGCGGTCCGGGAGAGTCCCGCCTGAGAGTGGCGCTTGATGTTCTGCAGATGAAGGCGAGATACAAATAGAGTGACATAAGCGTCGATGCAAGCCTGCAATACTGGCACGATATCCTTCCAGAGGGTAATACGTGTCCTAAAAGTTGCGACGAGGCCAAGAAAGTCATGTGCCCCTTTGATTTACCGCACGAAAAATACCATGTGTGCATCAATTATTGCTACATTTATCGGAAAGAGGACACGAACAAGACCATTTGTCCAGTTTGCAACGCCGCTCGATACAAGAAAGAGAAGTAGAAAGCTCCTCGAAAAGTTTTGTGGTACTTTCCGCTCATTCCCCATCTGCAACGGTATTTTGCGGACCGCAAGGAAGCAGAGCTCATGCGCTGGCATGCGAAAAGGAGGAAGAAAGTTTTGGAAGATCCAAAGCGGAGTGAAAAAGTAAATCTGACACATCCTTCAGATGCAAGTCAATGGAAAGCAATTGACTTTGAATATGCAACGTTTGGGGCAGAGGCAAGGAACATCAGGTTGGGTGTAGGCACCGACGGACTCAATCCGTTTGGCAACCAGAGCAGCACCCATAGAACCTGGCCCGTGTTTGTATGGATGTACAACATCCCCCTGGTTATGCATGGAGATGAAGTATATTCACATGAGTATGCTAATTCAAGGGCCGAAACAACCAGACAACGACATCAATCTATACCTGAACCTGCTTAAAGATGAGCTGGACACGCTATGGGCCGAGGAAGGGCTAAACACATGGGACGCCTTCGGTGAACAATAGTTCCCAATGAGAGCTGTCTTGCTCTGTACGGTTCACGACCTTCTCGGCTACGGATATGTGGGGGGCCAGGTGTGGCACGAACATAACGGTTGCGTGAGGTGCATGGATGACACCACGTTTATGCAAGTTCCGAAAGATCCTGGGTCTTCGAAAACAGTTTTCGTTGGCCATCGAAGGTGGTACCCAACAAAGACCCTTGGAGAAGGCGAGGAGACCTTTTTAACGGCGAAGATGAGCTCCGGGGACCTCCACGTAAGAGGTGCGGCGAAGAAATCTACAAGTTGCCGAATGATTGGAAGGAATGCCTAGAGCCGGGAAAGAAGCAAAAAGCGCCAAAACCGCTTCTGGATGTATGGAAGACGAGGTCTGTGTTTTGGGACTTGCCATACTGGCCCATTCTCGATACGCCTCACTGCCTTGATCTGATGTGTATCACGAAGAATGTGTTTGAAAGTTTGATTGGCACGCCGCTCAACATGCCGGAGAGGACCATAGATGGGGTGAAAGCAAGAAACGACCTGAAATATTTTGGTATTAGGGTAGATCTTCAGGGGCGACGCCCGGATGACGACGACGACGACCAATCGTGTGATGAAAAGACAGAGGGTCACAAGGCCAAAAGGGTTAAGAGGAATGACTATTACTGACCCATCCTGCTTCACTCTTAGTCCGGACGAGATCACAAAATTGATGATGTGCCTTCTCAGAGTCAAAGTCCATAGCGGCTACTCAGGGCTAATAAGCACATTCCTAGACGCGCAGAAACAAAGTTCAACGGGATGAAGTATCATGACCGTTACGTGATGATGACATAGATACTTCCGGTTGCGATCCGCGGGATAATGGACAAGCATGTCCAGGAAACCCTGTTTGGCCTGTGTAACTTCTTCGACGTGATATCTTGAAAAGGCTGCAGGAAGAGATTGTTGTGATACTATGCGAGCTTGAGATGTACTTTCCACCATCATTCTTTGACATATGTGTTCATCTGTTGGTCCATATCGTGGACAATATCATCCATCTCAGGCCGTTGTTCCTGCATAACATGATGCCATTTGAAAGGATGAATGGGGTCATCAAAGGATTTGTTCGCAACAGGGCCGGTCTGGATGGAAGCATCGTTCAGGGCTTTCTCACCGAAGAGTGCATCTCTTTCTGCACGAATCATATTGACGTGGAGGACCCTGTTGGTCTGCCCAGAAACAAGCACATTGGCAAGCTCGATGGAGCAGGTCACAAAAATGGACGTAGAGAAGTTCATGTGGATAGGGCTTGTCGACGCACCGACTTTAACAGGGAAAACTTAGTAGCTCTCCAACACATTGACATGGTCGATACTTGGGTGGAAAAACACAAGAGCTCGATTAAGAAAAATTACACTGAACAAGGCAAGCAGAGGACCGGAGGAGAAATAATTAGAGAGCACAACTCCACTTTCTTACGTTGGTTTAAAGATGAGATCGTTGCTAACCCACCGCCAAGGTATTGTGCGAAAAATAAACTATTGTACGCCTTGGCACATGGCCCCGCTCCCAACCTAGCGACGTTTCAAGCATATGATATCAACGAGTTCACTTTCTACACGGAGGAGAAAGACAAAACTTCCGATTATCAAAACTCCGGGGTAACGATGGAATCCTACACGGGTGACAAAAAGTTAAGATACTACAGAAGGATCGAGGAGATATGGGATCTTAACTACTCTGGAGAGAAGGTTTCTATGTTCCGCGTCAAATGGGCTAGGATGTAGACTGTCAGAAAAGAAGACCAATACTTTACAACCATGGTTATTCCCGAAGCCGGAACTTCATCAAGCGCGAACGTCACAACGCAAAATGAGCCGTGGGTATTGGCTAAGCATGTGTCCCAATACTTCTTCATAACAGACCCCGCAAGGCCTAGCCGTGTTGTCGTGAGGAGAGGGAAAAGAAATATCATCGGAATGGATGGAGTCGTTGACGAGGACGAGTTCGACACGTTCGGCGACCCAAATATTGATGATGATCAAGAAGATGATGATAGTCATGCAACATACACCACAAGAAGAAGCAGAACAACGCTACCTAGGCATGGTCTTCCATTCAAAAGAAGAAGTCATGATGTGGGGCTAAATTATGCAACCGTGACCAAAAAAGGCAAAAAGATCAAACATTGAGAAACTATGTGTATATCTGTGTGACTTGTATGCGACGAAACTATGTATATGCATGGATCAACTGGTCTGATGTGCACTTATTATAAATTTAATGTACCTTGTTCTGTATTTGAAATGTGTGGACTTATTATTTTAAACATAAAGAAATAATGGAAAACAAAATAAAACAATAGAAAACATAAAGGAAACAATGGAAAACATAAAGGAAATCATGGAAAACATAAAGGAAACAATGGATAACATAAAGGAAACAATGGAAAAGATGAAGGAAATAATGGAAAACAAAATAGAAAAATAGAGAACATAAAGGAAACTATGGAAAACATAAAGGAAACAAGATAAAATAAAAAGTAAACAAGAGAAAACAAAATAAAACAATAGAAAACATAAAGGAAACAAGAGAAAACAAAAAGGAAACAAGAGAAAACAAAATAAAACAATAGAAAATTTAAAGGAAACAATGGAAAACATAAAGGAAAAAATGGAAAACATAAAGGAAATAATGGAAAACATAAAGGAAATAATGGAAAAAATAGAACAATAGAAAACATAAAGGAAATAACTGAAAACAAAATAAAACAATAGAAAACAAAAAGGAAATAATGGAAACAAAATAAAGTAATAGAAAACATAAAGGAAATAATGGAAAAAAGAAGGAAATAATGAAAACAAAATTAAACAATGAAAAAATAAAGGATATAATGGAAAACAAAATAAAACAATATTATTTGTAATGTGTTTGAAATTAATTTGTAATGTTTTTGAATTATTATAAATGAAATGTGTTTGAATAATTTAAACAAATAAAGAAAAAAAAACGTACCGCTGGCGAACAAACACTCTGGTTCGCCAGCGGTAAGTTACCGCTGGGCAACAAAGCATGTGTCACTTATGGGCGGGCCCCCCAGCCCCTATCCCTCGCTAGCAGTTTCGTGACATGGCCAAAATCACTAATTCGTTTGGAAAGTACTCCTGTCAACACTCCAACACCGGTCGAGGGGTCGGGGCACCCAAGCCAACACAAGGATTTCTCACCTGCAAAGTCCGTGCAACACGACGACGACGATGCTGAAGATGAGAACCCCAATGACTACCTCGTGGACGATCCTTACGAGGGGGCCGGCCTGGATGATCTTGATGAACTTCTCTTGTCAACGGAGGAAGCGGATTAATATCGATGCACAAAGCGTCTTTTCTCTTCTCAAGAATCGGCAGCCCCCGAGCAAGAAGTCATCAGCCAGGACGCCCTCAAAGAGGCGGTAGCAGATGTATTTCAGAATCATCCTAAGAAGACGGCAGAAAAGAACTAAGAAGAGTTCCACCGTTGCATCGATGAGCCAACCGGTGGAGGGGACCAAGTCTAAGCCGCAGGCAGGACGGGTATTGGACAGGATACCCATACACGACTGGCATCAGATCCATGAGTTGGGCAAACCGATGCTTCTGCCGAGGTTGTCCTCCTTGTTGACAAGTGATATGCTTAGTGTCTATGACGGTGTTCAATTTATGGAGAAGCTGCTTCTCAAAGACAAAAATCCAACGCTGCCGGTTTTGGTCGCAAAGGTGCCATCTATGGTGGGATTTGTCACTGAAGGCAACGCCAGCAAGATCATCGTGAGATTTGACGACATTTTTTGGATGTTCCACATGAAATCCCTCCACTCATCAATCGTTCGTTTGTTTACACTCAGTTTGGCGCATCAAATATCCATAGAGAATACCAAAACCATCGGGCTAGCAGACCCCTACTACATGCACGACATGTACTTGAACAGCCCCAAGGGTAGGGAAAAAGCGGCAAAGTACCTCGAACAAGTGTTGTTCACTAATTATATGCACAAGAGGATCACCCTCCTGCCTTACTTTCCCGAGTAAGTTATATTTCCCATCTTTACATAAGTTTGCGCATATACAATTAATAGTGGCTACAATTTTTGAGGATTATATATATGGACTCCTGTTTTGCGCAGAAACAAATACGGCACCCTCATCATGCTCTACCGAGAGACGCGCACGCCGTATATCTTGACTTAGGGAGGTGGATGAAGGAGAAGAACTAGTCCCTCATCAAGTCTGTTCTCAATGATGCTATGGACGGCTACATAAGGGGGAAGGATTCTGCGACAGAATAAAACAAAGTCAAGGCAAATATGTGTTAGGACACAGAACAGAGTTCCCCTGCCCCAAGCAGGCGCCAGGCGGCCATATGGAGGCATGGTACCTCATAGAACACATGATGGAGATCGTGAAGGACCAACAGAGTCTACAATTCATGTCGGTTGTGGACAAACGGTGTCACAGCATTGTCGAATGGTCTGATGCTGAATTCGGACAGAACTTTGGTCGCATCCAGCGCAAGCTCTGCACAATCATTTATAAGGATGTAGCAAGCGCTGACGGGGTCTTCTACTCGCAGTGCCTACCATCTTACGACGAGTTGTGACAATGTGTACTAGAGCAGGCTGACGAGAGAACATTCAACTCGTTAGAAGGTGCTCTTCCGTTCCCGCCGTTGAAGAAACAGAAGATCACAACAATGACCAAGAAATGATCGACGATTTGTATTAGGTTCGGTACGAATTATGCTCCTAATAAGAACTTGTGATTTTCTTTGCCGGCCTAATGCTTTTATCTTGTCTACAGAGAGATGAAGAAGTGGACGACGCGCTGGCCTAGTGAAAGATCGCAAGCGGAGGCGGAAGCAAAAGCATGTGATACTTTTGTAATCGTCGATGTGTTGTTTGTGATCGATCTATATCACGCGTTGTATGCATATGATACTTTTGTAATCGTTAAACTAATTAGATGGCTATACTTTTGGTTCGAAATATTTCGACATAAACATGTTATCGAGATCGATGTGTATTCATGAATGCATGTATATATATTATTATTATTTATGAAACTTATTTTCGTACGATATCGATGGATCTCGGTTTGTGTATTGCATATACATATATATGCATATGTGAACATATATATCTATGAATCAAAAAGTTGGAGTGATTTGTATGTGTGAATTATAGAAATTACAGAAAATACATATTTGCACCTGTATAGTATAATACCAGGAAATGCAGCACGGTATACGAAAATAACAAAAAAAATAAAAAACTGGACGCTGTAGCGCTGGCGAACAAGACCCTGTTCCCCAACGGTAACATCTGCTACCGCTGGCGAAGCGCTGTTCGCCAGCGGTAACCCGCTACCACTGGCGAGCTAGCGCTGGCAAATAACATTTTGCCAGCGGTAGCCCATATTTATTCGTCACTGCTAGGGTTTCTCCTACTAGTGAAATCTTCCGAATGCTCCGAAAATATATCCGTATTTACAAGGGTAGTTATCCTCACCGTAGTCAATGGGTGTTGCTAGTTTTGTCTTAGAGCCACGGATGCTCAAAACTGATCTGATCTCCCCCCACCCCTCCATGACGCTCCTCGCGGAAGAAAAGATCATGAGTATCAGCTAGAATTGGATATGTTTTATTTTTTCCACTTTGTGTTGATGCAAAATATAGGATACCTCGGAAGTGAAAATGGAGATGAGGTTTTGACTGGTCGTGCCAATAAATTGGGTTACATGAGTTACGTAAGTACTATTGCATAGTATAAGAATGATATATATAATGATGACCCAACTTGATACTGCATTGATGATTGTATCATGCATATTTACAGATTCGGTTGTACCTTTGGCTAGCACATAAGAGCCCAGATTTATAGGTGTAGCGCAACACACTCATACCTTTAAAAGGTACCCCAGTGCCTCACTATTCGAGTCGTTCACAAGACGTCCACACTCTCATGCATGCCAAGTCATGGATGTTCGAATGTTGTGATTTTTCTCAATTTTTTCATGTGAGCTAGAAGCTTGTGCACTCTCGGCAACAAATAAAGTTTCAATTCATGCATGCAGCATGACTACTGTGTACATTATGGGTGGTAACTGCACCAAATACATCAAATTTGGAGTTGGATGCATCAGGATATCAATTTTTTTTTTGCTTGGAACGTAATCCAATGTTCCACTGGGCACTCCGGGTAAAAACCCTAGCCCTGGCTGTGCTCCAGAGGAAGATGGCGGCGTATTCATCACTCCCCTCACATTTGGAGGCTTAAGATCTACGTCGGAAGGTTGAACCTTTCACAACAACACAGTGTTGTCATGCAAGGGAGCACTTATGAAGCCTATGTGGTGGTCCCGAACAGTGGATGTGCGCCGAGGCAACAACGTAGGTGGCCGGTTCGTTGACTTGGATGTCGTCTTCTGGAAGAAGAACCGGCTGGAAGTCGACCTCGCCGTGCTGCTGTCGGAGGAAGGAATCCTTTCCGCCCCATCCAGGCTCAAGGGTGTCGTCCCACCAGCAAACACAACACACAGAGGAGGATGCGCAACCCTGCTAGATCCATGACCCTCCTCTCCTCGGAAATGATCGTGTGTATTGGCTAGTCTTGCGTCTGTTTGTTTTTTCTACCTGGTGTCTTTCCTGCAAAATATTGGGTATCCCAAAAGTGAAAAGGGACATGCGAGGTTTTGATTAGGTAATTCCAATAAAGTGGGTGACAATAGTGAGGTACGGTTGCACATAAGGACGATAGCGGTGCTGATGACACAACTTGATACTCCATGATGATTGTATCATGCGTATGTACAGACTCAGATTGTACCTATGTCCATCACACAAGCGGCCAGATTTATACTGCATAGGACAACTCACTCACACCTTTATAACGCTCCCTAGTGTCTCCCTGTTCGAGTCACTCAGAACACCCACAGGCACACATGCCAGCCACCCTAGATATTCAGAGTGTTTCAGCCGCGAGTGAGTTTGCCCAATTTGGTCCAGTGAGTGTGAAGGTTGCGCGCTCTAGGTCAGAAATAAAGTTTCCATGCATGCAACAAGACTAACATGTACATTATGCATGGTATAGATACCAACTACATAAAACTTGGAGTTGGAAGCATCAGGATATCCTTGAACGTTTTGCTTGGAAGGGAATCTAGTATTCTACTAGGTCCTCTTGGTGGAAGCCGTTGTTCTGGTTATGTCGGAGCGGGTATGATGGTAGACTCGTCACTCCCCTCTTGGTAGCTTCACATTTGGAGATCCATATTTATGCCAGATGGTTGAGTATTGCGCCTTCGCACAATGTTGTCTTGCCGGCAAGCATGGAGGAAAATCCTATTTGGCGGCCTTGGGCGGTGAATGAGCGATGATGCAAGTGCTACGGAGTGGCCAATTGCTCAACTTGACCAGCCGAGCAACGCCCCCATATTCCTATAATCAGGGTCAACTCTATTTTTCTGTACGAATTACATGATCACATGGTCCTCTCTCGAGGTTTCTTGAAAAAATATACTACATGCAAACTGAAAGAAAAAAATAGTATATTCAACATTATCATGTTTGACATACCATAGAGCTAGTTTACCATGTCAAGCATAAAACTACTTTGTATTGTCTCATCATTTTCTTAAGCCGTATTCAACATCTTTTTTATCACACCAAGTTTAAATAATTCTCCATGGCGGTTTAACATAGGCATGTTTGGCAGTGCGACGCTGTGTCAAAGTTTAAAATAGTGGGATATTGCATTTAGTCCTGGCGATTTTAGAAGTGACGAAAGGCTGTAGCCGGGCTATAACCATATAACTGTTTTCCTATAATACTAAAAAAATAATATTTAGACAACATCTAATCATATACTAGAAGGGTTAGCGCGCGCTTTGCTGCCCGTCAAGTGGATCATTTCCGAAAGGAAGTAAAGTAGTCGATCAATCAGCAAAGACTCTACTATACGTGCGGAGTCACCGAAACCACTCTTCAAACAAACCGCGCGCACGCGAGGACTTCAAGGAGCATAGCTGTCGAATCCCTGACTCGACAAGTCCCTTAGGTGACCCTATCGGGTTTCGATTAGAAGAACTCATGGGCGCTGGCGAGATCGTCGGCTAGACAGGAGGCAAGATTTACCCAGGTTCGGGGCCCTCGTAGAGGTAAAACCCTTACTCCTGCCTCGTGTCGATCTGTATTGGATGATTAGATCGGTTACAGGTTGCTCGAATCGAGAGTAGATCTCGAGTTCCGAGGCTTTTTGGTCGTGCGGTATTGCTTGGTCCTCTCCTTGAGGGCTCTCCTGGCCTTATATAGATGGCCAGGTCTCGAGTCCTACCCGGAGAGGATTCAAACCCTAGCTAGGTCGGTTACAAAACTACCTAACTTAACCCGCAAGTTTAGCGCGGGTGGGCTTCTGGTGGGCCTTCCGGAGTCCTCCAAGGGCGCCTCTTCTTGGGCCTTGACATTGGGCCTGAAAGGGGGTGTCCTTACCCGCAAGGTCCAAGATCTATGTATTCGTCAATAGCAAAGTACAACCCTAATCACCGGACAACTTATTAGGGCCTAGACATTATTTCCAGTCGGGTAGACGGTCAGACCTTTTTTGATCTCCTCTTGGAAGTTCAGCTCGACAGTTGTTGTCTTCGAAGGGTGTGTCCCCTGTTTTGTGAGTTATAACGCTCGAGTATCAAGCAACATAGGTGCCTGTTTTTGCGGCTTTATTTGCAGAAGGATGCGGCACAGTAGCTTGGCTCTCCCGAGAGATCAGGGCCAATTAATTGCGACTAAGGCAAAAACATTCCTGGCCTACACAGATTCGAGACCTCCGACTCGAACCCGATGAGGTGATCGTTGCGACTGGGCCGTTGTGGACTTATCGAGTCGAACTTAACCTATGAGGATACCCGGCGCGTCCGCTAGGATTTTTCTTCGTGTTGTTGACACGGAACTATGCCGGAGGACGCAGCTTTCGAGTGCGATTCCAGGCCCAAAAGAGAGATCTTTCTGGGTCTTACCTTCGTATTCGAAGAATACGGCATCCAGATGTGCCTAGTCGGCTGAACAATCTAGGTTCTTATGATGTAGAATTATCATGTATAGGAGAAGCAGGTTTTTCCTACCCGATTTGAGTCATTTGAGCTCCATACGAAAGAAATTTCGCGTTGGAAAAGAAGCTAGGCCCGTATGAAAGAGTTTTCATGCTCGGGATGCTATGCCCATACGAAAGAGTTTTCGTGCACAGGGTATTTTTCTCTTGTTCGAAGAGGTCTTGTTTTATGAACTGTTCATGGAAGAGTTGCTTTTATCCGAAGGAATTGCGAAGATAATTTCGCGTTTGAACTTCCAATCGAAAAGAATCTGGTTTCGAATGACGAATGCCATGACGTCATGGCGCACTCCTCTTCTCCCGATGGGACGTGACGGAGTGGCAGCAGAAAATGGCCCACCTTGTCAGCTTTTTGACCGGGAAACGAGACGTCGTTCCCGTTTTTCACGCAAGACGCGCAGTAAATGCGCACGATCTTCTGTTAAGATCGTGGCACGAAACAGCGCAGGCCGCCGCTTCGTTTCATCCTTACGCGTGGCGGCCGCGATAGGTGCCACGTAGCGCATCGTACGGCTGAGATTGCCTTGCCCCGTGTATAAATACGGGTGTTAGCGCTGCGGTAAAATTTTCCCAGCTCTCTGCCTTCATCTTCTTCCTCGCGCCCATCTTCGTCTTCCCCGTGCTCGAGCTCTCGCTGCAAACAATGGCTGGCGGAAAGAAGCGTGGCGCTGCTGGATCCGCATCCGGTGAACCTTCCGCGCAACCCGCGCCCCGCGCCGGCGACTGGCGTTCTCCCAACACCACCGCAAAATGCATCAAGGAGATGCAGCGGGAGGGGTTGCTGCCGGCGGAGACGGAGAAGCGAGTCCGCCTCGGGAAAAAAGAAGAGGTACCCAATCCTCAGTCGAACGAGCGCGTGGTCTTTATGGACCACGTGACTCGGGGCCTTTCCTTTCCCCTTCATCCCTTCTTCCTCGGGTTGCTGTGTGTCTATGGCATACAGCTTCACGATCTCCCTCCGAACGCGGTGCAGCACATTACGTGCTTCATCGTGTTCTGCGAATGCTATCTCGGCATTCGCCCGCACTGGGCGCTGTGGAAGGCGCTCTTCAAGGTCCGGATCTTCCGCGAGAAGTCGCGGGTGGAGTCCGAGCTAGGCGAACCGCTTCGCACCGGCGGCTTCGGGATCCAAGCTCGACAAGAAGGCAACTACTTCAACATGCACTTCGTCGACTCCGCCCAAAGCTGGCGGAAAAGCTGGTTCTACGTCGTCGACAACAGCTCGGGTGGGATTGTAGAATTCCACCCGTTCGCTGTTCTGACCAGGCGAAAGTCTTGGGGGCACAAGATGTCAACCGAAGAGACCCAGACTGTTGCGCCTTTACTCGCGAGAGTAGCCGCTCTTCGGGACCAGACCGCGGGAGTTGTGCTCAACGGGATGCATCTGGCGAGCATCTTCTTGAAGCGCAGGATCCAACCGCTCCAACAGAGGCCCTCCGCCATGTGGGAGTATCAGGGCTCAGAAGATCCCAGTCGAGTAAGCCGCGAGGAACTTTCGAATGTAGAATTCGAGAAGAAAATCGCGGGTATCACCCGACTGAAAGTGGGAGAGAAATTCCCCGATTGCTCTGTTCAAGCCTTCGCCGCCTCAAATCCTCCCCCAGCCGAGGTTAGTTTCTTTCTCTTCTTTCGTCTTCGTGTTGTTCCTTTTTTCTCCGTTCAAAGTCTTAGTCGATAAGATTTTCCTTGTTTTCTTCTTGCATTTGCAGAGCCTAGCCATGGCGGACTGCTACCCGCCAACCACGGGGGAAGCCGCCTCAGAGCAAGTGTCGAGCCATCAAGATGGCGCGATTGACACTAGCGTCGCCAATGCATCTTCGAGTTCAGAGCACGATTCTTCGGATGACGTTGTGGACTCGAATGGCGCTCCGACGAAACGTCGTCGGGTAGATGAGGACGAAGCTACTTCCAAGGACAAATCCTTGGAAGCATCGCCCAGTCAAGCTCCTATCCGTGCGACTCCACTTCGCTCCCTTGCTCCTTCGCCTTCGTTCCCAGTGATGACGCCCGCTTGGAACGCGGACTTGCTGGATGACGACGAGGATGACGAGTAAGTATTTTTTCCTTAATCTTGGTCGAACATTTTCTGTGCTTCAATATCGATTGTTTCTATCTTTCGGTGCAGTCTACAGATGATCATTCCTCGCAGGTACGCCGCGGCCGTTCCTCCCGAGAAGAGAAATAAGACCAAGGATGCGGGTGAAACTCCCACCGCGGGCACCGTCCAAAACTCTCCCAGAGCGGCTCCTGAAGCTGCGACTGTGGAGCGTGGAGCCCCCAGCTTTGCTGTCAGGACTTCAGCTTCTAAGGAAGTGACGAACAGCTCCGCGGATCCACTCTTTCGCGCCACCGGCCAGGTAAAACTTCGTCTTCTGTCTTCAAATTTTTATCGGGTGCACGACAGTGCTCCCGATGGGAGTAGCCCCCGAGGCTGTAGTCGACCGCATGCGGTCGGCTACAGGCTCAAAGTCTGGTTTACTTCTTCTTCACGATTCCATTTTTTATCGGGTGCACGGCAGTGCTCCCGATGGGAGTAGCCCCCGAGGCTGTAGTCGATTGTAAATAATCGGGTACAGACTCAAATTTAATCCATTTAACTCTTCCATCTTCGTGCTTTTGCAGTCGCTTGTTGATTCTCTTGCGGCGATTGGTCGTCGCGTCGTTCTCGCCGAATCGGATTGCGAGTCCCTTCGAACGGACCGTAGCCGACTTCAAACTGAAAACGACCTCCTCAAGGGTAAATTCTATTATTTCTTTGTCTTCACTGTCCTGTGAATTCTTGATTTCTGATAAGCATCTTTTCGCAGCTCAACTTGAATTTTCGGAAACCGAAAGGGTCAAACTTTCTGAGCAGGTAACTGCTCGGGAGGCTGATCTGACGGCCATTCGACAAGAGCTAGAGGCTTCCCGCATGCAATCAGAAGATTTTAATCGACAGCTTGCGGATGCGCGGAAGGCCCTGAAGGAGCAAGTTGAAGCCGGCAGTAAAGCCGACAATAATATTGTCGAGTTCCTCCGTCCCCTCGCGGAACGTTTTGCGGGTAAGTGCATTTTGCGACTTCTGATATTTTATTCCACTGAACTTTGCTAAGTTTGGTCTTCTTTGTTCACAGGTCTTCTGGATGTCCCCCTAGAGATCCCTGGGCTCCAACGGGTGGACGTGCTAACCGACACACTTGCACAACTCAAGAGACATTCCGATGGAATTCTCTCTCTGATTAACGATGCCTCCCAGGCATTTGTGCAAGTGCATGGTCGCATTGTTGCCGGCGGCACTCCTACGCCCGCGCTAGATGATCTGCTGAAGGCTTTTTCGGAAGGCGGTCTTCTGGATGCCTTCGCAGTCGCTCAATCAGAGGCTGGCGCGAAGACTGCGATCCAATTTGCTCTGGCGCACGGAGTCGAAGGGTTGGAGGAGGCTTACTCATCCATTCCAGTCGATACTTCCACGGGCAAAAAGGTACGGCTCTCCCGTTTTGGCGAGCAAGCCGCCATTCTTGCTCGGAAGCTTTCTGAGATTTTTGCTCGGAAGAAGGGAGGGTCGACTAGCGCTAGTGGGAGCACCAATGTAGCCTCGTAGTTTATTTTTATTATTTTTATTTTTTTTATTTCCTTCTTTGAATGTAATGAACCTTGGGATGTATTCCCGTACTTTTGTTGTCCTTGATCGAAGCATTTATCCTTTGGAGTTTTTATTCTTTTTGTTTGTACCTTGTCTCCCGATGGGAGTAGCCCCCAAGCGTGTTTAGTCAGATGTGCGACTAGAAACAACTCGAGTAGGGCATCTCACTTCTTTCCTTGTGCTTCTTCCAGGCTACTGTGTTTGCCGCGGAAACTTCTGGTGGACGTGGTAATCCAGTAAATCCACTTGTGGCCGCCGTGGGCACTTTTGCTGGTCTCCGTGATAAGGTTCATGAGGGTGAGCGTAGGCTGAAAGCTCTGCGCGGGGTTGCTGATGTGGCGATATCCAAACAGAAATTGGCGGCTGAGCGCGAACAATTTCTGATGGACGAACTATCTTCAGTCGCGAGGGAGTTGCTATGTAAGTGGTGCAGCCCCGTGCATTTTTCCTCCTTTGTATTCTTCAGCTGACTAAGTGCATCTGCCCTTCAGTTGTTAGACCGGATGACAGGGAGGAAAACCAGTGGGTGGAAAACCACATTCACCAAGAGGCTAACAGTTCAAAACCTCATGCGAATAACTTCTGGTCTGATCGCAGTCGAGGGTTTGTGATGGCCACTTTGAAATTCCGAGTGCTGCAGGCGAGAATTCTCGTGGGTTCTTTTCACGAGGTCTTGATCGCGATGAATGCAGCTTTTTATCCACTCGAAAGGGGTCCCGAAGACTGGAGTTATCTACACAGGCTGTTCAGCCGGGAAGGGGAGATTCGCACGTGCGTACGCAAACAGATGACGTGCGGCGCGGTTGTGGCTCTCTCTTTTGTCCGAATATGGCATCCTGAGATAGATTTGAACTCCGCAGCTCGGCGCCCAGATTATGCAATCGAAGACATCACACCGTTTTATGATGCTGTACGCCCTGCAGCCGAGAAGATTATCCGAATGACCTCGGAAGAGGTAGATAGGGTCTTAGCGACTGAGAATGCTCAGCGTTTTGACTGATTTGTCGGATGTGAATATCTTGTAAACTGTTTATAGTTTGTAAAAATTGTTGTAAGGTGTGTAACCTTGTATTTGATGATATTTCTTTGAGATGCTAAGTTTTTAGGTGTAGCCCCCGTGTGTGCGATGCGGTGTGTACCTGTGACTTTTAGCATGCAGTAGACAAGAAGCTTCGGGTAAATATGATGAGGAAATCATGTATTTTTATTGCAATGACTGAGAAGTCATGTATTCGAGCTACAAAATTGGCTAGTATAGCCTTATTGTTGTAGAAACAAGTAAACCTAGGGGTAGAATTTGCGGAGTTGTGCAATATTCCATGGATTGGAATAGATTCCTCCGGTCGCTGGATTCTTGAGCCTGTAGGCTCCTCCTGGGATAACTTCGTGTACAATGAAGGGTCCTTCCCAAGGTGGTTCGAGTTTGTGTCCTTCCTTCTGCTTGAGTCGCAATACTAAGTCACCTACCACGAATGACCTGTGGCGTATGCGGCGACTGTGATAGTTGCGTAGCGATTGTTGATAAACTGCGGATCTTGCGAGTGCGATGTCCCGCATTTCGTCGAGTGCATCCATATCTTCTGCAAGTGCTTTGTTGGAGGTTTCTTCGCTGTAGGCCACAACCCGTGGGGCGCTGAATCGAACTTCCTCGGGAAGGACTGCTTCCGCCCCGTATACCATAAAAAATGGTGTGTATTTTGTAGACCTGTTTGGGGTTGTCCGGAGGCTCCAGAGTACGGAGGGTAGCTCCTCTGCCCAATGCCCTGCTGCGGGGTGCAGACGGTCGAGTAGTCGTTTCTTGATCCCAGCCGAGACTAAGCCGTTGGATCTTTCGACTTGTCCGTTCGTTTGCGGGTGGGCGACCGAAGCAAACTTGAAATTAATGCCTTTCTCTTCGCAGAACTGCTGTGTTTCCTTTGCCGTAAAGTTTGTGCCGTTATCTGTAATGATGTCGTGTGGCACACCAAATCTGCATATGATGGAATCGAGGAACTCCACGGCGCATTGGGCGCTAGCCGAAGTTACTGGTCTTGCCTCTATCCATTTTGTGAATTTGTCGACTGCGACCAGCAGGTGTGTATATCCACCGGGTGTGGATCTGCGTAATGGTCCAACCATGTCTAGCCCCCACTGTGCAAAGGGCCAGGCGATGGGTATCATGTGTAACTCCGTGGCGGGTGCGTGCGGCTTTGGTGCGAATCGCTGGCAGGCGTCGCATCTATCGACCAGGTTTTTTGCATCGGTGGCTGCTGTTAGCCAGTAGAATCCTGCTCGAAAGGCTTTTCCCAATATCGCCTTCCAGCTAGCGTGATGTCGGCAATCACCCTGATGTATGTCTCGGAGTAATTCCTTGCCGTCTTCGGGTGCGATGCAACGCTGAAGTATTCCCGAGATGCTTTGTTTGTATAATTCTCCGTTATCCACCCAGAAGGATTTGCTACGCCTGATTAGCTGTCGAGCCTCACGTGGATCGGCCGGGAGCTGTTTGTTTAGCAGGTAGTCGAGATATTTCTGCGTCCAGGCTGGTTCGACCAGGAAAACCTGCCGTGATATGTTATGAGTAAGCTCGAGAAGCGCGATTTGCGGGCTGACATCTGTTTCCATTACTGCGGGTGTTTCTGCGGGTTTCTTCAGTTTGATCGATCTCTTAATCATCCGCTCGAAATATATCCCTGGCGGTATGGGTGTGTTCGTGGAACCCATGTTGGCCAGTCTGTCTGCTTCTTCGTTGCTGGATCTTGCAATGTGTTTTAGCTCGCACCCTTTAAAGCTTCCTTCGAGTAGGTTATACCATAGTTTTAAAAACCGGACCGGCGATCGAACCGGTAAGGCTCTCGGTTCAGGTTATTACTGGTCAAACCGTTGGTTCACCCGGTCCAATGTTGGTTTTTTAGGATGCAAAATATTTTTTTTCTTATAAATATACAAATAAGCATGTAAATAAATTTATATTTGGCAATATAAAATAAAGCAACGAGCACCAAACCACTAAGTCATGAACAACAAGGCAATGCAATTGTACTTACACGTGCCAAAGCTTATATTAGGCAATCATACTTAGAAGGTTATTGTATAAAATAAATTACTGTACAAATATAACACAAGCCAAGAGTACAAACTTATTTAGTTAATACAAAGCATGATCTACCATGAATCACGTTGTTAGTGCACATACCAGATCTGATTGGTCACGCACGTACGCATACATACCTTGCTGGAAGTACTATAATCTATATAATATTTAATGTATATACAGTTTAGTGTAGATGCAACACAATGAAACGGACCCATCTAGTGGCTATTGCGTACCAACCGTGGCGAAGCTACAACTGAGGACCCAGGTTCAACTCCCGCTCGCGCATAATTATTTTTCCTGAGAGCGTGGGCCGGTCTGACCTCCGGCTTCATATTCCCGGTTTTCTCCAGAAACCGCCGGTTTAACCGCGGTTTGGACGGTTTTTACCGGTTCGCATGCACGACCGGTCCAGTGCGCTTAACAAACCGGCAGGGCCTCCGGTTCCGGTTTTTTCCGGTTCAACCGTCGGTCCGGTCCGGTTTTTTAAACTAGGGGTTATACATGTCGCGATATGCAACCATGTTTTCGGCAATGGCGTCGCATTCTTTCATTGTTTGCTGCACTATGAGGTTGGAATCGCCGTAGATCATTAATCGGGTAGCTCCACAGGCGATTGCCATCTTCATCCCGTGCAATAGTGCTTCATATTCTGCGTCATTGTTCGATGCTGGGTCATCGGGTGGAAAATCCAGTCGCAAGACGTACTGCAGTTTGTCTCCGCTAGGTGAGATGAGGACGATTCCTGCTCCTGCTCCTTCGTTTCTCTTGGATCCATCGAAGTACATTATCCAATTGCTCGTATACTCGGGTGGCCCGGGTGTTTGCAGTTCTGTCCATTCGCTGATGAATTCCACGAGAACTTGGGATTTGACTGCGTTGCGTCCAGCATAGGTGATATCCCAGGCGCCCAGCTCGATGCTCCACTTTGCTATTCTTCCGGATGCCATAGGGTTGTTCATGATTGTCCCGAGTGACGCATCATTAACCACTGTGATGGCATGTTCCTGGAAATAATGTTTGAGCTTTCGAGCTGTGAGAACAACCCCGTATGCGAGCTTCTGATAGTGAGGGTAGCGTTGTTTGCATGGCGAAAGTACTTCGCTGATGTAATATATTGGTCTTTGAACTCCGTATGCTTTGCCGTCTTCAGGTCTTTCGACTACGATCGCTGTGCTGATGACCTGGTTTGTAGCGGCTAAGTATAGGAAGAGTGGCTCCCTTTCTTGCGGTGTCGCAAGGATGCGCCTGCTTTGCAAGGACCGCTTCAGATCTGCGAACGCTTTTTTAGCTTCGGGTGTCCACTCGAATTTGTCCGTCTTCTTCAGTAATTTGTAGAAGGGTAATGCCTGCTCTCCCAATCGTGCGATGAATCTGCTTAGGGCTGCTAGTCGTCCTACGAGCTGCTGTACTCCGCGTAGATTGGTTGGCTCCTTCATAGTCAATATGGCTTGTATTTTCTCTGGGTTGGCTTCAATGCCTCTGGCGGATACCAGGTACCCGAGAAGTTTGCCTGCGGGGACACCGAAAACGCATTTGGTCAGATTGAGCTTGATCCGATATGCGTTAAGGGCGTCGAATGTTTCTTTGATGTCCTCGAGGAGTGTGTCCTCCACTCGAGTTTTGATGACGATGTCGTCGACGTACACTTGTACATTTTTGCCAATGAGATTGGCGAGGCATCTTTGCATGCAGCGCTGATATGTTGCGCCTGCGTTCTTCAGCCCGAAGGGCATTGTCGTGTAGCAGTATACACCGTGTGGTGTGATGAAAGCCGTCTTCTCCTCGTCTTCCTTTTTCATTCGGATTTGATTATATCCTGAATAGGCGTCTAGGAAGGAGAGACGCTGGCAACCTGCCGTAGAGTCCACGATCTGGTCGATTCGTGGTAAAGGGAAGTTGTCCTTGGGGCAGTGTTTATTTAGCGACGTGTAGTCGATGCACACCCGAAGGATATCCGTGTTTTTCTTGGGGACCAACACCGGGTTTGCTAACCAGGTGGATATTTTGATCTCCCTGATGAAGTTTGCAGCTAGCAATCTGTTTACTTCTTCTCCAAGCGCTTTCTGCTTAGGTTCTTAAAATCGTCGAGTCGTCTGTTTGATGGGTTTGGCGTCAGGAAAGACTTCGAGTGAGTGCTCGGCAAACTCCCTGGGTATTCCTGGCATATCTGAGGGCTGCCAGGCGAAAATCTCCCAGTACTCACGGAGGAGTTTGACGAGCGCGCCTTCCTATGCTGGCGAGAGGGTTGTGGAAACCATCGCCGTCTTCGCGGAGTCTGTCGGGTGCACTTGGTGCTTGCGAGTGTCGCTGTTGGCGCTGAATTCCAGTTCGGGTGCGTTTTTCTTCGTGAGGGGCATAACGGAGTGGTCCGTTGTTTTTGCTAGCTCTTGAAGTTCTTCTTGCATCCCGAAAGACTTTGCGATCTCGTTAAATTCTATGTCGCACTTGTCCGATTTCTGGAAGTCTCCGTCGATGGTGATCACACCGTATTCGCCAGGTAGCTTGAGCTTCAAGTATGCATAATGTGGCACGGCCATGAATCTGGCGAACGCTGTTCGACCAAGAATGGCGTGGTACTGTGAGGGCCAGTCGACGACTTCGAAGTCCAGGAATTCCCTTCTGTAGTTGCGTGGGGAGCCCAGTACAACTTCTAGGTTGATTGTTCCGAGTGGACGGATTGCTTTGCCCGGAACTATCCCGTGGAAGGATGTTTCTGATTCCCTTAGGCCGTCCAGATTTTTGTTCATTCGACGGAGTGTATCCGCGTAGATGATGTTGATGCCACTGCCACCGTCCATGAACACACGGGCCAGGTCATAATTGCCAATTTGAGCTTGAATGACGAGGGCGGCGTGTCCCGGCCGATAGACTCGTGGCGGGTGGTCTTCTTTCGAGAACGTGATTGGCTGATCGGCCATCTTCAGGTACTCGGGCTTTGTTGGTGGCGTCTACACTGCCATGCATATTTGTCTCGAGTTAGTCTTTTGAGCTCTGCGAGAGGGGCATACCTTCTGTATCATCCCGAGGAGCTGTCCATACGGAGTCGGGTATGTATTTGCTCCCGCGTTTTGTTGTGATGGCGCTGGCAATGCGGCGAGCGCCATGTTTGGGTTGGTCGGTGGAGGTGGAGGCGGTGGTAGCTGGAATTGTTGTCCCCCTCCTGGCAGTGGTGGATAGTTTTGGGTGGAAGCGAATCTTTTCTTGGCGAGCGCGTCCGAGATTTCGATGAACTTTCGGCAATCCTTGAGAAGGTGTGTTGCCTTAGTCTTGCCCGTGCGCTTGTCTGTGAACAGATGTAGCGAGCAGTACGCATCGAGGTCTTCCTCGGGTGATTTTTCTTCTGCCTTTGGTTTCCACTCGCGACTTCCGCGACGACCGGAGTCGCGACTTCGCGTGAATTCTGCTGCCACTAGTTCTTCTCTATCATCGTGGTCGTAATATTTTCTTCTCTTCCTTCGTCCGTGGCGGTCGTCCTCGTGTGCAGGTGATGATCCTCTTTCGTTGCGTACTGCGTCTTCTCCATTGGCCCATTTTTCGGCTATGACCATGAGCTCCCCGATGGTTTTGGGCGCGGCTCTGCCGAGCTCTTCTCGAAACGCGGTTCTTCTTGCTCCTTTGGCGAAGGCCTCAATCGCCACTTCTTTAGAGATTGTCCCTGCGGTGTTCCTGAGCGTGTTCCACCGCTGGATGTATTCTCGGGTGGATTCACCGCTTTTCTGTTTGCAGGCTCGTAGTTCTTCGATTGTAGCCGGTCTCTTGTAGGTCGACTGGAAGTTCTTGCAGAAATCACGGTGTAAGTCGTCCCATGATGCGTAGCAAGATCGTGGTCTCCTTTCCAGCCAGCTGCGGGCTGCTCCGGCTAGGTGCAAATTGAGGTATTGCATAGCCGTGTTCTTGTTACCACGTTGGCATTTCACTGCCGTGAGGTAGTCGCTCAACCATTGAGAGGGCTCGAGTGAGCCGTCGTACTTCGTCACTTCCGTGCTGAGCTTGAATCGCTTGGTTAGGGGCGCCTCGCGGATACTACGGGCGAAACATAGTGCGCCGCAGGTTTCGTCATCCGAAGAGCCGGATGATGATCGATCGCGATATCTTGACGCCCTTGCTCTATCCACTTTGTTTTGCGCGATGTCTGATCGCGCGTCCCGTCCGGGTTGATCGCGATCGGAGTTCTTCCGTGGTTCCTTGCTTCGTTTGCGTGAACGGCTGCCGCGGTGTCGCGGGCTTTTTTCTCTCGGGCTGTCGTCGCCACTGCTTCGACTGTCATCACGGCGGCGGGCTTCTTTCCCTCGGCCACGACGTGGCGACTTGTCTTTTCTTGGGGAAGAGCTTCTGTGCCTGCGGGGCGTTTCCTTGTCCTTATCCTTCTCCAGTCGCTCCTTCTCCAATTGTTCTTTGCGATCGTGAGAGGCGAGCCTCGCGGCCGCCAGCCCTAGACCTTTGCGAATGTGCTTGTATTGTTCCACCCGGGGATCGCTATCCGTCGGCTGATTCATCTGCATGTAGGTTGCTGCGGCTAGGATCGCAGCGGCTGGGGTTTGCGGGTAGACGTTGCCATCGTCGTCGACCCTCATGAAAGAAGACGTGGTAGACCTGTTGGATCCAGCCATAGATTCGTGGTCCCTCGTCGACGCCGCGGGTCCCTTCCCCCTAGGTCGGGTACCGACTGAAGGTGCGTGGGATAGCTCGGCTCGACGTTGGCTTGATTCATCCGCCGCTCTCCTGCGACGGGCTAGATCTGCTCGGGCATCCTTGATGTTTGAGGCCGCCCTCACTAGGTAATAGTGGTAGGCGGTTAGGTCTTCCTGTGTGGCTCCCGCCGCAGGCGGCTGGCTCTTTCGCATGGATTCCTTGGCTCTTTTCCAGGCTTCCCGCGAAACGCCGATTATATCGCGCTCGGTCGCGCTATATTCAGTTTCCGAGGGCTGTTCCGACCCTGCCATGCAGACTTGGGCCAGTTGTGGTCCGTGTGTCCTAGGCGTAGATCGAAAAGCTCTCCGCACCCGAGAGGGTTCCTCTGTCGAGAGGGTGTGGTAGTCGACTGCGTTGTAGCGGATGGACTCGCCGCTTTTCCCTGTAGGAAAGCGCGAGTTGGCGGTTCCAGATTCGGTTTCAGATTCATCCGAGAAGTGGAGGATCCCGTCTCTGTTCGCCATGAAGTTGAAGCTCCCGAACGTCAAGGTGACGCTCTTCTCCAGTTCCTCGAACGCCGGGCGAGATTCCGGCGAGTGAGGCGTGACCACGACAGATCCGATCCGTATAGGATTGTTCGGAGCCGTAGTCGCTGGTTTCCAACGGGAGTTGGATGTCGATGAAGCCGAAGATGCCGGTGATCCAGCGCCCGCGATTCCCACAGACGGCGCCAATTGTCGAATCCCTGACTCGACAAGTCCCTTAGGTGACCCTATCGGGTTTCGATTAGGAGAACTCATGGGCGCTGGCGAGATCGTCGGCTAGACAGGAGGCAAGATTTACCCAGGTTCGGGGCCCTCGTAGAGGTAAAACCCTTACTCCTGCCTCGTGTCGATCTGTATTGGATGATTAGATCGGTTACAGGTTGCTCGAATCGAGAGTAGATCTCGAGTTCCGAGGCTTTTTGGTCGTGCGGTAATTGCTTGGTCCTCTCCTTGAGGGCTCTCCTGGCCTTATATAGATGGCCAGGTCTCGAGTCCTACCCGGAGAGGATTCAAACCCTAGCTAGGTCGGTTACAAAACTACCTAACTTAACCCGCAAGTTTAGCGCGGGTGGGCTTCTGGTGGGCCTTCCGGAGTCCTCAAGGGCGCCTCTTCTTGGGCCTTGACATTGGGCCTGAAAGGGGGTGTCCTTACCCGCAAGGTCCAAGATCTATGTATTCGTCAATAGCAAAGTACAACCCTAATCACGGACAACTTATTAGCGCCTAGAAATTATCAATAAGGTTACATACATAGAGTTGTTCACCTACGAGCACACGACCACCAACCAGTGTTATCTCCTGATTTCTGAGCTACTTCCGATGTCCTGTTTTTTTTTTTTTGAAATGGAAACCCAGCCTCTGCATCGCATTGATGCACACGGCTCTTTATTAAATATTATCTCAGAGTTACAGATGACAATCGTAAATGAAATGTAGCTGAAAATCAAATCAGCGATCCACTAGCGTGGCTACATAGATCAGCCATCTAAAATAACCAACACTAATCTGGGACCCATCGTAGTCTCCGATCATGCAACCAACCATCCTCGTTGAAGATAGCCCGAACGACCACCATTAATCGAGTACATCCGGCATCCAAACGTCCACGCTGGTCATCTGGCAGGAGAAGAGACCAAGAGTAGATCCAGTGCGTCGCCCGATGACCCCCTGCAAAAAGTTATCTACCATCACATTGTTAAAAATTATATCATTACGGTAATTCTAAATTGCCCAAAAAAAGCACATTACACCTCATCTGAAAGAAATGCTTTTGAGAAAGACGACTAACTCGAGATCTGCCGCTAGAGAGAAATCTAAGTTGGCGCAACTAGAGATATACTCGAAGACACGTTGTATGCAGGCTGCGGTCCGGGAGAGTCCGCCTGAGAGTGGCGCTTGATGTTCTGCAGATGAAGGCGAGATACAAATAGAGTGACATAAGCGTCGATGCAGCCTGCAAATACTGACACGATATCCTTCCAGAGGGAAACACATGTCCTAAAAGTTGCGACGAGGCCAAGAAAGTCATGTGCCCCTTTGATTTACCGCACGAAAAATACCATGTGTGCATCAATGATTGCTACATTTATCGGAAAGAGGACACGAACAAGACCATTTGTCCAGTTTGCAACGCCGCTCGATACAAGAAGAGAAGTAGAAAGCTCCTCGAAAAGTTTTGTGGTACTTTCCGCTCATTCCCCATCTGCAACGGTATTTTGCGGACCGCAAGGAAGCAGAGCTCATGCGCTGGCATGCGAAAAGGAGGAAGAAAGTTTTGGAAGATCCAAAGTGGAGTGAAAAAGTAAATCTGACACATCCTTCAGATGCAAGTCAATGGAAAGCAATTGACTTTGAATATGCAACGTTTGGGGCAGAGGCAAGGAACATCAGGTTGGGTGTAGGCACCGACGGACTCAATCCGTTTGGCAACCAGAGCAGCACCCATAGAACCTGGCCCGTGTTTGTAATGGATGTACAACATCCCCCTGGTTCTGCATGGAGATGAAGTATATTCACATGAGTATGCTAATTCAAGGGCCGAAACAACCAGACAACGACATCAATCTATACCTGAACCTGCTTAAAGATGAGCTGGACACGCTATGGGCCGAGGAAGGGCTAAACACATGGGACGCCTTCGGTGAACAATAGTTCCCAATGAGAGCTGTCTTGCTCTGTACGGTTCACGACCTACTCGGCTACGGATATGTGGGGGGCCAGGTGTGGCACGAACATAACGGTTGCGTGAGGTGCAGGATGACACCACGTTTATGCAAGTTCCGAAAGATCCTGGGTCTTCGAAAACAGTTTTCGTTGGCCATCGAAGGTGGTACCCAACAAAGACCCTTGGAGAGGCGAGGAGACCTTTTTTAACGGCGAAGATGAGCTCCGGGGACCTCCACGTAAGAGGTGCGGCGAAGAAATCTACAAGTGCTCGAATGATTGGAAGGAATGCCTAGAGCCGGGAAAGAAGCAAAAAGCGCCAAAACCGCTTCTGGATGTATGGAAGACGAGGTCTGTGTTTGGGACTTGCCATACTGGCCCATTCTCGATACGCCTCACTGCCTTGATCTGATGTGTATCACGAAGAATGTGTTTGAAAGTTTGATTGGCACGCCGCTCAACATGCCGGAGAGGACCATAGATGGGGTGAAAGCAAGGAACGACCTGAAATATTTGGTATAGGGTCGCAAGGATACCTGAATCTTCAGGGGGACGCCCAGATGACGACGACGACGACCAATCGTGTGATGAGAAGACAGAGGGTCGCAAGGCCAAAAGGGTAAGAGGAATGACTATTACTGCCCCCTCCTGCTTCACTCTTAGTCCGACGAGATCACAAAATTGATGATGTGCCTTCTCAGAGTCAAAGTCCCTAGCGGCTACTCAGGGCTAATAAGCACATTCCTAGACGCGCAGAAAACAAAGTTCAACGGGATGAAGTCTCATGACCGTTACGTGATGATGACATAGATACTTCCGGTTGCGATCCGCGGGATAATGGACAAGCATGTCCGGGAAACCCTGTTTGGCCTGTGTAACTTCTTCGACGTGATATCTTGAAAAGGCTACAGGAAGAGATTGTTGCGATACTATGCGAGCTTGAGATGTACTTTCCACCATCATTCTTTGACATATGTGTTCATCTGTTGGTCCATATCGTGGACAATATCATCCATCTCAGGCGTTGTTCCTGCATAACATGATGCCATTTGAAAGGATGAATGGGGTCATCAAAGGATTTGTTCGCAACAGGGCCGGTCTGGATGGAAGCATCGTTCAGGGCTTTCTCACCGAAGAGTGCATCTCTTTATGCACGAATCATATTGACGTGGAGGACCCTGTTGGTCTGCCCAGAAGAAACAAGCACATTGGCAAGCTCGATGGAGCAGGTCACAAAAATGGACGTAGAGAAGTTCATGTGGATAGGGCTTGTCGACGCACCGACTTTAACAGGGAAAACTTAGTAGCTCTCCAACACATTGACATGGTCGATACTTGGGTGGAAAAACACAAGAGCTCGATTAAGAAAAATTACACTGAACAAGGCAAGCAGAGGACCGGAGGAGAAATAATTAGAGAGCACAACTCCACTTTCTTACGTTGGTTTAAAGATGAGATCGTTGCTAACCCACCACCAAGGTATTGTGCGAAAAATAAACTATTGTACGCCTTGGCACATGGCCCCCGCTCCCAACCTAGCGACGTTTCAAGCATATGATATCAATGAGTTCACTTTATACACGGAGGAGAAAGACAAAACTTCCGATTATCAAAACTCCGGGTAACGATGGAATCCTACACGGGTGACAAAAGTTAAGATACTACAGAAGGATCGAGGAGATATGGGATCTTAACTACTCTGGAGAGAAGGTTTCTATGTTCCGCGTCAAAATGGGCTAGGATGTAGACTGTCGAAAAGAAGACCAATACTTTACAACCATGGTTATTCCCGAAGCCGGAACTTCATCAAGCGCGAACGTCACAACGCAAAATGAGCCGTGGGTATTGCTAAGCATGTGTCCCAATACTTCTTCATAACAGACCCGCAAGGCCTAGCCGTGTTGTCGTGAGGAGAGGGAAAAGAAATATCATCGGAATGGATGGAGTCGTTGACGAGGACGAGTTCGACACGTTCGGCGACCCAAATATTGATGATGATCAAGAAGATGATGATAGTCATGCAACATACACCACAAGAAGAAGCAGAACAACGCTACCTAGGCATGGTCTTCCATTCAAAAGAAGAAGTCATGATGTGGGGCTAAATTATGCAACCGCTGACCAAAAAGGCAAAAAGATCAAACATTGAGAAACTATGTGTATATCTGTGTGACTTGTATGCGACGAAACTATGTATATGCATGGATCAACTGGTCTGATGTGCACTTATTATAAATTTAATGTACCTTGTTCTGTATTTGAAATGTGTGGAGCTTATTATTTTAAACATAAAGAAATAATGGAAAACAAAATAAAACAATAGAAAACATAAGGAAACAATGGAAAACATAAAGGAAATCATGAAAACATAAAGGAAACAATGGATAACATAAAGGAACAATGGAAAAGATGAAGGAAATAATGGAAAACAAAATAGAAAAATAGAGAACATAAAGGAAACTATGGAAAACATAAAGGAAACAAGATAAAATAAAAAGTAAACAAGAGAAAACAAAATAAAACAATAGAAAACATAAAGGAAACAAGAGAAAACAAAAAGGAAACAAGAGAAAACAAAATAAAACAATAGAAAATTTAAAGGAAACAATGGAAAACATAAAGGAAAAATGGAAAACATAAAGGAAATAATGGAAAACATAAAGGAAATAATGGAAAAAATAGAACAATAGAAAACATAAAGGAAATAATTGAAACAAAATAAAACAATAGAAAACAAAAAGGAAATAATGGAAACAAAATAAGTAATAGAAAACATAAAGGAAATAATGGAAACAAGAAGGAAATAATGAAAACCAAATTAAACAATGAAAAAATAAAGGATATAATGGAAAACAAAATAAAAAAGTATTATTTGTAATGTGCTTTGAAATTAATTTGTAATGTTTTTGAATTATTATAAATGAAATGTGTTGAATAATTTAAACAAATAAGAAAAAAAAACGTACCGCTGGCGAACAACACTCTGGTTCGCCAGCGGTAAGTTACCGCTGGGCAACAAAGCATGTGTCACTTATGGGCGGGCCCCCCAGCCCCTATCCCTCGCTAGCAGTTTCGTGACATGGCCAAAATCACTATTCGTTTGGAAAGCTACTCCTGTCAACACTCCAACACCGGTCGAGGGGTCGGGGCACCCAAGCCAACACAAGATTTCTCACCTGCAAAGTCCGTGCAACACGACGACGACGATGCTGAAGATGAGAACCCCAATGACTACCTCGTGGACGATCCTTACGAGGGGGCCCGGCCTGGATGATCTTGATGAACTTCTCTTGTCAACGGAGGAAGCGGATTAATATCGATGCACAAAGCGTCTTTTCTCTTCTCAAGAATCGGCAGCCCCCCGAGCAAGAAGTCATCAGCCAGGACGCCCTCAAAGATGGCGGTAGCAGATGTATTTCAGAATCATCCTAAGAAGACGACAGAAAAGAACTAAGAAGAGTTCCACGTTGCATCGATGAGCCAACCGGTGGAGGGGACCAAGTCTAAGCCGCAGGCAGGACGGGTATTGGACAGGATACCCATACACGACTGGCATCAGATCCATGAGTTGGGCAAACCGATGCTTCCTGCCGAGGTTGTCCTCCTTGTTGACAAGTGATATGCTTAGTGTCTATGACGGTGTTCAATTTATGGAGAAGCTGCTTCTCAAAGACAAAAATCCAACGCTGCCGGTTTTGGTCGCAAAGGTGCCATCTACTGGTGGGATTGTCACTGAAGGCAACGCCAGCAAGATCATCGTGAGATTTGACGACATTTTTTGGATGTTCCCACATGAATCCCTCCACTCATCAATCGTTCGTTTGTTTACACTCAGTTTGACGCATCAAATATCATAGAGAATACAAAACCATCGGGCTAGCAGACCCCTACTACATGCACGACATGTACTTGAACAGCCCCAAGGGTAGGGAAAAAGCGGCAAGTACCTCGAACAAGTGTTGTTCACTAATTATATGCACAAGAGGATCACCCTCCTACCTTACTTTTCCCGAGTAAGTTATATTTCCCATCTTTACATAAGTTTGCGCATATACAATTATAGTGGCTACAATTTTTGAGGATTATATATATGGACTCCTGTTTTGCGCAGAAACAAATACGGCACCTCATCATGCTCTACCCGAGAGACGCGCACGCCGTATATCTTGACTTAGGGAGGTGGATGAAGGAGAAGAACTAGTCCCTCATCAAGTCTGTACTCAATGATGCTATGGACGGCTACATAAGGGGGAAGGATTCTGCGACAGAATAAAACAAAGTCAAGGCAAATATGTGTTAGGACACAGAACAGAGTTCCCCTGCCCCAAGCAGGCGCCAGGAGGCCATATGGAGGCATGGTACCTCATAGAACACATGATGGAGATCGTGAAGGACCAACAGAGTCTACAATTCATGTCGGTTGTGGACAAACGGTGTCACAGCATTGTCGAATGGTCTGATGCTGAATTCGGACAGAACTTTGGTCGCATCCAGCGCAAGCTCTGCACAATCATTTATAAGGATGTAGCAAGCGCTGACGGGGTCTTCTACTCGCAGTGGCCTACCATCTTACGACGAGTTGTGACAATGTGTACTAGAGCAGGCTGACGAGAGAACATTCAACTCGTTAGAAGGTGCTCTTCGTTCCCGCCGTTGAAGAACCAGAAGATCACAACAATGACCAAGAAATGATCGACGGTTTGTATTAGGTTCGGTACGATTATGCTCCTAATAAGAACTTGTGATTTTCTTTGCCGGCCTAATGCTTTTATCTTGTCTACAGAGAGATGAAGAAGTGGACGACGCGCTGGCCTAGTGAAAGATCGCAAGCGGAGGCGGAAGCAAAAGCATGTGATACTTTTGTAATCGTCGATGTGTTGTTTGTGATCGAACTATATCACGCGTTGTATGCATATGATACTTTTGTAATCGTTAAACTAATTAGATGGCTATACTTTGGTTCGAAATTATTTCGACATAAACATGTTATCGAGATCGATGTGTATTCATGAATGCATGTATATATATTATTATTATTTATGAAACTTATTTTCGTACGATATCGATGGATCTCGGTTTGTGTATTGCATTATACATATATATGCATATGTGAACATATATATCTATGAATCAAAAAGTTGGAGTGATTTGTATGTGTGAATTATAGAAATTACAGAAAATACATATTTGCACCTGTATAGTATAATACCAGGAAATGCAGCACGGTATACGAAAATAACAAAAAAAAAATAAAAACTGGCCGCTGTAGCGCTGGCGAACAAGACCCTGTTCCCCAACGGTAACATCTGCTACCGCTGGCGAAGCGCTGATCGCCAGCGGTAACCCGCTACCACTGGCGAGCTAGCGCTGGCAAACAACATTTTCGCCAGCGGTAGCCCATATTTATTCGTCACTGCTAGGGTTCTCCTACTAGTGAAATCTTCCGAATGCTCTGAAAATATATCCGTATTTACAAGGGTAGTTATCCTCACCGTAGTCAATGGGTGTTGCTAGTTTTGTCTTAGAGCCACGGATGCTCAAAACAGATCTGATCTCCCCCCCACCCCTCCATGACGCTCCTCGCGGAAGAAAAGATCATGAGTATCAGCTAGAATTGGATATGTTTTATTTTTTCCACTTTGTGTTGATGCAAAATATAGGATACCTCGGAAGTGAAAATGGAGATGAGGTTTTGACTGGTCGTGCCAATAAATTGGGTTACATGAGTTACGTAAGTACTATTGCATAGTATAAGAATGATATATATAATGATGACCCAACTTGATACTGCATTGATGATTGTATCAGCATATTTACAGATTCGGTTGTACCTTTGGCTAGCACATTAAGAGCCCAGATTTATAGGTGTAGCGCAACACACTCATACCTTTAAAAGGTACCCCAGTGCCTCACTATTCGAGTCGTTCACAAGACGTCCACACTCTCATGCATGCCAAGTCATGGATGTTCGAATGTTGTGATTTTTCTCAATTTTTTCATGTGAGCTAGAAGCTTGTGCACTCTCGGCAACAAATAAAGTTTCAATTCATGCATGCAGCATGACTACTGTGTACATTATGGGTGGTAACTGCACCAAATACATCAAATTTGGAGTTGGATGCATCAGGATATCAATTTTTTTTTTGCTTGGAACGTAATCCAATGTTCCACTGGGCACTCCGGGTAAAAACCCTAGCCTGGCTGTGCTCCAGAGGAAGATGGCGGCGTATTCATCACTCCCCTCACATTTGGAGGCTTAAGATCTACGTCGGAAGGTTGAACCTTTCACAACAACACAGTGTTGTCATGCAAGGGAGCACTTATGAAGCCTATGTGGTGGTCCGAACAGTGGATGTGCGCCGAGGCAACAACGTAGGTGGCCGGTTCGTTGACTTGGATGTCGTCTTCTGGAAGGAAGAACCGGCTGGAAGTCGACCTCGCCGTGCTGCTGTCGGAGGAAGGAATCCTTTCCGCCCATCCAGGCTCAAGGGTGTCGTCCCACCAGCAAACACAACACACAGAGGAGGATGCGCAACCCTGCTAGATCCATGACCCTCCTCTCCTCGGAAATGATCGTGTGTATTGGCTAGTCTTGCGTCTGTTTGTTTTTTCTACCTGGTGTCTTTCCTGCAAAATATTGGGTATCCCAAAAGTGAAAAGGGACATGCGAGGTTTTGATTAGGTAATTCAATAAAGTGGGTGACAATAGTGAGGTACGGTTGCACATAAGGACGATAGCGGTGCTGATGACACAACTTGATACTCCATGATGATTGTATCATGCGTATGTACAGACTCAGATTGTACCTATGTCCATCGACACAAGCGGCCAGATTTATACTGCATAGGACAACTCACTCACACCTTTATAACGCTCCTAGTGTCTCCCTGTTCGAGTCACTCAGAACACCCACAGGCACACATGCCAGCCACCCTAGATATTCAGAGTGTTTCAGCCGCGAGTGAGTTTGCCCAATTTGGTCCAGTGAGTGTGAAGTTGCGCGCTCTAGGTCAGAAATAAAGTTTCCATGCATGCAACAAGACTAACATGTACATTATGCATGGTATAGATACCAACTACATAAAACTTGGAGTTGGAAGCATCAGGATATCCTTGAACGTTTTGCTTGGAAGGGAATCTAGTATTTCTACTAGGTCCTCTTGGTGGAAGCCGTTGTTCTGGTTATGTCGGAGCGGGTATGATGGTAGACTCGTCACTCCCCTCTTGGTAGCTTCACATTTGGAGATCCATATTTATGCCAGATGGTTGAGTATTGCGCCTTCGCACAATGTTGTCTTGCCGGGCAAGCATGGAGGAAAATCCTATTTGGCGGCCTTGGGCGGTGAATGAGCGATGATGCAAGTGCTACGGAGTGGCCAATTGCCTCAACTTGACCAGCCGAGCAACGCCCCCATATTCCTATAATCAGGGTCAACTCTATTTTTCTGTACGAATTACATGATCACATGGTCCTCTCTCGAGGTTTCTTGAAAAAATATACTACATGCAAACTGAAAGAAAAAAATAGTATATTCAACATTATCATGTTTGACATACCATAGAGCTAGTTTACCATGTCAAGCATAAAACTACTTTGTATTGTCTCATCATTTTCTTAAGCCGTATTCAACATCTTTTTTATCACACCAAGTTTAAAATAATTCTCCATGGCGGTTTAACATAGGCATGTTTGGCAGTGCGACGCTGTGTCAAAGTTTAAAATAGTGGGATATTGCATTTAGTCCTGGCGATTTTAGAAGTGACGAAAGGCTGTAGCCGGGCTATAACCATATATCTGTTTTCCTATAATACTAAAAAATATATTTAGACAACATCTAATCATATACTAGAAGGGTTAGCGCGCGCTTTGCTGCCCGTCAAGTGGATCATTTCCGAAAGGAAGTAAAGTAGTCGATCATCAGCAAAGACTCTACTATACGTGCGGAGTCACCGAAACCACTCTTCAAACAAACCGCGCGCACGCGAGGACTTCAAGGAGCATAGCTGAGAATCCCTGACATCGACAAGTCCCTTAGGTGACCCTATCGGGTTTCGATTAGAAGAACTCATGGGCGCTGGCGAGATCGTCGGCTAGACAGGAGGCAAGATTTACCCAGGTTCGGGGCCCTCGTAGAGGTAAAACCCTTACTCCTGCCTCGTGTCGATCTGTATTGGATGATTTGATCGGTTACAGGTTGCTCGAATCGAGAGTAGATCTCGAGTTCCGAGGCTTTTTGGTCGTGCGGTATTGCTTGGTCCTCTCCTTGAGGGCTCTCCTGGCCTTATATAGATGGCCAGGTCTCGAGTCCTACCCGGAGAGGATTCAAACCCTAGCTAGGTCGGTTACAAAACTACCTAACTTAACCCGCAAGTTTAGCGCGGGTGGGCTTCTGGTGGCCTTCCGGAGTCCTCCAAGGGCGCCTCTTCTTGGGCCTTGACATTGGGCCTGAAAGGGGGTGTCCTTACCCGCAAGGTCCAAGATCTATGTATTCGTCAATAGCAAAGTACAACCCTAATCACCGGACAACTTATTAGGGCCTAGACATTATTTCCAGTCGGGTAGACGGTCAGACCTTTTTTGATCTCCTCTTGGAAGTTCAGCTCGACAGTTGTTGTCTTCGAAGGGTGTGTCCCCTGTTTTGTGAGTTATAACGCTCGAGTATCAAGCAACATAGGTGCCTGTTTTTGCGGCTTTATTTGCAGAAGGATGCGGCACAGTAGCTTGGCTCTCCCGAGAGATCAGGGCCAATTAATTGCGACTAAGGCAAAAACATTCCTGGCCTACACAGATTCGAGACCTCCGACTCGAACCCGATGAGGTGATCGTTGCGACTGGGCCGTTGTGGACTTATCGAGTCGAACTTAACCTATGAGGATACCCGGCGCGTCCGCTAGGATTTTTCTTCGTGTTGTTGACACGGAACTATGCGGAGGACGCAGCTTTCGAGTGCGATTCCAGGCCCCAAAAGAGAGATCTTTCTGGGTCTTACCTTCGTATTCGAAGAATACGGCATCAGTTGTGCCTAGTCGGCTGAACAATCTAGGTTCTTATGATGTAGAATTATCATGTATAGGAGAAGCAGGTTTTTCCTACCCGATTTGAGTCATTTGAGCTCCATACGAAAGAAATTTCGCGTTGGAAAAGAAGCTAGGCCCGTATGAAAGAGTTTTCATGCTCGGGATGCTATGCCCATACGAAAGAGTTTTCGTGCACAGGGTATTTTTCTCTTGTTCGAAGAGGTCTTGTTTTATGAACTGTTCATGGAAGAGTTGCTTTTATCCGAAGGAATTGCGAAGATAATTTCGCGTTTGAACTTCCAATCGAAAAGAATCTGGTTTCGAATGACGAATGCCATGACGTCATGGCGCACTCCTCTTCTCCCGATGGGACGTGACGGAGTGGCAGCAGAAAATGGCCCACCTTGTCAGCTTTTTGACCGGGAAACGAGACGTCGTTCCCGTTTTTTCACGCAAGACGCGCAGTAAATGCGCACGATCTTCTGTTAAGATCGTGGCACGAAACAGCGCAGGCCGCCGCTTCGTTTCATCCTTACGCGTGGCGGCCGCGATAGGTGCACGTAGCGCATCGTACGGCTGAGATTGCCTTGCCCCGTGTATAAATACGGGTGTTAGCGCTGCGGTAAAATTTTCCCAGCTCTCTGCCTTCATCTTCTTCCTCGCGCCCATCTTCGTCTTCCCCGTGCTCGAGCTCTCGCTGCAAACAATGGCTGGCGGAAAGAAGCGTGGCGCTGCTGGATCCGCATCCGGTGAACCTTCCGCGCAACCCGCGCCCCGCGCCGGCGACTGGCGTTCTCCCAACACCACCGCAAAATGCATCAAGGAGATGCAGCGGGAGGGGTTGCTGCCGGCGGAGACGGAGAAGCGAGTCCGCCTCGGGAAAAAAGAAGAGGTACCCAATCCTCAGTCGAACGAGCGCGTGGTCTTTATGGACCACGTGACTCGGGGCCTTTCCTTTCCCCTTCATCCCTTCTTCCTCGGGTTGCTGTGTGTCTATGGCATACAGCTTCACGATCTCCCTCCGAACGCGGTGCAGCACATTACGTGCTTCATCGTGTTCTGCGAATGCTATCTCGGCATTCGCCCGCACTGGGCGCTGTGGAAGGCGCTCTTCAAGGTCCGGATCTTCCGCGAGAAGTCGCGGGTGGAGTCCGAGCTAGGCGAACCGCTTCGCACCGGCGGCTTCGGGATCCAAGCTCGACAAGAAGGCAACTACTTCAACATGCACTTCGTCGACTCCGCCCAAAGCTGGCGGAAAAGCTGGTTCTACGTCGTCGACAACAGCTCGGGTGGGATTGTAGAATTCCACCCGTTCGCTGTTCTGACCAGGCGAAAGTCTTGGGGGCACAAGATGTCAACCGAAGAGACCCAGACTGTTGCGCCTTTACTCGCGAGAGTAGCCGCTCTTCGGGACCAGACCGCGGGAGTTGTGCTCAACGGGATGCATCTGGCGAGCATCTTCTTGAAGCGCAGGATCCAACCGCTCCAACAGAGGCCCTCCGCCATGTGGGAGTATCAGGGCTCAGAAGATCCCAGTCGAGTAAGCCGCGAGGAACTTTCGAATGTAGAATTCGAGAAGAAAATCGCGGGTATCACCCGACTGAAAGTGGGAGAGAAATTCCCCGATTGCTCTGTTCAAGCCTTCGCCGCCTCAAATCCTCCCCCAGCCGAGGTTAGTTTCTTTCTCTTCTTTCGTCTTCGTGTTGTTCCTTTTTTCTCCGTTCAAAGTCTTAGTCGATAAGATTTTCCTTGTTTTCTTCTTGCATTTGCAGAGCCTAGCCATGGCGGACTGCTACCCGCCAACCACGGGGGAAGCCGCCTCAGAGCAAGTGTCGAGCCATCAAGATGGCGCGATTGACACTAGCGTCGCCAATGCATCTTCGAGTTCAGAGCACGATTCTTCGGATGACGTTGTGGACTCGAATGGCGCTCCGACGAAACGTCGTCGGGTAGATGAGGACGAAGCTACTTCCAAGGACAAATCCTTGGAAGCATCGCCCAGTCAAGCTCCTATCCGTGCGACTCCACTTCGCTCCCTTGCTCCTTCGCCTTCGTTCCCAGTGATGACGCCCGCTTGGAACGCGGACTTGCTGGATGACGACGAGGATGACGAGTAAGTATTTTTTCCTTAATCTTGGTCGAACATTTTCTGTGCTTCAATATCGATTGTTTCTATCTTTCGGTGCAGTCTACAGATGATCATTCCTCGCAGGTACGCCGCGGCCGTTCCTCCCGAGAAGAGAAATAAGACCAAGGATGCGGGTGAAACTCCCACCGCGGGCACCGTCCAAAACTCTCCCAGAGCGGCTCCTGAAGCTGCGACTGTGGAGCGTGGAGCCCCCAGCTTTGCTGTCAGGACTTCAGCTTCTAAGGAAGTGACGAACAGCTCCGCGGATCCACTCTTTCGCGCCACCGGCCAGGTAAAACTTCGTCTTCTGTCTTCAAATTTTTATCGGGTGCACGACAGTGCTCCCGATGGGAGTAGCCCCCGAGGCTGTAGTCGACCGCATGCGGTCGGCTACAGGCTCAAAGTCTGGTTTACTTCTTCTTCACGATTCCATTTTTTATCGGGTGCACGGCAGTGCTCCCGATGGGAGTAGCCCCCGAGGCTGTAGTCGATTGTAAATAATCGGGTACAGACTCAAATTTAATCCATTTAACTCTTCCATCTTCGTGCTTTTGCAGTCGCTTGTTGATTCTCTTGCGGCGATTGGTCGTCGCGTCGTTCTCGCCGAATCGGATTGCGAGTCCCTTCGAACGGACCGTAGCCGACTTCAAACTGAAAACGACCTCCTCAAGGGTAAATTCTATTATTTCTTTGTCTTCACTGTCCTGTGAATTCTTGATTTCTGATAAGCATCTTTTCGCAGCTCAACTTGAATTTTCGGAAACCGAAAGGGTCAAACTTTCTGAGCAGGTAACTGCTCGGGAGGCTGATCTGACGGCCATTCGACAAGAGCTAGAGGCTTCCCGCATGCAATCAGAAGATTTTAATCGACAGCTTGCGGATGCGCGGAAGGCCCTGAAGGAGCAAGTTGAAGCCGGCAGTAAAGCCGACAATAATATTGTCGAGTTCCTCCGTCCCCTCGCGGAACGTTTTGCGGGTAAGTGCATTTTGCGACTTCTGATATTTTATTCCACTGAACTTTGCTAAGTTTGGTCTTCTTTGTTCACAGGTCTTCTGGATGTCCCCCTAGAGATCCCTGGGCTCCAACGGGTGGACGTGCTAACCGACACACTTGCACAACTCAAGAGACATTCCGATGGAATTCTCTCTCTGATTAACGATGCCTCCCAGGCATTTGTGCAAGTGCATGGTCGCATTGTTGCCGGCGGCACTCCTACGCCCGCGCTAGATGATCTGCTGAAGGCTTTTTCGGAAGGCGGTCTTCTGGATGCCTTCGCAGTCGCTCAATCAGAGGCTGGCGCGAAGACTGCGATCCAATTTGCTCTGGCGCACGGAGTCGAAGGGTTGGAGGAGGCTTACTCATCCATTCCAGTCGATACTTCCACGGGCAAAAAGGTACGGCTCTCCCGTTTTGGCGAGCAAGCCGCCATTCTTGCTCGGAAGCTTTCTGAGATTTTTGCTCGGAAGAAGGGAGGGTCGACTAGCGCTAGTGGGAGCACCAATGTAGCCTCGTAGTTTATTTTTATTATTTTTATTTTTTTTATTTCCTTCTTTGAATGTAATGAACCTTGGGATGTATTCCCGTACTTTTGTTGTCCTTGATCGAAGCATTTATCCTTTGGAGTTTTTATTCTTTTTGTTTGTACCTTGTCTCCCGATGGGAGTAGCCCCCAAGCGTGTTTAGTCAGATGTGCGACTAGAAACAACTCGAGTAGGGCATCTCACTTCTTTCCTTGTGCTTCTTCCAGGCTACTGTGTTTGCCGCGGAAACTTCTGGTGGACGTGGTAATCCAGTAAATCCACTTGTGGCCGCCGTGGGCACTTTTGCTGGTCTCCGTGATAAGGTTCATGAGGGTGAGCGTAGGCTGAAAGCTCTGCGCGGGGTTGCTGATGTGGCGATATCCAAACAGAAATTGGCGGCTGAGCGCGAACAATTTCTGATGGACGAACTATCTTCAGTCGCGAGGGAGTTGCTATGTAAGTGGTGCAGCCCCGTGCATTTTTCCTCCTTTGTATTCTTCAGCTGACTAAGTGCATCTGCCCTTCAGTTGTTAGACCGGATGACAGGGAGGAAAACCAGTGGGTGGAAAACCACATTCACCAAGAGGCTAACAGTTCAAAACCTCATGCGAATAACTTCTGGTCTGATCGCAGTCGAGGGTTTGTGATGGCCACTTTGAAATTCCGAGTGCTGCAGGCGAGAATTCTCGTGGGTTCTTTTCACGAGGTCTTGATCGCGATGAATGCAGCTTTTTATCCACTCGAAAGGGGTCCCGAAGACTGGAGTTATCTACACAGGCTGTTCAGCCGGGAAGGGGAGATTCGCACGTGCGTACGCAAACAGATGACGTGCGGCGCGGTTGTGGCTCTCTCTTTTGTCCGAATATGGCATCCTGAGATAGATTTGAACTCCGCAGCTCGGCGCCCAGATTATGCAATCGAAGACATCACACCGTTTTATGATGCTGTACGCCCTGCAGCCGAGAAGATTATCCGAATGACCTCGGAAGAGGTAGATAGGGTCTTAGCGACTGAGAATGCTCAGCGTTTTGACTGATTTGTCGGATGTGAATATCTTGTAAACTGTTTATAGTTTGTAAAAATTGTTGTAAGGTGTGTAACCTTGTATTTGATGATATTTCTTTGAGATGCTAAGTTTTTAGGTGTAGCCCCCGTGTGTGCGATGCGGTGTGTACCTGTGACTTTTAGCATGCAGTAGACAAGAAGCTTCGGGTAAATATGATGAGGAAATCATGTATTTTTATTGCAATGACTGAGAAGTCATGTATTCGAGCTACAAAATTGGCTAGTATAGCCTTATTGTTGTAGAAACAAGTAAACCTAGGGGTAGAATTTGCGGAGTTGTGCAATATTCCATGGATTGGAATAGATTCCTCCGGTCGCTGGATTCTTGAGCCTGTAGGCTCCTCCTGGGATAACTTCGTGTACAATGAAGGGTCCTTCCCAAGGTGGTTCGAGTTTGTGTCCTTCCTTCTGCTTGAGTCGCAATACTAAGTCACCTACCACGAATGACCTGTGGCGTATGCGGCGACTGTGATAGTTGCGTAGCGATTGTTGATAAACTGCGGATCTTGCGAGTGCGATGTCCCGCATTTCGTCGAGTGCATCCATATCTTCTGCAAGTGCTTTGTTGGAGGTTTCTTCGCTGTAGGCCACAACCCGTGGGGCGCTGAATCGAACTTCCTCGGGAAGGACTGCTTCCGCCCCGTATACCATAAAAAATGGTGTGTATTTTGTAGACCTGTTTGGGGTTGTCCGGAGGCTCCAGAGTACGGAGGGTAGCTCCTCTGCCCAATGCCCTGCTGCGGGGTGCAGACGGTCGAGTAGTCGTTTCTTGATCCCAGCCGAGACTAAGCCGTTGGATCTTTCGACTTGTCCGTTCGTTTGCGGGTGGGCGACCGAAGCAAACTTGAAATTAATGCCTTTCTCTTCGCAGAACTGCTGTGTTTCCTTTGCCGTAAAGTTTGTGCCGTTATCTGTAATGATGTCGTGTGGCACACCAAATCTGCATATGATGGAATCGAGGAACTCCACGGCGCATTGGGCGCTAGCCGAAGTTACTGGTCTTGCCTCTATCCATTTTGTGAATTTGTCGACTGCGACCAGCAGGTGTGTATATCCACCGGGTGTGGATCTGCGTAATGGTCCAACCATGTCTAGCCCCCACTGTGCAAAGGGCCAGGCGATGGGTATCATGTGTAACTCCGTGGCGGGTGCGTGCGGCTTTGGTGCGAATCGCTGGCAGGCGTCGCATCTATCGACCAGGTTTTTTGCATCGGTGGCTGCTGTTAGCCAGTAGAATCCTGCTCGAAAGGCTTTTCCCAATATCGCCTTCCAGCTAGCGTGATGTCGGCAATCACCCTGATGTATGTCTCGGAGTAATTCCTTGCCGTCTTCGGGTGCGATGCAACGCTGAAGTATTCCCGAGATGCTTTGTTTGTATAATTCTCCGTTATCCACCCAGAAGGATTTGCTACGCCTGATTAGCTGTCGAGCCTCACGTGGATCGGCCGGGAGCTGTTTGTTTAGCAGGTAGTCGAGATATTTCTGCGTCCAGGCTGGTTCGACCAGGAAAACCTGCCGTGATATGTTATGAGTAAGCTCGAGAAGCGCGATTTGCGGGCTGACATCTGTTTCCATTACTGCGGGTGTTTCTGCGGGTTTCTTCAGTTTGATCGATCTCTTAATCATCCGCTCGAAATATATCCCTGGCGGTATGGGTGTGTTCGTGGAACCCATGTTGGCCAGTCTGTCTGCTTCTTCGTTGCTGGATCTTGCAATGTGTTTTAGCTCGCACCCTTTAAAGCTTCCTTCGAGTAGGTTATACCATAGTTTTAAAAACCGGACCGGCGATCGAACCGGTAAGGCTCTCGGTTCAGGTTATTACTGGTCAAACCGTTGGTTCACCCGGTCCAATGTTGGTTTTTTAGGATGCAAAATATTTTTTTTCTTATAAATATACAAATAAGCATGTAAATAAATTTATATTTGGCAATATAAAATAAAGCAACGAGCACCAAACCACTAAGTCATGAACAACAAGGCAATGCAATTGTACTTACACGTGCCAAAGCTTATATTAGGCAATCATACTTAGAAGGTTATTGTATAAAATAAATTACTGTACAAATATAACACAAGCCAAGAGTACAAACTTATTTAGTTAATACAAAGCATGATCTACCATGAATCACGTTGTTAGTGCACATACCAGATCTGATTGGTCACGCACGTACGCATACATACCTTGCTGGAAGTACTATAATCTATATAATATTTAATGTATATACAGTTTAGTGTAGATGCAACACAATGAAACGGACCCATCTAGTGGCTATTGCGTACCAACCGTGGCGAAGCTACAACTGAGGACCCAGGTTCAACTCCCGCTCGCGCATAATTATTTTTCCTGAGAGCGTGGGCCGGTCTGACCTCCGGCTTCATATTCCCGGTTTTCTCCAGAAACCGCCGGTTTAACCGCGGTTTGGACGGTTTTTACCGGTTCGCATGCACGACCGGTCCAGTGCGCTTAACAAACCGGCAGGGCCTCCGGTTCCGGTTTTTTCCGGTTCAACCGTCGGTCCGGTCCGGTTTTTTAAACTAGGGGTTATACATGTCGCGATATGCAACCATGTTTTCGGCAATGGCGTCGCATTCTTTCATTGTTTGCTGCACTATGAGGTTGGAATCGCCGTAGATCATTAATCGGGTAGCTCCACAGGCGATTGCCATCTTCATCCCGTGCAATAGTGCTTCATATTCTGCGTCATTGTTCGATGCTGGGTCATCGGGTGGAAAATCCAGTCGCAAGACGTACTGCAGTTTGTCTCCGCTAGGTGAGATGAGGACGATTCCTGCTCCTGCTCCTTCGTTTCTCTTGGATCCATCGAAGTACATTATCCAATTGCTCGTATACTCGGGTGGCCCGGGTGTTTGCAGTTCTGTCCATTCGCTGATGAATTCCACGAGAACTTGGGATTTGACTGCGTTGCGTCCAGCATAGGTGATATCCCAGGCGCCCAGCTCGATGCTCCACTTTGCTATTCTTCCGGATGCCATAGGGTTGTTCATGATTGTCCCGAGTGACGCATCATTAACCACTGTGATGGCATGTTCCTGGAAATAATGTTTGAGCTTTCGAGCTGTGAGAACAACCCCGTATGCGAGCTTCTGATAGTGAGGGTAGCGTTGTTTGCATGGCGAAAGTACTTCGCTGATGTAATATATTGGTCTTTGAACTCCGTATGCTTTGCCGTCTTCAGGTCTTTCGACTACGATCGCTGTGCTGATGACCTGGTTTGTAGCGGCTAAGTATAGGAAGAGTGGCTCCCTTTCTTGCGGTGTCGCAAGGATGCGCCTGCTTTGCAAGGACCGCTTCAGATCTGCGAACGCTTTTTTAGCTTCGGGTGTCCACTCGAATTTGTCCGTCTTCTTCAGTAATTTGTAGAAGGGTAATGCCTGCTCTCCCAATCGTGCGATGAATCTGCTTAGGGCTGCTAGTCGTCCTACGAGCTGCTGTACTCCGCGTAGATTGGTTGGCTCCTTCATAGTCAATATGGCTTGTATTTTCTCTGGGTTGGCTTCAATGCCTCTGGCGGATACCAGGTACCCGAGAAGTTTGCCTGCGGGGACACCGAAAACGCATTTGGTCAGATTGAGCTTGATCCGATATGCGTTAAGGGCGTCGAATGTTTCTTTGATGTCCTCGAGGAGTGTGTCCTCCACTCGAGTTTTGATGACGATGTCGTCGACGTACACTTGTACATTTTTGCCAATGAGATTGGCGAGGCATCTTTGCATGCAGCGCTGATATGTTGCGCCTGCGTTCTTCAGCCCGAAGGGCATTGTCGTGTAGCAGTATACACCGTGTGGTGTGATGAAAGCCGTCTTCTCCTCGTCTTCCTTTTTCATTCGGATTTGATTATATCCTGAATAGGCGTCTAGGAAGGAGAGACGCTGGCAACCTGCCGTAGAGTCCACGATCTGGTCGATTCGTGGTAAAGGGAAGTTGTCCTTGGGGCAGTGTTTATTTAGCGACGTGTAGTCGATGCACACCCGAAGGATATCCGTGTTTTTCTTGGGGACCAACACCGGGTTTGCTAACCAGGTGGATATTTTGATCTCCCTGATGAAGTTTGCAGCTAGCAATCTGTTTACTTCTTCTCCAAGCGCTTTCTGCTTAGGTTCTTAAAATCGTCGAGTCGTCTGTTTGATGGGTTTGGCGTCAGGAAAGACTTCGAGTGAGTGCTCGGCAAACTCCCTGGGTATTCCTGGCATATCTGAGGGCTGCCAGGCGAAAATCTCCCAGTACTCACGGAGGAGTTTGACGAGCGCGCCTTCCTATGCTGGCGAGAGGGTTGTGGAAACCATCGCCGTCTTCGCGGAGTCTGTCGGGTGCACTTGGTGCTTGCGAGTGTCGCTGTTGGCGCTGAATTCCAGTTCGGGTGCGTTTTTCTTCGTGAGGGGCATAACGGAGTGGTCCGTTGTTTTTGCTAGCTCTTGAAGTTCTTCTTGCATCCCGAAAGACTTTGCGATCTCGTTAAATTCTATGTCGCACTTGTCCGATTTCTGGAAGTCTCCGTCGATGGTGATCACACCGTATTCGCCAGGTAGCTTGAGCTTCAAGTATGCATAATGTGGCACGGCCATGAATCTGGCGAACGCTGTTCGACCAAGAATGGCGTGGTACTGTGAGGGCCAGTCGACGACTTCGAAGTCCAGGAATTCCCTTCTGTAGTTGCGTGGGGAGCCCAGTACAACTTCTAGGTTGATTGTTCCGAGTGGACGGATTGCTTTGCCCGGAACTATCCCGTGGAAGGATGTTTCTGATTCCCTTAGGCCGTCCAGATTTTTGTTCATTCGACGGAGTGTATCCGCGTAGATGATGTTGATGCCACTGCCACCGTCCATGAACACACGGGCCAGGTCATAATTGCCAATTTGAGCTTGAATGACGAGGGCGGCGTGTCCCGGCCGATAGACTCGTGGCGGGTGGTCTTCTTTCGAGAACGTGATTGGCTGATCGGCCATCTTCAGGTACTCGGGCTTTGTTGGTGGCGTCTACACTGCCATGCATATTTGTCTCGAGTTAGTCTTTTGAGCTCTGCGAGAGGGGCATACCTTCTGTATCATCCCGAGGAGCTGTCCATACGGAGTCGGGTATGTATTTGCTCCCGCGTTTTGTTGTGATGGCGCTGGCAATGCGGCGAGCGCCATGTTTGGGTTGGTCGGTGGAGGTGGAGGCGGTGGTAGCTGGAATTGTTGTCCCCCTCCTGGCAGTGGTGGATAGTTTTGGGTGGAAGCGAATCTTTTCTTGGCGAGCGCGTCCGAGATTTCGATGAACTTTCGGCAATCCTTGAGAAGGTGTGTTGCCTTAGTCTTGCCCGTGCGCTTGTCTGTGAACAGATGTAGCGAGCAGTACGCATCGAGGTCTTCCTCGGGTGATTTTTCTTCTGCCTTTGGTTTCCACTCGCGACTTCCGCGACGACCGGAGTCGCGACTTCGCGTGAATTCTGCTGCCACTAGTTCTTCTCTATCATCGTGGTCGTAATATTTTCTTCTCTTCCTTCGTCCGTGGCGGTCGTCCTCGTGTGCAGGTGATGATCCTCTTTCGTTGCGTACTGCGTCTTCTCCATTGGCCCATTTTTCGGCTATGACCATGAGCTCCCCGATGGTTTTGGGCGCGGCTCTGCCGAGCTCTTCTCGAAACGCGGTTCTTCTTGCTCCTTTGGCGAAGGCCTCAATCGCCACTTCTTTAGAGATTGTCCCTGCGGTGTTCCTGAGCGTGTTCCACCGCTGGATGTATTCTCGGGTGGATTCACCGCTTTTCTGTTTGCAGGCTCGTAGTTCTTCGATTGTAGCCGGTCTCTTGTAGGTCGACTGGAAGTTCTTGCAGAAATCACGGTGTAAGTCGTCCCATGATGCGTAGCAAGATCGTGGTCTCCTTTCCAGCCAGCTGCGGGCTGCTCCGGCTAGGTGCAAATTGAGGTATTGCATAGCCGTGTTCTTGTTACCACGTTGGCATTTCACTGCCGTGAGGTAGTCGCTCAACCATTGAGAGGGCTCGAGTGAGCCGTCGTACTTCGTCACTTCCGTGCTGAGCTTGAATCGCTTGGTTAGGGGCGCCTCGCGGATACTACGGGCGAAACATAGTGCGCCGCAGGTTTCGTCATCCGAAGAGCCGGATGATGATCGATCGCGATATCTTGACGCCCTTGCTCTATCCACTTTGTTTTGCGCGATGTCTGATCGCGCGTCCCGTCCGGGTTGATCGCGATCGGAGTTCTTCCGTGGTTCCTTGCTTCGTTTGCGTGAACGGCTGCCGCGGTGTCGCGGGCTTTTTTCTCTCGGGCTGTCGTCGCCACTGCTTCGACTGTCATCACGGCGGCGGGCTTCTTTCCCTCGGCCACGACGTGGCGACTTGTCTTTTCTTGGGGAAGAGCTTCTGTGCCTGCGGGGCGTTTCCTTGTCCTTATCCTTCTCCAGTCGCTCCTTCTCCAATTGTTCTTTGCGATCGTGAGAGGCGAGCCTCGCGGCCGCCAGCCCTAGACCTTTGCGAATGTGCTTGTATTGTTCCACCCGGGGATCGCTATCCGTCGGCTGATTCATCTGCATGTAGGTTGCTGCGGCTAGGATCGCAGCGGCTGGGGTTTGCGGGTAGACGTTGCCATCGTCGTCGACCCTCATGAAAGAAGACGTGGTAGACCTGTTGGATCCAGCCATAGATTCGTGGTCCCTCGTCGACGCCGCGGGTCCCTTCCCCCTAGGTCGGGTACCGACTGAAGGTGCGTGGGATAGCTCGGCTCGACGTTGGCTTGATTCATCCGCCGCTCTCCTGCGACGGGCTAGATCTGCTCGGGCATCCTTGATGTTTGAGGCCGCCCTCACTAGGTAATAGTGGTAGGCGGTTAGGTCTTCCTGTGTGGCTCCCGCCGCAGGCGGCTGGCTCTTTCGCATGGATTCCTTGGCTCTTTTCCAGGCTTCCCGCGAAACGCCGATTATATCGCGCTCGGTCGCGCTATATTCAGTTTCCGAGGGCTGTTCCGACCCTGCCATGCAGACTTGGGCCAGTTGTGGTCCGTGTGTCCTAGGCGTAGATCGAAAAGCTCTCCGCACCCGAGAGGGTTCCTCTGTCGAGAGGGTGTGGTAGTCGACTGCGTTGTAGCGGATGGACTCGCCGCTTTTCCCTGTAGGAAAGCGCGAGTTGGCGGTTCCAGATTCGGTTTCAGATTCATCCGAGAAGTGGAGGATCCCGTCTCTGTTCGCCATGAAGTTGAAGCTCCCGAACGTCAAGGTGACGCTCTTCTCCAGTTCCTCGAACGCCGGGCGAGATTCCGGCGAGTGAGGCGTGACCACGACAGATCCGATCCGTATAGGATTGTTCGGAGCCGTAGTCGCTGGTTTCCAACGGGAGTTGGATGTCGATGAAGCCGAAGATGCCGGTGATCCAGCGCCCGCGATTCCCACAGACGGCGCCAATTGTCGAATCCCTGACTCGACAAGTCCCTTAGGTGACCCTATCGGGTTTCGATTAGGAGAACTCATGGGCGCTGGCGAGATCGTCGGCTAGACAGGAGGCAAGATTTACCCAGGTTCGGGGCCCTCGTAGAGGTAAAACCCTTACTCCTGCCTCGTGTCGATCTGTATTGGATGATTAGATCGGTTACAGGTTGCTCGAATCGAGAGTAGATCTCGAGTTCCGAGGCTTTTTGGTCGTGCGGTATTGCTTGGTCCTCTCCTTGAGGGCTCTCCTGGCCTTATATAGATGGCCAGGTCTCGAGTCCTACCCGGAGAGGATTCAAACCCTAGCTAGGTCGGTTACAAAACTACCTAACTTAACCCGCAAGTTTAGCGCGGGTGGGCTTCTGGTGGGCCTTCCGGAGTCCTCCAAGGGCGCCTCTTCTTGGGCCTTGACATTGGGCCTGAAAGGGGGTGTCCTTACCCGCAAGGTCCAAGATCTATGTATTCGTCAATAGCAAAGTACAACCCTAATCACCGGACAACTTATTAGCGCCTAGAAATTATCAATAAGGTTAACATACATAGAGTTGTTCACCTACCGAGCACACGACCACCAACCAGTGTTATCTCCTGATTTCTGAGCTACTTCCCGATGTCCTGTTTTTTTTTTTTGAAATGGAAACCCAGCCTCTGCATCGCATTGATGCACACGGCTCTTTATTAAAATATTATCTCAGAGTTACAGATGACAATCGTAAATGAAATGTAGCTGAAAATCAAATCAGCGATCCACTAGCGTGGCTACATAGATCAGCCATCTAAAAATAACCAACACTAATCTGGGACCCATCGTAGTCTCCGATCATGCAACCAACCATCCTCGTTGAAGATAGCCCGAACGACCACCATTAATCGAGTACATCCGGCATCCAAACGTCCACGCTGGTCATCTGGCAGGAGAAGAGACCAAGAGTAGATCCAGTGCGTCGCCCGATGACCCCCTGCAAAAAGTTATCTACCATCACATTGTTAAAAATTATATCATTACGGTAATTCTAAATTGCCCAAAAAAAGCACATACACCTCATCTGAAAGAAATGCTTTTGAGAAAGACGACTAACTCGAGATCTGCCGCTAGAGAGAAATCTAAGTTGGCGCAACTAGAGATATACTCGAAGACACCGTTGTATGCAGGCTGCGGTCCGGGAGAGTCCCGCCTGAGAGTGGCGCTTGATGTTCTGCAGATGAAGGCGAGATACAAATAGAGTGACATAAGCGTCGATGCAAGCCTGCAATACTGACACGATATCCTTCCAGAGGGAAACACATGTCCTAAAAGTTGCGACGAGGCCAAGAAAGTCATGTGCCCCTTTGATTTACCGCACGAAAAATACCATGTGTGCATCAATGATTGCTACATTTATCGGAAAGAGGACACGAACAAGACCATTTGTCCAGTTTGCAACGCCGCTCGATACAAGAAAGAGAAGTAGAAAGCTCCTCGAAAAGTTTTGTGGTACTTTCCGCTCATTCCCCATCTGCAACGGTATTTTGCGGACCGCAAGGAAGCAGAGCTCATGCGCTGGCATGCGAAAAGGAGGAAGAAAGTTTTGGAAGATCCAAAGTGGAGTGAAAAAGTAAATCTGACACATCCTTCAGATGCAAGTCAATGGAAAGCAATTGACTTTGAATATGCAACGTTTGGGGCAGAGGCAAGGAACATCAGGTTGGGTGTAGGCACCGACGGACTCAATCCGTTTGGCAACCAGAGCAGCACCCATAGAACCTGGCCCGTGTTTGTATGGATGTACAACATCCCCCTGGTTATGCATGGAGATGAAGTATATTCACATGAGTATGCTAATTCAAGGGCCGAAACAACCAGACAACGACATCAATCTATACCTGAACCTGCTTAAAGATGAGCTGGACACGCTATGGGCCGAGGAAGGGCTAAACACATGGGACGCCTTCGGTGAACAATAGTTCCCAATGAGAGCTGTCTTGCTCTGTACGGTTCACGACCTACTCGGCTACGGATATGTGGGGGGCCAGGTGTGGCACGAACATAACGGTTGCGTGAGGGTCATGGATGACACCACGTTTATGCAAGTTCCGAAAGATCCTGGGTCTTCGAAAACAGTTTTCGTTGGCCATCGAAGGTGGTACCCAACAAAGACCCTTGGAGAAGGCGAGGAGACCTTTTTAACGGCGAAGATGAGCTCCGGGGACCTCCACGTAAGAGGTGCGGCGAAGAAATCTACAAGTTGCTGAATGATTGGAAGGAATGCCTAGAGCCGGGAAAGAAGCAAAAAGCGCCAAAACCGCTTCTGGATGTATGGAAGACGAGGTCTGTGTTTTGGGACTTGCCATACTGGCCCATTCTCGATACGCCTCACTGCCTTGATCTGATGTGTATCACGAAGAATGTGTTTGAAAGTTTGATTGGCACGCCGCTCAACATGCCGGAGAGGACCATAGATGGGGTGAAAGCAAGGAACGACCTGAAATATTTTGGTATTAGGGTCGCAAGGATCGACCTGAAATCTTCAGGGGGGACGCCCAGATGACGACGACGACAACCAATCGTGTGATGAGGAGACAGAGGGTCGCAAGGCCAAAAGGGTTAAGAGGAATGACTATTACTGCCCCCTCCTGCTTCACTCTTAGTCCGACGAGATCACAAAATTGATGATGTGCCTTCTCAGAGTCAAAGTCCCTAGCGGCTACTCAGGGCTAATAAGCACATTCCTAGACGCGCAGAAACAAAGTTCAACAGGATGAAGTCTCATGACCGTTACGTGATGATGACATAGATACTTCCGGTTGCGATCCGCGGGATAATGGACAAGCATGTCCGGGAAACCCTGTTTGGCCTGTGTAACTTCTTCGACGTGATATCTTGAAAAGGCTACAGGAAGAGATTGTTGCGATACTAGGCGAGCTTGAGATGTACTTTCCACCATCATTCTTTGACATATGTGTTCATCTGTTGGTCCATATCGTGGACAATATCATCCATCTCAGGCCGTTGTTCCTGCATAACATGATGCCATTTGAAAGGATGAATGGGGTCATCAAAGGATTTGTTCGCAACAGGGCCGGTCTGGATGGAAGCATCGTTCAGGGCTTTCTCACCGAAGAGTGCATCTCTTTATGCACGAATCATATTGACGTGGAGGACCCTGTTGGTCTGCCCAGAAACAAGCACATTGGCAAGCTCGATGGAGCAGGTCACAAAAATGGACGTAGAGAAGTTCATGTGGATAGGGCTTGTCGACGCACCGACTTTAACAGGGAAAACTTAGTAGCTCTCCAACACATTGACATGGTCGATACTTGGGTGGAAAAACACAAGAGCTCGATTAAGAAAAATTACACTGAACAAGGCAAGCAGAGGACCGGAGGAGAAATAATTAGAGAGCACAACTCCACTTTCTTACGTTGGTTTAAAGATGAGATCGTTGCTAACCCACCACCAAGGTATTGTGCGAAAAATAAACTATTGTACGCCTTGGCACATGGCCCCGCTCCCAACCTAGCGACGTTTCAAGCATATGATATCAATGAGTTCACTTTATACACGGAGGAGAAAGACAAAACTTCCGATTATCAAAACTCCGGGGTAACGATGGAATCCTACACGGGTGACAAAAAGTTAAGATACTACAGAAGGATCGAGGAGATATGGGATCTTAACTACTCTGGAGAGAAGGTTTCTATGTTCCGCGTCAAATGGGATAGGATGTCAACTGTCCGAAAAGAAGACCAATACTTTACAACCATGGTTATTCCCGAAGCCGGAACTTCATCAAGCGCGAACGTCACAACGCAAAATGAGCCGTGGGTATTGGCTAAGCATGTGTCCCAATACTTCTTCATAACAGACCCCGCAAGGCCTAGCCGTGTTGTCGTGAGGAGAGGGAAAAGAAATATCATCGGAATGGATGGAGTCGTGGACGAGGACGAGTTCGACACGTTCGGCGACCCAAATATTGATGATGATCAAGAAGATGATGATAGTCATGCAACATACACCACAAGAAGAAGCAGAACAACGCTACCTAGGCATGGTCTTCCATTCAAAAGAAGAAGTCATGATGTGGGGCTAAATTATGCAACCGCGACCAAAAAAGGCAAAAAGATCAAACATTGAGAAACTATGTGTATATCTGTGTGACTTGTATGCGACGAAACTATGTATATGCATGGATCAACTGGTCTGATGTGCACTTATTATAAATTTAATGTACCTTGTTCTGTATTTGAAATGTGTGGACTTATTATTTTAAACATAAAGAAATAATGGAAAACAAAATAAAACAATAGAAAACATAAAGGAAACAATGGAAAACATAAAGGAAATCATGGAAAACATAAAGGAAACAATGGATAACATAAAGGAAACAATGGAAAAGATGAAGGAAATAATGGAAAACAAAATAGAAAAATAGAGAACATAAAGGAAACTATGGAAAACATAAAGGAAACAAGATAAAATAAAAAGTAAACAAGAGAAAACAAAATAAAACAATAGAAAACATAAAGGAAACAAGAGAAAACAAAAAGGAAACAAGAGAAAACAAAATAAAACAATAGAAAATTTAAAGGAAACAATGGAAAACATAAAGGAAAAAATGGAAAACATAAAGGAAATAATGGAAAACATAAAGGAAATAATGGAAAAAATAGAACAATAGAAAACATAAAGGAAATAATTGAAAACAAAATAAAACAATAGAAAACAAAAAGGAAATAATGGAAACAAAATAAAGTAATAGAAAACATAAAGGAAATAATGGAAAACAAGAAGGAAATAATGAAAAACAAAATTAAACAATGAAAAAATAAAGGATATAATGGAAAACAAAATAAAAAAGTATTATTTGTAATGTGCTTGAAATTAATTTGTAATGTTTTTGAATTATTATAAATGAAATGTGTTTGAATAATTTAAACAAATAAAGAAAAAAAAACGTACCGCTGGCGAACAAACACTCTGGTTCGCCAGCGGTAAGTTACCGCTGGGCAACAAAGCATGTGTCACTTATGGGCGGGCCCCCCAGCCCCTATCCCTCGCTAGCAGTTTCGTGACATGGCCAAAATCACTAATTCGTTTGGAAACTACTCCTGTCAACACTCCAACACCGGTCGAGGGGTCGGGGCACCCAAGCCAACACAAGGATTTCTCACCTGCAAAGTCCGTGCAACACGACGACGACGATGCTGAAGATGAGAACCCCAATGACTACCTCGTGGACGATCCTTACGAGGGGCCCGGCCTGGATGATCTTGATGAACTTCTCTTGTCAACGGAGGAAGCGGATTAATATCGATGCACAAAGCGTCTTTTCTCTTCTCAAGAATCGGCAGCCCCCGAGCAAAAAGTCATCAGCCAGGACGCCCTCAAAGAGGCGGTAGCAGATGTATTTCAGAATCATCCTAAGAAGACGACAGAAAAGAACTAAGAAGAGTTCCACCGTTGCATCGATGAGCCAACCGGTGGAGGGGACCAAGTCTAAGCCGCAGGCAGGACGGGTATTGGACAGGATACCCATACACGACTGGCATCAGATCCATGAGTTGGGCAAACCGATGCTTCCGCCGAGGTTTTCCTCCTTGTTGACAATTGATATGCTTAGTGTCTATGACGGTGTTCAATTTATGGAGAAGCTGCTTCTCAAAGACAAAAATCCAACGCTGCCGGTTTTGGTCGCAAAGGTGCCATCTACGGTGGGATTTGTCACTGAAGGCAACGCCAGCAAGATCATCGTGAGATTTGACGACATTTTTTGGATGTTCCACATGAAATCCCTCCACTCATCAATCGTTCGTTTGTTTACACCCAGTTTGACGCATCAAATATGCATAGAGAATACCAAAACCATCGGGCTAGCAGACCCCTACTACATGCACGACATGTACTTGAACAACCCCAAGGGTAGGGAAAAAGCGGCAAAGTACCTCGAACAAGTGTTGTTCACTAATTATATGCACAAGAGGATCACCCTCCTACCTTACTTTCCCGAGTAAGTTATATTTCCCATCTTTACATAAGTTTGCGCATATACAATTAATAGTGGCTACAATTTTTGAGGATTATATATATGGACTCCTGTTTTGCGCAGAAACAAATACGGCACCCTCATCATGCTCTACCCGAGAGACGCGCACGCCGTATATCTTGACTTAGGGAGGTGGATGAAGGAGAAGAACTAGTCCCTCATCAAGTCTGTTCTCAATGATGCTATGGACGGCTACATAAGGGGGAAGGATTCTGCGACAGAATAAAACAAAGTCAAGGCAAATATGTGTTAGGACACAGAACAGAGTTCCCCTGCCCCAAGCAGGCGCCAGGAGGCCATATGGAGGCATGGTACCTCATAGAACACATGATGGAGATCGTGAAGGACCAACAGAGTCTACAATTCATGTCGGTTGTGGACAAACGGTGTCACAACATTGTCGAATGGTCTGATGCTGAATTCGGACAGAACTTTGGTCGCATCCAGCGCAAGCTCTGCACAATCATTTATAAGGATGTAGCAAGCGCTGACGGGGTCTTCTACTCGCAGTGCCTACCATCTGACGACGAGTTGTGACAATGTGTACTAGAGCAGGCTGACGAGAGAACATTCAACTCGTTAGAAGGTGCTCTTCCGTTCCCGCCGTTGAAGAAACAGAAGATCACAACAATGACCAAGAAATGATCGACGGTTTGTATTAGGTTCGGTACGAATTATGCTCCTAATAAGAACTTGTGATTTTCTTTGCCGTCCTAATGCTTTTATCTTGTCTACAGAGAGATGAAGAAGTGGACGACGCGCTGGCCTAGTGAAAGATCGCAAGCGGAGGCGGAAGCAAAAGCATGTGATACTTTTGTAATCGTCGATGTGTTGTTTGTGATCGATCTATATCACGCGTTGTATGCATATGATACTTTTGTAATCGTTAAACTAATTAGATGGCTATACTTTTGGTTCGAAATATTTCGACATAAACATGTTATCGAGATCGATGTGTATTCATGAATGCATGTATATATATTATTATTATTTATGAAACTTATTTTCGTACGATATCGATGGATCTCGGTTTGTGTATTGCATATACATATATATGCATATGTGAACATATATATCTATGAATCAAAAAGTTGGAGTGATTTGTATGTGTGAATTATAGAAATTACAGAAAATACATATTTGCACCTGTATAGTATAATACCAGGAAATGCAGCACGGTATACGAAAATAACAAAAAAAAAATAAAAAACTGGCCGCTGTAGCGCTGGCGAACAAGACCCTGTTCCCCAACGGTAACATCTGCTACCGCTGGCGAAGCGCTGTTCGCCAGCGGTAACCCGCTACCACTGGCGAGCTAGCGCTGGCAAACAACGTTTCGCCAGCGGTAGCCCATATTTATTCGTCACTGGTAGGGTTTCTCCTACTAGTGAAATCTTCCGAATGCTCTGAAAATATATCCGTATTTACAAGGGTAGTTATCCTCACCGTAGTCAATGGGTGTTGCTAGTTTTGTCTTAGAGCCACGGATGCTCAAAACAGATCTGATCTCCCCCCCCACCCCTCCATGACGCTCCTCGCGGAAGAAAAGATCATGAGTATCAGCTAGAATTGGATATGTTTTATTTTTTTTCCACTTTGTGTTGATGCAAAATATAGGATACCTCGGAAGTGAAAATGGAGATGAGGTTTTGACTGGTCGTTCCAATAAATTGGGTTACATGAGTTACGTAAGTACTATTGCATAGTATAAGAATGATATATATAATGATGACCCAACTTGATACTGCATTGATGATTGTATCATGCATATTTACAGATTCGGTTGTACCTTTGGCTAGCACATAAGAGCCCAGATTTACAGGTGTAGCGCAACACACTCATACCTTTAAAAGGTACCCCAGTGCCTCACTATTCGAGTCGTTCACAAGACGTCCACACTCTCATGCATGCCAAGTCATGGATGTTCGAATGTTGTGATTTTTCTCAATTTTTTCATGTGAGCTAGAAGCTTGTGCACTCTCGGCAACAAATAAAGTTTCAATTCATGCATGCAACATGACTACTGTGTACATTATGGGTGGTAACTGCACCAAATACATCAAATTTGGAGTTGGATGCATCAGGATATCAATTTTTTTTTGCTTGGAACGTAATCCAATGTTCCACTGGGCACTCCGGGTAAAAACCCTAGCCCTGGCTGTGCTCTAGAGGAAGATGGCGGCGTATTCATCACTCCCCTCACATTTGGAGGCTTAAGATCTACGTCGGAAGGTTGAACCTTTCACAACAACACAGTGTTGTCATGCAAGCGAGCACTTATGAAGCCTATGTGGTGGTCCCGAACAGTGGATGTGCGCCGAGGCAGCATCGTAGGTGGCCGGTTCGTTGACTTGGATGTCGTCTTCTGGAAGAAGAACCGGCTGGAAGTCGACCTCGCCGTGCTGCTGTCGGAGGAAGGAATCCTTTCCGCCCCATCCAGGCTCAAGGGTGTCGTCCCACCAGCAAACACAACACACAGAGGAGGATGCGCAACCCTGCTAGCTCCATGACCCTCCTCTCCTCGGAAATGATCGTGTGTATTGGTTAGTCTTGCGTCTGTTTGTTTTTTCTACCTGGTGTCTTTCCTGCAAAATATTGGGTATCCCAAAAGTGAAAAGGGACATGCGAGGTTTTGATTAGGTAATTCCAATAAAGTGGGTGACAATAGTGAGATACGGTTGCACATAAGGACGATAGCTATGCTGATGACACAACTTGATACTCCATGATGATTGTATCATGCGTATGTACAGACTCAGATTGTACCTATGTCCATCACACAAGCGGCCAGATTTATACTGCATAGGACAACTCACTCACACCTTTATAACGCTCCCTAGTGTCTCCCTGTTCGAGTCACTCAGAACACCCACAGGCACACATGCCAGCCACCCTAGATATTCAGAGTGTTTCAGCCGCGAGTGAGTTTGCCCAATTTGGTCCAGTGAGTGTGAAGGTTGCGCGCTCTAGGTCAGAAATAAAGTTTCCATGCATGCAACAAGACTAACATGTACATTATGCATGGTATAGATACCAACTACATAAAACTTGGAGTTGGAAGCATCAGGATATCCTTGAACGTTTTGCTTGGAAGGGAATCTAGTATTCTACTAGGTCCTCTTGGTGGAAGCCGTTGTTCTGGTTATGTCGGAGCGGGTATGATGGTAGACTCGTCACTCCCCTCTTGGTAGCTTCACATTTGGAGATCCATATTTATGCCAGATGGTTGAGTATTGCACCTTCGCACAATGTTGTCTTGCCGACAAGCATGGAGGAAAATCCTGTTTGGCGGCCTTGGGCGGTGAATGAGCGATGATGCAAGTGCTACGGAGTGGCCAATTCCTCAACTTGACCAGCCGAGCAACGCCCCCATATTCCTATAATCAGGGTCAACTCTATTTTTCTGTACGAATTACATGATCACATGGTCCTCTCTCGAGGTTTCTTGAAAAAATATACTACATGCAAACTGAAAGAAAAAAACAGTATATTCGACATTATCATGTTTGACATACCATAGAGCTAGTTTACCATGTCAAACATAAAACTACTTTGTATTGTCTCATCATTTTCTTAAGCCGTATTCAACATCTTTTTTATCACACCAAGTTTAAATAATTCTCCATGGCGGTTTAACATAGGCATGTTTGGCAGTGCGACGCTGTGTCAAAGTTTAAAATAGTGGGATATTGCATTTAGTCCTGGCGATTTTAGAAGTGACGAAAGGCTGTAGCCGGGCTATAACCATATAACTGTTTTCCTATAATACTAAAAAATAATATTTAGACAACATCTAATCATATACTAGAAGGGTTAGCGCGCGCTTTGCTGCCCGTCAAGTGGATCATTTCCGAAAGGAAGTAAAGTAGTCGATCAATCACCAAAGACTCTACTATACGTGCGGAGTCACCGAAACCACTCTTCAAACAAACCGCGCGCACGCGAGGACCTCAAGGAGCATAGCAAAGTACAGCCCTAATCACCGGACAACTTATTAGCACCTAGACATTATCAATAAGGTTAACATACATAGAGTTGTTCACCTACCGAGCACACGACCACCAACCAGTGTTATCTCCTGATTTCTGAGCTACTTCCCGATGTCCTGTTTTTTTTTTGAAATGGAAACCCAGCCTATGTATCGCATTGATGCACACGGCTCTTTATTAAAATATTATCTCAGAGTTACAGATGACAATCGTAAATGAAATGTAGCTGAAAATCAAATCAGCGATCCACTAGCGTGGCTACATAGATCAGCCATCTAAAAATAACCAACACTAGTCTGGGACCCATCGTAGTCTCCGATCATGCAACCAACCATCCTCGTTGAAGATAGCCGAACGACCACCATTAATCGAGTACATCCGGCATCCAAACGTCCACGCTGGTCATCTGGCAGGAGAAGAGACCAAGAGTAGATCCAGTGCGTCGCCCGATGACCCCCTGCAAAAAGTTATCTACCATCACATTGTTAAAAATTATATCATTACGGTAATTCTAAATTGCCCAAAAAAAGCACATACACCCATGCGTATACTAGCTTTAGTCGACTTATCCATCCCATTTAACCATGTCCCAAACATGTGATCAACGTTATTAGGAGGTGATATGCTAAAAGTAAAATGGACTAGTCTCCAAATCTTTTTAGCCATGTTGCAAGAAACAAACAGGTGATCAACTGTCTCATCGAATCGCAGAAAACACACCTTTTGCACCCTGTCCATCATTTTTTTAGTAAATTATCTTTTGTAAGAATTTCATTTCGATAGAGAAACCACATAAAGATCTTTATCTTTAACGGTACTTTTAATTTCCAAAGGTATGTATGCAAAAATATCGTGTTGCCATTCATGAGTTCCTCATAATAGGATTTTACTGAGAAGAAACAACCCGAGGTTGTCAACTTCCAAGAGAAGGAGTCCTGCTCCTCCGTTAGAGAAACTGCCGTCAGCTTCTCCACCATATGTAGCCAGTTAACCCAATTATCCCCAGACAAGGACCGTCTAAATGCAATATTGAGATTTTGTTGACCCAAAACATTTTGAAGTAAGACATTCTTATTACACACAATATTATATAACATAGGATACTGCAGAGCTAATGGTCTACCCGCCAGCCACGGGTCTTCCCAAAATATGATACCATGACCATTCCCAACCGAGAAATCAACATGTTTGAAGAAATCAGATTTAACACTCATAATTCCTTTCCAGAAATGTGAGTCCATGGGCTTGACCTCCACCTGTGTGAGAGGTTTTCCCATGATGTACTTATTGTGCAGTAATTCATGCCAAATGCCGTCCTCAATTAAAAGTTAAAAAAGCCACTTGCTTAATAAACATTTATTCTTAATGTCTAAACATTCAATACCCAAGCCACCTTGGTCCTTTGGGCGACAGACAATGTTCCACCTGGTCAACCTATACTTCCTTTTGGTTTGATTTGACTGCCAGAAGAAACGAGATCTATAAAAGTCTAATCTTTTTCTAACCCCAATGGGAATCACAAAAAAAGATAAGAGAAACATCGGTCGACTTGACAGAACTGAGTTTATAAGAATTAAGCGATCTCCATAAGATAGCAGTTTTCCTATCCATGAGCTCAGTTTCTGTTCAAACCGATCCTCCACCGGTTTCCACTCTCTATTGAGCAGCTTTCAATGGTGAATAGGGATACCAAGGTACTTAAAGGGTAGAGCACCAATTTCACACCCAAAAATACCTCTATACTGATCCTCATAATCAGCAGCTTTCCCAAAACAAAAGATCTCACTCTTGTGGAAATTAATTTTAAGACCGGACATTTGCTCGAAGATGGACAATATTAATTTCATATTAACACCCTTCTCTAAATCATGCTCCATGAAAAGAATAGTATCGTCAGCGTACTGAACTATCGAAACCCCACCCTCGACAAGATGAGGAATCAATCCTCCCACCTGACCATCCTCTTTGGCTCTCTCAATAAGGAGTGCTAGCATATCAGCCACCAGGTTAAACAAAATAGGAGATAACGGATCCCCCTGTCTTAACCCTTTTAAAGCCTGGAAGTAATGACCAATTTCATCATTCACACAAATACCCACACTACCCCCTTGCACAAAACTCGCAACCCAGTAACACCATCTGGGATCGAAGCCTTTCATGCGTAAGGTCTGTTGTAGGAACTTCTAATTCACTTTATCATATGATTTCTCAAAATCAATTTTGAAAAGCACCCCGTCCATTTTCTTCCTTTTTAGTTCATGAATTGTTTCATGTAGGACAACCACCCCCCTCTAAAATATTCCTTCCTGGAAGAAAAACTGATTGAGAAGGACGGATAACCCTCTGTGCAATAGAGGTTACCCTATTTGTTCCTACCTTGGTAAATATTTTGAAGCTCACATTCAATAAACAAATAGGCCTGTATTGCTCAATCATGCATGCATCTTCCTTCTTAGGAAGTAAAATGATCGTACCAAAGTTCAACTTGAACAATCTAGATCACCCTCATGCAACTGAGCAAACATTGCCATCAAGTCTAATTTAATAACCTCCCAGAAAAACTTGTAAAACTCGGCCGGGAAACCATCAGGCCCTGGGGCTTTGTTAGGCTCCATTTGAGAGATGGCGTCACGAAATTCCTTTTCAGTAAAAGGCTGAGTGAGCATCAAATTCTCCTCATGAGTAACCCGTGTAATACCATCTATTCTCGTCTCATCTAACGAAATATTGGATGGTTCCGACGCACCAAACAATTTTTTATAATATTCCGAAATGAATACTTTTAAGTTTTGTTGACCCACAATAGTCCCTTCATCCTGTTCTAACTGAATTTTTTTTTCTTTTTCCTATGTCTCCCATTGGAAACCAGATGGAAGTATCTAGTATTAATTCCCCTTCCTGGATATGCCTCACTTTAGCGCGCTGAGCCCACTTAGACTCTTCTTCACGGCGCAAGGTGGTAAGAAACGCATCCGTTTCCGCCCTGGAGGCCCGCTCAGCTTCAGACAAGGGGGAACACTCCGCCCTTAAATCCAGCTCATTAATAAGCAACAACAGCTTATCTCTTAGCCTCTTATATTCTCCTTCTCAATTCTTAGCCCATCCCCTCAAGAAACTCCTGAGATGTCTAATTTTCATCTGCCATCGTTCAATTGGGTTAGAGCCAGCCACCACCGACTCCCATTCCACCTTGACTAGCTCAGAAAAATCGGGTTGCTTTAGCCAAGCCAACTCAAACGTGAACAACGATTTGTTCCCCATATGAGCCGATGACCCGGAGTCAAAAAACAAAGGACTATGATTAGAACCGACTCTAGTTAAAGCTTGGACAATCACGAGCGGATATGTACAAAAATTGGGTTCGGGATCCACGCGGATAAAGAAACGAATTTTGCGTAGGCAAGCCCAGAGGGCTGCGTCCCTAATGCTACGTTCGTTCTCGATCGAGAGTTCACGACCACATCTTTGTTCTCAACGGTGAGATCTGCGGGGAAGCGATCATGGAAGCTACCGGTGCTTGAACCCACGGTTTTCATTGAGGACGAAAGTATCACCCCGCCGTGGTGTTCTGGTATATGTACAACTTGGCACATGTAAGGTATTATCCGAAGTTGACCGCGGCCATCATGGTTTGTAGCCGGTAGAGGTTATCCAACTTGGAGATGTTCATGTTGTCCGACAGCCACGTTGTTGCGCGCATCACAATATTGATGAGGGCGATGCTGAGATTGAACCCGAGCGTGACGATGATGACCATCAATCCCGTGCCAGTGTTCTTGAGCGACAAAGAGAATTCCTGGCAGTAGAGTGTCAGCTGTGCCGGTTAGTGAAGCGCCTCGCCCGCCCCGGACACGACAAACGGTAGGAGAAGCCACATCGCCGACAGCGGAGACACCCAAGTTGGGTTGCCTTCCTCTCCGCGCGGCACGCGCACGGTGTCGTGTAGTGGCGTTCGACGATGGCGGATGCGGCGGTGCTCAGCATGCTCAGCACGTGGCCCACGCTCACACACAGTAGCGGCGTCGGCGTGTGCCCGTTGAGCCGCTTCCAGAGTGGGAGCAGGATGCGATCGAGGAGTCTGAAGAATATGACGACGGAGAGTAGGCTTATGACGAACATGGTGCCCGCCGGCACGGTGAAGTGGGTGACAACGCGGTCCATGGCAAGTGCCTAAAGGACGACAAAGTTGATCTGCACACCGATGGACATACTGAGGACGAGCGGCAGGATGCACAGCTTGAAGTCCTCCACCTGCTCCACCCTGAGGCGTCACAGCCGCACCACCGAACAGTCCGCTGCGTCGGTGATCAACGCAGCACAGTTCAGAAAGCTACACGCCAAGGGATGACACGCGGGCCATAGCTGAAGATGAATCACACCGCAACGATTCATGCCTTGTTAGATATTAGCAGCAAAATTTAATATGCCCAGCATGAGGCGAGGCTCTCTGGCAATATAGACCTGTGAAAGGACGTGGCTCGGTAACACATCTGTATACCCTAGCGCGAGGTGAGACTAGTTCAAGAGAGGCCTTCTACGCCGACATGACGCACGATGGTACCCGAACCCGCGGCTCCGAGCGGCGCTGCGCCTGTTTGGCGCCCGAATCATATTGGCAGCGAACGAGGCACATAACCTCATAGCAGGTACATGTGGCGTGACCTCACGTTTATCGCGATAGCAGCGCACTCACGCGTTGCACGAGATACGGACCTAGTTTCTTTGTTTGTTTCTATTTATTGGACCGATGCGGCAGGGAATAAGGAGGAGAATTTTTTTTTTGTAAAGGGAAAGGAGAAGTTTGAGGTGACGTGACTCAAAAAAAAAAAAAAATTACACGTGGTGACCTGCTAGTGGTGCGGATGGGAGGAGCAAGGAGAGGCCTCCAATTCTTGCATGCTTAGGTATTGTAGAGATATAGAATTATTCACATATGCATAACGTAATAACATAGTCATATAAAATGTACGAATAATCAGGAGTTTAAATAGCATATATTCATGACACGGTTCAACAGTAGTTTGAAACCAGGTCACCATGCGTCACACTTTGGCCGAGCCGACAAATTTTGGATCAATTTTTTTGGTCCCCTAGACGGGATAAGAGGCTAAATCGGTGCTATATCCATTTTGCCGGACTATTAGCGAATATTATCCATTTAGTCTATGAATACTCTAGTCGTATCCCGGAGCCTCTCGGAAGGCTATAGCCGGCTATTTAAAACTTTGCACTATGTACATACTCCCTCCGGTTCACACCATTATTGACCATTTGGGTATATACCCCAGTCAAACTTGAACATAAATATTCATATAAACGGATTTTATCAAGAAATATTCATACTATAGAAGAAATAGCCGTATAACTTACATCTCAAATATCATATCAATGTTATCTAAAAAAAATCAATGTAAAATCCTTTATTTCTGTGAGCAATTAATAGTCTGTTAGGCTGCTTGCTTTGCTATTCATTAATAATGTCAACAAACAACAAAAAGGACAAAATCATAGTTGTATGCATTCAAGTGATAAAATGTACGAATAATCAAAAGTTTAAATATTATCTATTCATGACACAGTTCAACAGTAGTTTGAAACCAGATCATCATGCGTCGCACTTTGGCTGAGCCAACAAATTTTGGATCGAAATTTTTGGTCCCCTAGACCGGATATAGACGGGATAAGAGGCTAAATCGGTATTATATCCATTTAGCCGGGCTATTAGCGGATATCATCCATTTAGCCTATGAATACTCTAATCGTATCCTAGAGCCTCTCAGAAGGCTATAGCCGGCTATTTAAAACTTTGCATGTGGTCACCCAGCACACCACTGCATGTGTAGTGCGCAAGTCGGTGACATAATAATCACAGAAGGACTTATCCGTGAATATTACATCTCTCAGAGTGGTACAACAGAAACACAGAGGGTCCAAGCAAAGCTATAGGATACAAACTTCATTACAAAATATTGAGAATCTCCTTGAAGAATCAAAGAAGATCTAATGCAAATGAAACATCAGAAGAAGCAATTCGAAGCTCCAAGCTGGAGAACGGCTCTAGCTCAGAACCTAATCCACTATGGCTGATGTCAGCCCTAAACTATGGCTTGTAACTGCTAAGTCCGAGAATGGTCTCCACCTACACCTTGATAGCTTCCTCTCCACCAGCGTTGTTAATGACGATGCTTTACCGACTAAGTAGTAGATCACTTCATCTAGCTTCATGATGACGACTTCCATATGGCTTCAACTCTAAGCAGGGGGTCAAACGAGAACGAATGAGTAACGAGCGTTACTCAGCAAGTTCATGATAAATAGTGGGTAGTTTGATGCACTATCTACAGCTTTAGACTCGAAAGAGTCATAAGCTAATGCAAGGTTTTGTAAAACTTTCTTTAAGAGGTTGCTTTTAATTCTGAAAACTATGCCCGCCAGATCTTCAGAGGACTAGAACTTCATGGAGTCGCCTTTCCTGCGGCGTTCGCAGCTCCTTCCCGAAACAGGGGGTAACATGCCACATCCTTTTACACTCTGCAGAGGTGCGTTACTTTACCCATGGACGATCAAGACCATGTTGCACAACTAGGTGTACATTCCTGTCCACTCCCACTCAGGTGTGGGGCCCGGTTGTTGGTCCAAGCCAAACTGTGCTTCTCCGCACAACGCATGCCTACCCATTTCTGCCAGCAGGTTTAACGCCTGATTCCACCCCTCACGATGGATATCTACGCGCCCCTGGCAGACCATCATAGACCCGCATGATGTACCGCGTAGAGATAAACAAAACTTTTCCTACGCGATGCTTCCAAGATCTAGCCGAGGTAGAAGGCCACGAGTATTACCACTAGACGCGCAGGTGCGGATTATCGATGCAGCGCGTCGGGGCAGTGCAGTCCCACGATCCGGTCCGGCCGATCCAATCCCTCGAACGTCGAAGTGCTGAACGTACAGCACATCTGCCGGTATCCACACGTACGAGGAGGAGCTCCGACGGCATACTGCTAGGTCTGGTGCGACGGCTGGACTGAGTGGGGCTAGGATTCCCAACGCATGGGAGAGTGGAAAAAACGTGCCCCTGGGCAACCTGCGCCCCTCTTTATATAGCGTATGGTAATGGGCTGCACAACACTTGTGGCCCATTCCCTCTGTGAGTCCGACTCACTAACTCAGTCCATTTCCGGTTTGGGTCCAACCCAACCAATACTTGCTCCCGCTCTTAAGTGTGCGACCCTGCAGGCTCATGGCGACTTGGACACGATTGGAGTCCAACTCCCAATCGATCAATCGGTAGCGGCTCCTAGCAGAACGTGCCGACTCCCAAGTACCATTGAGTCATGACGACATACCTTTCAATGTGATATTCATCTTAGTCCTTTTTGACTCACGATATACCTTGTCGAGCTATAGGCGGTTGATCGTCATCCCTTAAATAGCTCAACTCTCTTCTCGATCCGTGATATGTGATTCACCTGACTAACTCTTAGTCAACAGACACAGTTAACACTTAACTGAGTTGCGCCTGGCCATGCTTCCTGAATCATATCACTCGAGAGGGCCCAGAGAATATCTCTCCATTCGGAGGGGCAAAATCCCATCTTGATTATCCACATCACGCAGGTTGCTTCTCATTCGACCCGAACTCTGCCTTTATAGTTGCCTTGTCACAGAACAACGTTTGACAGAACCTAAGTCGGTGATCCACAACTCGGATTGTGCGACAACCTCAGGTCTAAGGATTACATTGATTGAGACATGCAAATGACGACTTGATCGTTGCATCTCAATGTGGGTCAGTCCGACTTGCTAAACTATTTAGCCAAGTCCGTGAACGTTGGAATGGCATCACCATGCCCATGACAAGTGGAACCGTGTCATCAGCCAACACTCATATTAGTCTAGGGTGTGTGTCCAGCACAACCTAAATGACCAAGGACAATCTAGAATGAACAACATGAATATATAGTTCCACAATCGAATCACATATTCAATGATATATATCAGATGTTCAAAACAAGGACAACTTAATAACTTTATGAATACAGTGGGAATTACATCATACATGATTGCCTCTAGGGCATATTCCCAACACCGCAGAGTCCGTGGGAATTAAGGGATCCCACCCATGTGCATGTAGTCCCGCAAGACCTACAGCGTACGTCTCTGGCAGCCCGTTTACATGCGAACGAGAAAAGATCACGGCTGACTTACTCCCCCCATAGAAGACCCATGGTTAACGCGAAGGCGCAAGAATCCTGACGGCAGTTGTTGTTAATTCCTAGGTAATACTTTCCCATGCAGATGGAACCTTCATTTGACCTATTCATCTTACCATGGTCCCATCCGCCCACCAAACAGAACACTACCACTCGGGTAGTCATTCAATTAGTCATTTTATTATAAGGTTGGTGCCAATGCACCGCCCCGTTATAGCCTCGCCACGTCAGCTTTACTCTCACTCTCACCCCACTCTCACCAGACTCTCGCCCCACGGTGCCAGTGCACGGGCTGTAGTGCCACTCTCACTTCTCTCTCCTCCACTCTCGCCTCCCTCTTGCCCCCACTAGCACCGCTATCGCCTCCCTCTCGCCCCGCTCTCGCCCCGCTCTCGCCCTCTCGCCCCGCCAACGTGGGCGGTACCCGGGCGGTATCGCCTCCTCTCGACGGGCGATGGCCCCGTCGCCCGCCTCGCTCCTCTCGCCCCCTTCTCGCCTGCTTGTCGCCCGCCGGGGGGCGGTACCGCCCCGGCTACCGCCCCTATTGGCACCAGCCTAAAAATAGGATCATGCATTCTTTTGAGAGTAGGTGATAATACGATAGGGTTTTTGCAAATAGTTTGTTATGAAATACTGCAAAGGATATGAACAAGTGATGAACTTGCCTGAGATTGAAATAACAATAATAATCCAGGTCTTCGGGGTTCGAGGGTCGCGTAGAAAATCCAGACATCTGAAAGATAGCAAAGTAGTCCCGGTAAGGACTACAGAAAACACTAGCAAGGATGATACATGCATAGTAATGAGATGCATCGTGAATTACCCTGGAAAACACCCCAGCTTACAAGTGTAAGCCACGTTTTATACGATATCTCAATCACACTTGTTTTAGGTGAATTGTTCATTACTTGAGGTGATGTGATTATTACTTCTTTTAGAGTTACATGTGTTTCACTTTTACTTGGCAAACAATTGTTATCCTGTTTAGTTAGAAGTGGTTATTATTTGGTTAGGCAATAAGACAATGTCACATGGAAAACAATTATTGAAAAGATAACAGTCATATTTTGTTTTATACTCAAAAAGTGTAGAGCATATGTCAAAGAGTTTAATTGAAAACAAATTTTAAATAAAAATAAAAGAAAAAGAAAAGAAATCCTCTCATGGCGTCATGACGACGTAACAAATGACGTCACCATAGCTCGAATCCTCTCAAATGGATAGCAATCCATGAATTCACGACAAATTGGCTCAATTAAGTTGTTCTAATAGGTAGAGGAGCCCACGACGAGTGCAAGGGTGGTGGCGGCATGACCAAATGGTCAAGGGGTCGCCGGCGGCGCTTCACGGGTTGCAGCAACACGGCGATTCCGTGGATGAAATTCCAAATAGAAAGCACCACGACGTGCGGCGGCTCACCAGGAAGGTGCCGGTGCAGGTGGTTGCGCACGGAGAGCTTCCTAGCGACGGCGAGCTTCCACGGCGGCCGGAGCAGAGAGAAAATGGGAAATTCGCGGGCTCCCGGCCATCTCCACCCGTGCGCAAGCTCGAGGAGGTCGAGGAGGATACAGAGCACCTCCCGGTGGTGTCAGTTGCCCTCGAGGCGGCCAGAATCGACGGCGCGCGGCGGCGGCCGGAAGAACTAGGGTTCCGGTTTTCTTTGCACAGAGGAAACGAGAGAGAGGAGAGAGTGGCTGAGGGGATAGAGGAGGTTGTGGGAAGCGTCGTGATGTACTTCTCCTTCCAAGGGCGGCTAGCAAGAGGTGGCATGGAGGCGTCGGCGGCGGTGACACGCACGGTGCCGACCTGGAGGAAGACAAAAGGATATTTTCCCGCATAACCCCCTACAAGATTCTATAATTTACAGTTTAGCCCTTCTGTCTTAAAAACTGTAAAGAAACCCATGTTTTCAGGGCCTATTTGCAAACATAAAAATTAATAAAAAATATATTTGAACTCCTCATCAAATTTTACAACTCACCATGTTTTGTTTTGTGAATTTGAAGAATATTTATATTTTTTATTTAGGTTGCTAGATTAAGTGGTTTTGTTGTTTTCTCTTCATTTTATTTATTAAATGGCTTTAAAAATTATCATAGACAAGATTATTAGGAACACACAACGAACATGTGGTTTAAAAGGTGGTATATCATAATTGGACAATTTTAGGTATAATCCCTTATGGAAAATTGTTTGGTAAAGTTACTTGGTACTGGTTCTATGCACTGTTATGGAAATCATTTAACATAGCATTTCATTCCATGTCACACCAGATGATTTTAATGTGTGAAGGAACTTGTTTATCTGATATATGGCTTTGTTATTTTCTTAATTGAAACTCCTAGCAAGTTTGGTTGACATTTTACTAAGTGTGTGTGCAAACCATGCTTGCTGTTTCTAGTACTTGATCAAATGGGCAATATGAGTGGCTTTGGGAACTCATTTGTTTGCTCTCCACTTAGGTTCCACTATGGATTTTTTTCCCATGTTTGTTTTGGAATCATGTGATCATTTGCACGGTTATGTATAGATGGATTTAGGTTGTTATACATTGGTCTTATGGATGAGATTGATCTGGAAAACAAGGTGTTAAGCTTGTTTCCATTAACCTCCGCATATCACAAGACATGTGGATGCAATGGTTGGTTGTCATTTCATACTTGATAATTATTTACATTTAAGATATCATTATGAGTTCCTCATCTCTGATGAGCTTGACAGAGGTTATTGGTTCTCTAATAAATCCTAATGATTCACTGGATAATTTCTTATGATCCCTTAGTGAGGCAGTGTTGCTTCTTGTGGTCTTCTATTTCTTGATGGTCTTCATTTTAGTTGCCACTAGTCTTCTGTTATCACCTTTGTCCATTGCAGGTAGGTTCATCTCTTGGTCTCCAACTTCAACTATCTCACCCTTGTGGTGAAAACAACCAGTTGTTCCAAGCAAAGATTTTAATTGGATGATTATAAAAGTATGTAGGTTTGTTTTATGACATCAAGTTACCATATGAATATAAGAAGAATTTGTTAACAAGTGGGCCAGACTTGCCTCCAAATTACTACTCATATACAATTGGATGAGATGTACTAGGTTATATGATCTTATGTTTGCTTGTGTATGACACTCAATTGTTTGAGTATACAAAAGTGATCTGTTAACAAGGTCTAGAAACTTGTTACGAAACTACTTCTATATAACACTAACATTGGAGTATCACACTGTTTCAAGAGTGTTAATAAGATCAGATCAATATAAGAGTTTCCAAGTACTCTTATGATAGATTGGAATAACACTTCTAGAACACTCTAAATAATCTTCTTGAAGATCTTCATGTGGTAGTTCCTCCTGTCTTGTGGTTTCTTCTCTTGAAAAATAACTTGGAGGAGATTGGAAAACAAGATGATCTAGACAAGGTAGAAAGATCTTGATTTAAGAGTTAGTTCATGCTTTTATTATCCTTCCATATACTTCTTATTTTATTTTCCAAAAGACATGTACTTGTCTCATACATGATTAATTTTACTTAGATTTCCATTCAATTCCTCTAATAGAGGTTATACTTGTTGCTATCCTTACTTGTATCCAGAGATACTCCAGTTGTAGAATTGTTGGATTTGAGTAGAGGTGTGAAATGCTTATGGAATGATGACTTAATAGTAAGTGGATCAAATGGTTCATTGAGGTGTTGAGATTTCATATGTTCACTTGTATAAGATGATTGAGACAATGAACATGTAAAGCTTATTGGGTTTTAATGACTTATGTCATAGTTGTTATTTGTTTTCTCTGGTGTCGTGATTTCACTTTATATTCTTCTCTTAGTTACTTTGTCATCCATAATTCAGATATAGGAGTTTGGGATTTTTTTTATGTAATGATCAAGGTTTAACAGTAGTTTAAGAAGATTTATTTCTTATTTAAGACACTTCTTTTATAGTTGATGAGATATGTACATATTCGATAAATGTGTTAATACAATTATTATACCATTTCCTATTGGTGGGTTTTGAGTTAAGACTTGTGGGTATCATTTGTGTTCTATTAAACCTTTGTTATTTGATTGTGAAGGTGCACTTAACAATTATGAGATAGTTTATAAAGGTGTGGTGTGAATGGTTGATAACTTAGAGAGTTATTGTTTGAGAGGACATAACACCTCTGTTGATGAGATGGTTCAATTTTGTATTACTCATTGGTGGAAGTATGATTATCAGTTGTGTGATTTGGGTACTCACCCCTCTTTGGGTTGTAGAAATCTAATGAATTATCCCAAGTCACTTAAAGACTTGTGGTTATGTTGTTGAGAGTTTTTTTTTGGTCACAACCAATTATGGTTTGTGTAATCAGATGATTTGGTTTCTTATGATACTTGTTATAAAGATGATTCCAAATGTACTCTTGACTAGATGAACTAGACCTATTTCATCATGTCAAGTGAAACTTTGGTCACTTTGATTCGTTTAAACTTTCGCGCCAAAATTTCCCGTACTTTTAGATGCATGCTTTGCAAATGCACATATTATATTTAGATCCTTATAACCTCCCATTTGGGCATATACCCCAGTCAAACTTGAACATGAATATTCATATAAACGGATTTTATCAAGAAATATTCATACTATATAAGAAATAGCCTTCAAACTTACATCTCAAATATCATATCAATTTTATCTAAAAAAATCAATGAAAAAACCTTTATTTTTGTGAGCAATTAATAGTTTGTTGAGCTGCTTGCTTTGCTATACATTAACAATGCCAACAAACAAACAACAACAGCAACAAAAATTGCAAAATCATAGTTGTATGCATTCAAGTGATAAAATGTACGAACAATCAAAAGTTTAAATAACATCTATTCATGACACAGTTCAACACTAGTTTGAAACCAGGTCATCATGCGTCGGACTTTGGCTGAGCCGACAAATTTTGGATCAAAATTTTTGGTCCCCTAGACGGGATATAGCCGGGATAAGAGGCTAAATCGGTACTATATCCATTTAGCCAGGCTATAAGCAGCTGTTATCCATTTAGCCTATGAATACTCTAGTCGTAGCTCGGAGCCTCTCAGAAGGCTATAGCCGGCTATTTAAAACTTTGCACTATGTACATACTCCGTCCGGTTCACACCATTAATGACCTTTTGGGCATATACCCCAGTCAAACTTGAACATGAATATTCATGTAAACGGATTTTATCAAGAAATATTCATACTATAGAAGAAATAGCCGTCCAACTTACATCTCAAATATCATATCAATGTTATCTCAAAAAAAAAAAAATCAATGTAAAAACCTTTATTTTTGTGAGCAATTAATAGTCTGTTGAGCTGCTTGCTTTGCTATTCATTAACAATGCCAACAAACAAACAACAACAACAAAAAAAATTCCAAAATCATAGTTGTATGCATTCAAGTGATAAATAATAAGTCCAGATATATGCATGGACAAAAGTATATTGGCACGCCCTAATTGTCAATGATATGTCGACACACTCTGTATGTACATGGATTTACACGTGCATGGTTTCGCAATACTCAAGCGCTCACTGAATTGGTACATCATCCTTGATGTCACCAGGATATTAAATGAATGCATGCGACAACAGTACTCAACCATCAACAAGATCACGTGCTGCCGCGGGAACACCAGTTTCGCCTTTAAAAGGCACCCGATCCTGAGGTTTTCCTAGTTCAGCTCACACGCACAAAAAGAACAAGATAAGAGTTCATATCACCTCGAGCGCAGTCTCTTAGCTTTGTATGTGGATCACATTTAGATTAATTGTCCATGCTAGACAGAATCAGAGGCCGATCAAGCAGATACTTTTAGAGTGGGAGGCATGCGGAAATATTCTCACATGCTACAATCTAAACATTTCTCCGATTATATGATGACTCTTGCAATGTGCACTCCACGTGCTTCCGGACGTCATGGATTTCCGGCAGCGCCAAAGGCTGTCTGCTACTGCCAATACCATCGACTGAGACGCCCATGTGAAGGTCTCTTATTATGCTTGACGATATTGCCACTCGAAAGAAGATGGGAAGTAGTTCGCCCCCCTAGGGTCTCAGTACTAGAATGTAGCGTGTTTCATATAATGAAACCATGGTTCTTAACAACTCATCTGCAATGTTGATTGTTGACTTGATGTATTCCCATAAGGCCGATGTCACAAACGAACAACCACTACAGGAATAAACGAAGACGCCGATGGCCACGGGCTATGCCGACGGCTTTTTGTCGGGACCGTCGGCGTATACCACGACCAGGCCTGAGCAAAGTGTGTAGTTTTTTTTGAGCTACGCCGACGGCAATGCCGTCGGCCTATTTTTTTTTGAGGTCCTAGCTCTGTTTTTTTTACTTACTCATCGTTTTGAGCGTATATTTTGCATTCAAACTTAGATTTCGATGTTGTTTAGCTCGTTTCGAAAAGGAGAAGAAGATCTACATCATCATGCATATTGTTCAGGCTATATCCTTCAAAAAAATTCATGAGTAAACACGAAACCAACAATAAAGGATTAAGGGTTCCGCCAAGACGGGCTCTGAAGCGTCGGAATCCAACCAAAAGCTAGGTGGTGCCATACCAAGTGTGTGCAAGTGTGTTTTGGATTATAGATGTCTAGGATCCCACTACCGGATGTTAGCGGTTTGTCTGTCATCAATTTCTCTCTAGTCAGTTTGTGTACTTATATGTGGAAACTCTCACTTCGGTCGAACCGCAGAGAATTTTGTGAAGAGTTGGGGTATAAATTTGTTTTCGGTGTTCTTAGGGTCTACCCTTACACAACCAAAAAAATACTTACACTTTTATTCCCCACTTTTGACGTCAATACCAGGTGTAGCCGTATAACCTGGTCTTTCCCCAGCGGGGCTGGGGTATCGCCACAGAGGGGATCCGGAGCGTCGGAATACAACCAAAAGCTGGATGGTGCCGTACCAAATGTGTACATGTGTGTTTTGGCTTGTAGATGTCTAAAATTCCACTCCGTGAAGTAAAGTCTTATACATTATGGAAAAGATTATATGGAAGTTATTTGAATTTCTCTCATTTTTCTAATCGATTTAGACATCTTATTAGTCAAATTTGATTTATGGATTTGTAGATATGAACTATTCGATATTAAATGGAAAAAGGAAAAAAATGAATTATTATTTGAATTCAAGATTATATTAATTATTCATTTTTACTTAAGGAAGAAGTTTTTTCAACAGAATTTATCTTATTACCTGGTGGAGCTCTCTTAGTGTGTCATTCAGAATAATTTATCATCATATCATCAAGAAGATTTGTTGCAGCACCCAAAGTGATGGACATAAAGCTTCCTCCAGTAACTGAATCCAAAAGGTTTCTTGAAGAAAAATTCAGACCTGCATAGAAGGTTTGGATAATCATCCAAGTAGTCAGTCCATGAGTGGGACAATTCTTTACCAAAAATTTCATTCTTACCCAAGCTTTAGCAACATACTTATGATCAAGTTGTTGAAAATTCATAATGCTACTTATTAGAGATATAATCTTAGCAGGAGGATAATATTTTCCAATGAAAGCATCTTTACATTTAGTCCAAGAATCAATACTATTTTTAGACAAAGATAGAAACTATTGTTTAGGTTGTCGAGACATCGTAGTAGTTTTCATAGACGGGGGTGCCATGAGACTACGGGTAGAGACGTGGGGAAACGGGATCGCGTTGAAGACAAAGACGCAGGATTTACCCAGGTTCGGTACGTCGTAATAATACGGCATTCCTACTCCTGCAATCTCACTAATCAGGACTAAAGCCTGTGTATACAATTACAATGTGAGGTTCTGTTTAGCTATTCGCTGAGGATCAACTTCCCGCGAGTTAGCCTGTAGCTTCGTGTCTATCTATCATATCTCCCGTCCGGTTTTATATAATAGCCGGGTTAGGGCATACAGAGTAGGAAACCTAGAAGACTACGATAGCTATCAACTTGGAAAGTAAGGAATCCGTCTTCTCCTCCAAGCCAGATCACGTGGGCCGTGATCCGGGTCCTTCTAGAATCCGGCTTCTGTGCGTCAGCTTACTCGGCCGCCCAATGGACCATAGCCTACTACCACTTGGGCCACCCTGGTAATCCGGCACTTTTGACCACCATCTGATATACCCCTATTCAGTATATATCCGACAGTAGCCCCCAAGAAGAATTAAAACTCTGATTCGCCGTCTTTCGCGAATGCATATTGTCCGAGAAATATTGACCAGCAGTCTTGATTCTTCTTATTCTTCTTCAAAAAGAGATGATAACGTAAAACTAGGAATTCTGAAAATCCGGCTTTTCTCACACAATCCTTCGTGGAGAAGGAACCTCCTACGTCAGCGCTTTAATCATGCTGACGTAAGGGACGTTTGGGTTCCAGGCGGGAAACCCAGAAACATTTCTCTGACAGATTCTCGCGGGAAACGAGGAGATAACCATAATCACCCTGTCGATTCATTTCCCGGATTTTCCGGCGAGCGACACGCATTGATCATCCAACGGTCAAAAGAGCCGTTAGCACGTATCGTGACGGATTTCCGGCTATAAATAGCCTTCTTCGTCCTCCCGAAAAACCTTCCGCAACCACTCCGAACGCCATTACATCACCCAAGCTTCCAGCAGAGAGAGAGCACCGAACGCACACCGCGCCCAAAACCTCACCGGAGGCGAGCCAGCGCCGCCACCTAATGGCATCTCCGCCGTCCTCGCCAGCCCGCAACGTCGCGCAAGACATTGAGGATATCATCAACACGATGGATCCTGTGCTGGACTCCCCAACGCACGCCGGCGGCGACGAACCAGTGAAGACCGCGAGCACCGCGGCGAACGAGGGAAATGCTTCCGCCGCCGTGGATCTTGCGGATTCGAGCTCCGCGCCTACTCCGCCGTTCGCTCCCGAGACGGCGGAGGAGAAGATCACGCTCGTTGGCGACGAGCTCGCCGCTGCGGAAGCTGCCGCGTCCGCCGCCGCCGGAGCTGACGAAGAAATGGAGACCGCCGGCAACTGGATTGCCTGCAGCATTCCGCCGTCCCTCCTTCCAAACATGGAAAAGGAGGGGTTGGTGCTGAAAGGGAAGTGGCGGCTTCCGGAGGACGAGAACGAACCCATGCCAAACGACGGCGAACGGGTTCTTCTCTCCTCCCACCTTCTGAGAGGTATGGGACTGCCCCCTTCCGCCTTCTTCCTCCAAGTCCTCTCCCATTACAATATCCATCCCTATAACCTGCCACCAAATTCTATTCTGTATATGGCCGGCTTTCAGGCCCTCTTCGAGGGTTTTCTAGGTATAGAACCTAGGTTAGATTTCTGGTTATACTGCTTTGGGGTTAAGCGGAACTCTTCGGAGGGCGCACTCCCGACTTGCGGAACCATTTCCTTCACTCTTAGGAGATTTAGGGAGGATTGGTTCCCCAAGATCAAAACCTCGGAATCCGTCAAATTCTGGACGGGTTCCTTCTTTTATCATCCCGATGTTCCTTTCCCGAAAAGGCCATCGGGGTTCCACCTTTCACAAACACCGCTGCTGTTCCCCAAGAAAATTGGGGAACTGAAGCCGTCCAAGTTCCGCCGCCTGATCTTCTAAGGATCAAGCGGCGCATCGCCAAGCTCACTTTCTCTGATCCGCCTCTAACCGGCATGGACACAGTCCTTTGCTGGTTGGACAGGCGGATCCAGCCGTTAGCCAACCATGGTGGCCGTCTCCTTTGCGAGTACACGGGTGCCGGTGATAAAATGCGGACAACCAGCAAAGACTGGGCCGCGAGGGATCTGCGGAGGCGCGTGAATCAGTTGGTCGCATCACGCGACCAATATGAAGCGAGTCGGCCAATGTATACGGCCGACAATCCGGCTCCCAAGGTATTATTTCAGTCATTTGGGTTTAAACTTTTCCATGTTTTCTCGGACTTTTCGCTTCTAACTCTGCTTTTTCTTTTCGACAGATTGCTGATCTTCCTGAATCGGAGCTGGCCTCCGAAGCTGAACTGGAGGCGTTGCGTGCCGCCTTTGCAGGTGGGCGAAAGCGCAAGAAGATTTCCTCCTCTGAGGAAATCATTGATCTTGACGGGATTCCCGTCGCCACCTCCAGGTTAGAGCATCCGGGTTATTTTCTTTTGTCGAAGTTTTCTTTTGTCTTCGGAGTTTTAACTTTTTCCGGGTTTTTTGTTTTTTGCCTTTAGCCTGCCTCCTTATACCTTAAAGCCAAAGAAGCTGAAAAGGCACAAGGTTGTGTTCGGTAGAGGCTCTCAACCTTCTCCTGTCATCGCCCCGGACACACCGTCCATGATGGCAGAAGAGCATGCCACAACCCCCACCACCGAGTCTTTGGAGCCCATCCAGCCCGTTTTGCCGGACACGGACACAAGGGAAAGGGCGGCTCCAGAGGTGGGAAATTCTTCTCGAACGACCGATGAGGAGATTCCCACCTTTGACAAAGACTTCAAGAACATCAATGATGGCCTAAGCGCGTCCGGAATTCTTTTTGCGAAATACGCAAAAGAGTTCAATGAAAATTTGGCGGGGTTGCAGCGAATGAGCCAGGTACTTAACTCTAGCCCCCAAGCATTAAGCAAAATGCATACTTTTCGCCTTGATGCTTTTTACTTATTCTTTTCCTTGTCGTGTTCCAGCAAACCGCTGAATCCATTAACATGGAAGTTTTCAATAAACTTTCCGTCAAGAATAAAGAAGTTAGAAATCATCTTTCTATTCTTGATGTGAAAGAGGCGGAGCTGGCATCGTCTCAGCTGCAGCTGTCGGAAACAACAGGTAAACTTTTTCCCTCCGAAGTTTTTGATTCAGCTTTTTTCTCTAAGTACTTTTCCGGGATTTTTCTAAACTCGGAATTTTCCTTGCTTCCCAGCTGCTTTGGTTTAAGGCCAAGCAAATAGCTGAAGATGCCGGTAATGCTGCCAGTCTCCGTGAGGAGAATTTGGACCTTCATAAGCAACTTATGAAGGCTCAAAAAGATCTGGAAGCCAGCAATCTGGCCCTTGGAATTGCTCATTCCAAGGCTTCCGAACAGGCGGAGAAGGATAAGTCCACTATCCAGGATTTGGAAAATGCCTTAAACCTTCGCCTGGAGGAAGGCTCCGAAATCGACAAGATTATCGGTAAGTTTTTACTTCATTTACCATTTTTCCATGTCTTGCTTCCTTTCTCTGCTTTTTCACTTAACCTTGTTTGTTTTGTCTGAAAAAACAGGAGATAACCCAGATCTTACTCGGATTGATAGAATCTGAGCCTTTGGGAAGGTGTGGACCGCGATGAGAGCTGCTGGCATGCAACTGATCAACAAGTTCCTTCCCACGAGGACTGGGGAGTTCTTGGAAGTTGAGAAACTTCCGGGTGCTATCTTGGAGGTGACGGAATCCAGGGAGTCCACCTTACGCTCCGCTGCACGGGGTGGTGCACGCATGGCTCTCGGCCTTATGCGTATGCACTACCCTGGTGCCAAATCTTGGCGCGTGGCGTCCGGTATCCCTCAAGGATACACGGAAAACCAGCGAACCACCATCTTTGATGAAATCAAAGGCCACGCCACCAAGATCGCCTCCATGGTGAACATCTCCATCACCTATCCAGAAGAAGAGATCCCCGAAGCCCCCGAGAATGACAGCAGCGAAGAAGACTCGGATGCTTGAGGGGCTGTCTTTAACCTGGATGATGAAAGTAGACAATAGGAGCATTACTGCACTTTTACAATGTAATTTATATTGTAATGCTTCTATTCCTTTTGTATAAACAAGAACTCCTCCTTTTGCAGTTTTAATTATGAAATTATTTGCAAGGTTTCCGGGTTTTAATATTCCTTTTCTTCTAAGTTCTCTGGCTTATGTGTTTTAACTGTCCTTAGTGTTTTAAATGGCTCAATAGTACTATGAATCATCATGCCGAATTACTGGGTAAAACCAATCAGTTCAAACTCGGAAACATGGATCATACTAAAGGCATTTTTACTAACTAGCTCCAGTGACCCAACACGTAAACAATCAGATAATACTTAGAGAAAAGTAAGGAATTTTTTGAAACTTGGGCACGCAGGCACAATCCGAGTTTCTTTAGCCGTTAGCAGGCTGAAAATCATTCAGTTTTTAAACACCGAGCACGCAGGCACAATTCAGGTTAACATTGAGTATTTTGTAAGATCATTGGGAAATAGATAAGGTGGAATCATGTTTTGTACTATAATAAACTTGTAAAAACATGGATATAAGAATTCCGACAACTTTATTTCATGATCTCAAAGATGTTTACATAGAAATTGAACTAAGTATAGAAGGGACGTAACTGCTGGATGCTCCAAGGCCTCTTTGTCTCTCCTAGTTCATCATCTATCTTTCTCTTTCTTTTGCGATTCGGATTTTCGGGATCGTCTTCCGTGTCCCGAATATCTACAAGATAATATGACCCATTTTTCATAGCTTTGCTGATTACAAATGGTCCTTCCCATACTGGGGCCAATTTGTGCTTTCTTTGCTGCACCAATCTCAGCACTAAGTCACCTTCTTTAAAAGAACGATGCCTGATTTTCCGACTATGGTAACGTCGTAAACCTTGCTGGTAAATGGCGGATCTTTGAAGCACAAGTTCTCGTTCCTCTTCTAAGAGATCGACGGCATCCTGTCGTGCTTCTTCGGCATCTGAGTCGTCGAAATCCCGCACTCTTGGGCTATCATCGATCATGTCCGTTGGAAGGATAGCTTCCGCACCATAAACTAGGAAAAATAGGGTTTGCCCAGTTGACCTGTTTGGCGTCGTTCGAATACTCCAAAGCACGGAAGGTAGCTCCTCTACCCATGCTCCAGCTGCTCTATGAAGAGGAGATTCGAGTCTTGGGCGTATTCCTTGCAGGATTGAGCTATTCATTCTTTCAATCTGTCCATTGGATTGCGGGTGTGCTACAGATGCGAGATCTAGGCGAATTCCCGTTTGTCGGCAATATTTTGCCAACTCTCCAATGGAGAAATTTGTCCCGTTATCGGTTATTATGCTGTGTGGAACGCCATATCTTATGACTATGTCAATGATGAAATTTCTGGCAGTTACACCGTCAAACTTTTTGATGGGTTTAGCCTCCACCCATTTGGTATACTTATCCACAGCTACAAGTAGATGTGTAAGTCCGCCTCACGCAGTTTTGAACGGTCCCATCATATCTAGCTCCCAGACCGCAAACGGCCATGTAATTGGGATAGTTTTGAGTGCTTGGGCCGGCATATTAGTCTGCTTGGCGTAATATTGACACCCTGCACATGTGTTGACTATGTGCTCAGCATCTGTCTTGGCTGTTAGCCAGAAAAACCCGGCACAGAATGCTTTTTTAACTATGCTTTTTGATTGAGCATAATGTCCGCAATCTCCAGCATGAATTTCTTGCAGGATTTCTCGTCCTTCTTCTGGTGAAATACACCGCAGAAAAATTCCGGAAGTACTGCGTTTGTACAGGCAGTTATCAATTACCGTGTATCCTTTGCATCGACGCTGAATTTGCCTCTGCAAGACTTCGTCTGCTCCTTCCGGGTACTTCTGGTTGACTAAGAAGTTTAAATATGGAATTGTCCAGTCCGGGTTAACGAGCATAACTTCAATTGATTCGGAAGCCAGGGGGTAATCGATATCTCCACCTTTTATGGATGGCTCGTACAAATGCTGGACGAATACACCTGGTGGTAGGATTTTTACCCTTTCTGACCCCATGCGGGCTAACGCATCCGCGTTCCAATTTTCCTCCCTTTTAACGTGGAGTACTTCGAATCCGAAGAAACAAATGGCGAACTCGTCGACCGTTCTCCGGTATTCGGCCATTATAGGGCTCTTTGCGTCCCAGGTTTGGTTAAGCTGATGCTGTACCAAATCCGAGTCGCCGTAGCACAGAATGCGTTTAACCCCTATTTCTTTTGCAATGTGCAAGCCATGAAGCAGAGCTTCGTATTCTGCCACGTTATTGCTGGCGTTGAAGTGTATTTGTAATACATACTCCATTGTGTCTCCTTTAGGGGATTTTAAGACTACACCAGCTCCAGCGCCCTCCTTCATCTTGGATCCGTCAAAATGCATGATCCAGTACTCGGACTCCGACATTGGTGTTTTCTCCATTGCTTCCGTCCAGTCGGCGACAAAATCTGCCACAACCTGGGATTTTATTGCCGTCCTTGGCTGATACTAAATGTCGAAGGCTGCTAGCTCGATACCCCATTTGGCTACTCGGCCAGTTGCCTCCGCATTGTTTATTATATCCCCTAGTGGTGCTTTACATACCACTGTTATGGAATGTTCTTGGAAGTAATGGCGTAACTTTCTAGATGCGAAAAATACGCCATATGCCAGTTTTTGGTAGTGTGGGTACCTTTGCTTGGACTCGGAGAAAACTTCACTTATGTAATATACCGGATGCTGGTCTGGTATGCTTTGTTCGTCTTTCTTCCGTTCCACAACAATTACCGCACTAATAACCCTGTTTGTAGCCGTGAGGTACAATAGCATAGGTTCTTCGTCTTTTGGGGATGCCAAAATCGGAGCTTTCATCAAAGTTTCCTTCAACTGGGTTAACGCTGCATCGGCCTCTTCTGTCCACTCGAATTTGTCGGATGTTTTCAGCAACTTGTAGAGTGGTAAGACTTTATCCCCCACCCGACTAATAATGTCGGATATATACTGAATAGGGGTATAGAAGATGGTAGACAAAGAGCCGGACTACCAGGGTGGCCTACATGGTAATGGGCTTAGGTCCATTGGGCGGCCCAGTAGTCCGACGCGCAGAAGCCGGATTCTAGAAGAACCCGGATCACGGCCCACGTGATCTGGCTTGGAGGAGAAGACGGATTCCTTGCTTTCCAAGTTACAAGTTAACGTAGTCTTCTAGGTTTCCTATTCTGTAAGCCCTAATCCGGCTATTATATAAAGCCGGACGGGAGATAGATAAAACAAGCACAAGTTAGTCACAAGTTCCAGCTCTACGCAACTCGCCGAGAAGTTCATCCTCGCCGAGAAGTTAGATCTATTCCCTCACATTGTAACCCTGTTATACGGGCTTTAGTCCCAATTAGTGAGAAGTGCAAGAGTAGGTACGCCGTACTGTCGCGACGTACCGAACCTGGGTAAAATCCCGTGTTCTGTGTTACTACGCTATCCCGTTACCCCACGTCTCTACCGTAGTCTCATGGCACCCCCGTCTATGAAAACTACTACGATGTCTCGACAGTTGGCGCCCACCGTGGGGCAAACGACGTCAGGCGTGAAATTCCGATCTGGGATACTCGGCGGAATTGGAAGATCAATCACTGTCGGAAGCTTGGAATTCGATGATGACGTCGGGCGCTTCCTCGACAACGGATCCTACATACCGGCGCAAAACCACCTGGTAAGTGCCTGCGTGTTACCGATTGGATCTGCTAACATCTTTATCGGACTAACTGCAGAAGCAATGGGGTTTTGCGGTGGAAGCAAATTTATCCCACCCGCCCTATACCCAGTCGAAGACGACTATGATGCCGGATTCTGCTCAAATCGCCGACAAAAAAGTGACACACACTTTATCGGCATGGTGCAATCCGAAATCGCTGAAAACACGGATGACGGAAGTCCCGTGCAAGAGGCAGATAACAACCTACCCGTCATAGAAACGGAAGAAGAAACACCCGTCATAGAGGCGGAAGATCCGACATCCGTCAACAAGACGATGAACTCGGAAGCAGAGTCCGTGCTTGCCGCCATTGAGGCGAGGTTGGAGTCGGAAACCGGATCGGATAACTTCGACTCCGAATACGAAGACGAGGATGCCTTCGTAAGAAAGGTTAAGTCCTTTCAAGAGGGATTCCATGAAGTGCTAATGGCAAAACCAGCTGATACAACGGGTGCCGACAGCCAGGAAAGCCCTAAAACCCCTCCGCCAGTGGAAGAGAGAGAAGACGGAGAAACTTCTCCGATATTCCCCAATGTTAAGGAGATGACAGAAGATGAGCCTGTCAAAAAACCTCCCTCTTCCAAGAAAAAACACCGTGCTTCTAAAAAACTCCAATACAAATTCCGGAAGAAAAAATCAGCCGATCTCGCTGATGAAAACCTGGAAGTTGGAGATATTAGCGGCACAAAGCCCGCGGAAAAGAAATCTAAGGAAATCACTGCTCCGCCAATGACGGAACAGGAAGAGCAAGAGCTATTACAAACACCAGTGGGACCAGATGAACCCCCTGAGATGCTGGAAGCCAGGAGACAAGCTTTCCAACGGCAACAGCAACATCTGCTTAGATCTCGGCAACATCTCCAACAAACCCATAATGACATCAAAGTCATGAAGGAAGAAATAGAGGAGTACGAGAGAAAGCGTAGATCTGCCTTAAAACCTACTAGGTTACCCGGAATCGCAAGACCGGAAGAACTGCCGCCAAAAGAAAGGTTCTATAACCCATCTTGGCAAAAGCAGTTAAACGGCAAAGATGCCAAGGGCGAACCAATATACAAAACCGCAGCAGAAAACGCGAAAGCAGCGTTCGCCATCCTAAACAACGACCTGTACTCCAACGGGGAAAAACTCCAAGGGGTGTATGCAATCCTAGGAAAATCATTACAGCAGCAACAGCGAGGCCAAGAACGATCAGGGAGGCTGCACGATAATTCCGCCCTCTGCAAAACAGCTACTTGCGTTGCTGGAGCACCTGGACCGGAAGAACCCGGAGATTCGGATTAAAAAGAGGATCCGAGAAAAGACAGGAAAAACCCAGACAACCGGGACGCAACGTCTAGAATCGGACCTCATCTCCCGAAAGATGGATATAAACCACACGATCGGGAAGACAAACACCGGAATGACGGCAAAATAATGCCACCTCCGAGAAACCCAGCTGAAAAAGCTGGAAGATATGATATACCTCACAGACGTGAAAGATCCCGGACACCTCCTAAGGATAAGGAAAGGCATAGAAGCAGAACTCCGCCTAAAGGACGTGAACACGGAAGGGATAGAGATAACCTCGGAAAAGCGCGTCCGCGCAACAATGGAAAAGAAAGGAGCAGATCCCCTTCCGTCCATTCAGCCGGGAGATATTCTGCACACATTGATAGAGCAGAAAAGGATGATCTATACTTTGGTCCTAAGTGTTTTACTGACAGGATCCGAAGGATAACCCTGCATTCTGGCTTCGCCAAAGTTGGTCCAACCTACCAAAAATATACCGGCAGTACGAACCCGGATACCTGGCTCTCAGATTATTATACAGCCGTCCAAATCAACAATGGGACAGACCTGGAAGCTGTCAAGTTTCTTCCCCTAATGTTGCTAGACGGAGCCAGAGATTGGATTAATGGTTTACCATCAAGAACTGTCGACAGCTGGGATGATATGGCTAGAGTATTCACTCAGCATTTTCGGGGAACATACAAACGCCCAAATAGCATCAACCAGCTGAACCGTTGCACCCAATTTGAGGACGAACCATACGTGGATTTCATCTCCAGATGGACTGCAATGAAGAATAGTTGCTCTGGAGTAACTGACGTACAAGCAATGCATGCTTTCGTCAATGGCCTAAAACCCGGACTTGTACCGTTCATGGTTGGTTCTAAACAGCACAAAGATCTCGGATCTATGCTTACAACCGCTAATGAGCATGCTGCAGCCGAAGATGATATCAGAGCAAGAGGAGGCAATATTGAGTCACTAATACTCGCCAAGAAAACCCCTCGTTCTGACAAAAAAGGAACTCCAGAGTCAACGACAAAGCCCAAGGAGGTCAACATAGCCTTTGGAGGAGAAAAGGTGAATAAGTGGAAAGGCCGCAGTCCAGATCCAATCAATTACACTCCCGAAGAATGGGAGAGAATTAAGTCGGAACCCTGCGTCCACCACTCGCAATTTGGGAAACCAACCCACACAAACGCGCAATGCCGGCTAAACAAGCATATGAAAGGCAATGCAGGATCCGGAAATAAAGGGAAGGGTTCCAAAAGGAAACCTGCCAAACAAAAGCCAGAAGCTGAAAAAGAAGACAGTGAATCGGACACTGATGACAAAATCCAAGAACAACAGCGAAAGGGCGAACCCAAATTTCCGAGAGTTGACGGAGAAGCAATGTTAACTTTCTTAGCAACCCCGTCAGCAAAGGTGGCCAAAAGAACACTTCGAGAAATAAACGCTGTTGTTCCGGCAACCCCAAAATTCTTGAAGTACTCCAACACACCAATAATCTGGGATCAGTCTGATCATCCCGGAAATATCCCTGAACCCGGCACACAAGCTCTTGTTGTCAGCCCTATTGTTCAAAACACTAGGCTGAGAAGAGTGCTGATGGATGGAGGATCCAGCATTAATATAATGTACCTGGATACACTGAAGCACTTGAAGATCTCCGAGTCCCAGCTCAACTACAGCAATATACGCTTCCATGGCATTGTTCCTGGCAGGCAAGCACGATCCCTAGGAGAAATTTCCCTAGATGTCACCTTCGGAGATAAAGATCACTTCCGGCAGGAAAAAGTATCCTTCGAAGTAGTGCCGTTCGAAAGCGTGTATCACGCAATACTCGGACGTCCGGCTTTCGCCAAATTTATGGCAAGATCTTGCTATATTTACAACAAGCTGAAGATGCCAGGACCCAAAGGAGGAGTAATCACCATTGCCGGTGATTTCAAGCTGGCAAACGAGTTGGAAAAAGAAAACGCCCTTTGCACTCAGAGAGTTATAGCGAAGGAGGAACTGAAGGAATTAGCCAAGGAGGTATCGCCGAAAGAAATGCCGGCAGGAAAAGAAACTCGGAAGCCAACAGATAGCTTCAAGGCGTCCGAGAATACAAGACAGGTAATCCTAGATCCCAAAGATCCGACAAAATTTGTCGTTGTAGGGACTGGGATGACCGACAAATAGGAAGGCGAGCTCATCAAGTTCCTCCGTGAGAACTGGGATATTTTTGCCTGGTGTCCAGCTGACATGCCAGGCGTACCCAGGGAACTTGCTGAGCATCAACTCAAGGTTATTCCCGGATCAAAACCCGTCAAACAAGGTCTCCGTCGTTTTGACGGAAGAAGACGGAAGGCTATTGGCAAGGAAATTATCCGGCTTTCAGCAGCGGATTTCATCAAGGAAGTAATCCATACTGATTGGTCCGCAAATCCGGTCCTAGTACCGAAGAAAGACACCACTGCTCTTAGAATGTGTATAGATTACACAGGATTGAACAAGTTATGTCCGAAAGATAGGTTCGCGTTACCGCGAATCGATCAAATAATAGATGCCACTGCAGGCTCCGAGCTTTTATGCTTTTTGGATGCATACTCCGGGTACCACCAAATACGCATGAAAAAGGAAGATCAAATCAAGACTTCTTTTATAACCCCGTATGGGACGTACTATTACATAACCATGCCTTTTGGCCTGAAGAACGCAGGTGCAACCTACCAGCGTTGCATGCAACGCTGTTTGCATAGTCAAATTGGCAGAAACGTTCATGTTTACGTGGACGATATTGCCGTCGTAACCAAGGAAAAAGATACACTCCTTGAGGATTTGCGAGAAACTTTCGAAAACTTACGCACTTACAAGATGAAGTTGAATCCATCTAAGTGCGTATTCGGGGTTCCCTCAGGAAAACTTCTGGGTTTCATTGTTTCCCACAGAGGAATAGAAGTTAACCCGGAAAAGATCAAGGCAATCTTGAACATCTCAGAACCTACATGTGTAAAAGATGTCCAAAGATTGACGGGTTCCGCTGCAGCCGTCAGCAGATTTATCAGTTGGCTGGGGGCTAAAACCTTACCACTCTACAAGCTGCTGAAAAAATTCGACAAAGTCAAGTGGATTGCGGAAGCCTGGGAACGTCTAGAAAGTTATGTACCTTTCCGTACTTAGTTCAATTCTATGTAAACATCTTTTGAGATCATGAAATAAAGTTGTCGGAATGCTGTCATCCATTTTATTTATAAGTGTAAAGTGTTTCCGCCTCATCTATTTCCCAATGATCTTACAAATTGCTCAACGTTAACCCGAATTGTGCTTGCGTACTCGGTGTTACAAAACTGAATGATTTTTCAGCCTGTTAACGGCTAAGGGAAACTTGAATTGCCTGCGTGCCCAAGTTTCACTTAAAACTTTCCTTGTTTTCTCTAAGTCTTATCTGATTGTGTGTGTGTTGGGTTACTGGAACTAGTTAGTAAAAATGCCTTTAGCATGATCCATGTTTCCGAGTTTTAAAACTGCTTGGTTCGTCCCCAGTTACTCGGCGTGAAGATTCATATTGCTATTTGAGCCATTTCAAACACTAAGGACAGTTAAAACATACACACCAGAGAACTTAGAAGATAAAGGAATGATAAAACCCAAAAAACTTGCAAAGAATTTCATAATTTAAACTGCAACAGACGGAAGTTTCATTCATACAAAAGAAGCATTACATTTTGGATTACATTAAAAGAACAGTAATGCTCCTATTGTCTATTTTTCTATCCAGGTTCCAGGTAACCCTTCAAGCATCTGACTCCTCCTCGCTGCTTTCGTCTTCGGGGATTGGAGGGATCTCCGCTTCTGGATAGTTGACGGAGATATTTACCATGGAGGCAATCTGGGTGGCGTGGCCTTTGACTTCACCAAAGATGGTGTTTCGCTGAATATCCGTGTATCCTTGAGGGACACCGGACGCCACACGCCAGGATTTGGCAGTGGGGTAGTGCATGCGCATGAGGCCAAGAGCCATGCGCGCACCACCCCGTGCAGCGGAGCGAAGAAGGGATTGTTTGGCCTCCGTCACCTCCACGATGGCACCCGGAAGTTTTTCAACCTCCGAGCATTCCCCAGATCTTTCGGGAAGAAACTTGTCTACAAGCTGCATTGCAGTAGTCTTGATCAAATTCCATGTCTCCCCGAAAGCTCGGATGCCTGCAATCCGAGTGCCATCTGGGGTATCGCCTGTTTTTTCCAATAAAATACCTAAAAAGGTTAAACGGAAAAACAGAGCAAGTAAAACATGGAAAGATGACAAATGAGTAAGAGATTTACCGATGAGCTTGTCGATCTCGGAAACTTCCTCCAGGCGAAGGTTCAGAGCGTCGGTCAAATCCTGAATGGTGGATTTGTCCTTCTCCGCCTGTTCGGAAGCCTTGGAATTAGCAACTCCAAGTGCCAGATTACTGGCTTCCAGGTCTTGTTGTGCCTTCACAAGGTTCTTGTGAAGCTCAACATTCTCCTTCCGGAGATATTCGGCATTGCCAGAATCTTCAGCTGCTTGCTTAGCCTGAGCCAATGCAGCTGAAAAGCAAGGGAAAATCCGAGTTGATCAACTTTTTGGTAAAACCTTAGTCAAATGTTTAAATCGGAAATTTCAGAAGGAAAATGCTTACCTTGTGTTTCCGACAGTGCGAGCTTAGATGATTCCAGCTCTGCCTCCCTTTCCTCAAGAATAGAAAGAAGACTTCTAACTTCTTTATTCTTGATGGTAAGTTTCTTGAAAACTTCCCTGTTGATGGCTTCGGAGGTTTGCTGAAACATAGCAAGGAGAAGAATGAGTACAAAAAAAAAACATCAAAGCAAAAAGCACGCATTTTGATTAATGCTTGGGGGCTAGAGTTATATACCTGGCTCATGCGCTGCAAACCTGCCAAGTTTTCTTTGAACTCTTTCGCGTATTCCGCGAAGAGATTCCCGGCTGCGTCCAAGCCATCATTGATAGCTTTGAAATCCTTGTCAAAGGTGGGAATTTCCTCGTCGAAAGTCCGAGGTAATTTTCCCACCTCTGGAGCCGCCCTTTCCCTCGTGTCCGTGTTGGACACAATGGGCTGGCTGGGCTCTGGGGGCTTGGTGGTGGGGGTTGCGGTAGGCTCTTCCGCCATTGTGCTTGGCGTGCCCGGGGCGACTGCGGGAGAAGGTTGGCTGCCTCGGCTGGAAGAAACCTTGTGTTTCTTCAGCTTCTTCGGCTTCAGGGTGGAAGGTGGCAGGCTAAAAACATAAAAACCCGGAAAAGGTTAAAACACCGGAGATGGATGAAAAAAAAAAGTTCCCATAAAAGAAAAACCCAGAAGAAAATAACCTGGAAGTGGCGACGGGGATTCCGTCAAGATCGATGATTTCTTCCGAGGAAGTTATTTTCTTGCGCTTGCGTCCACCTGTAGCGGCGGTGCGCAGCGCATCCAGCTCGACCTCGGAGGCTAACTCCGAGTCTGGAAGATCCGCAAGCTGTCGGAAGAACCAATCAGAATTAGAAGGTAGATTATCCGAGAATTGTAACTGTACCCAAATGACTGAAAAATTACCTTGGGAACCGGATTTTCGGCCGTGTACATAGGCCGACTCTCTTTGTATTGGTCGCGCGATGCGACCAACTGATTGATGCGCCGCCTAAGTTCCTTTGCGGGCCAATCTTTGGCGGATGTCCGCATTGGATCCTTGACTCCTGTGTATTCGCACAGGAGACGGCCGCTGTGGTTGGCTAGTGGCTGGATCCGCCTAATCAGCCAGCATAGAACCGTGTCCATGCCGGTTAGAGGCGGATCCATGGAGGTGAGCTTGGCGATGCGCCTCTTGATCCTTAACAGATCTGGCGGCAGAACTTGGACGGCTTCTGTTCCCCAGTTGTCCTGGGGAACGGCGGCAGAATTCACAAAAGGTGGAACCCCGACGGCGTTTTTAGGAAAAGGCACGTCGGGATGATAGAAAAAAGAACCCGTCCAAAATTTGACGGATTCTGAGGTTTTGATCTTGGGGAACCAATCCTCTCGGAATCTCCGAAGAGTGAAGGATATGGTCCCGCAAGTTGGGAGTGCGCCCTCCGAAGAGTTCCGCTTAACTCCAAAGCAGTACATCTAGAAGTCTAACCTAGGTTCTAGCCCTAAGTAGCCTTCAAACAAGGCCTGAAAGCCGGCCATGTATAGAATGGAATTGGGGGGAAGATTGTGGGGCTGGATGTTATAATGAGAAAGAACTTGGAGGAAGAAAGAAGAAGGCGGAAGCCCCATACCTCGCAAGAGGTGGGAAGTGAGAAGTACCCTTTCGCCGTTCTGCGGCGTTGGCTCGGTCTCTTCCTCCGGAAGCCGCCATTTCTTCTTAAGTACCAGGCCCTCCTTCTCCAAGTTTGGAAGGAGAGCCGGAGGAATACTGCAGGCAATCCAGTTGCCTGCAGATTCAGCTTCCTCGTCCGCTCCGGCGGTGGCGGCGGCGGCAGCCTCCGCGGCGGCGAGCTCGTCGCCGAGGAGCTCGATCTTTTCCTCCACCGTTTCGGGTGCAAACGGTGGGGTTGTCGCGTCGCTTGATGTCGCAATGTCCGCGGCGGCGGAAGTGTTTTCTCCGCCCGCCGCGGAAGCCGTAGTCTTCTCCGGCTCGCCGCCGGCGTGCTTCTGCGATCCCGGCTGCGGATCCAGATCGCTGACGAGCTCGTCGATGGCGGCGCGGGTCGGTGACGACGGCGAGGAGGCCATCTTTTGGTGGCGCGTTTTGGTGCGTTTGGATGGTAAGTGCGCCTGGGACAAGGACTTGCTCTCGAGCTCGCGTGCGCGTCAATGGTGTGGGCAGTGAGGAGTGAGGAAAGTTTCCGATGAGGACGATGATGGCTATTTATAGCTAGAAACCCGTTTAGATACGTGCCAACGGCTCTTTCGACCGTTGGATGCTCGACGCGTGTCGCTCGCCGGAAACTACGGGAAATATAACGACAGGGGAATGATGGCTATCTCCTCGTTTCCCGTGAGAATCTGTCAGAGATACGTTGCAGGGGTTCCCGCGTGAAACCAAGCGCCGCCTGCGTTAGCATGATTAAAGCGCTGACGTTAGAAGTTCCTTTTCCGCGAAGGATCGCGAGAAGAAAAGCCGGATTTTCATGGTTCCGAGTTTTATGTTACCATCTCCTTCAAAAGGAAAGTAGAAAGAATCAAGACTGCTGAATCAAGATTTCCCGGACAAATGTATTTGACGAAAGACGGAGAATCAGAGTTTTGATCCTTCCTAGGGGCTACTGTCGGATATATACTGAATAGGGGTATAGAAGATGGTAGACAAAGAGCCGGACTACCAGGGTGGCCTACATGGTAATGGGCTTAGGTCCATTGGGCGGCCCAGTAGTCCGACGCGCAGAAGCCGGATTCTAGAAGAACCCGGATCACGGCCCACGTGATCTGGCTTGGAGGAGAAGACGGATTCCTTGCTTTCCAAGTTACAAGTTAACGTAGTCTTCTAGGTTTCCTATTCTGTAAGCCCTAATCCGGCTATTATATAAAGCCGGACGGGAGATAGATAAAACAAGCACAAGTTAGTCACAAGTTCCAGCTCTACGCAACTCGCCGAGAAGTTCATCCTCGCCGAGAAGCTAGATCTATTCCCTCACATTGTAACCCTGTTATACGGGCTTTAGTCCCAATTAGTGAGAAGTGCAGGAGTAGGTACGCCGTACTGTCGCGACGTACCGAACCTGGGTAAAATCCCGTGTTCTGTGTTACTACGCTATCCCGTTACCCCACGTCTCTACCGTAGTCTCATGGCACCCCCGTCTATGAAAACTACTACGATGTCTCGACAAATAAATCTGCTGACGGCAGCGGCGGAACCCGTCAATCTTTGGACATCTTTCACACACGTAGGTTTGGAGATGTTCAATATGGCTTTGATCTTTTCCGGGTTAACTTCTATTCCTCTGTGAGAAACGATGAAACCCAAAAGTTTTCCTGAGGGAACCCCGAATACGCACTTTGATGGATTTAGCTTCATCTTGTAAGTGCGCAAGTTTTCGAAGGTTTCTCGCAAATCCTCAAGGAGTGTGTATTTTTCCTTGGTTACGACAGCAATATCATCTACGTAAACGTGGACATTTTTGCCAATCTGACTATGCAAACAACGTTGCATGCAACGCTGGTAAGTTGCACCTGCGTTCTTCAGGCCAAACGGCATGGTTACGTAATAATACGTCCCGTACGGGGTTATAAAAGAAGTCTTAATTTGATCTTCCTTTTTCATGCGTATTTGGTGATACCCGGAATAAGCATCCAAAAAGCATACCCGGAATAAGCATCCAAAAAGCATAAAAGCTTAGAGCCTGCGGTGGCATCTATTATTTGATCGATTCGCGGTAACGCGAACCTATCTTTTGGACATAATTTGTTCAAGCCGGTGTAATCTATACACATTCTAAGAGCAGTAGTGTCTTTCTTCGGTACTAATACCGGATTTGCAGACCATTCAGTGTGGATTACTTCCTGGATGAAATCTGCTGCTAAAAGCCGGATAATTTCCTTGCCAATAGCCTTCCGTCTTCTTCCGTCAAATCGACGGAGACCTTGTTTGACGGGTTTGGAGCCTGGAATCACCTTGAGTTGATGCTCAGCAAGTTCCCTGGGTACGCCTGGCATGTCAGCCGGACACCAGGCGAAAATATCCCAGTTCTCACGGAGGAACTTGATGAGCTCGCCTTCCTATTTGTCGGTCATCCCAGTTCCTACTACGACAAATTTTGTCGGGTCTTTGGGATCTAGGATTACCTGTCTTGTATTCTCGGATTCCTTGAAGCTATCTGCTGGCTTCCGAGTTTCTTTTCCTGCCGGCATTTCTGTCGGCGATACCTCCTTATCCAGCTCCTTCAGCTCTTCCTTTGCTATAATCTTCTCAGCACAAAGGGCGTTTTCTTTTTCCAGCTTGTTCGCCAGCTTGAAGTCTCCAGTTATGGTGATTACCCCTCCTTTCGGCGCTGGCATCTTCAGCTTGTTATAAATATAACATGATCTTGCCATAAATTTGGCGAAAGCTGGACGTCCGAGAATTGCGTGATACACGCTTTCGAACGACACCACCTCGATGGATACTTTTTCCTGACGGAAGTGATCTTTTTCTCTAAAAGTGACATCTTGGGAAATTTCTCCTAGGGATCGTGCTTGCCTTCCGGGAACAATGCCATGGAAGCGTATGTTGCTGTGATTGAGTTGGGTCTCGGAGATTTTCAGATCTCTCAACGTATCCAGGTACATTATGTTGATGCTGGATCCTCCGTCCATCAGCACTCTTTTTAGACTAGTGTTCTGGACAATAGGGCTTACGATAAGAGCTTGTGTGCCGGGTTCAGGGATATTTCCGGGATGATCAGACTGATCCCATGTGATTGGTGTGTTTGAATACTTCAAGAATTTTGGGGTTGCCGGAACAACCGCGTTTATTTCTCGAAGTGTTCTTTTTGCCACCTTTGCTGATGGAGTTGCTAGGAAAGTTAGGGCGCATTCTCCATCAACTCTCGGAAACTTGGGTTCGCCTTTCCGCTGTTGTTCCTGGATTTTTTCGTCAGTGTCCGATTCACTGTCTTCTTTCTCAGCTTCTGGCTTTTGTTTAGAGAATTTCCTTTTGGAACTCTTCCCCTTGTTTTCGGATCCTGCACTGCCTTTCATGTGCTTATTCATCCGGCATTGTGCGTTCGTATGGGTGGGTTTCCCAAATTGCGAATGGTGGACGCAGGGTTCCGACTTAATCTTCTCCCACACTTCTTTAGTGTAGTTGATTGGTTCTGAACTGCGTCCTTTCCATCTGTTCCCTTTTTCACTTACAAAGGCTATGTTAACTTCTTTGGGTTTTGGTGTTGCATCTGAAGTTCCTTTTTTCTCAGGGCGAGGTTTTTTCTTGGCCAGTATCAGTGCATCGATATTGCCGCCTCTTGCTCTGATATCGTCTTCGGTTGCAGCGTGCTCATTGGCGGTTGTAAGCATAGATCCGAGATCTTTGTGTTGTTTGGAACCAACCATGAACGGTACTAGTCCGGGTTTTAGGCCATTGACGAAAGCATGCATTTCTTGTACGTCAGTTACTCCAGAACAACTATTCTTCATTGCAGTCCATCTGGAGATGAAATCCACATATGGTTCATCCTCGAATTGGGTGCAACGGTTCAGCTGGTTGATGCTGTTCGGGCGTTTGTAAGTTCCCCGGAAATGCTGAGTGAATACTCGAGCCATATCATCCCATCCAGTAACATTAGGGGAAGAAACTTTACAGCTTCCAAGTCTGTCCCATTGTTAATCTGGACGGCTGTATAGTAGTCTGAGAGCCAGGTATCCGGGTTTGTACTGCCGCTGTATTTCTGGTATGTTGGACCGACCTTGGCAAAGCCAGAATGCAGGGTTATCCTTCGGATCCTATCAGTGAAACACTTAGGTCCAAAGTACAGGTCATCCTTTTCCGCCCTATCCATGTGCGCGGAATATCTATCGGCTGAATGGACAGAAGGGGATCTACTCCTTTCTTTTCCATTGTTGCGCGGACGCGCTTTTCCGGGATCGTTTCTATTTCTTTCAAGATCACACCCTTTTGGATGAGGCGGAGTTCTACTCCTGTGCCTTTCTTTGTCCTTGGGAGGTGTCCGAGATCTCTCACGCCTGTGAGGTACGTCATGTCTTCCGGCTTTTTCAGCAGGGTGTCTCGGAGGTGGCATTGCTTTGCCATCGTTCCGGTGTTTTTCTTCCCGATCGTGGGGTTTGCGTCCACCTTTCGGGAGATGAGATCCAGTTCTAGACGCCTCATCCCTGTTGTCGGGATTTTTCTTATCTTTTCTCGGATCCGCTTTCTTGTCCTTTGAATTGTCGGAATCTCCTGGTTCTTCCGGTCCAGGTGCTCCAGCGGCGCAAGTAGCTGTTTTGCATAGGGCAGAGTCGTCGTGCAACTTCCCAGATCGCTCTTGGGCCCGCTGTTGTTGTTGCAATGCTTTTCCTAGGAAAGCATACACCCCTTGGAGTTTTTCACCGTTGGAGTACATGTCATTGTTGAGGATGGCAAACGCTGCTTCTGCATTTTTCTGCTGCAGTTTTGTATATTGGTTCGCCTCTGGCATCTTTGCCGTTTACCTGCTTTCGCCAAGATGGGTTGTGAAACCTTTCTTTTGGCGGCAGTACTTCCGGTCTTACGATTCCGGGTAACCTTGTAGGTTTAATGCCAGATCTATTCTTTCTCTCGTACTCCTCGATTTCTTCCTTCATGAGCTTGATATCATCCTGGGTTTTTTGGAGGTGTTCACGAGTTCTAAATAGATGTTGCTGTTGCCTTTGGAGAGCTTGTCTCCTAGCTTCTAGCACTTCAGTGGGTTCATGCAATCCCACTGGTGTTTGTAACAATTCCTGTTCTTCTTGCTCTGTCATTGTCGGAACAAGGATTTCTTTTGTTTTCTTCTCCGCAAGTTTTATTCCGCTTGCATCTCCTACTTCCGGGCTTTCATCAGCTGGATCAGCCAATTTCTTCTTCCGGAGTTTGTATCGGAGTTTTTTAGCGGCCTTGTGCTTTTTCTTGGAAGAGGGAGGTTTTTTGGCAGGTTCATCCTCTGTCAATTCCTTGACGTTGGGAAAGATCGGAGAAGTTTCTCCATCTTATCTCTCTTCCTCTGGCGGTGGGGTTTTAGGGCTTTCCTGACTGCCGGCGTCCGTGTTTTCAGCCGGTTTCGCCATTAGTACTTCATGGAATCCCTCTTGAAAAGATTTAACTTTTCTTTCGAAGGCGTCCACGTCTTCGTCTTCGGAATCAAAATCATCTCATCCGGTTTCTGACTCTAATCTCGCCTCAATGGCGGCTAGCACTGAGTCCGCTTCCGAGTTGATCGTCATGTTGACGGATGTCGGATCTTCCACCTCTGTGGCGGGCGTGTTGTTGTCTGCCTCCTGCATGGGATTTCCGTCGTCCGTGTTTTCGGCGACCTCGGATTGCACCATACCGATAAAGTGTGTATCACTTTCACGTCGGTGATCTGAGCAAAATCCGGTATCATAGTCATCTTCGACTGGGTACAGGGCGGGTGGGAAAAAAATTTGCTTCCACCGCAAAACCCCATGGCCTCTGCGGTTAGTCCGATAAAGATGTTAGCAGATCCAATCGGTAACACGCAGGCACTTACCAGATGATTTTGCGCCGGTATGTAGGATCCATTGTCGAGGAAGCGTCCGACGTCATCGTCGAACTCCAGGCTTCCGACAGTTATGGAACTGCCGATTCCGCCGAGTATCCCAGATCGGAATTTAACGCCTGACGTCGTTTGCCCCACGGTGGGCGCCAACTGTCGAGACATCGTAGTAGTTTTCATAGACGGGGGTGCCATGAGACTACGGGTAGAGACGTGGGAAACCGGGATCGCGTTGAAGACAAAGACACAAGATTACCCAGGTTCGGTACGTCGTAATAATACGGCGTTCCTACTCCTGCAATCTCACTAATCAGGACTAAAGCCTGTGTATACAATTACAATGTGAGGTTCTGTTTAGCTATTCGCTGAGGATCAACTTCCCGGCGAGTTAGCCTGTAGCTTCCTGTCTATCTATCATATCTCCCGTCCGGCTTTATATAATAGCCGGGTTAGGGCATACAGAGTAGGAAACCTAGAAGACTATGATAGCTATCAACTTGGAAAGTAAGGAATCCGCCTTCTCCTCCAAGCCAGATCACGTGGGCCGTGATCCGGGTCCTTCTAGAATCCGGCTTCTGTGCGTCAGCTTACTGGGCCGCCCAATGGACCATAGCCTACTACCACTTGGGCCACCCTGGTAATCCGGCACTTTTGACCACCATCTGATATACCCCTATTCAGTATATATCCGACATAGGTCTTCTGCTCAAAGAGAAAGGAAACACTTTCCATTTAATAATATCTCCATCTAAATATTTATATTTTTGCATCTCACAAAGTTCAACAAAATTATTAAGGTGAGCAGCAACATCATCAAAACCAATACCAGAAAATTGCTCTCTCATAACAAGATTTAACAGGACAGAGTTAATTTCATAAAAATTAGTAGTAGAAGCAGGTGGAGCAATAGGTGTACTAATAAAATCATTGTTGTTTGTGCTACTAAAGTCACACAACTTAGTGTTTTCAAGAGTACTCATTTTAGCAAGATTAAAAACAGGAGAAAAATAACAACTAGATTAAGAACTATTTTTTGTGTGTGTTTTTGATATAGGGAAGCAAACAAGACAAAATAAAATAAACTAATAAAAAAAAGTAAATAGATTGGAGGTGAGAGACTCGCCTTGAAGAAATCCTCTTCCTCCCCGGCAACGGCGCCAAAAAACAGGCTTGATGCATGTGAAGACACGTTCGTTGGGAGACCCCAAGAGGAAGGTATAAAGAGTGCAGCGACATGTTTTCCCTCAGAAAAAACCAATGTTTAATCCACCCGTAGGGGAAATACATCACTTCTGAAGGTTGATGACAACTGACGTTGGCAGGGTGCACTACCATGCTCAGCAACAACGTGGAATCTACACAACACAATCAAGATACTTTGCTACAACGAAACAGTGAGGTTGTCAATCTCACCGGTTTTGCTAACACAAAATATTAGATGTATAGTGTGAAAAATAATACTTGTTTGCAGTAAATGAAAAGAGAACAATGACGCCGGTGAATGAGAGGAAAACAATGATTGTAGTAAAGAAAACAATTGTTGAAGTGCTTGTATTATCAGTGTAAAAGAATGGACCGAGGTCCACTGTTCACTAGTGATGTCTCTTCATAAAAGATAGATAACATGCTGGGTAAACAAATCACAGTTGGGAAATTGACAGATATACAGGCTGCACCGTAGTGGATATGCATGACATGATGATTACTATGTGATTCATGCGGGTATTACAACATAATTCATAGAATGTTATCCAACTGCATCTGTGACTAATAATCCAACCTCAGAGCGTCATCCAATCAAACATCGGTATTAAGTTTCAAGCATCAGATTATTGCCTTAAGTAAAGTGTGTATATAAACAATGAAAACATTGTTGTTTTCTCCCTAATCGCAACAGCACATCCCCCTCTCGTCACGTTTCTATCACTCAAGCACACGTGAAAGGGGGGCATGAACCCACTATCGAGCATAAATATCCCCTCTTAGAGTTATCTACATCAACTTGGCCAGAGCATCTACTAGTAACGGAGAGCAGACAAGATCATAAATAACATAAACATGATAGATTGATAATCACTTGACATACCATTTAATATTTATCGGATCTTAGCAAACACAACATGTAGCATTACAGATAGATGATCTAGCCATGAAAATGATGATACTGACAAATAGACAACTACTTGTACAAGGGTGTCTTCTCGAGAAGTTACATACACAAGTACCTTACATCCCCATGCAAAACAAAGTATCATTACTTTCCAAGTGTGTCAAAGCATGTTTTTTGCTTTCATTAAAATAATTATACTAGAAATTTTCTCTTTTTAGTGTAGAGATTCTTTTCGGCCGCCTCTCTAATTGCTAAGAATCAGCCTTTCTACTACCATGGACCTAATATGAACTATGGATCTATGACTTCAGGCGTTCTTTAAATGAAGTGATTACTTTGGATTTGGGTTAGATTTATTTGAACTTTCCCTTTCTTACTATCCACGGTTCCTACAGATTTCGTATTTGTAGTATATTATATTATCTTTGATGGTGCATATGCAAAATTATCAAAGAAATATCAATACATATGAATTTTCATGAAACCATATCTAGAAGTCTTCTGAAATATACATATGGAATTTTTTTTCTTCGACCCTAAGAACTAAGAAACATGAAAAGCATAGATAACTGCCTAACAGGTCGAGGTTGTCAGCATGGCCTCTGGCACGAATAGAGGGAAGCCCTACCTATCGCTTCAAGCGAGCTGGAGGCTCGCTCGCTCACGTTTTTCACGCTACATGGGCCTGGTACCAAACATGTGCGACCAACCTATCAATCAGCTACCAAGAGCGTTGGTTCCCCTAAAAAAAAGCTACCAAGAGCGCTAGTTCCCCTAAAAAAAGCTACCAAGAGCCCGAGTGTGGCCATAAGCGACATTCTCCCTTAAAAAAAGCTACCTCCAGCGTTTGTCTCAACATACAAATACTAAAAAAAATGTAAAAAGACAGAAGAAAAAAAAGCACTTGCTTCTTCCGTCTTTTTACATTTTTTTCTTGTCCCTTTTTTCTCAATTTATGAAAATTTTCCAAAAATAATCTGTACGTTTTCAAATATGAAAATTGTTCAGATTACAAAAATGTTCAAAATTTTGAAATTTTCTGCTGAATAAATTCAAATATATATATGAAATATTCATATTTTGAAATTTGTTTTGTTTTGAAAAAATCCACATTAAAAAATGTTCTGATTAAAAAAAGTATTAATTTGATAAATGTTCATATTTGCACAGAAAATATATGCCCAAAAATCATGCGTGAACAAAAATTAGATTTGAACGATTTACATCTAGGGGAAACAGGAATAAGCATTTCAATGATTATTTGAAAAGAAATTTTAAAATAAGATATTTGAATAGAAAATATAGGAGAACATAAACTATATTTGAACGGTTTTACATAAATATATTTGAATAGTAAAATAGTATGTGAAAATAAACTATGATTTAAATAATTTTCAAAAACGATTTTGGAACAAAAAAAATGCAAGTGAACATAAAATACTTTTGAACAATTTTTAAAAAGAGGATATTTGAACAACTGAAAAGTAGGTGCACATAAATTAGATTTGCGATTTAGAAAAGGATTATGAACATAAATTGTAGAGGATCAGAAACTAGTTTTAAACGTTTTAATAAATTGTATGCATAGAAATGGTGGGTGAAAAAAAACTATGCTTAAACGATTTTCTAGTGAGAACAGAAAATATTTGAACGAATTTTTTAAATAACTAAAATAAGATATTGAACTGAAAATGTAGATGAGCATAAAATATATATATGAACGAAATTTTTAGTAAAGTATTTAAACACTAAAAATATAGGCGAACATAAACTTTGATTTGAAAAATGTTCAATTTAAAAAAGTTTAGATATTTAAATATTTAATTTTTATAAGATATTTTCATTTTAGAAATTACCAAAAGAAGGTAAAATGAAAAACACAAATAAAATGAACCAGGAAAAAACACAGGAAAAATAAAAACAGAAAAGAAAAAAGAAAGAAAAAAAGAAAGAAAGAGGAAGACGGAGGGAAGAGGCTCGCTCTCGGCAGGTAAAAGGATAAACGCTTAGTTGTGCCAGCCCACTAAGAAGTAATTTGAAGGCGAGACAACTGTGCTACCCGCAAAGAGCGAGACATAGTGATTGCGCGAAAGGATACCCTAGAATAGTAGGTTTATGGCCGGCAAAACCATTTAACTTTGTTTTCTATAGTAAGGCACAACAAATGGGAGATGGGCCAGCTGGCTGTTCCTTTAGCTGGCCAGCTGCCCTTAAGAAAACATTTTATTTATGCTTATAAAAATTTCAAATACTCCTTTCGTCTCAAATTAACTGTTACAAAGATAGACAAAAGTTGATGTATTTAAAAATGATTTAGTATTAGATACATCTATTTTTGTCCAACTTTGTGACAGTTAATTTGAGACGGAGTGAGTATATAGTCAACTAGAAGGATACCCCGCGCGTTGCTGCGAGGATCGCTTTAAAATCTACACTATATTGTAAACAAAATTTATAAAAGATGTGATACATTATGTTTTCTAAGATAATATACAAATTTCAGTTGATCATAATATATATTTTATATTATTAATATGAATAATTGGATGGTTTAATAAATGGATAATGTGTAGTTTGCATGTAGTGATTAATAGTATAAGTGGAGATGACATGGACAATTGATCGGCTAGAAGAATGGATGATGTGGATAGCTTACATGTTGAGATAGAAAAATCATTAATGCATGGTAGTGGGGTTTTGCTTTATAAGAAGTATAGATATAATATAAGAGGGGAACATGGTCGACCAAGAATTAATCAACTCATGGTCGACCGAGGCAAACTTCCTATAGATAAGAGCTCTTCCGGGTTGTTACACACGCGCGCACATCAGCTTCCAGGTTGAGCATAGCACTATGGCCCTGCTCCCTTGTACGAAGCATTTCATGGCCATTGCTGACAAGCTAACATCAGGCTCACCCATCAGCCTGCTCCTCCTTGTCGGTCTCCTTGTCGTCGCCGGCGTATACCTGAGAAAGCGCCGCCGTGTCACGGTTTACCTGATGGACTATGCTTGCTCCGAGGGCATTCCCAACTGCCGTGTCCCCGTCCCCGGGATAATCGAGCACATCCACCTCAATCCATTCTTGGATAGCAAGAGCATCTCCTTCATGACGCGCATGCTTCAGACCAGTGGCATCGGCGACGAGTCCTGCTTCCCTCCCGGCAACTTCTACATCCCACCGCAAAGTAGCTTCCCGGACACCCGCGCCGAGGCGGAGCTGGTAATCTTCGGGGCCATTGACGACGTGCTCGCCAAGACCGGCGTCCCACCCGATGCTATCGACGTGGTCGTCGTTAACTGCAGCCTCGTCGCCCCGGTGCCGTCCATCAGCGACATGATCGTGAACAGGTACAGGCTCCGCGACGGCGTCCAGGCCGTGAACCTCTCCGGGATGGGGTGCAGCGCCGGCGTGATCTCGGTGGACCTAGCGTCCCAGCTGCTGCAGGCGGCAGCGGCCCGCGGAGGCGCGGCGGCGGCGGAGGCTCGGTACGCTCTGGTCGTGTCCACGGAGATCATCACCCCCAACTTCTACACCGGCAAGGAGCGAGCCATGCAGCTCTCCAACGTGCTGTTCCGGGTCGGCGGCGCCGCTGCGCTGCTGTCGACTTCCGACCAGGGCAGGGCGCGGTTCCGCCTCTCGCACCTGGTGCGGACGACCACCGCCGGCACCGACGACGACCGGTCCTACTCGTGCGTCTTCCAGCAGGAGGACGACGAGGGAATCGTCGGTGTTAAACTCTCCAGGGACCTCCTGAACGTCGCCGGCGAGGCGCTCAAGGCCAACATCACAGCCATCGCGCCCCTCGTGCTCCCTCTCTCCGAGCAGCTGCGGTTCGTGATGTCGCTGGCGGCGAGAAGGCTGCGAGCACTCACAGGAGGCCACCGGAAGGAGCCGCCCGTTGTGCCGGACTTCCGCAAGGCGTTCGACCACTTCTGCGTGCACTGCGGAGGCCGTGCGGTGATCGACACGGTGCAGCGTAGCCCGGGGCTACCGGACGAGCAGGTGGAGGCGTCGCGGATGACGCTTCGCCGGTTCGGGAACACGTCGAGCAGCTCGGTGTGGTACGAGCTGGCGTACATCGAGGCGAAGCGACGGATGCGGAAGCGCGACCGCGTGTGGATGATCGGGTTTGGGTCCGGGTTCAAGTGCAACAGCGCCGTGTGGGAGTGCATCCGGCCGGCGGAGGAGCCGGACAGGGCATGGGCCAGCTGCATACATCGATACCCCGTGAAATGATGACGACGGAGCTACGGCCTATTCAGCTTTGGACCTAGCGGCCCCCCATCGATCCCAAGGACTATGAACGAATGGACGCCTCGTATATGGCCCATTCGCACACCCCGTATCTGGAAAAAAATAGATTTATGCTGGCCTATTCAGCTTATTTTCCAGCCCATCCACAATGGGCACAAGTTTCGCCACTGGCGTCGTCATTCGCTCCGTCCTAAACAAATCGTCGTGTATTTGTTAAAATATAGATGTATCAGTACACTAAAATATGTCTAGATACATTCATATTTTACAATGACGGAGGCGGTCTCTTGTGGTTACGCGTGTGGTGTTTTGGCTCCCAGATGCATATGTATCTTCTTTCTTAAAATGTATTTTAGCAATGTTTGAGATACCGGTTATCGGATAACCCAAGATACCGGGTAAATCGGCCGGTTCATCAATTGAATATCAGCCGATTTATCGGAATATATCGACTGATTTATCTTATCGGTCACACACCAAGAAGCAATAAATCGGTCGATTTATCAGAATATCGTAAGATTTCTTGACCAATGCAATTTATACAAATTTCTAAATGTCGCAAAGTAATTCTCCCACAAACATTTTAACAACCTATGCATGCAAAAATTCGTTGAACGAAAACCAGACATCTTTTGTGCCTTCTGTAAAAAACAAAAAAAAATTGTGCTAAAATAAAACATTTCAGGAGATTTTTTTTTTGTCTTTATTACACCTGCCACACAAATATTTGTTTGTCGCGAAACCACGTTGTGATCATCTAAATTATGAATATGCATCCGCGAAATTTTATTTCAGATTGTGTTGACTTTAAAATATGATTTTTAAATACCGGGTGCAATGCACCCGTGCCAAAGTGAGGTTCTCTATGTTTACTCCCTACTCCGTCCGTCCCAAAATAGGATGCCTATAGTTTTTCGTTAAAGTCAAACTTATTAAAGTTTGACTAACTATATAGAAAATATATCAACTTGTATAATATCAAATACGCATGATATGAAAATACATTTCATTGCGGTTCTATATTAATTTGAGATTATAAATGTCGACCAATTTCTATATATAGTTGGTCAAACTATAAAAAGTTTGACTTTTAATAAAAACTATACACGTCCTATTTTGGGATAGAGGGAGTATTTAATATAGGTATATGGCCATTAATTCCTATTCGGGTAAGAACAAAAGTGTTTGTAGTAGCTACATGCGTGCATAGTCATATCTCTCAATTCGATCGTTAGTGGAAAAAATGACCTTTCGTCCGACCATCAGTCCCAGATGTGTTTGGGCCCGGGACTAATCTGAGCATTAGACCCGGGTTCAACGGCTAGGAGCCGCACAAGGCACGGCAAGGTTTAGTCCCAGTTCAAATGGGGCATTTAGTACCGGTTGTTGATACGAACTGGGACAAAAGAGATTGCAGCAGGCTCGGCCCCTGAGAGCCCCTTTATTCTCGGTCGGTATGCCCCGAAACTCGCGGATCGGACGAAGCGGGGGAAATCTTGTCAAGAGTTGGGGTAGACCATTTTCTTGGATGTTGATAGAGCCTAACCTAACACAACAAGAAATTAGTTCCACTTTGCTACACCTCATTCCGCTCCGGTCAAGTTGTTAGATGATAAGTTGGACTTTTCTCCAGCGGGGATAGGGTTTCACCGGATAGGGGCGCCAGAGCGTCAGAATCCTACCAAAAGTTAGGGGGTGCCATCTATGGCCGTCCAATTCCAGCTGGCTATGGTCGTGTCGGGTGGATGAAGTTATGAAGGAAAATGAGACACTAGAGCATGACATTACTACATGTGAAAGGGAGATGACACTTGGAGAAGTCAAGCATGGTATCATTCTATGGAGAAAGGAATGCACCGTGTTTCCAGACTCGGCGACAAGGCCACCACTAAGTCCACCCCTCCTTAATAGGGACCACATCACGAGTCCATCTCGCTCTCTGGCACGTCATCCGACTTCACCCCTCCACGATAGGGACCCCAGCACGAGTCCATATCGATCTCCTGCGCATTAGCCGACTCCGCCCACTAAGTCCCAGGGGCAAAAGCGGAAGACCAGCGTTCCGTCGACTAGTACTACTCAGAACAAAGGTACAAATAACAAAGAAAATATCGATAAAGCTCTTGCCAAGTTACCTTACAAAATAACTCATGAGGAAAACAGGGCAGTCGTGGCTCCCGATGTGAAACGCCAGTTTGCATCGATACAACCCAGCCAAAGGAGATATTACATGCGAAAATCGTTCACAGTTTGTGGAGATGCTTCAGCAACTATGGTCACAAAGTGCACAAGGTTTCCATAAGTATTTTCCTGAATTGATTGGATAAATAAATGAGAGGGAAAATAAAAAGAAAAAAGAAAAAGAAAAAAAAAGAGGGTGGTGTTGCCAAGCACAAGAAGGGGGAACCGGGCCCCCTTCTTGGCAGGTGCTCTCCTAGCTAGATCCACCTATACTCATTACGAGTTTATACTCATGTACGCATCATCATCACCAACACTTAGTCACAATGTCTGGCTGGACGATGCTAGACGCCGTAATACCGAGAGGGTCCAGGTTGTAGCTCTACATCGCCATAGGAACAAATCTTAATCTTCACATAGCTAGCAGAATGGAGTACGTATACCTGAAAGTCTCCTTTATAATTACCCGGTTAAGAAGTAACATTTGGCAATCCCAAAATAACAATCTGGTATCCAAGTATACGAAAGTCTCATGGTCTAACGGAACAAGTAAATTTTAAATGTTACAAGGAGGTACCGACAAGGAGGTACCGACAATATGAAGACGAGATATCTCGTACTACATCATAATGGTCTATCCAACACTAATCTTAGACTAACAATTTGCTCTAATAATTTGTTGGCATCCCCGTAACACTTACTATATATCCCTATGGTGAGCGAAAACTTTTATCACGGGGAGTTTTGGTAAATACCTATACCTACCAGCAACAACACCGCGTGAATGAATTATCACTTTCATACTTGTTTTATTATATTCAAATACATTAGTAGCATGTTGATAAGTTTAAATTTGAAAATACTAGCTTGAACCCGGAATGTGTTTTATATGAAATGGATGTTCTGAACAATTGCAATTAGTGGATAGACGTTATATAGTAACATGCATCAAGGTAGTGCCGTTTTAACTAGATTTGGTCATATTTATTATAGCTTCAACATGTTAGCGACATGTAGAATGAGTTTAATTCTGACAACAATAGTCGTAGACCACACATGGGATTAATATGAAAGTTAAGTGCTAGAGAAATGAGTACAAAGTAATGATCACATACATTACTTTCTAACACGTTCTGTCATACTTATTATTAATTAAAACATGTTAGCGACATGTTGACCAAGTTTGATTTTAATAGGATTATTCTTGAACCATACATGAGTTTATTATGACAATAATAGTGTTGGATAGTTGCAATCGCATGTATGAGTTTGCATCACAGACATAACTTGGTACTATAAGCTCCAAATATGTTACCAACAAATTCAAAAAGTTTAATTTTGCAAAGATTCCTCTTGAATCACATGTGTGTTTAATATGGCAATTGAAAGCACCGTGAGTGTGTTTTGACAACAGTGTATTTTTAAAAACTTTTCGCGTAATACTATAATACTATGGTTTAAAAAACACTGTAGTTTTCAAAATTGTGATACATCGGAACCGTTGTTTTCTAAATATTGGAAAACGTGGTCCGTATTTTTTTTTCCAAACCGGAGAAAGCAGAAATAAACTGAAATATTTCTTGGCCAGGAAACAAAAGAATATACTTTGGTTTTGAAAAAATGATGTTTCAAAGAGAGCCTGAATAGTTTCAATCAGCGGGTTAACTACAAAAGTAGAAAACTATAGATATCAATAAGACAACAAAGATGGCATGACAGTTCATCGGGTGCGCCGTGCGCCCACTTCTTGGCGTTTGGGCAATGCCCTATAGGCGTCAGTTTTCTAACAAGTTGTTCTATGGATTGGAGGTAAAAAAAAAAAAATTGTAGCATGCAGCTCCATAGGTCATGCATTTATGTTCTTTGGAGACTATATGTGGAAAGGTGCGCAGTAACAGAAGTAGTACAGAATAAGTACAATGTTCTATTTTACAGTTACATGGACATAGTCTTTCAAAACCTAATTCGTATTTTAAGGGCATATTTGTCGCACCCGGACTTCTAAAGGATACTCGCCGTTCCGTTGAACAGTAGTAGATTGGATTACGGGGCTTACCGGCACCCGCGTCCTCTTACGAGTAGGCCAACACACGTATGTGTGACAACCAACCCCTATCTGTTCAGCGTCGACGTAAACTATCCCATAGAAATCAGGATACTTCCATTGACGTACTTCAACCATACACACATGGTACGTCAACGGCGTTTGAACAAGTGATATCACAACAGATCTCTACGACACAAAAGATCGAAAATAAGTTGCAAATGGCTCTCATTAGAGCAGAGATAGCAAATACAATCATTCAGAGGACACATGTCCCAACAATACATCAGTACATCACAGCGGAAGCATTCAACATGTCTGAGTACAGACAAGATCCAAATAGGCCTAAGAGACCGGAAACGAAAAGACGGAGCCCATCCACGAAGTCTCGGATCCTGCCCAGGTCCGCTATCTACTCGTCAGCAGTCTCGTCATCATACTCCACGTAGTAGCCACCATGGAGATCCTCGGAAACGTCGTCTGCGTAAACCACAGCCCCAAAGGGGTCAGTACATAAACGTAATGGCAAGCAAGACTCACAGTTCACCAAAGTGTAACCCGTCAACACCAAGCACAGATGCTTTGGGTTCAACGGAAGGAAGGGGAATATAAAAGATGCTGCAACTGGCTGCGCTAACCAACTACAGAGATTCTACCACTTCCGGCTAACAGAAAGGAGATAAGATCGAGTATTGTAACCAACAGAAAGATAACTTCACACAAACCCATCCTGGATCTCGCCCCTTATCCAAAGAAGCAATCCGAGGATAACTCACACAGTTGGATTAATGATGGTTCAGATTATTGTGTCAATAAGCCTATTACTAGTCAAGTTGTTAATCATTGGGTGTAAGATTGTTAATCATTAGGTTTAAGTTGTCCTGAGTACTTGTTAGCCAGTACTTTCACCAAGTAATCCATAACCGCGGAAAACACGGCTTCTCGAGAAGATTATCCCTGCAGGGTTGCACCAATTTGGCCATACACGTATGAATAACCCGCCAGATGGGATGCCTCCCACCAAGCGGGGCACTCAACACAACTCAACTCTTCTTCGCATCAAGCCCAAAGCACCACGTGCTGTGCGTGCGCGGCTAATCGAGCCCCACGAAGAAAAGGGGACCCTCATAGCACTGGAAGACCACGCCGCCCTAAATGCCGACTACAAAAGTTCCACCCTGGCCTGGGCTCGCAAGATCATGCATGCAGCAAATGGAAAGCCCGAACTACGTGTGGCGATTTGGACGAGATGCGAATCGAATCAAATTGAGGGGGGCGCCCATACTCGCTTCCCACATGCGGTTAGTGCGCTCATCATGGATCAGTAGACAAGACCCTTTTCCTATTAGGGTCGACACTAGCAGGCCTCAAAACCACCCTGGGCCTCCTGCCGGTGCCTTATCATCAAATTTATTATTATAATAACATTAGCATGATTGATTGATTAAACATCGAGCCCCCAGAACGTAAAAGAGTAGTAACAGAAAGTAACGGGTAACAGACTCAACCAAAACAACCTAAGCATGCTAGTAAGACACGGGCTCAAACAAAAGGTTATAGGTATGGAGGTGAGGCAATATCAGAGTTAAAGGATACATGTGATAGGTTCGTAACAGAAGCAACTAATCATAGGGCTAGCAGAATAGACAACGGAAAGTATCGGTAACCAATGTTGAAAGGAACACAGTGGTTCATGTGAGTGATAATTTTCCTGCAAAACCCAGTAGCCTGGTACTGAGCTAAGTCCTTAGAAGGGGTGTCGTAAGTATCGTCGGTCTCAACGTCGTCGTATATCCGAGAAGAAGCAAACAAACAATGCAGACAGATAAACAATCAATAACATGGCATAGTGCACAAACATGGGATGATGCATGACCATTTAATTGATGCATCAGAATAAACTAGTTGACATGGTAACACAATTTAAATGGACCCATATGCACTTTGAGTTGCATATAGAAAGCCCATGAATTATGGTTGAAACAATTGTTTTACAACTAATCATCATGTGAAAGTTGATTAGCATGATGCATGGATGAGGAAAACAACAAAATAACAACAATAGAATCAAATGGAAATAAGGTTTACCCATTTTGAAATTTCATTTATTAAGTTATGGAATTTTGGTTTCTTAAAGGGGTTACACAAGCATTTGTTGTTTTCACCACTTTTAATTGTTCAAAATAGATAACAAAGTTGATATTTGGAAATAACACTAAATTTTAGGTGGATTACATGTTTCACTTGTTGAAAAAGGATTTTAAATAAATTATTTATGAATTAAACAAGGTTAAACAAGAATTAAATGAGTTTAATTCAAACATGAACTTATTTGAATTTTTATTTGTTAAAAGCATTAAACCAAATTCATATTTGAAAAGTTTATACTTTTAGGGTTGGAAAACATATTTTATATGTCCCAAAAGAATTTGTTTTGATCAAGTTATGAAATTACCAATTTTAAATGAAATAAACAAGGTTTAAATTATTTAACCAATTTTAATTATTCAAAACAGAAAACAAAGTTTATATTTGGAAAGAGGGTTTAATTTTGCATGGAAAACATATTTCATTTGTGGAAATTGGATTTAAAATGAGCAAGTTATTATTTTGGCAATTTTAAATGCATTAAACAAGAAACAGTTGTTTTCAGCAATTTAAATTATTCAAAACAGCAAACAAAATTTATATTTGGAAAGTACATGAAAAGTTGATTGGAAAACATATTTAGTTTGTGGGATTTGGAATTTTTATGCTCAAGTTATGAATTTTGCAAGTTTAAGTGAATTTGACAAGTTTTCAAATTTTGCACCAATTTAAAATATTCAAAACAGTAAACAAATTTTATATTTGGAAAGAACATTTAATTTGGTATTGAAAACATATAAAAAAAAGTTAAATTTGGAGTTGGGATGAATTTCTTATGCAATTTACAAAATTGGGTGCAAATCTGCCATTTTTATCTTATTAGGGACTTGGAAAAAAAATTTTGCAGGGCTAGAATTAATTTGCAAGGGCCTAATGGTGATTACCAGGAATTTCATGGATCTGGAGAATCGAAATAAAAAAAGATGTGTTATTATGCAGGGGGTGGGATTCGATCCCCCCACCTCCTGCTGCTCCAAGGGGTGCTGATACCAGTGGACTAGTGCTCGAGTTGTGACAGAGAAGGGGCTCGGGGGGGGGGCTTAAGCTGTGGCTGCGCGGAAGTTAACTGAATTTATCTGAACCCGATTGGAACTGCAACTCGATGGAAACGGACAGCAGCGAACGCAGCGCTCGGCTGCTGCTCGCCGGAGGGAAAAATAGGGAGGCGCCGCTAGGGGAGGAGGTAGAGGGCGAGAGGGAGGAAGTCGAGGGAGGAGCGGCCTCACCTTGAGCGCTCGAGGGAGTCGGGGTGGATAGAAGCGGGTCGCAGGGGGCAGGAGGTGCAGCGACCGGCGGGATGTCGGCGACGGTGGCGGCGCTGTGCTGGCTCCCGGCCAGCGCCGCGGGGTGGAGGAGGAAGAGGGTGGTGCGGGGTTTCCATTCCCGCACCCGCCCTGGCCGGAGGGCGCCTCCCACGCCGGCGATCACCGGAGAGAAGGGGCTGTTTTTTCGGGTGGAGGTGTTGGGTTCAGGGAAATACAGAGCAGAGGAGAAAGAGAGAGGGGAAGGGAGAGAATGGAGGCGGGGGAAGAGAGGAAGGAGGGAGAAGAAGGGTGGAGGGTAAACCCTAGGGTATCGAGCTGGACTTAAGGAGGGGAAGGAGGAGTGGCAGCCGTTGCCTGCTCCCTCTGTCGACGTGGAGTTGCTAGGATTTGAGCCGTACAGGAAGAAGAAGACAGGGGAAGGGGTATTGGCCTGAGGGAATAGGTTGGGCTGGGCTAGAAGGGGAAATAGGTGGGCTAGGAGAAAAATTGGGCCTGCTGCTCTCTCTCTCTCTCTCCTTTTAATTATCTGTTCCAATTTATTTTTTTTGTAGCAATTAGAAAAGGGAAGAGATTGGAGGGTTTTGAGTTGCAAAAAATTTGAGAAGAATTCCTGTGAGTTTGTTGGCTCAACAACCACCACTTGGCCACTTAGGTTTTTGAGAATTTAAATTTATTTGCTGTTTTTGTAATGGCTTGCATTTGAATGAAATTTTGGTTAATAATTGGTTATTTAAAACAAGAATTTAATTATGGAAAACCAATGAGTTTAATTGGAAACAAAGAGTACAACAATGTTTTGGTTCTTTTTGTAATTTCAAAAGAGGTGTTGTTTAGTGATTTGATTTGGATTTGAAAGCAACTTGGGAATTAATTGATTAATATTGAAACAAGGATTTGAATAGGGTGAACCCTATTGATTTAAGATAGAACAACTGGTTGATTTGTTTGGTAATTTCAAAAGGTTCAAATTAGGTGATGTTGATGATTTGCTTTGAATTTGAAACCACATTGGTATTAATTAATTGAAATAAAAACACCATTTTATTAGTTGAACATTATGGGATAATTGGAAACAATTAAGGTTTTTATTTGGAAACAACTATTTTGATGTTGGTTTGGAATTTCAAATGGAAAACAAATTGAATTTGAAAAGGGTTTGATATTCAATGAATTTTTGATAGAAACAACACAACAGTTTTGAAATATCTTTTTAGAAATTGTAACATCACAAGGATGAAACAAAAAGGTTTGAAATTTGAGTTGAAATTCAAATAGAAAACAAAGGAAAACAAATGAAAACAGAGGAAAACAAATGGAAAACAAACAAAACAAATGCAATCAACATGATGCCATGATGCAAAACATAAAATAACAGAGAGCAAAACATTCTAAAGGCTATTTTTCAGACTTGGGATGTTACAAAACACCCCCCCTTGAAGGAATCGCGCCCCGAGATTCCTACCGAGAAAAGGAAAGGTCCGGAAACTTGTTGGGAAGATCCTCTTGAGCTGTGACACGTGAAACACATCGTGCACCTTGGATAGAGGTCAGGGAATTTGCAAACCACCGGAACATTTTCAAGTAAGGGAGAGGTTTTGTATTGAGGATGTATAGCTGGTTAGAATTTGATTCATTTGGAGAATAGACTATCTGGAATGTGATGATTCAGGAATGCTTCCTCGAAACAACCCCAGGTGATAGGAATGCCAGCTCTCATAGCCTGGAATCAACAACAACAACAACAACAACAACAACCTTTCTGGCCAGATGGACTTGATATTTGGGAAGTTTTGATTAGACGCCGGTAGAAGAATTGAAGTGGAAAACAACAACAAGGTTTGAACAGACGAAAAGGATGTTGAGAAGAACAGGATAACGAAGCAACACCGGGAAAAACAAGACCAAAACACTCCTGAGGTACTACGGAAAACCCATCCGAGCTTCTAAAGGATCAATATCTACTGCTTAAGGAATAGAGGATCTGCTTCCGGGGCTTACACGCCTCCGTTCTCAATCGTGAGTAGGCAACATGATGAATCATGTCACAACCACCTCCATTCCTATGGTCTAGTAGATATAACCATCCTAGAGAAACCAGGATTCGTGAAATCCTAACTTGAAAGTTTAGATGAGAAGGGAAAACAACGTTGCACTTCCTTACCAGAAAAAGGGAGGGTGGGTGGGGAAAGAAGAAAAAGAACAGAATTCCTACTCTCACGTTTTATTTTTCCTATATAGCTACAAAATAGTTTCTAGACTCAACTGCGACCAGTAAAAAGGGATCCTACAGGCAGACAGGCTCTGATACCATTTGTCGCACCCGGACTTGTAAAGGATACTCGCCGTTCCGTTGAACAGTAGTAGATTGGATTACGGGGCTTACCGGCACCCGCGTCCTCTTACGAGTAGGCCAACACACGTATGTGTGACAACCAACCCCTATCTGTTCAGCGTCGACGTAAACTATCCCATAGAAATTAGGATACTTCCATTGACGTACTTCGACCATACACACATGGTACGTCAACGGCGTTTGAACAAGTGATATCACAACAGATCTCTACGACACAAAAGATCGAAAATAAGTTGCAAATGGCTCTCATTAGAGCAGAGATAGCAAATACAATCATTCAGAGGACACATGTCCCAACAATACATCAGTACATCACAGCGGAAGCATTCAACATGTCTGAGTACAGACAAGATCCAAATAGGCCTAAGAGACCGGAAACGAAAAGACGGAGCCCATCCACGAAGTCTCGGATCCTGCCCGGGTCCGCTATCTACTCGTCAGCAGTCTCGTCATCATACTCCACGTAGTAGCCACCATGGAGATCCTCGGAAACGTCGTCTGCGTAAACCACAGCCCCAAAGGGGTCAGTACATAAACGTACTGGCAAGCAAGACTCACAGTTCACCAAAGTGTAACCCGTCAACACCAAGCACAGATGCTTTGGGTTCAACGGAAGGAAGGGGAATATAAAAGATGCTGCAACTGGCTGCGCTAACCAACTACAGAGATTCTACCACTTCCGGCTAACAGAAAGGAGATAAGATCGATTATTGTAACCAACAGAAAGATAACTTCACACAAACCCATCCTGGATCTTGCCCCTTATCCAAAGAAGCAATCCAAGGATAACTCACACAGTTGGATTAATGATGGTTCAGATTATTGTGTCAATAAGCCTATTACTAGTCAAGTTGTTAATCATTGGGTGTAAGATTGTTAATCATTAGGTTTAAGTTGTCCTGAGTACTTGTTAGCCAGTACTTTCACCAAGTAATCCATAACCGCGGAAAACACGGCTTCTCGAGAAGATTATCCCTGCAGGGTTGCACCAATTTGGCCGTACACGTATGAATAACCCGCCAGATGGGATGCCTCCCACCAAGCGGGGCACTCAACACAACTCAAATCTTCTTCGCATCAAGCCCAAAGCACCACGTGCTGTGCGTGCGCGGCTAATCGAGCCCCACGAAGAAAAGGGGACCCTCATAGCACTGGAAGACCATGCCGCCCTAAATGCGGACTACAAAAGTTCCACCCTGGCCTGGGCTCGCAAGATCATGCATGCAGCAAATGGAAAGCCCGAACTACGTGTGGCGATTTGGACGAGATGCGAATCGAATCAAATTGAGGGGGGCGCCCATACTCGCTTCCCACATGCGGTTAGTGTGCTCATCATGGATCAGTAGACAAGACCCTTTTCCTATTAGGGTCGACACTAGCAGGCCTCAAAACCACCCTGGGCCTCCTGCCGGTGCCTTATCATCAAATTTATTATTATAATAACATTAGCATGATTGATTGATTAAACATCGAGCCCCCAGAACGAAAAAGAGTAGTAACAGAAAGTAACGGGTAACAGACTCGAGCAAAACAACCTAAGCATGCTAGTAAGACACGGGCTCAAACAAAAGGTTATAGGTATGGAGGTGAGGCAATATCAGAGTTAAAGGATACATGTGATAGGTTCGTAACAGAAGCAACTAATCATAGGGCTAGCAGAATAGACAACGGAAAGTATCGGTAACCAATGTTGAAAGGAACACAGTGGTTCATGTGAGTGATAACTTGCCTGCAAAACCCAGTAGCCTGGTACTGAGCTAAGTCCTTATAAGGGGTGTCGTAAGTATCGTCGGTCTCAACGTCGTCGTATATCCGAGAAGAAGCAAACAAACAATGCAGAAAGATAAACAATCAATAACATGGCATAGTGCACAAACATGGGATGATGCATGACCATTTAATTGATGCATCAGAATAAACTAGTTGACATGGTAACACAATTTAAATGGACCCATATGCACTTTGAGTTGCATATAAAAAGCCCATGAATTATGGTTGAAACAATTGTTTTACAACTAATCATCATGTGAAAGTTGATTAGCATGATGCATGGATGAGGAAAACAACAAAATAACAACAATAGAATCAAATGGAAATAAGGTTTACCCATTTTGAAATTTCATTTATTAAGTTATGGAATTTTGGTTTCTTAAAGGGGTTACACAAGCATTTGTTGTTTTCACCACTTTTAATTGTTCAAAATAGATAACAAAGTTGATATTTGGAAATAACACTAAATTTTAGGTGGATTACATGTTTCACTTGTTGAAAAAGGATTTTAAATAAATTATTTATGAATTAAACAAGGTTAAACAAGAATTAAATGAGTTTAATTCAAACATGAACTTATTTGAATTTTTATTTGTTCAAAGCATTAAACCAAATTCATATTTGAAAAGTTTATACTTTTAGGGTTGGAAAACATATTTTATATGTCCCAAAAGAATTTGTTTTGATCAAGTTATGAAGTTACCAATTTTAAATGAAATAAACAAGGTTTAAATTATTTAACCAATTTTAATTATTCAAAACAGAAAACAAAGTTTATATTTGGAAAGAGGGTTTAATTTTGCATGGAAAACATATTTCATTTGTGGAAATTGGATTTAAAATGAGCAAGTTATTATTTTGGCAATTTTAAATGCATTAAACAAGAAACAGTTGTTTTCAGCAATTTAAATTATTCAAAACAGCAAACAAAATTTATATTTGGAAAGTACATGAAAAGTTGATTGGAAAACATATTTAGTTTGTGGGATTTGGAATTTTTATGCTCAAGTTATGAATTTTGCAAGTTTAAGTGAATTTGACAAGTTTTCAAATTTTGCACCAATTTAAAATATTCAAAACAGTAAACAAATTTTATATTTGGAAAGAACATTTAATTTGGTATTGAAAAAATATAAAAAAAGTTAAATTTGGAGTTGGGATGAATTTCTTATGCAATTTACAAAATTGGGTGCAAATCTGCCATTTTTATCTTATTAGGGACTTGGAAATTTTTTTTTGTAGGGCTAGAATTAATTTGCAAGGGCCTAATGGTGATTACCAGGAAGTTCATGGATCTGGAGAATCGAAATAAAAAAAGATGTGTTATTATGCAGGGGGTGGGATTCGATCCCCCCACCTCCTGCTGCTCCAAGGGGTGCTGATACCAGTGGGCTAGTGCTCGAGTTGTGACAGAGAAGGGGCTCGGGGGGGGGGGGGCTTAAGCTGTGGCTGCGCGGAAGTTAACTGAATTTATCTGAACCCGATTGGAACTGCAACTCGATGGAAACGGACAACAGCGAACGCAGCGCTCGGCTGCTGCTCGCCGGAGGGAAAAATAGGGAGGCGCCGCTAGGGGAGGAGGTAGAGGGCGAGAGGGAGGAAGTCGAGGGAGGAGCGGCCTCACCTTGAGCGCTCGAGGGAGTCGGGGCGGACAGAAGCGGGTCGCAGGGGGCAGGAGGTGCAGTGACCGGCGGGATGTCGGCGACGGCGGCGGCGCTGTGCTGGCTCCCGGCCAGCGCCGCGGGGTGGAGGAGGAAGAGGGTGGTGCGGGGTTTCCATTCCCGCACCCGCCCTGGCCGGAGGGCGCCTCCCACGCCGGCGATCACCGGAGAGAAGGGGCTGTTTTTTCGGGTGGAGGTGTTGGGTTCAGGGAAATACAGAGCAGAGGAGAAAGAGAGAGGGGAAGGGAGAGAATGGAGGCGGGGGAAGAGAGGAAGGAGGGAGAAGAAGGGTGGAGGGTAAACCCTAGGGTATCGAGCTGGACTTAAGGAGGGGGAGGAGGAGTGGCAGCCGTTGCCTGCTCCCTCTGTCGACGTTGAGTTGCTAGGATTTGAGCCGTACAGGAAGAAGAAGACAGGGAAAGGGGTATGGGCCTGAGGGAATAGGTTGGGCTGGGCTAGAAGGGGAAATAGGTGGGCTAGGAGAAAAATTGGGCCTCCTGCTCTCTCTCTCTCCTTTTAATTATCTGTTCCAATTTATTTTTTTTGTAGCAATTAGAAAAGGGAAGAGATTGGAGGGTTTTGAGTTGCAAAAAATTTGAGAAGAATTCCTGTGAGTTTGTTGGCTCAACAACCACCACTTGGCCACTTAGGTTTTTGATAATTTAAATTTATTTGCTGTTTTTGTAATGGCTTGCATTTGAATGAAATTTTGGTTAATAATTGGTTATTTAAAACAAGAATTTAATTATGGAAAACCAATGAGTTTAATTGGAAACAAAGAGTACAACAATGTTTTGGTTCTTTTTGTAATTTCAAAAGAGGTGTTGTTTAGTGATTTGGTTTGGATTTGAAAGCAACTTGGGAATTAATTGATTAATATTGAAACAAGGATTTGAATAGGGTGAACCCTATTGATTTAAGATAGAACAAATGGTTGATTTGTTTGGTAATTTCAAAAGGTTCAAATTAGGTGATGTTGATGATTTGCTTTGAATTTGAAACCACATTGGTATTAATTAATTGAAATAAAAACACCATTTTATTAGTTGAACATTATGGGATAATTGGAAACAATTAAGGTTTTTATTTGGAAACAACTATTTGGATGTTGGTTTGGAATTTCAAATGGAAAACAAATTGAATTTGAAAAGGGTTTGATATTCAATGAATTTTTGATAGAAACAACACAATAGTTTTGAAATATCTTTTTAGAAGTTGTATCATCACAAGGATGAAACAAAAAGGTTTGAAATTTGAGTTGAAATTCAAATAGAAAACAAAGGAAAACAAATGAAAACAGAGGAAAACAAATGGAAAACAAACAAAACAAATGCAATCAACATGATGCCATGATGCAAAACATAAAATAAAAGAGAGCAAAACATTCTAAAGGCTATTTTTCAGACTTGGGATGTTACAAAACGCCCCCCTTGAAGGAATCGCGCCCCGAGATTCCTACTGAGAAAAGGAAAGGTCCGGAAACTTGTTGGGAAGATCCTCTTGAGCTGTGACACGTGAAACACATCGTGCACCTTGGATAGACGTCAGGGAATTTGCAAACCACCGGAACATTTTCAAGTAAGGGAGAGGTTTTGTATTGAGGATGTATAGCTGGTTAGAATTTGATTCATTTGGAGAATAGACTATCTGGAATGTGATGATTCAGGAATGCTTCCTCGAAACAACCCCAGGTGATAGGAATGCCAGCTCTCATAGCCTGGAATCAACAACAACAACAACAACAACAACCTTTCTGGCCAGATGGACTTGATATTTGGGAAGTTTTGATTAGACGCCGGTAGAAGAATTGAAGTGGAAAACAACAACAAGGTTTGAACGGACGAAAAGGATGTTGAGAAGAACAGGATAACGAAGCAACACCGGGAAAAACAAGACCAAAACACTCCTGAGGTACTACGGAAAACCCATCCGGGCTTCTAAAGGATCAATATCTACTGCTTAAGGAATAGAGGATCTGCTTCCGGGGCTTACACGCCTCCGTTCTCAATCGTGAGTAGGCAACATGATGAATCATGTCACAACCACCTCCATTCCTATGGTCTAGTAGATATAACCATCCTAGAGAAACCAGGATTCGTGAAATCCTAACTTGAAAGTTTAGATGAGAAGGGAAAACAACGTTGCACTTCCTTACCAGAAAAAGGGAGGGTGGGTGGGGAAAGAAGAAAAAGAACAGAATTCCTACTCTCACGTTTCATTTTTCCTATATAGCTACAAAATAGTTTCTAGACTCAACTGCGACCAGTAAAAAGGGATCCTACAGGCAGACAGGCTCTGATACCATTTGTCGCACCCGGACTTCTAAAGGATACTCGCCGTTCCGTTGAACAGTAGTAGATTGGATTACGGGGCTTACCGGCACCCGCGTCCTCTTACGAGTAGGCCAACACACGTATGTGTGACAACCAACCCCTATCTGTTCAGCGTCGACGTAAACTATCCCATAGAAATCAGGATACTTCCATTGACGTACTTCAACCATACACACATGGTACGTCAACGGCGTTTGAACAAGTGATATCACAACAGATCTCTACGACACAAAAGATCGAAAATAAGTTGCAAATGGCTCTCATTAGAGCAGAGATAGCAAATACAATCATTCAGAGGACACATGTCCCAACAATACATCAGTACATCACAGCGGAAGCATTCAACATGTCTGAGTACAGACAAGATCCAAATAGGCCTAAGAGACCGGAAACGAAAAGACGGAGCCCATCCACGAAGTCTCGGATCCTGGCTGGGTCCGCTATCTACTCGTCAGCAGTCTCGTCATCATACTCCACGTAGTAGCCACCATGGAGATCCTCGGAAACGTCGTCTGCGTAAACCACAGCCCCAAAGGGGTCAGTACATAAACGTACTGGCAAGCAAGACTCACAGTTCACCAAAGTGTAACCCGTCAACACCAAGCACAGATGCTTTGGGTTCAACGGAAGGAAGGGGAATATAAAAGATGCTGCAACTGGCTGCGCTAACCAACTACAGAGATTCTACCACTTCCGGCTAACAGAAAGGAGATAAGATCGAGTATTGTAACCAACAGAAGATAACTTCACACAAACCCATCCTGGATCTCGCCCCTTATCCAAAGAAGCAATCCGAGGATAACTCACACAGTTGGATTAATGATGGTTCAGATTATTGTGTCAATAAGCCTATTACTAGTCAAGTTGTTAATCATTGGGTGTAAGATTGTTAATCATTAGGTTTAAGTTGTCCTGAGTACTTGTTAGCCAGTACTTTCACCAAGTAATCCATAACCGCGGAAAACACGGCTTCTCGAGAAGATTATCCCTGCAGGGTTGCACCAATTTGGCCGTACACGTATGAATAACCCGCCAGATGGGATGCCTCCCACCAAGCGGGGCACTCAACACAACTCAACTCTTCTTCGCATCAAGCCCAAAGCACCACGTGCTGTGCGTGCGCGGCTAATCGAGCCCCACGAAGAAAAGGGGACCCTCATAGCACTGGAAGACCACGCCGCCCTAAATGTCGACTACAAAAGTTCCACCCTGGCCTGGGCTCGCAAGATCATGCATGCAGCAAATGGAAAGCCCGAACTACGTGTGGCGATTTGGACGAGATGCGAATCGAATCAAATTGAGGGGGGCGCCCATACTCGCTTCCCACATGCGGTTAGTGCGCTCATCATGGATCAGTAGACAAGACCCTTTTACTATTAGGGTCGACACTAGCAGGCCTCAAAACCACCCTGGGCCTCCTGCCGGTGCCTTATCATCAAATTTATTATTATAATAACATTAGCATGATTGATTAATTAAACATCGAGCCCCCAGAACGTAAAAGAGTAGTAACAGAAAGTAACGGGTAACAGACTCGAGCAAAACAACCTAAGCATGCTAGTAAGACACGGGCTCAAACAAAAGGTTATAGGTATGGAGGTGAGGCAATATCAGAGTTAAAGGATACATGTGATAGGTTCGTAACAGAAGCAACTAATCATAGGGCTAGCAGAATAGACAACGGAAAGTATCGGTAACCAATGTTGAAAGGAACACAGTGGTTCATGTGAGTGATAACTTGCCTGCAAAACCCAGTAGCCTGGTACTGAGCTAAGTCCTTAGAAGGGGTGTCGTAAGTATCGTCGGTCTCAACGTCGTCGTATATCCGAGAAGAAGCAAACAAACAATGCAGAAAGATAAACAATCAATAACATGGAATAGTGCACAAACATGGGATGATGCATGACCATTTAATTGATGCATCAGAATAAACTAGTTGACATGGTAACACAATTTAAATGGACCCATATGCACTTTGAGTTGCATATAAAAAGCCCATGAATTATGGTTGAAACAATTGTTTTACAACTAATCATCATGTGAAAGTTGATTAGCATGATGCATGGATGAGGAAAACAACAAAATAACAACAATAGAATCAAATGGAAATAAGGTTTACCCATTTTGAAATTTCATTTATTAAGTTATGGAATTTTGGTTTCTTAAAGGGGTTACATAAGCATTTGTTGTTTTCACCACTTTTAATTGTTCAAAATAGATAACAAAGTTGATATTTGGAAATAACACTAAATTTTAGGTGGATTACATGTTTCACTTGTTGAAAAAGGATTTTAAATAAATTATTTATGAATTAAACAAGGTTAAACAAGAATTAAATGAGTTTAATTCAAACATGAACTTATTTGAATTTTTATTTGTTCAAAGCATTAAACCAAATTCATATTTGAAAAGTTTATACTTTTAGGGTTGGAAAACATATTTTATATGTCCCAAAAGAATTTGTTTTGATCAAGTTATGAAATGACCAATTTTAAATGAAATAAACAAGGTTTAAATTATTTAACCAATTTTAATTATTCAAAACAGAAAACAAAGTTTATATTTGTAAAGAGGGTTTAATTTTTCATGGAAAACATATTTCATTTGTGGAAATTGGATTTAAAATGAGCAAGTTATTATTTTGGCAATTTTAAATGCATTAAACAAGAAACAGTTGTTTTCAGCAATTTAAATTATTCAAAACAGCAAACAAAATTTATATTTGGAAAGTACATGAAAAGTTGATTGGAAAACATATTTAGTTTGTGGGATTTGGAATTTTTATGCTCAAGTTATGAATTTTGCAAGTTTAAGTGAATTTGACAAGTTTTCAAATTTTGCACCAATTTAAAATATTCAAAACAGTAAACAAATTTTATATTTGGAAAGGACATTTAATTTTGTATTGAAAACATATAAAAAAAGTTAAATTTGGAGTGGGGATGAATTTCTTATGCAATTTACAAAATTGGGTGCAAATCTGCCATTTTTATCTTATTAGGGACTTGGAAATTTTTTTTTGCAGGGCTAGAATTAATTTGCAAGGGCCTAATGGTGATTACCAGGAAGTTCATGGATCTGGAGAATCGAAATAAAAAAGATGTGTTATTAAGCAGGGGGTGGGATTCGATCCCCCCACCTCCTACTGCTCCAAGGGGTGCTGATACCAGTGGGCTAGTGCTCGAGTTGTGACAGAGAAGGGGCTCGGGGGGGGCTTAAGCTGTGGCTGCGCGGAAGTTAACTGAATTTATCTGAACCCGATTGGAACTGCAACTCGATGGAAACGGACAACAGCGAACGCAGCGCTCGGCTGCTGCTCGCCGGAGGAAAAAATAGGGAGGCGCCGCTAGGGGAGGAGGTAGAGGGCGAGAGGGAGGAAGTCGAGGGAGGAGCGGCCTCACCTTGAGCGCTCGAGGGAGTCGGGGCGGACAGAAGCGGGTCGCAGGGGGCAGGAGGTGCAGCGACCGGCGGGATGTCGGCGACGGCGGCGGCGCTGTGCTGGCTCCCGGCCAGCGCCGCAGGGTGGAGGAGGAAGAGGGTGGTGCGGGGTTTCCATTCCCGCACCCGCCCTGGCCGGAGGGCGCCTCCCACGCCGGCGATCACCGGAGAGAAGGGGCTGTTTTTTCGGGTGGAGGTGTTGGGTTCAGGGAAATACAGAGCAGAGGAGAAAGAGAGAGGGGAAGGGAGAGAATGGAGGCGGGGGAAGAGAGGAAGGAGGGAGAAGAAGGGTGGAGGGTAAACCCTAGGGTATCGAGCTGGACTTAAGGAGGGGGAGGAGGAGTGGCAGCCGTTGCCTGCTCCCTCTGTCGACGTGGAGTTGCTAGGATTTGAGCCGTACAGGAAGAAGAAGACAGGGGAAGGGGTATGGGCCTGAGGGAATAGGTTGGGCTGGGCTAGAAGGGGAAATAGGTGGGCTAGGAGAAAAATTGGGCCTGCTGCTGCTCTCTCTCTCCTTTTAATTATCTGTTCCAATTTATTTTTTTGTAGCAATTAGAAAAGGGAAGAGATTGGAGGGTTTTGAGTTGCAAAAAATTTGAGAAGAATTCCTGTGAGTTTGTTGGCTCAACAACCACCACTTGGCCACTTAGGTTTTTGAGAATTTAAATTTATTTGCTGTTTTTGTAATGGCTTGCATTTGAATGAAATTTTGGTTAATAATTGGTTATTTAAAACAAGAATTTAATTATGGAAAACCAATGAGTTTAATTGGAAACAAAGAGTACAACAATGTTTTGGTTCTTTTTGTAATTTCAAAAGAGGTGTTGTTTAGTGATTTGGTTTGGATTTGAAAGCAACTTGGGAATTAATTGATTAATATTGAAACAAGGATTTGAATAGGGTGAACCCTATTGATTTAAGATAGAACAAATGGTTGATTTGTTTGGTAATTTCAAAAGGTTCAAATTAGGTGATGTTGATGATTTGCTTTGAATTTGAAACCACATTGGTATTAATTAATTGAAATAAAAACACCATTTTATTAGTTGAACATTATGGGATAATTGGAAACAATTAAGGTTTTTATTTGGAAACAACTATTTGGATGTTGGTTTGGAATTTCAAATGGAAAACAAATTGAATTTGAAAAGGGTTTGATATTCAATGAATTTTTGATAGAAACAACACAACAATTTTGAAATATCTTTTTAGAAGTTGTAACATCACAAGGATGAAACAAAAAGGTTTGAAATTTGAGTTGAAATTCAAATAGAAAACAAAGGAAAACAAATGAAAACAGAGGAAAACAAATGGAAAACAAACAAAACAAATGCAATCAACATGATGCCATGATGCAAAACATAAAATAACAGAGAGCAAAACATTCTAAAGGCTATTTTTCAGACTTGGGATGTTACAATATTCGATCCCAACTTCTAAGTTGAATATTATTTCATATGACTAGCTACAAGTTGTTCCATAGAAGTCAGTCATCTAAAAGCCTTACATGTCGGATCCGCTCGTTGCCATAATTCTCCTGCCACTAATGTGGTCATGGCCAATCTCGAAAGAGAAAAATGTTGTCGGTGTAAATCGTACGAATTTTCTCTGATTTTTTATTTATTTAAATGGGGCCAAAAAGGTTTTGCACCAATCTATTAGTTACAAGAAGGAGTTTTAAAAGAAAGTAAAACACTGATATTATCAAAGCCAATTCTCCTGGCATCAAATCACCCAGACACTTAGCACCCACGATAACCCCAAAGCTTTCTTCTCCTTTCATTCAGCAGTAATAAGAACACGTGGCCGCGCCTACGTCGACGCCGCGAAGACTTGCGCTGTCTCACCGCAGGCCTCATGCTGTCTAGCCACGAGCTAACGAAGGGGAAAATGGCCCGATGGGTGAAAGCCTGAAAGGTGCACATCTTGGATCGGGAAATAATGCACGGCTCGCACAAGTTGCGGTTCGTGCAGTCCCGTGCCTAACTAGTTAGTAACTACCCAAAAGGTTTAATTGCGGGATGCCTACCAAAAGGTAACATCGATCCAGTGGCAATTTCTGCCTGTCACTTGGCGTCGCATCATCTACTTGGCAAGAGGAACCTGTCGCACTCGTAATATCATGCTTGGTTAATTTGAGAGATTATCTCCTTGGACGCTGAAGACCACTGCCTACAGCTAGCTCCGCTTTGAATTTGATTGTGCTAGGCCTACAGCTGGGCGCACTGACTGTACGTCGACAGGTTGACACGGGAGATTCACACCCACTCACCAGACTTAACAAGCCAAGTGATAGAAAATTTGTTAAAATTATTGGGGAATTATCTCTGTCCACGCTAAGGATCACTTTGTACAGCTCTGCCTTTGAATTTGATTGTGCTATTCCTATAGGGACTGTGCGTGCGTGGAACCATTCCAACTATGCAGCTGAGTAGATCGATAGCATGCCATACACACACCGTCAACTACCACTCCATCCCTTATGGTCATAACATTTCCACAAGGCCAGCAGCTACCGTAAAGCAAATCAACGGCGGGCGACGCCATTGGGATTCCATCTCCATCCGCGAAACCTGTGGTTCCGATGCATATGTTTACTAGAGGAAAAATCCTCTATGCCGACTATTCTGGCGTTCCACCAAGAGGATTTTATGAAGCTTCTAAACAGCAAACTCATCTTGCTTGCTTCAGTTTTCTTATGGAACCATATGTATCTATTATATAAAGCCAGAGTATATATGATCCTTATGTTATAGCTTACATGGTTCAGTACTTGTTTATCTTGTTCTGCTCTCAAAGGTTGAAAAAACTCCTATACGCTGGTTTAGAAAACACCCACAAGTTCGATTGTCCTAGATAAATAAACTGATAAATAAATAAAGAGCTCTTTTACGGTGATTGGGACGGAACTACGGGTTCCGTCAGGTTCCGTCGAGTATGTTTTTTTGAGGCCGATTATAACATGATTTTTAGTAACCGTCGGTTTAAAAATGATGTAGGTAAGTTTCATGCAATTACAAAATTGCCCCCAGTTTTGGTACGTGCAAGTCAAGTGTGCCACCTCAAAAAATAATTTGGTACCAGCTGCCCCTAATTTTGATACGTGCAAATGCAAGTGTGCAGCCTCAAAAAATAATTTGGTCTCGTGCAACGTGCAGCAATTTTGGGCGAACTTCGCCTGATCGTCTCCAAGTCGAAGATCTGGTCGACGGCGACGATGACGGCCTTCATCTCCATGAGTGCGAAGACCGGGTACCGGTACGGGCTCACCGGCACGAACTGCCCGTCGCGGAGCCACCGCTCCGGCCGGAACTTGGCGCCGTCGAGGCCCCACACGGACTCCATCCGGCCCATGGTGTAGGCGTGGTAGGTGACCCGTGTGCCCTTCGTCACCAGCGTGTCGTCCGGGAGCTTGTCGTCGCCCGCCGCGAACTTGGAGTCGAACTGCACTGGCGGGAATAGCCGCATGCTCTTCGTACAGCGCGGCGTGCACGTAGTGCATGTCCTTGAGATGGGTAAGGCCGGTCGGTCGTCGTCGTTGACGGCAACGCGTGAGACGTTGTCCCGTATCACGTCTGCCACCTCCGGGTGATCGGAGAGGAGCAGGAAGAAAGCGGTCAGCGCCAAGGCGATCGTGTCGCGGCCGGCGAGCATGAAGCTGATGACGATGTCCCTGAGGTACTTGTCGTCGCTGATGGAGCCCATAAACCGCGACAAGAGGTCGCTGCGGGACTCTGTCCCGCCAAGCTTGTGCCCTCCATCCTCTCACGGATGTCACCCATGTCTTCTACGCAGCGTGGTCCAGCTGCCCGACGGAAGCCGGGAACCGAGAAATCAGCTCCGGCATGCTCCGCAACGTCCTCTCCGCCGTCGTCGCCTTCTGCCCTGCGCTCGCCCACGTCTGCCTCCAGACCGGCCGCAAGCACTTCCTCGGCCCGTTCGACGTCGTCGGCAAGGTCCCGGGGACTCCGGACCCGCCTTACACCGAGGACATGCCGCGTCTTGACCATCCCAACTTCTACTACGACCAGGAGGACGTCCTCCTACACGAGCTCTCCCGTCGCGACGGCCCCGTCAGCTGGTCCGTGCACCGCCCCACCATCATATTCTGCAGGAGAACGACCAACTCGTCACGACCAAGCTGGAGGAGATCGCCAATTGGTGGCTCGTAGATGTCGGATTCAGTTTCGATATCCAGCACTTGGATAGCATGAACAAGTGCAAGGAACATGGATTCATTGGCTTCCAGAACACGGTGAACTCCTTCTACACATGGATCGATAGGATGATGGCTGCCAAGATTGTTGCCAGCTGATGCAGTTCTCTCATTCGTTTATTCTTATTTTAATTATTTGAAGCATAATAAATGATCAACGCGCCATAGCAGGTTGTAAGAAATCCATGATGAATTTTGGTTCCGTCCCCACGTTATTGGTACCGTCCCCGCAAAATTTTTGGTTCCGTCCCCACGCTATTGGTACCGTCCCCACAAACTTTTTGGTTCCGTCCCCGCGCTTTTGATACCGTCCGGTTCCGTCAGTCCGGTTCCGTCTATTTTACGACCGTTAGATCGGGTTGGATGGACGGTTTATAAAAATGCCAACCACCCTAAAACTTGTAATAAATAAATTAATAGTAGAAGCTTTTGGTTCAGAAAGATTCCGAAACCTTAATTGTACAATCATTACATTTTTGTTGTCAGACAAGAAATATTCTTTAAATTGCAAGTTTACCGCAACAATAATAAAATCCCTTGGAATTGAGTTTTTTGTGTTTGTATAACTACACATGTGGTGTGCATGGTCCGGTGGAGTAGATTCGAAAACTCCTATACGCTGGTTTAGAAAACAACACGAGTTCGATTGTCCAAAATAAATAAAATGATAAATAAATGGGCGCTGCTAGGAATCGGACGCCGATCTCTAGCATTTTATCGGACCCCTCCTCTGTCGTACGAGTAGAATTATATGCCCGTTGGATTGATAACAGAGAGCGGGCACCGTTTTCTTAATTTGCTTCCTAGTAATAACTGCCCCCAAGGATCACGTCAATTCAATTTCCTTGATTTGCTTCCTAGTGATAACTACCTCCATGGACACGTCCAATTCAAAAAAAATCTGAGCAACTTAAATGGATTACGTCACAATGGTGGTGGGCAGTATTCGTCGAATTACAAATATTTCAAAATTATTCGTCTTAAGCGCTATTCATTCTCCTTTTTTTTATACCGTTGTAAAATTCGTTTCTATGGGACACAATAGTTTGCTTCCTTAGAAGCAAAATTCGTTTATAGTGCTTCCAAAGCAATAAAATTTGATTTGATCCAACAAAATATTTTTGTATCGGTTTGTTATCTAAACATAAAATTATTTCACCATGGAATCCTATCACAGCTGACTCTTAACTTCATATATATGCAGCACACTATCTCCGATGGGATCCTTTGCATCTGAACTCGGCGTCCAGTTTGATGCTTGCATGGAGGCTCCTCATATAATAGATGCTGATTCTCAGGTACATCTCCTGCAAGTTGGTTCTGCTTCACAGCTCTGCATAGCCAGATGCAAATTGAATTTTAGTTCATTTTCCTCCATTATGATGACTTTGGACAGAAAATTCTTGTTCAAAATGTTGTTACAGGTTCCTAAGCTTTGTCTGATGGTGATTGGCGATAGACCATTATAGTTTGATTAAAGTTCATACTGCTAGTCCTAAATTTTCTGCACACTCTTAAATGGCCAGGAGATGTGTGATTAAAAAGAGCTGACCTTTGTGAGTTAACCTGTATGGCTTGAACTTACTGTGCATGCCTCAGCTTCTTGTCTAATCAAATTTAATTGCACTTTTTTTTTTGATAAAGGGAAGTATATTAATATCGTGGAGATACAAATTACACCCGGCCTCTGCAAAAACGCAATGGATGCACACAGCCGAAGACAATAAAAAGAAGAAATAAAAAGAAAAGTCCCGCTACAGAGTTACAGTCCTCGCGGTATCCGCACAACCACCACCTAAACAACAGCTGATGTCCATCTCTTCGAAAACAACGTCTCCAAGAAGAACGGTGCCAGGCACAACCAATTAAGGCCAGACCTTGCGTTTTCACCCTGAAGATAATCCTCGCTTTCAAAACAACGGCTCCAAGAATACCACTGCCAGGCACAACCAATTAAGTCCAGACCTTGGGTTTTCACCCTGAAAGGTAGGACTTTGGACTTCACGCATGTTGTCGCCCCCTCTTACATACGGCTGCCACGAATCTTGTAACTCGAAGCCAGTTCCCCATCGATGCAAAGACTCCAAAAACCGTTGATAGTTCTCCAATCTCGCCTTCGATGACTGAGCATTGTGACCGAATTCCACCGATCCAGCAATCTCCAGGTGTCGCCCATGGGAGTTGCCGGCGGAGCCTTTCGGGTCGACACCCCGGCTTGATCAAAGAGAACCTACATCAGGATCTTAATCTTCGCGCGATGGGAAACCCAAGGACTACCTCCTTAATTGCACTTGAAGCTACTTCTATCAGGTTTCGAGTTTTCATGTTACTCCTAGAGTATATATAAACTCTGTCTCTGTGAACTGGTTCTTATTTTCTATCACTTGGAATACAGTTTCCTTTTGCTCCATCCAAACAGCATATCAAATTTTGGTCTTATTAGCTCTATGCTTCTAACATTTTAATTAAACTGTGGCCTGGATAAGATCTGGAATTGCATGTGTAGCTTTATTTGTGCCAAGTAATCTCTATTTGCAGCTTTTCTCAGTCTATCTCGTATTGTGATGCAGGTTTTTGCAACTGTGCTATCATCTGGCCCAACAACACATCGGTTGAATGCCAGCTATAAAACTTCCGATGTGTATTCTTTCAAGGTAACTTGTTATTGTTTTTTTCCATATTAACATAAATTTTTTTCTCGAAAATAAAATGCTCTCATTTTCATGTAGGACGAACTTGGAGCTTCAATAGAAGAAATATGCAGAATAGTGCCTGGTGGCGCTCTAGTGTTTTTTCCTAGCTATAAATTGTTGGATAAACTGAAAGTGCGCTGGTCTCAGACATGTCAGTGGGCAAGATTGAATGCTCAAAAGCCGGTGTTTGTTGGTAAGCTTCTTTTGAAGAATTCTTGAATGCTGCTTCAGAATTCCAAAAAACACTCTCTTCCATATTTTCAGTTTCTTGCTTGTTGCTTATGTAAGATTCGTTTGTTTAAGAGCCTAGAGGGAGCTATAATGCTATCCTTGGTAAGGTTCCTCTTAAGAACGGCAGAGGTGGTGCAAAACAAATCGTGAAGAATCGAGTGACAAAGAATTCGTCACAAGAATCTGCTAAAGGAGGAGCTGCTTTTCTTGCAGTTTGTCGTGGGAAGGTGCTGATTGTAGACATTTATATGCATGCAAAATGAATTTCTATATACACATAAGCTCCCATATGAAAATCTTCGTGCTGCCTGTGTGTACCAGTTGTCGTGCGCTCATGCTTTGTCGTTGCTGATTTTCTTTCATGTATCTGAAGGAATTGACTTTTCTGATGACAATGCTAGGGTTGTGGTATCCTTTATTTTTGTTGTTATGCCCTAAAGAGTTTACTGTCGAAGTTCTGCCTTACTGTCTAATGTTTTCATTTGCTGCATCTGTATTTGATACCCATCATTTTTCTTGACTAAGGCATCAGGTCATTGTCGGCATTCCTTTTCCAAATGCGTAAGTACCCGTTTTTCTTTCTTCTAGACATAAGTGTAGTTTCTCATCCTGTGTTTGTTCTGATGTTAACTCATGAATCAGACATGATGTCCAAGTAAAGCTGAAAAAGAGATATAATGATTCCTACAAATCATCAAAGAATCTACTAAGTGGGAGTGAATGGTACTGTCATCAAGCATTTCGTGCTCTGATTCAAGCTGCTGGTATGATACTTTACTTGAGTTGTTGATGTGCCCGCAGGTCAGTCGTTGTTATTAAGACGTTGAAAATGTCTAATTACTGTAGTTGTTTTTCTAGGTCGATGTATTCGGCACAAATTTGACTATGGAGGCATAATTTTGATTGGTACGTTACTCAGTACTCACTCCCCAATGCTTGCATGGCTAGACAAAAAGTGGATTTTTGTAATTTTCTTATCTGATTGATTTGTATTCCAACTGATGCAGTAAGCTGTTTTTGAGACCTTAATTACTCGTGATCTTGTACAGATGAACGATATCGGGAAGAGAGAAACCTTGTACACATTTCAAAATGGCTTAAGAACTCTATTAAGCATTATGGTAGCTTTCAGGCAACGATGGACGGACTGAAGATTTTTTTTCAAAAGGCTGAGGTAATGATATTATTATGCATTTGAGTTCCTAAATGTGGATTGACTATCTGAAATAAATGATGACCTCTTCAGGAACATATTACTTCTATAAAGGCTCAAGGATTGTGAGCCTTCTCCTGCGTCCCACCGAGCTCCTGCCTTGCTGCCACGTGGCGCGTCCTTGGCCGTCCATCGTTCTGCTCCCAGCCACTCCCCAGCCGTTCGATGGTCCGGCGTAGCAGAAGCACTCCACCTCGCGGTGAAACCTAGCCGCCAGGATCTCCTCCCCTATCCCCTCCCGTGCCTCTTCTCCGCTTCCAGCGCCGTCAGCCCGTCACCACTCTCGCGCTCCTCGGCTGCGACGCCGCGCTCGGCGAGCCCTCAACACAGAGAAGCAATCAGGGGATTGCAGGTGGTGGCCACGAACAGCAAGTCGTCGCCATGGGGAGGACACCAAGGGCGTCAAGGACGCAGGCTGAAAAGGAGGCAAGCAAGGGCGACAACAGACAAGGAGGCAAGAAAGGACGACGAAGCGACCAGGGCGCCGGCGGACTGCGTCTCCATGGGTAAGCCCCCCCTCTCCTTTACCCCAATCCGACGCCTCCCCTCCCGCTCCCGGCATCAGATGAAAACCCTAGGAATCCAATCCCCTCCCGTGGACCAATGAGGTCAGAGGGCTGCTCAGCTTGGCCAGGACAATGGTGCTGATTTGTTTTACGGATAGATTCTTGGCGTACTCATCTAATACCGGAGTAATTTACTATTATGTTTCCTTCAAAAAACGTTCTTGTTGATAGGTTTGTTTGTTCAAGGCCTTCATTGTATAAAGATTTTACGTTCGTCCAAAAAAGGGAGAAAAAGATTTACAGATTTTTTGTAGTAACGATTTGGTCTGATGGAAAATGCCTCAAGTTCTGATCAATTTGCATATAGCAGATTTTTGGAAAGAAACGAATATCCTCTTATTTCTGCTTTTGTTCGATTTGATCCGTGATAGTAGAATGTTCTTCCTGCATGTGCTGCTGTGATTGGCTCTTCGGTTGGATCCGGGACCTTGCACTCGTACTGGTTTCAGTTTATTTATTTCTAATTCGCTTCAGAAAAACGCTGATGCAGTCATTGGGTTTGTTGACTGATTTCATCTTATTCATAATGGCTGGAAGGTACCAATGTTCTGTTTTGTTTGTTTTAGATGCAGGTTGTCGTTGTCTGCAGGTGAGCATCCAACACAATCCTGAAAATTTGCTTAGCTGAATCTGCTCGTGGAAAATACTTAACATATAACTATCTAAGGTGAGGATATTTTGTGCTTTAGTGTTTGAAATTTAGTGGTCTAGATCCAGTTAGAATTTAGTGCTCGAAATTGTAGAAGGTAATTTTGTTTACCTTATTTTGTTATCTTTTATGCTCCTGAAATTTAGGGTCCTATCTTAGATGAGAACTATGCGATATGCATTGGAGGGACCATATTGGGTATGCAATTATGTAAAAAATACGCACATTCACTTGCCACTGGTTTCCAAGGTACATGTGAGGCCTTCTTATTTTCTTCCCCACACAGAACTGTATTTGATTCACTACATGATTGCAGTTAAATATTAATGTGATAAATTGATAAGGTGGTTGGGCCCTCCTTTTTTGTTGTTGTTCTCTTCGTACCATCTGTCTTAAAAAGAACTAATGCAATTTTCATTATTAATGGTTTGTTTTCTGTAGGTTTATAACGAGGCATTATCTCTCCTTCAGTTCTGTACATCCAAGTTGAAGACCGTACAAGTTGCGGAATGGTATGTTGGCACAACCAAATTGATTTTTCCTCTTACTTGCAGAAACTTGCATTGTCTAGGCCCCCTGATATTCTTGTGACAACTCCAAAAGGGTCATCTAATGAACCCATGAAAGATTGTATGTGTCATAGTCTCACAGACCCAAAGAAATATCCATATCCTCTGCTTCTTCTCTCCTGGCTGTCGGAGGAAGCTGTGGAGCATTTGGTCGCATTGGTGAAATTATTTCTGTTTCTTCTCCTTTTCTGTTCAGTTCTTTCTTCTATCTATTTATTTCTTATTTTCTATCATTGGTTTGCATATGGGGTGATCTACCTTTGGTTTTCTTGAAATTTTCAGGGTTGTTTTGGGCTGCAGGCTATGATTACTTACAAGTGTTGCACACAGTGCTGATGAGAAGACACAGATCTCATGTAGTGAGGAGAGATGATTGTGGAGCATGAAAGATAAATTTCTCTAGGATTTCCAATTCAGAGAATTCAGAACCACGGTTCTCAATTGCACATAGGCTGTAACCAAGTCAGTACGAACTTGAATTTATTTTTCTTCCGTTCCAGTTTGTCTATTTGACTAATTTTATAAATGAACTTTGGCTTAAATATTCTCTGTATATATGTTTTTTGTTTGTATACTATGAACTCTTAGTTGGTAGGCTTAGTTGCAAGCATGTGATTACTTTTCCCTCCCAATTGTTGTTTAATCATGGTGAAAGTATGATAATTTTTGTGTGGGCCATGTGGCTGGGAAGATTAATGCTTATATTGATTTTATCATTTCTAACAATTTCAGGCCGATTGGATCCACTAAGTGCAAGAACAAAGTATCAGTCGAGAAGTGGTCTTTGCAAGCGGAAGGGTCAGTGATTATAAAATACAGATGCAGTGATCTTCTCTCGGACACAACACATGGAATTGGAATGGTGTAGTCACCTTGGGAAGGTACTTGCTGCGTGCAGGCACTATGCCTACCATGTTCAGTCACCTGAACTTGCAGAGGCAATTTTCATGTGCCATTCTCTAAATTTTGCAGGGGAGGCAAGCTTTCATAAGGTGATTATGGCTTCTAACTGTGCAACTCATCAACAAAGTGAAGTGATTGGAAATTCATAGATCCCAGATCGATGCTTTAGTTCATGATGTAAAGTGTAGGGCTTCAAAGTTTTTATCATGTCCTTTTTCTTTTGTTATTAGATGATGTAATGTGGCAGCTCATGTGTTGGCTAGATCTTCTGAAGAAGATACAAGATGCTGCTTGTTTAATGGTGTCCCTGAAACGATTAGGACCATTGTATGAACTGAACAAACCGTTGATTAAATGGATTGCTAGCTGCCCTTTTCAAAAGAAAAAAAAAACTCATTATGCCATTATTTTTGGTTTATCATTTCAGTGCTTTTGATAATCAGTGTGTCTCGGTCATATTGTGATATTACAATTATGTTTGGCTTATATTCCTGGATGTTAACCATATTCTTACTAATATGGAGAACATGTGGAAATTACATGCAAAATATTGAAATTACCAACAGGTGCAACATACAATCAACCTAGAATAACATGGCACCAAATACCTTGACATATACTCAATCTGTCTCAAAGTTCGACGAAAGTAGATGTATAATACAACTTAATATATTCATTTCAAATATGTCTGGCAAGACATGCATTCTGTCATACCAAGATTCTAAAATGCTATGGTACTGCTACAGCGTCTTGAATCTCACATCTTTCATTATGTCCATTTGAAGTTGTAACGAAAATTGCAGATTGATGACACCGGTTCTCCATGAGTGATAAAATTCCATCTCTCCCCCCTTCTCCCTTGGAGCACGGGTGAATAGTGCCGAGCTGGGTTAGCGTGTGTTGGACCCTGAGCTCGGCGGTGTAGGGAAGTTTGAGGCGGGGGAGATCTATAAATATAGCATTTCAAATCTCCAAATTTTGTGAGATTTTGTCATTTTTGTGCAACTCTTAATATAAAGAATTTCGTTTTGTGATTTTGCATATTTCTAGGCTATATCATAACTATCCCTAGAATTAATAATTTTTGATTTTTTTTTAAACGGAGGGAGCTCTGGAGAAAAAATGAATTTCCAAATTTATGATCCATAACAACACACATACAATTGCATTAAACTTACGGACGGTGAATAATTTTTCTCTTATGTAATAAAATTATAGCATAAATTCGATATTTGCGCCAAGCGGGCGCAACGGTCATCTAGTAAAGATCAAATACGGAGACATGTCCTCTAAGGAAAGTTGGATGCTGATATACTTACAGGGCACGGCGATAAAAGAAAGCTGCCTCGGCCAGAATCAGATTTCTCAAACCAGTCAGCAGTTCAGCACTGCAAACTAATCAGAAGGTAAAGAAGGAACATGGTAGTGAAGGGTTCGAACTTTGATGCTGATATACTTACAGTGCACGGTGATAAAAGAAAGCTGCCTTGGCCAGAATCAAAATTTTTAAAGCAGTCATTGCTGCAAACTAGTCAGAAGGTAAAGAAGGAACACAGTAGTGTCAAGGTTTCAAATGTTAACGCTGATATAGTTACAGCTCACGGTGATAAAAGAAAGCTGCCTTTGTCAGAATCATATTTCTCAAACCAGTCAGTACTGCAAACTAATCAGAAGGTAAAGAAGGAACACGATGGTGTCAAGGTTTCAAACATTGATGCTGTGGCAGAAGTAGACCATAAAAATTATGGTATGCCTTATACATCACCAGAAGCATGGCAGAGCTCTTTAATATCTTCTGACTTAGCAAAGACAAAAAGCTCCCCAATACTCAGAAGTCAAACAACATCATGCCAAATCCCTCAATCACACAAAGTTCAGTATAATTCTGAAGGCGAAGCAGACATTGGGGGGAATTATGAAGTCGATGTTATTGACTTAGAGAAGTGTGATTCTATGTCTGGGTAATCTATCATCATTTGTACATGTTTGTTCCTGATAAATATGTTTTATTCAGTTTTCATTTAATTACCCTTGCGATCGTTTGCAGGTATGGAAAGTTAACTATCTTCAGTCGATCAGAAGACAGGTCGCAAGAGCCTACTCTTGTGGAAGGAACTTCTGCAGAGGATCCAGTTGCCAGTCCCAGAAATCATTCCGAGGCAAATACCTCTGCTGCGATGAATCATGACGAAGATCAGGTCATAGACGTGTCTGCTTCACTCTCAACGGTGAACATAAACCATTCTTGTGTGTCAACACACTGGTAGAAAAATGGCCTTCGGTATGCCAGCATCAGTCCCCAAGCGTCGCGCCCCGTGACTAATGAGTCTTTATTCCCGGGTCGCCAGGAGACCCGCGACAGAAGGTCAGACGTCGCGGTTTGGGAAACGCGTTGCCGCGCGTGGAGGGAATTAATTCCGGTTGACCTCGCCGCCCGGGACTATTGGACCTTTATTCCCCGTTCCCGTGGCCAACCGGGACCATTGGCTCTTTATTCCCCGTGCCCGTGGCCAACCGGGACTAAACATCGGCTTCTCGCCTTCCCGCGGCGGTTTTCATTTCGCGAAGAGGCAGAGGGCGCCATTTCCACTGCTCGCTCTCTTCTTCCTCTGTTCTTCCTCGTTCTTCCTCTGTTCTTCCTCTCTCGCCATTTCAAGCACACGCACGCAAAATGGCTGAATGGACGGAATACGATGGGAAGACACCATGCGGCAAGGATTTGGACGTGCTCTTCAGCAACAGTTGCGCGCGGCTGCCTGAAGCTCTAGGTCGTTTGGCCGATCTGTATTGGGCAGCTCCCGAAGAACACCGGTTCTTTGGGCTCGATCTGGAGTACACGGCGAATCAGCAGGATGTTGCCGTCATCCAGATTTCGTTCAAGGAGACGGTGTTGGTCTTCCAATGGTCAAGGTACGTAGAAGCTAGCACACGTCCACGTACAAATCTTGCATGCATGCATTTCGGGTTTTTTGGTTGCATGTGAAGAATACATATGTGCTGCAACTAATCTAACACATAGCCTATTTTTGTTGTTACAGTAGCTCAAGGCATTGCCCGGACCTTGTTGATTTTCTTGTCTACAATGGGTTTGACTTTTGCAGCGTTGACATCACGCAAGACCGCGTGAAGTTGGCGCGCATCGGTGTTGTGATACCTGAAGATCACTATATTGATCTTCAGAATCTTATCCAGTTCACCGGGCCAAAGACCGGGATGGCTGTCATGGCAAGCTACTTAATCGACCCCTGCTATCACCGGATGAAGACTGATTTCCACCGGGACAATCACTACTATTGGGAGGAGACCCCATTGCGCATGACGAACCTCAAGTATGCGGCCATAGATGCATATGTTGCGTACGAGTTGTTCCGCATCTACTCGGCGGGGCCATAGATGATGTATGCGTTCGATATTGCGCATGTAATGGTTATCTATAATTAGTAGTATATATATGTAATGGATAACTTTTGTGATCGACTCTATATATATATGTTAATTATGAAATGTGATCGACTCTATGTTTGTGTTATGTGTGATCGACTCTATGCATGTAATTAATATTGTTTGTATTATTGTTCTTTATTTTTTATATATTTTTTCATTTTAAGATTTTAAAATGAATTAGTATTATTTTTCTTCATTTTTTGATATATTATTTGTATTTTTAAGATTTTAAAATGAATTTGTATTATTGTTCTTAATTTTTGATATACTATTTGTATTTTAAGATTTTAAAATTAATTAGTATTATTGTTCTTCATTTTTGATATATTATTTGTAATTTTAAGATTTTAAAATGAATTAGTTCTATTTTTCTCAATTTTTGGATATATTATTTGTATTTTTAGAAATAATACAAATTAAAATTTAATGTTTATTTATTTATTCAAAATTATTAATTACATCATTACTTTTGTTTATTAAAAGATTTATTTGCAATTCAAACAATTAAGAAATGTGGCTTCGACTAACATGTTAATAAGATTGATATGATACTACTATCACATACATGCGTGAGAAACACTTGGATTCGGGACGGGATGGAACTCGGAAGTTAAGCGTGCTAGTGCTAGAGTAGTGGGAGGATGGGTGACCGAGCGGGAAGTATGACCATGAGTAAGTAATTTGACTAGGGATAATCTTAGTTAGACACTAAGCAAAGCAAATAATACAAATTGTGAAAAAAAGAAGGGAGTGAAAAAAAAGGGAGAGGGAGTGAAAAAAAAGGGAGTGAAAAAAGGTGAGAAAAATAATTAGAAACCAAATGAATTAAAAAAATTACGAAATAAATCTAGTCCCGGTTCATGTGGCCAACCGGGACTAAATGTCCTCCGACCCCAGGCTCCGCCACCCGCCCACGTGGACGGGCCTTTAGTTCCGGTCCGTAAGTAGCGGGACTATAGGGGGGGGCCTTTAGTCGCGCGTAGCTAGTCCCGGTTGCCTGGACGGGATTAATGGGCCTGGCGAACCGGGACTGTAGGCCTTTTTTCTACCGGTGACAGCAGCGGGCACTCCTGAGAGAACAGCTAACAGAGGTTACCATTTGGATCATGAATCTCCAGTGAACAAAAGCGTAAATTCTCACTACCAGAAAAGGAGAAGGCTTAGTATTCCAACGAACTGTTGCACTGATACGGAGCATTCTAATCCTTCAAATCCTTCATGCTCATCTTTCTGCAATACTGATTGTGCTGTCAGTTTCGTGCCTGGAGATCTGGAGAGAACTGACAGGATGTGTTGTAAAAGTATGGAAATTTCCAGGTGTGAAAATGTTAATCCTGAAAGATATTCCAAGCCAGTAGAGTTTTCATCAAATAAACCCGCAGCAAAAAAGCTTCGTATACTTTGCACCAGATGCAAAACACCACTTGGATTACAGAAGGATGGCTTTCTTATTTCATCCTCGTTGTTATCGCCCTCGAAAATTTACCTGACATATCTTTCCAGACATGGAATATCAAGTGTTGACTTCGCACAAGATCTTAGGTCATCACCACCAGCCGTGGTAAATGTTATTGTATGTGATGCTTCTTCACTCAACCAAGAGATCCTTAAAAAATCTGGCAGTGAAGGTGCTGCTCATCATTCTGGTGTTTGGTCTGAGAAGGATGGATGTGTATATAAGCCAATAGCATGCCCTTTCTGCCCTTGCGAAAATGCTTTCGCCACAGTGCTTGGAGCACAAGTTCTTGCAACTGACGCTTCAAATCTACAATCATTGAACGAAGTACTTTGCATGTTTAGACGCGTCTTTTGATTCAGTACTATCTCCACATCAATCTAACTGTCCTCTCTTAAAAACGAAGGTGCTCTTGTTCGCTGATCGTTTGGATGTCAAGAATGAACCCTTGAGTGAACCGGTACGTGCTTTTCCTTTCCAGATATGTATCCCTTCAGTCGTATCGCTGACATATACTGAGCTAAAGAACCACATATAGGAAACTAACAAAAGGAAATGTTGTTATATGTTTCCATATCAAGGTCGCAAGTAATCAGACATGCCCATGTCACCCCCACCAGTGATCGATCTTGAGAAATTTGCTTACAAGCAAGTGAAGAAGTATCCTCTACCACTGAGCACAAGGAGTTATAAGGTCAGTCGGTAGTTCTCGTGGCTTTTATCTAGTGCGCTTTGCTAATGCTCATTTTTTCCCCATTATTCCAAATGAATTCATGTTCAGCATTAATTTTCGTCTTGCTTCTATGTAGTAGACTTCTTGCATTAGTAGCCAACATCTTTTTCGCGAAAACGCAAAAGCTTTGCGTTTCATTGCATTGATAGAAAGAGAGTTTATGTACAAGCCTAAGGAACAGGCCACCCCACACAGTACAACTCGACCCAATACACTAAGGGAGAAGCTGTCTGAGGCCAGCCGCCCCCGCGCTCACCCAGTCCCGAGCCCCGGTCTTGATGGTTTCCACCAAAGCGTTGACCGATGGGTTCGCATTGTCGAAGACGATCGCGTTGCGCTGTTTCCAAATCCACCACGCCGTCAGCATGATCAACGATGAGGTACCCTTCCTCAGTGATCTAGGTGTGGATTGGAGAGTCAGCGACCACCAAGCTGCAAAGTGGTCTTCCACAAGCGGGGCTCGGAAGGTAGATCGAACCCAAGAGAGTATCTCGTGCCATATCGTCCGGGAGAAGGCGCACCCAGTGAGGAGGTGTGGCATGGTTTCGGTTTCCTGGTCACACAGGGGGCAAAGCGCGTGATGCGGTAAGGCGCGTCTCGCCAGCCGTTCTCCCATCCAGCAGCGGTCTAAGCACGCTAGCCAGATGAAGACGGTGGCGCCCAAGTCTTCCAGTTAAGCTTCCAGGAAGCCGAATCGATGGAGCCATGAAACATGGCTTCGTAGCGAGACTTCGCCGAGTATACCTCATCCGGGGTCAAGCACCAGCGTAAACTGTCCGGCAGCTCAGAGAGGTGCGTCCTTTGTACGGTCCTCCAGGTTTGAACGAATTGCCAAAGAGCGAGAGGGATCATGGCACCCGAAATGTCCGAGATCCATTGGCGCTCCAGCAGCGCCTCCCGTACCGTCCTCCGCTTCCCGCGTCTTTTTGAAACCAGCGCCACAAGTGCCGGCGCTACCTCCTTAAGGGACCTGCCCTCGATCCACTTATCCACCCAGAACCGGGCCTCGGTACCACCGCCTAGCTCCATAACCGTGGAGGCCTCAAAGATGGTCCGCTCCATCCTGGAAAACTGCATGTCCAACCCTTGCCAGGGGCGTTCCGGATCGGTGCGCATCCTCCACAACCACCGCACCCGAAGACTGATAGAAGTGCGGGTAAGGTCTGGGATGCCCAGCCCGCCAAGGTGAAGCGGACGACACACCCTAGCCCAGTTAACGTGGCACTGACCTCCCCATCCAGAGGAAACCTCGAAAGATCTTTTCCATCTTCTTAAGGAGTCTCTTGTTGGCGCTAAGGACCACTAGCTGGTGCAGGGGGATCGCAGCTAACACCGATTTAATGAGCGCGCTCCCTGCTTTGGGCCTCATAGCCGCCTTCCAAGTTGGTAACTGGTCCGCCAATCTGTCCACTAGAGGTTGGAGAGATTCTCCGGAGGGTCTCCGTAGACCCAGGGGTATCCCCGGGTACTTCACCGGGAAACCCGCGAGTCGGCACCCCATACTGGTTGCTGCCGCCTCGGCCACCTCCGTGCTGCAGCCGATAGGAGAGACCGAACATTTGGAAAAGTTGGTGTGGAGCCCAGAGGCGCCCCCAAAGAGTGCCAGGATATCCCGTATTGCCTGTAACTCCTCCCCATCAGGGTGGCAAAAGATAACCACGTCATCCGCGTACATCGGGACCGATGCCACTGCAGCCTGGCGCGACACCCTACGGAGAATTCCGAGTTCCGCTGCCCTGGCCAAAAGCCTGTTAAGAAATTTCATGATGAGGATGAATAACTGAGGTGAGAGGGGATCCCCGTGTCTCAGGCCCCGCCGATACCAAATCGGGGGGGCCCGACTCGTCATTGAGCAACACCCTAGATCTAGCCGTGGAGAGGAGGATGGCAACCCAGTGCCGGAATCTCGAGCCAAACCCCAATTTCCGAAGCACCTCAAAGAGAAGAATCCAGGAGATGGAGTCGAAGGCCTTGGCTATATCTAGCTTAAGCATCACCCTAGGCTCCTTGAGTTTGTGCAGCATCCTAGCCGACTGTTGGACCAACATGAAATTATCATGAATACAACACTTACGGATGAAAGCGCTCTGGTTCCTTTCTATTAAATTGCCCAGGATGGGGGCCAACCTTAAGGAAAGGGTTTTGGCAACCAGTTTCGCAAAGATGTGGATCAGGCTGATAGGTCGGAAGTCCCCGAGAGCAGCCGCGTCTGGGCGCTTAGGTAGGAGTACCATAAGAGCTTGGTTCATCCCCTGAAAGCCTCGCCCACACATACCGAAGAATTTATGGAAGGCAGCCATGAGATCCTCCTTGATGCTCCCCCAGCAACACTGGAGAAACTCCGCCGTGAAGCCATCTGGGCCCGGCGCCTTCCCCGAAGGGAGTCGCCTCACCACTTCCCAGATCTCTTCCTCTGTGAATGGGGCCTCCAAACTGGAGAGATCCTCCTCCGACTGCACCCCAAGAAACCCCAAATCCAGCGAGAAAGCTCTGGACTCGGAGGAGCCAAGCAAGGCTTCAAAGTGGTTGAACGTGGCCTGGGCCATGCCCTCGTGCCCTATGATTGCCTCCCCCTCCACTTGGAGGCTCCGGATCACGCTTTTCTGGTTCCTGTAGGATGTGTGCTGATGGAAGAAGGCCATGTTCGCATCTCCCTCTGCGATCCAACGGATCTTGGCCCTCTGACGTGCCAGCGTGCGCTCCAGCGAGGCCAGCCCTAGATGGGCATGTTTGAGCTTCGCCCTAAGTGAGCGCTCAGTGCCCGAGAGCTGCCTCGACTCCATGGCCGTGTCGAACCGCAAAAGAACCTCCCGCGCTAGCATGAGCTGCAGTTTGATACACCCAACCTTTTTGTCGCTCCAACTTATAAGATGACGCACCGTGCGCTTAAGCTTGGAGTGTAGGCGCCGAAAGGGATCCGGGTCACCCTCAATGACCCCCCCAGGCAGCCTGGACCTCCTCCTGGAATCCCTCCAGCTTGAGCTAGAAGCGCTCGAATTGGAAGCGCTTTCGTCCTGTTAACTTGGGGGCGCAATCTAGCATGAGAGGGCAATGATCTGCCACAACCGAGGCCAGACAAGAGAGCGATTAGTCCTCGAAGAGCTCCTCCCAGTCGGTGGAGTAAAACACTCGGTCGAGCCTGACTAACGTCGGAGTTTCTCTCTCATTAGACCACGTGTATCGGCGATTCAGCGTCTCTGAGGATGGCGCTTCCTCGCTGCCTAACAACCCAAGTTTGCGCATGAGGACGCGTTGGGTCCTCTGCTCCGTGTTGAGCCCACCGGGCAGTTTTGCGATCCAGCAGGCGGCGCCGCAAAGGCGGGGTAGGGAGGACCGCTTTTGAGCGCGCCTTAGCTGCGGCCAGAAAACCGCCCAGCGTGCGTGGGACCCCTGCCGCAACACCCCATGTCCCACCCCGGGAGAAGGCCACCGGCGGGGACGCGAAACACGAAGTGGGCACCGGCTCCGGTGGTCTCGACCGATCCGTCTCTTGTCGCGATGAAGGATCCTCCCTAATAGGGGAGGGGGAGAACTCTTCCTCCGACTGCGGTGAAGAGGCCGGAGAGGGGGTGCGGAGGATTGGGGAGCCCAACTCCGCCTCGGGGCCCGCCCCAGCTCCAGGCGAATCCCCTCCGGCGATCGAGATGGTGCGGCTCGCAGCCGCCGGCCGAAGTGAGCGAATAGGGTCAGAGCCCATTGGGCCCAGCCCCACAGCAACAATGCGACGTGGGCTCTCCACCTGGTCTAGGCCAGCCGGCCGCAGCCCCTCTGGGCGCAGCGCCAGCGTACCTGCACCGGACAGCGACTGGGTCCCACCGCCCGTCTCCACGATGGCAGGAGAACACGAACCACCAGAAGCCCCTGCGCCCGTCCCAGGCGCTGCGTCCCAGGCGCCAGTTGGCAGCCAAAAAGCGCCCACGACCAGGGAGTCTCCCTCACCACCAACCACTCCTGTCCTCGCACGAGGACAGCTTTCAGAAGGCCCCACCACGGCAGCTCCTTTAGCACTTTCTGTTACAGAACGTGCCAAACGGCGGGCCCTCTCTCTCTGTTGCTTGCGCTGGCGACGGGAAAAAAGCGCTGGCGGGCCCACCACCACCCCGGACGTGAGCGTGTGCGTCAGCTGCGCATGCATCTGCCCGTTGGCCCTTTGTTGACCACGACCAGGACCAGGACCAGGCTCCCACCTCCCGCCGTGGCCGTCTCCAGCGCGCCACCCTGGGCCACCCGCCGCCGACGCACTCCGATGGGCATCCCGCGAAGAGTGCGAGCCGCTGCGTGGCGCACGTTCCCCAGAACCTCCCGCGCTCGGCACCGGCCGGCTGAAATCCCTCGCTCCCGTCACCGTGATGGACAGGGGGTAGACGAGGGTGCGGAGCGACGGCGGCGAGACGAACTCGAGTGGCGCCGCGAGCTCGGTAGCCGAGGGGGGCGCACCCGGTTCTGGAACGTGGAAATCCACGGCGGCCGGAATTGCAGTGGCGTCGACACACCAGGCCGTCAATCGGTACACGGAAATGTCTTGGCACGAGCGGGTGGTCGGATGAATGCTCTCAACCCAAGCTGCCGACGACAGAACCGCCTCCGCGGCGGCGAGACCCCAGCAGTTGTCCGGGATCCCGGTGCTCGCCACCTCTGCGCGGTGCACCATGGCCCCCGCAGCCGCATAGGCGCCTCGAGACCACGGGACCAGTCGGAGCCGCACCGTCGGTGTGCGAACGAATGGCTCCTCCATGACCGCTTCGAGGTCATCTCGCTCGTCGAACAAGACGAGGAAGTTCCCCTCCTCATGCGGCGAGAGGAAGAACGCCGACGGCGCGAGGTCGTGCAGGTCGCAGATTGCCTCCACCACGCGTGTCTTCGACAAATGGCAACGGGAACCGTCATCAATGGCGATGACCGCATTCTGCAGTTCATACTCGGCGTCGTCCACCGCCTGAGTCCGGTTGAACACAAAGACCGCACGCGCGGGCTCACGCACGGCCTCCACGCGAGGCGCCCCGCGGGCTGCCGCGGCCACCGACAGCGACAAGACCGTAGTCTCCAGAGCGCGTCAGAGACGCAGCTCATCACCAACCACCGCGGGCCCCGCTGGCGCGCCTCGGAGCGGAGGAGCCCGCGTCGTCAAGACCGTGGCCTCTCCCCTGGATGGCGTCGCCTCCGTGCTGGTCGCGCGCTCTGCGAACGTTCAAGCAGGAGGGCGCGCCTGGCCGGCAGCCATGTTCGTCGCGCGCGGTCCGCCGTCGGCGCCGCTCGGCTCCTGCGAAGACGGCCGCCAGGGCTCCGCACACTCCGAGGACCAGTGCCCCTCCACCCCACACCTGATGCACACGGGTCCAACGTCGCAATCCTTGGCAAGATGCACGGCCTCGCTGCAGAGCAGGCACATGCCACGGAACTTCCCAGCCTCCCACGCAGTACGGCGCGATTTCTTCGCCACCTGCCTCCCCGCGCGGCGGCCTCGAGGGCGCTTGCGTTTGGGGAGTTTCCATGGCGCCTGCGCAGAAGGTCCGCCCGCCGGGAGCTCCGCCGTCTCCGTTGAAGGCGCATCCGCTGGGAGCCCTACCGTCTCCGCTGAAGGCTCACCCCCCGAGAGCTCTGCGCCGGTCTCCTCCGACCCCTCCAGCTCGTCTAATGCGTCCGCAACCCTGCGGTAGAGCGAGGAGCCCAGTCTTGGCCCATCCACCCTCGCCGGCAACCCCTCCAGCGCCTCGCGGTAGGAACGGCGGGAGCCCTCCGACTCGGAGTCCCGGCTGGCGCGCCACCCGTCGTCGTGGCCCCGCGGTCCGAGAGCGTCACCGGAGCGCGGGGCGAGGGAAGGGGAGAAGGGGGAGGGGATTTCCGCCATGTCGCTGGGGGAGGGAGTGGGTGCCCGCAGTGGGGTGGACGCCGGGGCCGGAGTGGCCGCCGGCGTGAGGGAGGGAAGGGGGCTTGGGCGGCAGGTGCACTCGCTTTCGCTCTCACCTGCGCTCGCTCTCGCTCTGTTCCCTATGCGCCCCTAGTAGCCAACATCATGAGTGGAAAACAATATCCCACTCCCTGAAGATATCTGATACTCCCAGTCATTCATATTGCTGACATATTTAGTCCAATGAACTACTAACAAAAGGAAATGTTTTCGTATGTTTCCATATCAAGGTCACAAATAATCAGACAGGTGCTGCTAAACCCATGTCACCCCCACCAGTAATCAATCTCGAGAAATTCGCTTATAAGCCATTGAAGAAGGATCCTGTACCACTGAGCACAAGGAGGCTGAAGGCGAGTCACTAGTTGCTCTGCCTTTTATCTTATGCACTTTGCTAATGCCCATTTTTCCTAATATTCCAAATGTAGTCATGTTGGGCATAAGTTTCATCCTGCTTCTATTTATTAGATTTCTCATGTTAGTACCCAACCTCTCAAGTGGAAAACTGTATGCCACTCCCTAAAGATAGTTGATACTCCAAATCGGTACTGGTCTGTTTTTTTGGGTCTTCTGTGAGCAGCTTAGGTTACCTACCACGAACAATTCCACGAGAACACAACTGGTGCCTAAAGTCGAGGATCCATAGGCGGGGATTTGATTTCCATATTCAGGATGATATTTGGCCTCGGCTGGTTGCTGTGAAGCATCAGGAAAAGCTTGTTGCTTTGAAGCACCAAGAAAAGCTCATGGCTAACTCTGCTGCCAGGTGGTGCTGGATAGAGATGCTAACTCTGCTGCCAGGTGGAGCAAAACGAGAATTTGCATCGAAGTTGATGCGTGATGTAAATTTGTAAATACACAGCTACACTAGTGGAAACACGTGCATTAGTCCCGGTTGGTAAGGCCCATTTGTCCCGGTTGTGCAACCGGGATGGGCCAGCCGGGACAAATGGCCCTCCCCCATTGGTCCCGGTTGTGCCAGGACCCGGGATGGATGGCCCACGTGGCGAACCTGGCCAGGGAGTTTGTCCCGGTTCGTTTTAGGAACCGGGATGGATACCTTCTCTGAAAAAAATATTCCGCCCATTTTTCCTGCCGCGGCAGGGTTTTTTTTTTCGTTTTTTTTCTTTTCATTTTTTTGGCTTCTTTCTCACAATCCCCAACCGGCCTCCCCTTCCCCAACCGCGTCCACTGGCCCACGTATTTAATTAAGCCCAGTGGCCATATTTTGGTCAAAGGGCCGACTGGCCCGCGTCTTTTATTAAGCCCACTGGCTACATTCGGTCAAAGGGGCCACTGGCCACGCGGGGGTCAAAGGGGCCACTGGCCAGCGACCTAGTGGCTGGCTCGCCCGGTCCCTTAAATTAAGACCACAGCCACGCGCGGTCAAAGGGCCCACTGGCCGCCTCGTCTTCCCGCGCCTCCACTTCACCGCGCGCGCGTGGCCAGGAACGGCACGCCTCGGCTCCCCGCGCATTCATGGCCGCCTGCAACCGCCGCCACGTTCCGGCCGCCGGTTGGCATGCCAGCCCCCCGGGTCCTTTTTAAAGGGCCCCCGCCGCCCGTACACCCCATTCACTGTAACACCCCAATTTTTGATACATTAGGGGTGTGGTGTGTGTTCATATCATTCATGCATGAAACCAAAATTTTAAATCATGTTTGAACCAATTTAAACTATGAAATTAAATGGTTTCAGAAAATCCCCCAAAAAGTACTTAAAATAGTTTCCAAAATGTTGTTCAAAAAAATATTTCAATTTCACCAAAGCAATACATGGTGAGGTTGGAAATTTCATAAGCTTTCCAAAATGTATTTTTGCCAAATTTTCTGTTTCCAAAAAGGCCCCCAAAACATCTGTTTCTGTGCTGTTTTGAAATAGAAAAGGACCTCTGTGGAATTTCATTGTTTTCCAGGGGGTTTTCACAAGATGCCTTTTGTCTTCTTCTTCCTCCAGCCAGGAGGACAGAAGCTCGCCGACGGCTTCCCCCGCGCCACGTCCTGCTTCCCTCGTGGCGTGGATAGGGGCAAGGAGAGCCCCGTGACTTCCTCTCTCACCCGGTCTTCCCCAATCGCGCCCTCCTCCTCTGTATCACCTACTGTGAGCGAACCGAACCCTAGCTATTCCGGCGATCCGCCGTAGCCATTGATTCCGGCCACACGCAGCCCCTCCAAGGATCTCCAAGGAACCGCACCAGTCCCCTCGTCCTCCACGAGAAAGAGGAGAAGCTAGGATGGTCCAAAACTCGCGAATTCCGTCCCCTCCTCCAAGTCCGGCCGACGGCCGCCGTGTTGATTCCGGCCGTCTCCGGTCCTCCCTGCCCCAACCGAACCCTCCACCAGCTCCACCGCGTCATGGGGAGGCTCCCCATCCCCTTCAATCGCTTCCCCGCCCACTGGTTCATCTTCCCGCCGAGCTCCGCCGCCGCCGCCGTGCGGTTGGTCGCCGCCGGCCATCCCGGTGACCATTTGGTCACCGGTTGGTACCCCTCACCTCCCCTTGAGCTCCTCTCCGTCCCTGTGTAATTCGTTTGTTCAATTTCGCACGAATTCACTCGAATTTGGATCGAATCAGTGAAGATCAGGCCATGTGATGTCATGCTTGTGTCACAGTGACATCATAATCCTGTTCTTTTTGTTTTCCAGAAAATAATAAAAGTTGTATAGTTAATAACTTTATTTTGGTAGCTCAGAAAAATGAAATAAAAACATGGTTGTGTTCAGAAAAATGAGCTCTACCCAAAAATACCATTTTCATTCATGTTTAAGAAAATCCAAAAATAAGCATTATTTAATGCTGTTTAATCATTTAAAATAGAAAAATAAGTTTTTATTCACCAAATTTAGAAAGTTAAGAGTTATATACCAAATTGCTCAAAATGACAAATGCAACTTGTTTATGATGTTTTTAAACTAATTTGAGCAACTAAAATTGTACCCACTTTCAATATCGCCCGAAACCCCCTCCGGGGTCTACTTCGGGATAATTTCAATAAAAATGCATAACTGACATACGAACCTTAGCAACCCAACAAACATGTTTAGGGCTTTATTTCAGTGCATTAACTTGCTCTTGCATACATGTTGTGCATTGCATCGATGCCATGATTGATTGTTGTTTTTCTCTTTCGGTGTTGTTTCCCCCTCGGTAGAACGTGACTCCGAAGAGAAGGCCAGCAATCCAATGGCGAATACTTGATCTTAACCGACAAGTCAAGCACTTATCCCTGAAGACTTTATCTGGTTCTCTTATAACCAAGGCAAGCCTAACCTCTTATCTGCTCATATATGGTTTCAAAGTGATTTGAATCTCGTACTTTGCATTCGGTTCTAAACTATTTGAGGTCAGTAGATAGAATTCCCCTATATACTGCATAACCTAGATATCCTGATCCACTGCTCCTAGCAGCTATAGGTTTGCTTGTGCGCGCTCCGCTAAACCCTGTGAGTCTTGCTTAGCCATGCTTAGTTGTGATCTGATCCATCCGGTTGATGAATCTGGTCATATGCGTGAATCTTTATGTCATGTTGTTATGATTTGAATTAACTTTGATAACTTGACTAAATACTGGCATGGATGTGAGGCCACAATGGGTTGTGGCGTTTTGTCCTGTTCATGCCCCTAGGAGCGAGTTCTCGCCTTCGAAGCCAAGACTGAGCGTGCAACCACACGAGCGAGCCAATGAACCTCGCCTGACTAACTAACTTGTTTAGCCACATCCATGAGTCACGTAGTTTGATCTTTCCATCTGCGTGTGAGTCCGAAAACGATTTGGAGAAAACTTAGGGCGTGACCGGGACAAGTGATGGACGTACTCGGATCTTGATCCCGACTCACAGAACAGGTGCCGTCAGGAGGTGGCCAACTCCCTGTTGACGGGGTGGCCCTGTTTGGGTTGACTCATGGATAGGGTTACGCAAGGTAAAGGTCGGAGCCAACCACCCTCTGCCGCGCTCCCAAGGAGCGTACATGTGGCGTTAAGAGTCGGATGGTACGTGTGGGTAAAGTGTACCCCCTGCAGGGATGAATCTCCTCGAGAAGCCGTGTCCACGGTTACGGACGACTTGGCAACGGATTCTGTGACCATAGATAACTTCAACGGAATGAATAAAACTTGTTAACCATGATTGAAGGGTGCCTCCCCGGAGATGCCGGGAGGGGTGATCCTTGTAGCATAAGATAGTGTGGGAATGAGAAGGACTTGGTGGAATACAAGAATATGATGATCTCAGTAGTTGACTAGTTTTCTCATCTGTTTTCAAAGCATTCTGTGAGACGTGCTATTCCTCCTCGATTTGGAAAATAAAGATTGCTTTACGCAAAACAGCCTTCATAAAACCTTTCTGAAGTTAGCAGATATATAATAGGTTAATTAAGTCTTGTTGAGTACCTCCCGTACTCAGGTTTGCTTAATTTTGGTCCAGGAGAAGAACTCCATCGGTGGTGATACAACATGGACATCGACGAGTAGTTTGGGGTTCCCAGGTAGCAGCCTGGAATCTATGGGCTGGGACGTCGCCTTATGTTGCGGCCTCTTAGACCTTTTTTTGGTTCTTGTTGATTAGCAACATAATTTGCCTTCCGTTGTCTGATGTAATGTTGGGTCGTGTGACCTCTGCTTGTAAGCTATACTCTAGTATCATCGGTTTAATAAAGCTTCATGTTTAGAGTACTGCTTTGATCGGTTGTTGGTTTCGAGCTCATTGTTATACAGTTTTGGCTATGCCTGCATAGTTGTCGCAGTCGAGGGGTTGTGGAGCCGATGATCCATGTCCGAGCCCGCCTGTCGATTTGATCGGCCTGGGGCGAGGTAACCCCAGTAACCCTCGATTGTTGTTGCACTTTCTGGACACATAGCATCTCTGTATAGCTTTGGTCCCATTTCCTTCAGTTTCATTCGATTCGTGGACGCTTTGATATGCATAGTTGGTTATGACTAGCATGGATACAAGGAGTAGTAGACTGGGGATCCGGACTACGTGCCGATGAATCCAGTCTGTCTGCCGTTGTTTGTTGCGGCCGGGGCTGGTAACCCTGAAGCCTTTGTGAGTCCATGACTAGGAGCACATAACAGTATGTATATCTCTGGGTCCGGGGTCGTGACAAGTCTTGGTATCAGAGCAGGACTGCCTGTAGGAAAACCTTATTGCTTGGTCGATGTTGAGTCTAGTGTTTGTGAAAACTACTTTGAAACCCAAATGAGTTGTGAAAAACCTTCTTAGGATTCTTTTTACTCCTTATCTGGTATCGCTCTAAACTCTGGGTCATCTTACCTGTTTTGATTTGAAAAGGTTTTGCTATCTCTTCTAGTCATTCAAAACCTAGGTGCCTTCTCTGGCAATGACGTTTTCTACCCAAGTTGACCTAGTGTTCAGTTTCTAGAGTCGTGTGTGTTCCATGTTCCGTTATCTCTTGTTTCAACTGGGAGATTCCTTTCCATCCTAAGCTCTCAGAGTTGTGCGGATTCCACATTTCTACATGTTTCAAAGTTCTAAATCCTGAACCTCGAGATCTGCTTTCAATCTCGAATGTATCTGTTATCCTCTGCCCAAATTCTTCCGGAGCTATCGTTGTTTTTGGAAAGATACTTCGTGATTGCTATTTGTAGTGTCCTTCAAGGCACTAAGATAGTAGTTACTTCTTTCGTTGTGTTTTCAACTTTGGACTTGAACCGAAGGTCCCGGAATGTGCTGAATTGTGGTGGGTTGAACCATGTGGTTTTATAACCATGTGATGCTCACGCTATCGGTACAGGATGCTGACCTTTAACCCAAGTTCTGTCCCTTTGGATCCTGAGGAATCTGTTTTACCTCAGGGTGGCTAGGTAATCTCAGCTTCAATAGCCATAGGTTTTCTCTAGGAACCAAAAGGAATCATAACAAGAATGTTCTCTATGGTTCCCATATCCTTGTTCTTGATTCAGCTATACCTCCCTTTTAGCATGGGTTTTACAAAAGAGTATCACCTGTGCATTCCCCATGATCTCTGGATCCCCATGATCTCTGGATTCCCCGGAGCATGTTCCTACCTTCCAGTTGCACTCAAATAACCATCCGTTGTTTTGAAACCAAGTTACATATGAGTGTTGGATTCTTCCGATGCGTTTGTTCTTGTTTTCCGTCAGAACATTCCATCTAGGAATGTCAGGAGAAACAAACTCCAGAACCTCGTTCATCTCTAGGACCAGGTTAAAGTTTTGTAATCCACAGATTAAAGAAGTTTCATTAGCTTCTGTTCTGTTCCACCTTCGAGTATCACACTCTTTTATATCACGAGACTGTGTTAAGTTTCATGGCCTTATTGATGAAGTGATGCTCCTACACGTCTTCACTCCCCTTCCTCCAAGCTTGAACGCTTCAGAGTGGTCGGTGTGTGTGTATTGATGTGTGTATCAGATGTTCCTAGCAATTGTTATTGCTTTGAAAAGTTTAAGAAACATCTGTATCCTTCTTAGCACTACTGGTCACCCAGCCTCTGTTTGAAGTTGACTGAGTCACCAAATCCGTTCATTCCGGTGCACATTCTTGGTCAAAGAGTTAGGTTCATGCCGAAGCTCTCAAGATCATATCAGTTGCTTTGAAAAGCATGCCTCCTTACGATTTCAGAGACATAACGGTAGGTTGTGATATTCTGGTTGTCTTGCTAGAAGTATCACCAGGTTTGTCACCTGACCGTAATGTCTAAACAAGGGGTACTTTGAACTACTCCTTTCTCCAAGAAACTCCGCTGGACACCCTGGACAAGTAGGTTGAGCTTAAACAACAACTTGGAGAGTTGAAAGACAGGAGCTCCGCCTAACTGGATCCTTCATTAAGGGATGTCTAGTTTCCTTTGTGTTGAAGCAGGATAGTATCTCCTTAATGGACATGCTATCTTTCTAACCTTGGTTTGATTTGGGATATCGTCAGATCAAGTCCAGATTCAAGGACTATCCTGATGGTGTTTTCACTCATGGTGTTTGGCCCGAGTACACCTCATGTCCTTTGGTCTGACCAATGTACTGCCTTGTTCATATATTATATGAATCCCTCTTCTTGGAGTGTTTTGACAAGTGTGTTGTCGAGCCCATCGATGACATTCCTATTTACCCAAGTTGCAAAAGGTTCATGTTGAACAATTGGCACAATGTTGGAAACTTTCGAGAACCAACTTTGTGTTATCACGAAGTTGTGTTCTGGATGTTCGAAGTGGCTTACTCCAGTTCATGTGCTTAAGGTGAAAGTTGTCGCCGTGGATTCGAGTAAAGTTTTCTTGTTCCTTCGGAAATAATCCTCAGTCGGTCATGCATGTGTGGAGTATTCTTGAGATGGTTGGTTTTTACCTCCATTCACTTAAAGAAGTTTGCATCCACGCTAAGCCACTGACTGATCGTTTGTAAAAGAGAGGAAGTTTAAGAACTTCGTTATCTTTGTTATCGTCTTTCCCACAGGGACTCCGATGTGTTTTGTCGCAAGTAGTCCATGTAGGTGCAACCGTCTTTTGCAAGTTGCTAATACATGAGTTCTACAATCCTGCTCATCTTCTTGAGCTTGACATCGTAGTCCATGTCTTGAGAATCTAGTAACTGTATGTTGTTGGTAACCGGTGCAACCTTTTTGATCAAACATATCGAGTCTGAGTTATCAACCCACTAACCAGAGCTGAATCTCAAGCAGAAATGATGGTTAGTGTTCCTCAAGAGTATTGAATCAGGTCTTTTTAAAAATCCGGCATGGTTGATGTGGTGGTTGACACAATTAGCCAAAAGATCTAATGTCAGATTCCCTTGAATCCGCAAGAACAACCGCTCTCTGTGAGAATTCTTGTCTGGCCTATTCTAACCAGTTTCCCCTTTCCATCCTTCCAAACCGGAGTTTTACTTTCACTTGATGACCTACAGAAGGCTTGTCGTGAGCCTGCTATCTGTATCCAGAACATCCAGCAGAATCTGGAAGTTTATATTTCCAATGTCTCTTCGTTGAACCTCCAAAACCTCTCTTTCAGTGGAAACAAGTTCATCATGAGAATCATCTCGTGGTGTTTTGTAACCGCCATTGATCAGCTCCCTTTTTAAAGTTGTTTGTACTTGAAGTTCTGTTCATCTCACACATTGTGTGAATTTGTCAGTCACTTCAGCCATGGGATTTTAACCATGTGGTAAACGTATTGCTACGTCAAATCCACCATAGGAAAGAGATTCCCTGTTTTCTTCCGATGTTCCAATCCTCGTTGGTTACTCATCTTATGGTGTGACCAAGAAGTTCTCCTTCACCACGGTGTTCCATCATCCTTTGGTTACTAATCCTCCGTTGTGAAGTAACATCCCGATCTTTGACAAAGATTTCGAAAAAGTTATAACGGAATGAAAGTTCCGTTATCTTTCGTGTCCACTCCGAAGAGTGAACCTGATCCTGTATCAAATTCTCTTTGCCTCACGATTACAGTGTTTTCTCGTGTTTTCCCTCGTCTACGGATATTATGTCGTGGTATCCAAGACCATCCTTTCATCTCGGTACTCTGTTTGAAGAAACCTCGATGTCAAAAGTTGTTCAACCTTTCTTTTCCAAAAGGATTTAAAGTCTTGTGCAAAGCTCATATTCCAAATCCTTTCAAGAACCATCGTACGAACACTTGCAACCATCTTCTTTTCCCTCCGTTATCTTGATGTGTTTCATGCCTGTTAACTCAAAAGTTCTTTACGAACATTCTGGTCATGAGTTAGCCATGAGATACTCGATCTTCGTGAAGATAATTTCCTAAGAGTTTCCCTCTTACCTAAGGTGTAGCCTCTGGAGATCTTCGCAAGTGCTACGGATCAACCTCTTCGAGAAAAGAACCGTAAGGTTCGAGAAGATCGTTCAAAAACCGGTGTTCCTTCTTTCTTCTCCTTCGGGAATCTCGGGACGAGATTCTTGTAAGGGGGGTAGATTTGTAACACCCCAATTTTTGATACATTAGGGGTGTGGTGTGTGTTCATATCATTCATGCATGAAACCAAAATTTTAAATCATGTTTGAACCAATTTAAACTATGAAATTAAATGGTTTCAGAAAATCCCCCAAAAAGTACTTAAAATAGTTTCCAAAATGTTGTTCAAAAAAATATTTCAATTTCACCAAAGCAATACATGGTGAGGTTGGAAATTTCATAAGCTTTCCAAAATGTATTTTTGCCAAATTTTCTGTTTCCAAAAAGGCCCCCAAAACATCTGTTTCTGTGCTGTTTTGAAATAGAAAAGGACCTCTGTGGAATTTCATTGTTTTCCAGGGGTTTTCACAAGATGCCTTTTGTCTTCTTCTTCCTCCAGCCAGGAGGACAGAAGCTCGCCGACGGCTTCCCCCGCGCCACGTCCTGCTTCCCTCGTGGCGTGGATAGGGGCAAGGAGAGCCCCGTGACTTCCTCTCTCACCCGGTCTTCCCCAATCGCGCCCTCCTCCTCTGTATCACCTACTGTGAGCGAACCGAACCCTAGCTATTCCGGCGATCCGCCGTAGCCATTGATTCCGGCCACACGCAGCCCCTCCAAGGATCTCCAAGGAACCGCACCAGTCCCCTCGTCCTCCACGAGAAAGAGGAGAAGCCAGGATGGTCCAAAACTCGCGAATTCCGTCGCCTCCTCCAAGTCCGGCCGACGGCCGCCGTGTTGATTCCGGCCGTCTCCGGTCCTCCCTGCCCCAACCGAACCCTCCACCAGCTCCACCGCGTCATGGGGAGGCTCCCCATCCCCTTCAATCGCTTCCCCGCCCACTGGTTCATCTTCCCGCCGAGCTCCGCCGCCGCCGCCGTGCGGTTGGTCGCCGCCGGCCATCCCGGTGACCATTTGGTCACCGGTTGGTACCCCTCACCTCCCCTTGAGCTCCTCTCCGTCCCTGTGTAATTCGTTTGTTCAATTTCGCACGAATTCACTCGAATTTGGATCGAATCAGTGAAGATCAGGCCATGTGATGTCATGCTTGTGTCACAGTGACATCATAATCCTGTTCTTTTTGTTTTCCAGAAAATAATAAAAGTTGTATAGTTAATAACTTTATTTTGGTAGCTCAGAAAAATGAAATAAAAACATGGTTGTGTTCAGAAAAATGAGCTCTACCCAAAAATACCATTTTCATTCATGTTTAAGAAAATCCAAAAATAAGCATTATTTAATGCTGTTTAATCATTTAAAATAGAAAAATAAGTTTTTATTCACCAAATTTAGAAAGTTAAGAGTTATATACCAAATTGCTCAAAATGACAAATGCAACTTGTTTATGATGTTTTTAAACTAATTTGAGCAACTAAAATTGTACCCACTTTCAATATCGCCCGAAACCCCCTCCGGGGTCTACTTCGGGATAATTTCAATAAAAAATGCATAACTGACATACGAACCTTAGCAACCCAACAAACATGTTTAGGGCTTTATTTCAGTGCATTAACTTGCTCTTGCATACATGTTGTGCATTGCATCGATGCCATGATTGATTGTTGTTTTTCTCTTTCGGTGTTGTTTCCCCCTCGGTAGAACGTGACTCCGAAGAGAAGGCCAGCAATCCAATGGCGAATACTTGATCTTAACCGACAAGTCAAGCACTTATCCCTGAAGACTTTATCTGGTTCTCTTATAACCAAGGCAAGCCTAACCTCTTATCTGCTCATATATGGTTTCAAAGTGATTTGAATCTCGTACTTTGCATTCGGTTCTAAACTATTTGAGGTCAGTAGATAGAATTCCCCTATATACTGCATAACCTAGATATCCTGATCCACTGCTCCTAGCAGCTATAGGTTTGCTTGTGCGCGCTCCGCTAAACCCTGTGAGTCTTGCTTAGCCATGCTTAGTTGTGATCTGATCCATCCGGTTGATGAATCTGGTCATATGCGTGAATCTTTATGTCATGTTGTTATGATTTGAATTAACTTTGATAACTTGACTAAATACTGGCATGGATGTGAGGCCACAATGGGTTGTGGCGTTTTGTCCTGTTCATGCCCCTAGGAGCGAGTTCTCGCCTTCGAAGCCAAGACTGAGCGTGCAACCACACGAGCGAGCCAATGAACCTCGCCTGACTAACTAACTTGTTTAGCCACATCCATGAGTCACGTAGTTTGATCTTTCCATCTGCGTGTGAGTCCGAAAACGATTTGGAGAAAACTTAGGGCGTGACCGGGACAAGTGATGGACGTACTCGGATCTTGATCCCGACTCACAGAACAGGTGCCGTCAGGAGGTGGCCAACTCCCTGTTGACGGGGTGGCCCTGTTTGGGTTGACTCATGGATAGGGTTACGCAAGGTAAAGGTCGGAGCCAACCACCCTCTGCCGCGCTCCCAAGGAGCGTACATGTGGCGTTAAGAGTCGGATGGTACGTGTGGGTAAAGTGTACCCCCTGCAGGGATGAATCTCCTCGAGAAGTCGTGTCCACGGTTACGGACGACTTGGCAACGGATTCTGTGATCATAGATAACTTCAACGGAATGAATAAAACTTGTTAACCATGATTGAAGGGTGCCTCTCCGGAGATGCCGGGAGGGGTGATCCTTGTAGCATAAGATAGTGTGGGAATGAGAAGGACTTGGTGGAATACAAGAATATGATGATCTCAGTAGTTGACTAGTTTTCTCATCTGTTTTCAAAGCATTCTGTGAGACGTGCTATTCCTCCTCGATTTGGAAAATAAAGATTGCTTTACGCAAAACAGCCTTCATAAAACCTTTCTGAAGTTAGCAGATATATAATAGGTTAATTAAGTCTTGTTGAGTACCTCCCGTACTCAGGTTTGCTTAATTTTGGTCCAGGAGAAGAACTCCATCGGTGGTGATACAACATGGACATCGACGAGTAGTTTGGGGTTCCCAGGTAGCAGCCTGGAATCTATGGGCTGGGACGTCGCCTTATGTTGCGGCCTCTTAGACCTTTTTTTGGTTCTTGTTGATTAGCAACATAATTTGCCTTCCGTTGTCTGATGTAATGTTGGGTCGTGTGACCTCTGCTTGTAAGCTATACTCTAGTATCATCGGTTTAACAAAGCTTCATGTTTAGAGTACTGCTTTGATCGGTTGTTGGTTTCGAGCTCATTGTTATACAGTTTTGGCTATGCCTGCATAGTTGTCGCAGTCGAGGGGTTGTGGAGCCGATGATCCATGTCCGAGCCCGCCTGTCGATTTGATCGGCCTGGGGCGAGGTAACCCCAGTAACCCTCGATTGTTGTTGCACTTTCTGGACACATAGCATCTCTGTATAGCTTTGGTCCCATTTCCTTCAGTTTCATTCGATTCGTGGACGCTTTGATATGCATAGTTGGTTATGACTAGCATGGATACAAGGAGTAGTAGACTGGGGATCCGGACTACGTGCCGATGAATCCAGTCTGCCTGCCGTTGTTTGTTGCGGCCGGGGCTGGTAACCCTGAAGCCTTTGTGAGTCCATGACTAGGAGCACATAACAGTATGTATATCTCTGGGTCCGGGGTCGTGACATTCACCCCGGCCGCGCCCCAGCCCACGCAACCCTAGCCGCCATGTCGCCCCGCCTCTGGTTCAAGCGCGCCAAGATCGAGCACGAGGCCGGGTCCTCGAGCGGCGCCGGCCAGAGAGGCGCCGGCATCCCCCGCGCGCCGGCAGAGGCCTTCGGCTTCGGCCCGGGAGGCGTCCGAATTGGGGGGCAGCCGCGCGTCCACGCTCCACCTCCGGCAGCGCGCCCGCCGCCCCACGCCGCGCCGGGCAAGCGCTTCCGCCGCTACGTGCGGAAGGAGGAGGCCGAGTGGCACTGGAGCTACGCCACGCCGGTGTTCTGGCCGGACGTCCACCTTCCGGATGGCTGGCACCTGAACCCGCAGCGCATCCCCGTGCCGCCGCCCCCGACCAACGAGGCCGCGCGCGAGGAAATCGAACGCCGGCTCCCCCTACTGGTCCACCTGGTTCCAGCAGGAGCACGACCAGCGCCGTCGCTCCTACATCCCCATATCCCAGGAGGAGGTGAGCACCGCCGACTACCCCGCGCCACCGCCGGGCAGGGAGCCGGAGCTGTGGCTCCCTGAGGACATCGTCGATGACGAGGCGGACCCCGAGCTCCAGGCCGGCTTGGAGGAAGCCTACGAGGCCTCCCGCCGCTCCCTCGTCGAGGACGAGGTCAAGCGGTGGGAGCAGGTCCTGGCCGCCGCTGCCGCCGACAGCGACGCCATGCCGCCCCCTTCAGCACCTGCCCCTTGGTGGCAGACAATGAACGCCGAGCTGGAGGCGTCGGAGGACCAGCCGCCGCCACAGCCGCTGCCCCCCGGCCTGGCGTACGGGATGACCTGGGCGTGGACCGGCGGTGAATGGGCTCAGGAGGAGCCGCCGCCGCCGGAGGAGCTGCCCCCGCCGCCGCCGCACGCGCCCCCGATGCCTCCGCAGCCACCGGCGGGCCCGCCCCAGCTGCCTGCCTACCTGTGGCAGGCACCCGCCTACCACTGCATCTCCTCCGACGAGGAGTAGGCCGGCGCCGGTGCCCCCCAAATAGACTAGGCTACCCACCCCCCCAAGAAACGGCCGGCCGCCTGTGGCCGCGCCGCCGCCCCCTATATGTAAGCACGGCCGGCCGGCTGTGGCCGCGCCGCCGCCCCTATGTAAGCACGGCCCCGGGCCTTTTTAATATATATTTCGTGTCGAAAAAAACGCGTCCCTAGTTCAACCCCGCCGGCGGAACCAGCACCGGCGGGATCTTCCTATCCGTTCCCGCCGCCGGCAGGGCTTCGCCAAGGCATGTCCGCAGTCCTGGGTGGTGGCTCGGCCTGGAGAGAGGGCCGAGATATTTATACAACTGGGCCTCTAGTCCCGGCCCGTGCCACCAACCCGGACTAGAGGCACCCCCTTTGGTCCCGGTTGGTACCACGGGCCAGGACCAAAACTTATTTCGAAATTTGGTGGCACCCTGTGCGCCCAAATTTTTTAGCGCCAAAATTTGAAAATTGTTTAAGTTTACACATTAATAACTTCTATATACTTTCGAATTTGACAAAAATTTCAACATGAAAAGTGCTAGAATTTGCATAACTAATTAAAATCCGTTTTTCGTTTAACTAAACAATTATTCTAACTATTGAAACTATTCATTATTTTACCATTTGCATATAATTTGAATATAAATATCTTACAATTTTTGTTTTCTCTCGTGATCTTCCGAGTGAGTCCAGAGCATACAAGTCATTCTGCGTCTCCAAATGATGATGACCCGATCGAAGGCGTTTCTCCTCATAATCACTGCGATCGCCGCGGCGGATGCATGGATAGATGAACCCACTAAGCCGAATTATATTGGCTCTAGGAGCTGATCATATTTGCTCTCCATGAATGCATGAGCTTCAACATTTTCTCCAGCCTTTGCTGCAACTTTATATAAAGTTCGACAAATCGACTTGTACCTTTTTAACACGGAGAATTTGGGATCTTCGTCTACAACAGAAAAACCATAGTTCTCCTTCGAAGGTTCACTCTGAGCATCCTTTCGCCATCTTTTCAAAACATAGTGTGGTGGAATTTCTTTGATGGTATCCCTGCTATCACTTTGAAGTGTGCCTGCAATATCTGCGCAGAATATATGACACCCATAAGGCAAAGCCCATATTTCTCTATCCTCATACAATCTACTTAGCCGCTCGTTATCCTTCAGATTGTACTTCGCCAAGAGGTTTTCCCAGCTAGATAAGAAGTCCCCTTCCTCCTCATAGTTATACAAAGACCTACTAAAATCATGAGCGAAAGTTTCCGAACAGTGGAATATATCCCTTAATACTTTCGTTGCATTTTGATATAAATGCAACAGTGAGAAGCGGTGGACAATCCCTGGCCAAGCAGAAGCAACTGCATCCCCTATCGATGTAAAGTAGTCAGTCAAAACTGTTTTGGGCTGTTTTCCACTCATGGCAGATTTGAATGTTTCAAACAACCAATTGAAGGATTCGATTGATTCATGATAAATAAAGGTTGTACCAAATATGATTGGCTGCTTATGGTGGTTAACTCTAATGAATAACACACTAGTAGAAACAACCCCTCTCGTCCAGGGGGCCAGGGGGCAGCTGTCCCGGTTGCAACCGAATCCGGGACAAATGCCATGCTTTGGTCCCGGTTCGTGCGCCCGGGGCAACAGGAATCGCCTGGGGGCATTGGTCCCGGTTCGTGGGGGACATATCGGTCCCGGCTCGTGCCACGGACCGGGACCAATGCCTAGTCACATGCCACGTGGCACGCGCATGAACATTTGTCCCGGTTCAGTCCACGAACCGGGACCAATGCCCCCCTTCCCCTATATATACTGCCCCAGCCCCTCCCCCCTTCCATCTTTTTTTTTGCTTGGAGGTGTGAGAGAGTGTGGTGTTAGTGTGTTTTATTTTACTATGCACACGAGGTGTTCGACGAAATTCCCGAGCCGCACAGAAGCTCACTAAAAATGGTATCTTCGACCGAGGTTAACAAACTTATCTTTTTCATCTATAACTGATACATAAAAAAGTCGTATTTGTCGTATTAATATGTTATTGTAATGTATTTTGATAAACTTAATTATACGATGCAGCTGGATGCACGACAGCGATGGATGTATGGTGACCGACGCACTTCCGAGTATATGGCAGGCCTGAAAGAGGGGTTGTGATGGAAGATGATGGGGGGATAGTAACCCGGTAGGCCCACTTCAAGATATAATCCGGCCCGAGGTGTGCTGAGCGATACCCGGCTAGGGGTAAAGAGATTACCGGAAGGCCCAAAGGCTTGTGAGATTCGTAACCCGGATTGTGGGCTGCGATAAGGAAAGTTAGGGTTTGTATGTGGAGTTCGAGTAGGACTCGAGATGTGCCTTGAAGGGCAAGTTAGGGGTGTACGGGTGCTTTATAAACCGGCCCCTAGGTTTAGTTTGCCAGAGATTCAAGTCATAGTTGTAACACCTGTTATCGAGTATCCAGCATAATTCATATTGAGATCCGGCGAGTTATTTTCCGGTTCTTAGATCGCTTTTCGCCATGTCTTCCTTCGAGCTAAACCATCTCCCGAATACCTGTGTCGACTTGCCCCAAGATCAGTTACCCCCGGTAACATCTGCCGTGATTATCCCACGACAGTTGGCGCCCACCGTGGGGCCTGCGTCCAAAGGTGTTTACATCACGGGAGAAGCTCGGAAGAGCATGAAGAACCTCATCGTCGGAGAAATCTACGTCAACAGCAAAGGAGAGAAGATGGTAGACGATTCTGGCTGGGGGCCAGAGTCGGATCACCTCGAAACCGGATCCATCGTGACAGTCGGCAGCGTCAACGTCTTCGTCGGTGTGGTATGTACTTCCAGTTCGAATTGTGATAATATTGGATCTGATTCTGTGTCAGGAGAAGACATGTATGTCCGATCGGAAAAAGAAGAGTCGATTGGAATAACGGGTCAGATAGAGAGGGAGGATGATACCGAGTCTATACGGGATTTGTCGGAGGATCGATATGAAAGGGAAAACAGCGAGGAAGAACAGTACGAATCTACACCGGGCATCATGCGCCGGGTTGCAGTCTATGCGGCTCCCGCGACCAATCTCAATCAAGAAAACGCGGCCGCGGCGTCAGCCGGGGCGGCTCAGGCAGCGGCCCAGCAGCAAGGTGCAGTTGACCCGGTCTTGGTCCAGGTCGATGGAGAGTCGGCATCTGTCACCAGTCGCCCAGCAGACGAGGAGCGACACGCAAATATGTTTGGGTTCCAAGCAAACCGGACACCGGGGGCGGGCCCCTCAAACCCGCGTCACCCGGCTCTGTTTGATAATAATTTGATTTTGGACCCCACAGTCTTGGCCACAGTTATTACCCCAGAAAACGCGGCAGAGCGTGTAAGAGACCTGGACGTGGCTCGTCGTGCATTGGAGCAGCAAAGAAGGCAAGTGGAAGCAGAAAGGCAGGGGATGGTCGCGCGGCAGCGCGAATTGGATGACCGAGAGACCCGGCTCCGGGAGGAAACGACAAGGATGCACCAAAGGCACCGAACTATGCTGCCGGCAACAGGAGGGGTTATTAACCCGACTGCCCTGGTGTTCACGCCTCAAGATCAGCCGATTCCACCGACGAACCAAGGGACCATACCGCGACCGTCAACGGGAGCACATCCGGTAAACGCGCCAGCCGGGTTACCTTTGCCACAGACGGGGGCGACAGCCGGCAATACCATGCCGCCACCACCATCACGATTCCGCACACCAGCAGGTCATTACAACAATCCCATGGACAACATGTACGCAGCAACGCTCGCATTAAACCAGATTCCTGTGGGAGACTCGCCTCATGCGGAAGGAACCCGACGAGCAATCGATCTGCTACACACCGCGGTAGCACAGCAAGCCAATTATCCGGATCATAGAAGCGGAATGCATGGGACGCCGTACGCCAGTCAGCAACAGGGCAATGTCCAAGCAAGTGCGGCACGACGAAGGGAAGAGCAGCAGCAAATGCCGCCTCCACCGCGTATCCAGACAGTACCAGTAGTATCAGCAGCGCAGGCGGTGGTGGACAGTTCCAGGGCCAGAAGAGCCGGGGCCGGATCTGCTGGGCACGAATTGCCGGTGGCGCCGCACCTCGAGGCACCCCCAGCCGGGTCACGCGCCTCCCGAGTAAGACCACCCCCAACCACCCTGGCGGGACCCAAGTGCCTCTCGGACGATATCAGAGCAGAACCTTACCCGGAGAAGTTCAAAGAACCGGGGAAAGTAGTAAATTATGAGCCAACAATGGATCCAGAAACGTGGCTGAGCAGCTACGAGATGGCGATGTCAATTCGCAACGCATCCGAGAACCTCCAAGCCAAATTCATGTACTTAATGATGTCAGAAGGAGCAGCAAAGTTATGGTTCACCAATTTACCGGAAAAGTCGATCAACGTGGGAGGAGTTAAAGACCGCGTTTATCAAGCACTTTCATGGAACATGCAGAAAGTTATTTACTATTGATGATTTAGAAAGATGCGTTCAGAAGAAAGGAGAGTCAGCACGCAGCTGGGTGCGCCGGGTTATGGAGATACTCCACTCGTCTACAGATATCCAGCCTAAGGACGCGCTACAAGCTATGGCAAAAACATGTAAGTATGTTCCTTTAGTGCAAAAGCTAACTCGCATGAAATCTAGTAGGAACGCAGCGGAGGTTACGATGGGAGAGCTAATGGATGCGTGCAACAAACACGCGGCAACGGATACCACAGAGGAGGAAGTTGATGACAAGAAAGCAAAAGCAAACACAAGCAGCAGTGGGAAAACCGGCAATGTATCGGCGCCAAACAACAATGGAAACAGCCAGAACAAACGACCGTTTGAAGGGAATTCCGAGTTTGTAGCCAACACGGAGGCCGGGTCTTCAAGACCTAGATCCGAAGGAAATTTTAATACTGGAAATCACAATGGGGGACACTACCAAGGACCGCCAAGACCAAGCAACAGTTGGGACATATTTAGGATGGCATGCCCGAAGCATAGCAGGAACGGCAAGCCGGCCAATCATTCACTGGAGCAATGTGCCGACTTACAAAGGTGGAAGAACGAGGAAGTGAACAGAGCCATGCGAGGTGCAGGCCGAGGAGGAGGCCCGGGCCTAGGTGGAAATTTGGGCAACGGGCCGCCCCCAGCTGGCAACCCGCCAGCTGGAAATCAAGGTAACAATCAAGGAGGAGCGGGAGGTTTTCAAGCTAACCCCAAACAGCTGGGTCAGTATCATGTGCACACTACGGGAGGCTCTAACAAGGATAAGAAGATACTGAAACAAGCAGTTAATTCGGTCTCCTCCGCTGTTCCAAGATATCTGAGGTGGTCAGAACAAGAGGTAACATGGAGCAGGAAGGATCACCCGGACAGAGTTGACCACCCGGGAGTCTTAGCTTTGGTAGTGGCACCACAGGTCAACGGCTACGAACTGAAAAAAGTCTTGATGGATGGAGGAAGCAGTATCAATATCCTGTACTGGGAAACTTTTCTGCGTATGGGCTTAAAGGAATCGCAGCTGCAAAAGAGTACAACAGTTTTTCACGGGATAGTGCCGGGTCACTCGGCATGCCCTGAAGGAAAGGTGGCACTGGAAGTAGCTTTTGGAGAGTCAAAGGACAACTACCGAGTCGAGTGGCTTACCTTCGAGGTAGTAAAGTTGAGCAGTCCTTATCATGCATTGTTTGGAAGGCCGGCTTATGCCAAGTTCATGGCGAGACCGTGTTATGTGTACCTACAGCTGAAAATCCCGGGTCCCAAGAAGACCATTACAATACACGGAAATCGAGATATAGCAGCTGAATGTGATGAGGGAGACGCGGCAATGGCCGAGCAAGCCTGCGGGAAGGAAGAGCTCAAACATTACCGTTCTCAGGTAGACCTAGAAGAGAGAACAACGTCAAAAAAGCCAACTCCCGAGGGGGACAAAGCAAAAGTTAGGGCAGAACAAAACCCTAAGATGGTAGGCTTCATCAGGAGCGATACTTTCAAAACTCCTAGCAGGGAAGAAGAAGACGTACCGCCATCCGCAGCTGATCACGTTTCAAGGACAATATACCCGGTTTGGCTAGCAAATCCGGTACTCATTATGAAAGGGCATAGCAAGTGGAGAATGTGCATTGGCCGTACCAACGCGAGGCCGACTCTCGAGAATAACTAAAGCAGTGTAATGGGCGGCAGGTTTCATACACACTCTTTTCCTATCCAGGGTACCTAAGGGGACTGGAAGGTTTTTAATGAGGCGGCCTGCTGATTCAAAAAAGAATTTTTTATCAATAAAAGAAGATGGTCTCGAGTCGTATCATGGTCTTTGCTTCAGTTACAAGTAAGTAATGCTTGTTATTATCAATACGTCAATATCATCAAAATACGTCACGTGCATATAGGTCTTCGGGGATTGGTGTGCTTAAATAAGTAATCACAAACCCGGAGACCCGGCCTCGATGCCTATGAGTTATGAGGGCCGATTACTCGAAAAAACGGGTACGGCTGCAATCTTATAACCGGACAAAGGAGCCAAATTTCTTGATTATTCTTACTTAAGCTCGATGTGACTCGCGCTAAAGTGGCATGATCTGTTCACTTACGATTACAATCAAACTATGCAGCCCAATGGGACTTGCTTGACCCTGTTTTTCGTATAGATGTAACAGCATGGTATCCACGCGAAAGCCGGCTTACAGTACAAGATAATCAAAAGGGTCATCTAAACCACAAGTCCATGCAGAGTATAAGGCTCAAATAGCCGGAAACTCAACAAGTATTAAGCATGACTTCAGTATTTATGTGAATAGCTATCGGTTTCCAGCCTGGTAAAGAGCAGTTTGTCATCTGAGAAAGGCCACGCCCCCCTAGCTCGTACTTTGGGTCATGGGGACTGGGGACTTCGAGACAGAAACAAACTGCTTAACTACTACAGCTCGTAAACCTTAGTTTCCGAGCCTTGGGGACTTAAAGAAAAGTCCGTCTATCAAAACCTATGATACTCGGTTAGCCGAGTCTCAAAAGGGAATCAAAAGCAAGAATTCAAAGTATCGAGAATAAGCTTACATTTAACACAAGGATCGAGATTATCAAAAGCCGGGAGAGGCAAGGAGTTATCACAAGTTAAACAAGCGCAAAGTCATAACATCAGTATCAATGTTGCACAGGCGCATCGCTAAACATCATATCAGTCTCGAGAAACGCAAAACACTAGGTATCATCCTACTCGGCATCCCGGGGGTGATTCTCCGGGTCTTCGTCTTGGACTTGCTCCTTGGCTTTGCCAGCAGTTTTACTCGGACTCTTCACGTCAGGACGGACAGGCGGAGGAACGGCTGGTGTTGAGGTAGACGGCTTTACGCCTAGTTCGGCCTCTCTCTTCGCAGCCTCTTCTTTCCTCCTGGCCAGATCAGTCGACCACTTTTCCAGCATATCAAAAGGAGGGGGTGCCTCCACCAGAATAACCTTGCCCTCAGAGTCATATGAGCTCATAATTGTGTTTAGATCCATTTTATCTGCCAAAGTTGTGGCCGAGTGACGTACCGAAGATTGTATAGCTTTGAAGTCCTGGGGTTTAAACTTAGACCCGTCAGCCTTGAATTCCGGGAACCCGGATACTACCTTGGCCGGGTCAAGCTTAGGAAAATAAGCCTTCGCCAGCGTCAAAGCCCGGGTCATCCCAATCCGGCAAGACGAACGCTTCAATATTTCAATCCATCCAGGCGCTGTGGACAAGGCCTGCATGAGATTTTCTTCGCCCGGGTATACCTCCGAAGGCCACTTTATAGCATCCAGCAAAAGTTTCGTGCCGGCAAAAAATGTCCGGAGCACAGTCTTCAGAGTTTTAGCCTGAGTAACGGTGTTCTCCTCCGGAGCAGCAAGGTTAGCACCTGCAATCGAAACACACAAAAGCATATCAGTAATATTGGTTATTACAGCGGCAAGATAGAGATACGCAAGTTAATCGCAAATAGCAAACTTACTTAGCAAGATACGGTAAGTGTCCGTAATCTGAGTCGACAGGTTATTCAGCGAGGATTGGGCAGCATTGTATTTGTTCTTGTATTTGGAGACATCTTTTTTCAAAGTCTTTATCTCCGCTTCAAGGGTTTCCCTGCGCTTTGTTTCCGCAAGCAAGAGCTGCTCAGTTTTAAGTAGTGTTTCATCCGACTGAGTTATCTCCGCCTGCAAAGAATGAGTGCAACTGTAAGCCGGATATCGCGAGAATATTTCCTTCTGAGAAAATGATTACAGAAGATTATTATGCGAAGTACCGAGAATAATTACAGAAAATTATGCTCGGAACTTGGGGACTGGATGTATAGTAAGAAGTGTCAAATAAGATTACCTGATGTGCTGCAGCCATACGCTCTAGGACATTTCCTTCCTAAGCTTTCATGGCGAGAAGAGCGCTCATTAGCTGGTTAAAATCAGCGTTATCCGAGTTAGATGACTCGGGTACCTGGAAAGTGGGAAAAGGAGCTTTTCTTGTAACAGGAGGTGGCACCCGGGTCATCCGAATGTCGGAGTCTGGTCCCCCTCCCGCGCTCGAAGCTGCTCCCTTCTCCTTCTCGCCTGCGTGCGAAGCGATTGGATACCCGGCGTCATGCCTAGCTGGCTCCGGTGGCGACGCTTGCTCGTCGCCAGCCGTGGTGAAGGCATCATCAGCCGGCTCGTTCTCGACCCGGACCTTAGTCTCGGTGTCCTCCTGGTCGCTACTAACAACCGTGGCTCTGAAGAAGGTGCGAAGGCACAATTAATCTTTGGTTATGAAAAAAGGCGATAAAAGCTCGGTATAATATCAGGAAAAGGCGCTTACCCGGTGTTCACCGGGAAGTCCGAAGGAAAGCCGCTGCTAGATCCGGAAGATACTGAAAAATGCCAAGCAAGGTTTGAGATTATGTTGCGAAGGAATGTCCGGAAAGGGTTTTCATTTACGATATAAATACCAGAGCGTCGAGCCGGGGGCGATGAAGCGCCCGGGTTAAGGCCCTCGTTGCCTGGATGGTTCCGGGTTACTCGGCGCCTAGTCGCGGGTGGCTCCTTCATTTATGATCAAAAGGGGTGAAGGTGGGGTTAGCCCCGAAATGACGTTATGGGAACAAAAATTAAAGTGCAAGGGAATGAAATAAAAACCTGGAGGGCGATCCTCTGGGATTTCCTTTTGGATCCAGCTTTGGTGGCCGGCTCCGGCTCGTCCTCCTCGCTGGCGGACCCTTCCCAGCCATCTGTCTCTTCTTCCTCGTCTTGGTCCTCTCGTTCTGAAAGGTATTGAAGATATAACATAAGGAAAAAGAGGAGACAGGATATAATGTGTGCAAAGGGGTTAAGTATGCACCTTCGTCCGAATTAACGGCGTCATCTTCATCCTCCGCGTCTCCAGAATTGGGAGGGGTATCGACTGTCCAAAAGTCATTATCGGCCTGAGGTGAAGATGCCAGGGTGATGGTTAATATTGAGTCATGAAAAGCGGATAAAGGTAAGCCTGTTAAAATCCAAAATCAAGAGGTAGAAAGCTTACAGCGGGGGCGGGGTTCTCGAGTGTAAAAGGTTCTAACCCGGCTATGTTCCGGATTACCTCGAGCTTCTCTGTTAAAAAACCCTTGATCGTCTTGTTCATGTCATTAGGGGCAAAGGTGCTGGTAGAGTATCGGATCGGGTCCGTGGTTTGACCCGAATATTCACACATCAGCTTCTCACGAATGGAGTTTGGCTGGATGCGGAAGTTAACCCAGGTCTTCACCAAGTTTAGCCCGATGAGGCCTCGGGCTGATAAGATGGAGATCTTAGCCAACGAAGGCAGGATCGCCTCCCTGTCCGAGTCAGGTGCGAAGGCATTGAAAGATTCGGAAATGTCAAGCTGACCCTCCGAGTAACCCGGCAACTTCTTCTCGCCGGGTGGGGAGGTGTCCTGGCAGTAGAAGTATGAGAGCTGCCAGTGCTTTACATGAGAATTGAGAGTGAGGGGAGGCATCAAGGAATTCTTGCGGCGCTGGATAGAAACCCCGCCGCAAGTGAGGAGTGCGCCGTCGCCGCTTTCGCGGCACGGCTTGCACTGAAAGAGTTCAACAAAGAGAGCCAGACTTGGCGGAGTGCACAAGTAAGACTCGGAAAGAACGATAAAGTGGGTGATGTTCAGAACAGAGTTTGGGCCTATATCGAAAATACGGAGGTTGTAGTGATCTAGGACGTCACGAAAGAAAGGGTGACCCGGGGGCCTGAAGCCTCGGGTCACGTGTTCGACGAAACATATTACCTCATCCGTTGCTGGAGAAGGCCGGGTTTCATTGCCTGGTACTCTCCAGTGGATAGATTCCTGGGGAGGAAGGATTCCAAGCTCGACCAACTCCTCCAGCTTGGCCTTGGTGACGGAAGATCTCCCCCAATTGGCTGAAATGGAGTTAGTGGATTTAGTTTTAGCCGGCTGTTTTCCCTGCCTCTTGGGTGCCATGGGGTTGGCCTGTTAAAACATCAAAGGGAAGGAGGTGAGAAGCGAAAACTCGGAAATTAATGAATAGTCAGTTACCGGTAACTTAAAAATAATCCGGGTATTGCCTTGCCGGATCAAGTGTGATCTGTCCGGGTATCGCATGTTGTTACGGAAGTTGTGAAGTTTTTCCGTAAAGTAAGTGTCGGGGGAAGGTAGAAGGATACCCTTATGTCTATTATCAGCAAGTGAGCCGGAGAAGTGAGATTTTCCGGATGATAAGGACAAGGGCGGAAATTTTTGGTGGCCCGAGCCCAGATGGGAAATCCAATTTCTGTATTTAAGGTCAATCTAATGATACTTAGTGGTAGGGGAGTAAGATAAGCTGTGCATCCTATCTATGGGAGTGGTTATGGTAAACACTAGTAAGTCAATTCGGCAGGGCCCGAGAAATTGCATGCGACTCGATTCAGATCTGATCTAAGGAAAAGCTAAGAGATTGCAAGGTTGGGCTGGAGGATATCAAGAGCTTACCGGGGGAGGTTGAAGTAGGGATTTGCGGAGACAGATGGCGCAAGATTGATGCCCTTTCGCGATTTCCGGCCGGCGAATCGGGGGCTTGGTGGTGGATTTGGGAGCTGGAGTGGGTTGCACGGTGGCAGAGCGCAAGCGACGGCGGATGGGCTCCGGCGATGTGCGTAGGGCTTCCGTGGTGGCACCCCGCGAACTCGAGCTTGAGGAGAAGAGGAGTGGGGGAAATGAGCCGTTAGGGTTGAGTTTGCTCCTTGGGGTCTATTTATAATAGCCCGGGTGGAAAAGCCTAACCTAACGGGCGAAACCCGGGATGTGCGGAGTAATGGTTGGCTATTTTGAAATTTGAAAGACGCGCCTTATGCATAGACCGATATAATCCAGAGTAAAAGGAAGGGGAAATTTCTTTCCTAGTATCAGCGACAGTTATCGAGGAAGATGTGAAATCATCGAGTTTCCTATTAAGACTCAGGTCTGGAAGATTGAGGGAGAGCCTTTGAGGGGAAGCCGGGTTGCTACCTGATCCCCTTGGTGCTAATCCCAGCCGTTTGTCAGCATATTGTATCTTGATCTTTATGTGTTCTTGTATCCAATATTTCTGCAGGGAATAGCCAGCACTTCGAAGAGTAAATCTTGGAAGCCCAGGCTATTCTGGGGACTACTGATGGGGGGATAGTAACCCGGTAGGCCCACTTCAAGATATAATCCGGCCCGAGGTGTGCTGAGCGATACCCGGCTAGGGGTAAAGAGATTACCGGAAGGCCCAAAGGCTTGTGAGATTCGTAACCCGGATTGTGGGCTGCGATAAGGAAAGTTAGGGTTTGTATGTGGAGTTCGAGTAGGACTCGAGATGTGCCTTGAAGGGCAAGTTAGGGGTGTACGGGTGCTTTATAAACCGGCCCCTAGGTTTAGTTTGTCAGAGATTCAAGTCATAGTTGTAACACCTGTTATCGAGTATCCAGCATAATTCATATTGAGATCCGGCGAGTTATTTTCCGGTTCTTAGATCGCTTTTCGCCATGTCTTCCTTCGAGCTAAACCATCTCCCGAATACCTGTGTCGACTTGCCCCAAGATCAGTTACCCCCGGTAACATCTGCCGTGATTATCCCACGACAGAAGACGATGAAGAAGAAGAAGAAGATCCTTTGTTCCCTGAATACGACGATACTGCAATGGAAGAGAATGGAGAAGAAGGAGGTGATCAAGAACAGGCATCAGAAGAGCCCGATGATGATCTTGGCCGAGTTATTGCTGATGCAAGGGAAGACTGTGAAAACAAATTGGAGAGGTTGAAGCTGGACAACATGTTACAGGATCACAAAAAATTGTTGTACCCAAATTGCGAAGATGGTAGCACAAAGCTCGGTACCACACTGGAGTTGCTGAAATGGAAGGCACAGAACGGTGTGACTGACAAGGCATTTGAGAGTTTACTTCAACTAATGAAGCCAAAACTTCCAAAGGATAACGAATTGCCCGAGAGTACGTACGAAGCAAAGAAAGCTCTCTGTCCTCTAGGATTAGATGTGCAGAAGATACATGCATGCATTAATGACTGCATCCTCTTCCGCGGTGAGAAGTACGAGAATTTGGATGAATGTCCGATATGCACTGCATTTCGGTATAAGATCAGAGCAGATGACCCTGGTGATGTTGACGGAGAGCCCCCGCGTAAGAGGGTTCCTGCTAAGGTGATGTGGTATGCTCCTATAATACCACGGCTGAAACGTCTGTTTAGAAACAAAGAGCATGCTAGGTTGTTGAAATGGCACAAAGAAGACCGTAAGAAAGACGGAAAGTTAAGGCACCCCGCCGATGGATCGCAGTGGAGAAAGATCGAGAGAGACTTCCCAGACTTTGCAGGAGAGGCGAGAAACTTATGGTTTGGTCTAAGTACAGATGGCTTTAATCCTTTTTTGGAGCAGAGCTCCAGTCATAGCACTTGGCCTGTAACTCTATGTATGTACAACCTTCCTCCTTGGTTGTGCATAAAGCGCAAGTTCATTATGATGCCAGTTCTCATCTAAGGCCATTAGTAGAAGAACTCTTACAATTGTGGGGCAAACCAGGTGTACGTGTGTGGGATGAGAACGAACAAAAGCCATTTGACCTACGGGCGTTGCTTTTCGTAACCATCAATGATTGGCCTGCTCTTAGTCACATTTCCGGACATACAAACAAGGGATACAATGCATGCACACACTGTTTAGATAATACTGACAGTGTTTTTTTGGATAAATGTAAAAAGGTTGTATACCTGGGGCATCGTAGATTTCTTCCGATCAAGCATCCCGTAAGAAAGAAAGGAGGGAAGCATTTCAGAGGTGAGGCAGATAACCGGAAGAAGCCTGAGCTGCGTAGTGGTAATGATATATTCGATATGGTCAAGGACCTAGAAGTAATCTTTGGTAAGGCTGCTGGCAGCCAACCAGTTCCGTACGGCCCTGATAAGCGCGCACCCATGTGGAAGAAGAAATCTATATTTTGGGAGCTACCCTATTGGAAAGTTTTAGAGGTCCGGTCTTCGATCGACGTGATGCACGTGAGAAAGAATCTTTGTGTCAATCTGCTATGCTTCCTGGGCGTGTATGGGAAGTCCAAAGATACGCCAGAAGCACGGGAGGACCAGCAACGTATGAAAGACCCAAGCAACAAGCACACAGATAGGCGCCATTACTTAAGCAGCTACGCTCTTACTAAAGACGAGAAGGAAATATTCTTTGAAGTCCTTTACAGTATCAAGGTTCCGTCTGGCTTCTCGTCGAATATAAAGGGGATAATAAACATGGCAGAGAAAAAATTCCAAAACCTGAAGTCTCATGACTGCCACGTGATTATGACGCAGTTGCTTCCGATTGCATTGAGGGGGCTTCTACCGGAAAATGTTCGAGTACCCATTGTGAAGCTATGTGCATTCATGAACGCAATATCTCAGAACGTAATCGATCCAGAAAGTCTGACAAGATTACAGAGGGATGTGGTCCAGTGTCTTGTTAGTTTTGAGTTGGTGTTCCCACCATCCATCTTCAACATTATGACTCATCTCCTGGTTCACCTATGTGAAGAGATTCATATTCTTGGTCCGGTATTTCTACACAATATGTTCCCCTTTGAGAGGTTCATGGGAGTCTTGAAGAAATATGTTCATAACCGTGCTAGGACAGAAGGAAGCATCTCGAAGGGCTATGGAACAGAGGAGGTCATTGGGTTATGTGTTGACTTTATTCCTGACCTTAAGACAATTGGTGTTCCTGAATCGCGGCATGAGGGGAGACTGAGGGGAAAAGGAACGCTGGGAAAGAAAACAATGATACCTAGGGACGGGCATTCTTTGACCAAAGCACACTACACAGTTCTACAAAATTCTATGTTCATGGCTACGTATCTCGTGGAACACAAGAATATTGTACGGTCTGCAAACCCGGGGAAGGATGACTCATGGATTAAACACGAACACATGGAGACTTTCGGAAGTTGGTTGCAAACACGTCTTATAAATGACACCACTGTTGAAGATCAACTATACATGTTGGTAGGGTCACCATCTTCGACTATTGGGAGTTTTCAAGGGTACGAGATAAATGGGAATACATTTTACACGAGCTCCCAAGATAAGAAGAGCACCAACCAAAACAGTGGTGTCCGCTTTGATACAACAAACGAGAATGGAAAAAATGACACATACTATGGTTACATAGAGGAGATATGGGAACTTGACTATGGACCTTCTTTTAAGGTCCCTTTGTTCAAGTGCAAATGGGTCAACCTGAATGGAGAAGGGGTAAAGGTAGACCCGCTTTATGGAATGACAACAGTGGATCTCAACAATATTGGTTACAATGACGAACCATTCGTCCTAGCCAATGATGTGGCTCAGGTCTTCTATGTGAAGGACATGTCTTCCAGACCGAAGGAAAGAAAAAATAAGGAAACAAATTCATCATACGATGAGCCGAAGCGTCACATAGTTCTCTCAGGGAAAAGAAACATCGTGGGAATCGAGGACACGCCAGACATGTCAGAAGATTATAATAAGTTTGTTGAAATTCCACCCTTCACTGTGAAAGCTGACCCCACCATCCCGTTAAATAATGAAGATGCTCCATGGTTACGGCCGAAGCGATCATAAGCAAGGGACACGAAGAAAATTCAGAAGACTAGATAGGGATGTTGTTGGTGATGTGTAATAATAAACGTGGAATACATGATCATAGTTCTTATAACGCAGTATGAACGAGATTTTGTTAGCCAAAATGATATTTATACATATTCTGTGATTATGAATGGAGTAGGTGCAAGTTTGACCAATAATTTGTATTGATCGGTCAAAAGCTGGCAAGCATTGAGTGCTTGACAACTATGACCAGCCTGACTTCATTATTATTCCAACCAGCGGCACACCCACCCACTTTTCTGTTTCTCTCTCCTCCGTCTGTTGGTGATGTGTAATAATAAGCGTGGAATACATGATCATATAGTTCTGTTTGATCAGTATTTTGTATTGACCGGTAAAAAGCTGACAACTATGACCCATATCCGAGTATGAGATAACTGTAGGCAGATATTGCAGGAACACTTCGAAGTGATAGTACGGATACCATCCTGACAGATATTGCAGGATTATAACTACTTTGGAGATGTAGTATGTGTTGACACACGGTATAGAACAAGTGATTATGGCAGGCCTCTATTGTTATTCATTGGAGTTAACCACCATAAACAGCCGAAAACAGTTTTGACTGACTGCTTTACATCGATAGGGGATGCAGTTGCTTCTGCTTGGCCAGGGACTGTCCACCGCTCGGATATATATCAAAATGCAACGAAAGTATTAAGGGATATATTGCACTGTTCGGAAACTTTCGCTCATGATTTTAGTAGGTCTTGGCGAAGTACAATCTGAAGGATAACGAGTGGCTAAGTAGATTGTATGAGGATAGAGAAAGATGGGCTTTGCCGTATGGGTGTCATATATTCTGCACAGATATTGCAGGCACACTTCGAAGTGATAGCAGGGATACCATCCTGACAGAGATCCTTAAAACAGAAATAGAGCTTCGGTACTTCTTTAACAGATATGATAAATTTTTGGAGGAGAAACGTCTAACTGAACAACGAAGATCCCAAATGTTGAAGGCGGAGGGGAGCGCGACGGCGACGGCGGACGAGCAGAGGAGAGGAAAGCGCGACAGCAACGGCGCGGTCTCCCCCGCCCGACCGCCCGTCTCTACTTTAAGTCTGATGCTCCCGCTGAGGCTTGCCGCGTACACGGAAGTTACTATGTTTTCAAGCGGGGGTCGGGATAAAGGGAAAATACGTGTGAATGCGCAGAGTAAACCTTCGAAGGAAAACTATGGTTTTTCTGTTGTAGACGAAGATCTCAAATTCACCGTGTCAATAAGGTACAACTCGCTTTGTCGAACTTTATATAAATCACCCGGGATGCCTTGTATGCTCTGGACTAACTCGGAAGATCACGAGAGAAAACAAAAATTGTAACATTTTTATATTCAAATTATATACAAATGGTAAAATAATTAATAGTTTCAATAGTTAGAAAAATTATTTAGTTAAACGAAAAATGGATTTAAATTAGTTATGCAAATTCTAGTATTTTTCATGTTGGAATTTTTGTCAAATTCGAAAGTATATAGAAGTTGTTAATGTGCAAACTTAACAATTTTCAAATTTTGGCGCTAAAAACTTTTGGGCGCGCAGGGTGCCGCCCCCAAAATTCGAAATATGTTTTTGGTCCCGGCCCGTGGTACCAACCGGTACCAAAGGGGCTCTAGTCCCGGTTGGTGGCACGGGCCGGGACTAGAGGCCCGGTTGTATAAATATCTCGGCCCTCTCTCCAGGCCGAGCGACCACCCAGGACAACGGACATGGCTTGGCGAAGCCCTGCCGGCGGCGGGAACGAGTAGGAAGATCCCGCCGGCGGAACCTTGGGGGGGGTGGGTAGCTTAGCCTAGGGGGGGCGCACCGGCGCCGACCTACTCCTCCTCGTCGGAGGAGATGCACTGGTAGGGGGGTGGCTGCCACAGGTGGGCAGGCGGCTGGGGCGGGCCCGCCGGGGGCTGCGGAGGCATCGGGGGCGCGTACGGCGGTGGTGGGGGCAGCACCTCCTGCGGCGGCGACGGTGGCGGGGGCAGCTCCTCCTCCGGCGACCATACGCCGCCAGTCCAGGCCCAGGTCATCCCGTACTCCAGGCCGGGGGGTAGTGGCTGCTGCGGCGGCTGGTCCTCGGACGCCTCCAGCTCGGCGTTCATTACCTGCCACCAAGGGGCAGGCGCTGAAGGGGGCGGGGGCGGCATGGCGTTGGCGTCAGCGGCAGCGGCGGCCAGGACCGCCTCCCACCGCTTGACCTCGTCCTCGACGAGGGAGCGGCCGGAGGCCTCTAAGGCCTCCTCCATGTTGTCCCGGAGCTCCTGGTCATCTTCCTCGTCGACGTGGGCGTCGGCGTCGTCCACCAGGAGCCAAAGCTCCGGCTCCCTCCCCGGCGGTGGCGCGGGGTAGTCTTCGGTGCTCACCTCGTCGGCTGTGGGGATGTAGGAGCGGCGGCGCTGCTCGTGCTCCTGCTGGAGCCAGGTGGCCTAGTAGGGGGAGCTCCGCGCGTACGCGCGGTCCCTGAGGAGGTGGGCCGGCAGGAAACGGCGCCAGCGGTCGATCTCCTCGCCCAGGGCCTCTCTGCTGGACGGGGCCGGCGGCACGGGAATGCGCTGCGGGTTCAGGTGCCAGCCGTCCGGAAGGTGGACGTCCGGCCAGAACACCGGCGTGCGGCGTTCCCAGTGCCACTCGGCCTCCTCCTTCCGGACGTACCGGCGGAAGCGCTTGCCCTTGGGCGCGCCGCGGGGCGGCGCGCGTGACGCCGGAGGCGGAGCGGGGACGCGCGGCTGCCCGCCGATACGGATGCCTCCCGGGCCGAAGCCGAAGGCCTCCGCCGGCGGCGGCGGAACGCTGAAGCGCGCGCCGCTCGAGGACCCGGCCTCGTGGTCGTTCCGGGGGCGCTTGCCGCTCGAGAACCAGCGGGACATGGTGGCTAGGGTTGCTTTGGCTGGGGCGCGGCCCGGATGGATGGGCTGTACGGGCGGCGGGGGCCCTTTATAAAGGACCCGGGGGAGGCTGGCATGCCAACCGGCGGCCGAAACGTGGCGGCGGTTGCAGGCGGCCTTGAATGCGGGGGGCGGGAAGACGAGGCGTGGGCGGCGGTTGTAGCTGGCCACGCGCGCGTGGGGAAGTGGAGGGGGGTGGGAAGACGAGGCGGCAGTGGGCCCTTTGACCGTCCCTGTGGTCTTAATTTAAGGGACCGGGCGAGCCAGCCACTAGGCCGCTGGCCAGTGGCCCCTTTCGACCCCTGCGAACCGTTGACCGAATATAAAAAAAGACACGGGCCAGTGGGCTTAATTAAAGACGTGGGACTGGACGCGGTTGGGGAAGGGGAGGCCGGTTGGGGATTGCGAGACAAGAGCCAAAAAAACGAAACGGAAAAAAAACCTGCCGCGGCAGGAAAAAGTGGGCGGAATATTTTTTTTGTAAACAAGTTATCCATCCCGGTTCCTAAAACGAACCGGGACAAACTCCCTCGCCGTCCCTGGCCTAGGTTCGCCACGTGGGCCATCCTTACCATCCCGGGTCCTGGCACAACCGGGACCAATGGGGGAGGGCCATTTGTCCCGGCTAGCCCATCCCGGTTGCACAACCGGGACAACTGGCCCTTACGACCCGGGACAAAAGGCCATGTTTCCACTAGTGACAATAGAGGCCTGCCATAATCACTTGTTCTATACCGTTCCTCAACACATACTACATCTCCAAAGTAGTTATAATCCTGCAATATCTGTCAGGATGGTATCCGTACTATCAATTCGAAGTGTTCCTGCAATATCTGCCTACAGTTATCTCATACTCGGATATGGGTCATAGTTGTCAGCTTTTTACCGGTCAATACAAAATACTGATCAAACATAACTATATGATCATGTATTCCACGCTTATTATTACACATCACCAACAGACGGTGGAGAGAGAAACAACAAAGTTGGTGGGTGTGCCGCTGGTTGGGATAATAATGAAATCAGGCTGGTCATAGTTGTCAGCTTTTTACCGGTCAATACAAATTACTGGTCAAACAGAACTATATGATCATGTATTCCACGCTTATTATTACACATCACCAACAGACGGAGGAGAGAGAAACAACAAAGTGGGTGGTGGGGTCAGCTTTCAGTGTAACATCACTAACATCCCTATCTAGTCTTCTGAATTCTCCCTTGCTTATGATCGCTTCGGCCGTAACCGTGGAGTATCTTCATTATTTAACGGGATGGTGGGGTCAGCTTTCACTGTGAAGGGTGGAATTTCAACAAACTTATTATAATCTTCTGACATGTCTGTCGTGTCCTCGATTCCCACGATGTTTCTTTTGAATGAGAGAACTATGTGACGCTTCGGCTCATCGTATGATGAATTTGTTTGCTTATTTTCTCTTTTTTCGGTCTCGAGGACATGTCCTTCACATAGAAGACCTGAGCCACATCATTGGCTAGGACGAATGGTTCGTCATTGCAACCAATATTGTTGAGATCCACTGTTGTCATTCCATAAAGCGGGTCTACCTTTACCCCTTCTCCATTCAGGTTGACCCATTTGCACTTGAACAAAGGGACCTTAAAAGAAGGTCCATAGTCAAGTCCCCATATCTCCTCTATGTAACCATAGTATGTGTCATTTTTTTCCATTCTCGTTTGTTGTATCAAAGCGGACACCACTGTTTTGGTTGGTGCTCTTCTTATCTTGGGAGCTCGTGTAAAATGTATTCCCATTTATCTCGTACCCTTGAAAACTCCCAATAGTCGAAGATGGTGACCCTGCCAGCATGTACAGCTGATCTTCAACAGTGGTGTCATTTATAAGATGTGTTTGCAACCAACTTCCGAAAGTCTCCATGTGTTTGCGTTTAATCCATGAGTCATCCTTCCCCGGGTTTGCGGAGCGTACAATATTCTTGTGTTCCTCGAGATACGTAGCCATGAACATATAATTTTGTAGAACTGTGTAGTGTGCTTTGGTGAACGAATGCCTGTCCCTGGGTATCATTGTTTTCTTTCCCAGAGTTACTTTTCCCCTCAGTCTCCCCTCATGCCGCGATTCAAGAACACCAATCGTCTTAAGGTCAGGAATAAAGTCAACACAGAACCCAATGACCTCCTCTGTTCCATAGCCCTTCGAGATGCTTCCTTCTGGCCTAGCACGGTTATGAACATATTTCTTCAAGACTCCCATGAACCTCTGAAAGGGGAACATATTGTGTAGAAATACCGGACCGAGAATATGAATCTCTTCACATAGGTGAACCAGGAGATGAGTCATAATGTTGAAGAAGGATGGTGGGAACACCAACTCAAAACTAACAAGACACTGGACCACATCCCTCTGTAATCTTGTCAGAATTTCTGGATCGATTACCTTCTGAGATATTGCGTTCATGAATGCACATAGCTTCACAATGGGTACTCGAACATTTTCCGGTAGAAGCCCCCTCAATGCAATCGGAAGCAACTGCGTCATAATCACGTGGTAGTCATGAGACTTCAGGTTTTGGAATTTTTTCTCTGCCATGTTTATTATCCCCTTTATATTCGACGGGAAGCCAGACGGAACCTTGATACTGTAAAGGACTTCAAAGAATATTTCCTTCTCTGCTTTAGTAAGAGCGTAGCTGCTTAAGTAATGGCGCCCTGTATCTGTGTGCTTGTTGCTTGGGTCTTTCATACGTTACTGGTCCTCCCGTGCTTCTGGCGTATCTTTTGACTTCCCATACACGCCCAGGAAGCATAGCAGATTGACACAGAGATTCTTTGTCACGTGCATCACGTCGATCGAAGACCGGACCTCTAAAACTTTCCAATAGGGTAGCTCCCAAAATATAGATTTCTTCTTCCACATGGGTGCGCGCTTATCAGGGTCGTACGGAACTGGTTGGCTGCCAACAGCCTTACCAAAGATTACTTCTAGGTCCTTGACCATATCGAATATATCATTACCACTACGGAGCTCAGGCTTCTTCCGGTTATCTGCCTCACCTCTGAAATGCTTCCCTCCTTTTTCTTCTTACGGGATGCTTGATCGGAAGAAATCTACGATGCCCCAGGTATACAACCTTTTTACATTTATCCAAAAAAACACTGTCAGTCTTATCTAAATAGTGTGTGCATGCATTGTATCCCTTGTTTGTATGTCCGGAAATGTTACTAAGAGCAGGCCAATCATTGATGTTTACGAAAAGCAACGCCCGTAGGTCAAATGGCTTTTGTTCGTTCTCATCCCACACACGTACACCTGGTTTTCCCCACACTTGTAAGAGTTCTTACACTAATGGCCTTAGATACATATCAATGTCGTTGCCAGGTTGCCTCGGGCCTTGGCTGAGAACTGGCATCATAATGAACTTGCGCTTCATGCACAACCAAGGAGGAAGGTTGTACATACATAGAGTTATAGGCCAAGTGCTATGACTGGAGCTCTGCTCCCCAAAAGGATTAAAGCCATCTGTACTTAGACCAAACCATAAGTTTCTCGCCTCTCCTGCAAAGTCTGGGAAGTCTCTCTCGATCTTTCTCCACTGCGATCCATCGGCGGGGTGCCTCAACTTTCCGTCTTTCTTACGGTCTTCTTGTAGCATCGCAACAACCTAGCATGCTCTTTATTTCTAAACAGATGTTTCAGCCGTGGTATTATAGGAGCATACCACATAACCTTAGCAGGAACCCTCTTACGGGGGGGGCTCGCCGTCAACATCACCAGGGTCATCTGCTCTGATCTTATACCGCAGTGCAGTGCATATCGGACATTCATCCAAATTCTCGTACTTCTCACCGCGGAAGAGGATGCAGTCATTAATGCATGCATGTATCTTCTGCACATCTAATCCTAGAGGGCAGAGAGCTTTCTTTGCTTCGTACGTACTCTCAGGAAATTCGTTATCCTTTGGAAGTTTTGGCTTCATTAGTTGAAGTAAACTCTCAAATGCCTTGTCAGTCACACCGTTCTGTGCCTTCCATTTCAGCAACTCCAGTGTGGTACCGAGCTTTCTGCTACCATCTTCGCAATTTGGATGCAACAATTTTTTGTGATCCTGTAACATGTTGTCTAGCTTCAACCTCTCCAATTTATTTTCACAGTCTTCCCTTGCATCAGCAATAACTCGGCCAAGATCATCATCGGGCTCTTCTGATGCCTTTTCTTGATCACCTCCTTCTTCTGCATTCTCTTCCATTGCAGTATCGTCGTATTCAGGGAACAAAGGATCTTCTTCTTCTGCATCATCTTCCATCACAACCCCTCTTTCTCCATGCTTGGTCCAACAATTATAGCTGGGCATGAAACCTCTCCGAAGTAGATGGCCGTGAAGGATTCTTTCGGAAGAGTGCTCTCTGACGTTCCGACAATCAACACATGGGAAACACATGAAGCCATTATCTTTGTTCGCCTAAGCTACAGCAAGAAATGCATTCAGGCCTGCCATATACTCGGAAGTGCGTCGGTCACCGTACATCCATCGCTGCCGTGCATCCATCTGCATCGTATAATTAAGTTTATCAAAATACATTACAATAACATATTAATACAGAGATGACCACAGTACATCGACAAATACTACTTTTTATGTATCAGTTACAGATGAAAAAGATAAGTTTGTTAACCTCGGTCGAAGATACCATTTTTAGTGAGCTTATGTGTGGCTCGGGAATTTCGTCGAACACCTCGTGTGCATAGTAAAATAAAACACAGTAACACCACCCTCTCTCACACCTCCAAGCAAAAAAAAAGATGGAGGGGGGGGGGGGCTGGGGTAGTATATATAGGGGAAGGGGGCAATGGTCCCGGTTCGTGGCCTGAACCGGGACAAATGCTCATGCGCGTGCCACGTGGCCTGTGGCTAGGCATTGGTCCCGGTCCGTGGCACGAGCCGGGACCGATATGTCCCCCACGAACCGGGACCAATGCCCCCAGGCGATTCTTATTGCCCCGGGTACACAAACCGGGACCAATGCATAGCATTTGTCCCGGATTTGGTTGCAACCGGGACAGCTGCCCCCTGGCCCCCTGGACGAGAGGGGTTGTTTCCACTAGTGCTATAAGAGCATTGGGTTTGTTTGCTCTGTGCGGTGCGTTGGAGTTGTAAATACGAGGAAGTGTGAGTAAACCTGCAACACTTCCATTCTATCGGTGTAAAGATGCGGCAATCTTGCGCTTGCTCTAAAATTTATATCTGTATTTGTACTTACTGCTATCCTCACTAATCGGTGGGTGTTGATAGTTTTGGTTCGATCTCCAAATGCCCCATGAAACCTTGCCGGAGAAAGGACCATGTATCAGTTAGACTTGGGTTGTGTTTTCGGATTTCCACTTGGTGTCCTTGGTTGTAAATTATCCTAGAAGTGAAAAGGGACATCAGGTTTTTGTTGGGTGGTGCCAATAAAAAGGGTGACAGTAGTCAGGTAGCGAGTTACACATAAGGATGATAGATATGCGGATGACCCAACTTGATACTCTATTGATGATTTGTATCGTGCGTATTTACAGACTTTGGACAACTCACTCGCACCTTTAAAAGGAGCGCTGTTGCATCCCTGTTCGAGTCACTCATAGCACACATAGGCTCTTTGTGGATAATATAAGTTTCAATGCATGCAGCATGACTAACATGTAAGTTATGCGGTACCAACTACATACAATTTGGAATTGGAGGCACCGGGACACCCCTAGACTCTATGCCTGCAACATAGTCTGATCTTTCACTGGGTCCTCCGGCTTGCAACCGGTTCTGATCTTTCACGGAGTCCTCTGGTTGAAAGCCCTAGCTCTAGTCATGTCAAAGCAGGCCGTGGCAACACATTTGTTGGGGGCATCGCCTTTGGAGGCTCAGACCTTCAATGGCTGGCTGAGGATTGTGCAATCGCACAGTGTTTTCTAGCCGGCATGCAGCCCTGGTGGTGGATGTCAGCCGCTGCAGCGGTCTTGGGAAGCGTGGCGGGGATGGTTTTATAAGGCAGGTTCGTGGCTCAAACATCCCGTGGTGGCGACCGGGTGCTATGGGGGTGGCTGGTTCATCAGCTCCGTCGCCGTCGCCTGGCTAGTATGTAGGGGCGGTAGCCCGACGTTCGTGATGTGTCAGGCACTACTGAAGAAGAAACCAGTGGCGGATCCATGAAAAAAATAGTAGCCTGGACGGACCCAGGGCCGGTCCAAACAAATTCCGGGCCCAGGGCAATTTAAGCCAATGTATTTATATCAAACTCTTATACTTTAATATATTTAGATTTATTATATTACAATCTTATATAGTTAATGCATTTTACTCAATATTTTATTTTTCTAATATTGCATATATCCTTCTTGTACATAAAAATAAACATTCAAAATACATTTATCTTTTGTTGAATCTAAATATTTTGTAAATAAAACTATGTTAGTATTTTTGTTGTTTGCACATAGACAAAAATCGTAAACTAAATTGTGCGCCTCTTCATTTTTTGAAGTTGAACTTATACTTAACTATCTATAACATTTTGGGAGAAATATCTATTGAATATATTCTAGCAAATATCTTAGTAGCAGTTTCAAGTGTATCGTTAGATCAGAAAGTTTATAAAAAGTTCTAGAGGATAAATTGAAGTGCTAGCTTCCCATGTTATTTCTTCAATTGTGTCTTACAAGAAACATTGTTTCCAATAATAATCCCACGACGTGTGATTATATGTACTTAATATTGAAATATAAGCATTTAAACTAACAACCATCGGCCATACAAAGTATTAATGATTCCATAAATTTCACTTTCATTCGGTTTGATCTATTATGCTCGTTGAATTTTTTTTGACATTATCTAGTGTACACAATTTCTTATGTAATTTTCTCACATATAAATTTGTACATGTTATTAAAACTAGATACTTAGTCATACCTTTCATTAAATCTACTTAAACTTTATCAGTGTTGACCAGTTTTTTGTTTTTTATGAGTAAACCATGTTGTTTTCTTCGTACCATATACGCCATCTATGGTGAAGACTACCTCCTAACTAAGAAATAAACTTATCTTATGAGATTGGTAATTTCTTGACCCGTGCAGCATGCCATGTTAGATCATATTTTAGGTCTGCTCTAGCCCCTTGTGGCCTTGTCGGTGCCACAGCTAGTTCACAACGAGTGCCACCACTGTAGCCATAGGTGCCAATCATTATATCACCGGTACACCGGGTGCACAACCGAATGTTGGTGTGCAGCATCAGTTTTTTCTACATCGTCCTTTGGCTAGTCATCACCATCAGTTGTATTGTCAGGCTCATCCTCTTCATGGTGTACCACCCGAGGACATACTGATGGTGCTGAGTGTTCTGGGAGCATTGAGCTTGCTCCGGTTGTGAGCTTTGAACTGGCTTTTCCTTTTTTTTCCTTGGACAAATGTGTACTAAATATATAGATGTATTAATTTGGTTAGGGCCCCTACAACTTAGGGCCCAGGGCGGTCGCCCCTCTGCCCCGCCCTCTAGGCCCGCCCTGGACGGACCATAAGCTAAATTCACATACATATAATTTAAGTATAAGTAAATTCGAGAACCGTACATTCATAATAGTTTGGAAGCACAAAAAACTAGAATTAACTATTATGAGTAACTACTCACTAGACAGTAGTATGAGTCACAAATAAAAACCTATATATGTCCAAATGCCCATTAAGATACCCAAAATATCTTGCTCGATGTGAAAATCAATACCGGCGATGGGTCTTTGCATATCATTTCTTGACCCGGTGTTGAGGCTTGCCTCGATCCCATTTGTAACCAAATACCCCTGCATTTTTCGAGATTACAGATTCAAATACAGTAATTCAACAATATAAGTAAAACATGTAAGATGGGAAGTGGTCAACTTTAGTCTATAGATGAACAAATCTTTGTAGTACCAGATTTAATTCAGCCCTAAAGCATCCCAACTTTTGTTCCACTGCTCCCGAACGGCGCAGCCAGTCACTGTCCTGATCTCGATCGATTTTATTACAAATATACCCCTTTGCCCAGTGTAATTGCTAGAAATACCCCACTGTGAATGAAAAAGTCAATCTACCCTTGGCGGAAGGCTGGCGAGGTGACGCGTGTCACCTTCCGACGGCGGCGTCGGCGGAGAACGCTTCGAGCCAAAGGGAACGGCGGAAGGCACCTCGAGCCGATTGAATTGGCGGGATGTGGTGGGGCCGAAAGGGGTAGCTGGCGGGAGGCATCGTCGAGCCATGGTCGTTGGCGGAAAGGGAAGATTCCTGGACGCACGCCAGGTCCCGTCGTACTTTTCTGTCTGCCGCACGCCGCCCTCCTTTCACTGTTTTTAGAGTGTGTGCTGCTGCTTTTGCAGATTTCAGTGTGTTGTCGGTCACGCTTGCACCCTTTCTTCCGGCAGAACCACCGAAAGCAGTATGGGGCTAATGGATTGCACTGTTTTTGATTGATTCCTCTCCTTTTAGCTCGTTTATAGAGAAATGGCCGGACGCAGAACGAGTCGCTGCGCGCCTCATTTGGCTCTGTCTCTCCCATTTCTGGTACAACAACACATCCTCTCTCTCTCCCATTTTTGGTAAACAAACAGAACAGAAGTATGACTCCAGGATAGAGATCTTGATTTCTATCTAGTTTAAGAGTTGTACTAAGCAAAGCAATGATAGATCAAGGTGAGGTCTTTCAACTCCGTGTATTTTTTTCTTACATACATGTTGGTCTGTGTAGTTAAATTATAACCATGTATATTTTGCTATTTAGGAGAAGATTGTTAAGTTTACATTGTCATTTTGGAGGAGGTTAATGTGGTATTTTTTGTTGGAGAAGTAACTAGAGAATTTATATCAGGTATGACCAACAGAATGCATCATTTATGTAGTACATGCATGATAAAGTTTGGTTGTATCGTTAGCTCGTAATTAGGTATGTAATGTATATTAGACGTTTAGTAGTGATAACAAAAGAAACGTTTTGTAGGATGTCATAGAGTAATTCTTTGCAATCCGTATATACCAGTTTTAGCGTAGTAGATAATAGTATTATATAGATTCGGAAAAAATTAATTAATGAAGTATGGTTTAGGAGTTGTTAGTTTAACACACATATAGTAATTTACACCAATATTTCATGCGCTAGCATATTAGCTAACTACATTAATATTGGCGGATACTAAGACTATTCGAAAGTTTTAGTTATGATAATCAAGATGCCATATATGGAGTCCCGTACTAAGTTGATTCAGCAGGCTGGTTAATACGTCCGGCGACATAGCATCCGTACATATTAGTTGAAAGAGCATCTTGAAGTCGAAGTATATTACAGAACCATTTTAATATAGAAGTAATTATAGTTGGAGTTCATTTATGAGTGTTGCAAAATATTTTTGTACTACACGTGTAGTAATTATTAGTAGTTATGGATATAAATATTATTTGTAAAATGTAAATAATAATTGTACTACATATATTAGTTGAAAGAGCATCTTGAATTCGGAGTATATTAGAGAACCATTAAATATAGAAGTAATTATAGTTGCAATTCATTTATGAATGTTGCAAAATATTGTTTTACTACACGTGTAGTAAATATTAGTAGTTATGGATTTAAATATTATTTTTAAAACGTAAATAATAATTTTACTACATATATTACGTGTTTAGGTACGATGAACAATTTATATGTCTTCTATGGTGACAACATCACACGGGATGGTCCGGAAGGGCTTGGCCTGTCACACTGTGCACAGAAGATTGTTACCGTGCAAGAAATGGTCAGTAGTAGTTTCAATGATGTCAAAAGGTGCATCCGAGCAGAGTTTGGTCCGGAGATCGGCAGAAAAAAGATGGTTGTTGAAGCGGTTGTCTACAAGAGAGAGGTAGAAGGGCCTCGTTGGGGGCTACGCCAGGTGAAAGGCGACAATAATTGGGCCTCGTACATGAGGTTTGCAAGCACACCTGGTGCTGCTATGTATGGGCAGCCGATGGTGTATGTGCATTTTCTTGATGATGGTGCTGGTTGCAGTTCCAGGGCTGGTGACCTCCAAGTATCTGTAGTTGAACGCCGAGAAAATGTGGAGGCGATGGATGTGAGTTATGTGCGTGAAGAAGATGTGCACTTCCCGATGGTGAATACCGGACCATACTCGGCAGTAATAATTGACTTCAATGAACACAACGAGGGGCATTCGGATGAGCTTGATTCTGGATACGATGCCCGTGAATCATCATCAGATGAGAGTGCCGATGGAGAAGGAGGTGGTCCATCTTAGAGGAGAGCAGATGCACCCGCAATGGATCTTCAGGACTTACGTGCTCTTGTCATTGGGCATGATGAGAGCTCTGTTTCAGGTTTGGGGGCTGGAACACTACAGGTTGACCAGCATTTCCCGAGCAAGGCCGCTATTGACCAGGCAATCAGGAGATATGCCATCGCCATCTCACAACAGCATAAGGTGAGGAAGTTTGACCCAAACATGTTGAAGGTTCTTTGCATCCACAAGGAGTCGTTGCTCGTCAGCTTCCTAGCATTTCTCAGCCGTGGGAGATAACCCGCATGGTTCCTCATACTTGTGAGCAATCTGGCACTCTGGAAGCACACACCAACATAACTGCTGCTTATGTGGCACAAATTGTGGCATCCATGGTGGAAGATAAGGTTAGTGTATCTGTCAAGGCATTGAGAAAAGGTGCGGAGGATGTGATTGGCTTCCCGGTCAGCTACAGCAAGGCCAGGCGTGCTAAAGAATCTATTTTGAAGAGGTTGTATGGCACCTATGAGGAGGCATACAACTATGTCCCGAGAATGCTTCATCAGATTTCTGAAACTAACCCGGGGACATGTATATTTAGACAACAGCATCCACACCCAAATGGCTGTCCCAATCATTTTATTCTTGACCATATATTCTGGGCATTCAGCCAAACTATCCAAGCATTCCATCACTGTCGGCCGGTAATCTCAATTGATGGTACATTCTTCACCGGACAATACACGGGTACACTATTGGTAGCAGTGGCAGCGGATGCAAATAACCATCTTCTTCCTATTGCATACGCCATCGTTGAGGGGGAGACCACAAAAAGCTGGTTGTGGTTTTTGATGTGTTTAAAGGCTGGCGTTGTTAAAGAAAGGCCTGGTGTATGCATCATTTCTGATCGCAACACTGGGCTTCTCAGCGCGCTAGAGCAAGTTAGAAACACAGTAGAGTTTCAGTTCCGGTGGCCGGATCTAGAAACAAGATGGTGCATGAGGCATCTAGCGGCAAACTTCTATAAACGGTTCAGAAACAAGGATTACTTCAAGGGTTTCAAGAAGATGTGCATGCAAAACCAACGTCGCAAATTTGATGCCATTTGGGTAGCATTGAACACCGCAACCTCGGGTGCAGGAGATGCACCAGCTGAGCCACAAGGTGCTGGGGGTAATAGGAGGCCTAGGAATCTTCATGAATGGGTCTCTGTGCGTTGCCCGAAGATTTTCAAGTGGTCACAGGCTCATGACTCAGGTGCTCGTTATGGCATGATGACAACCAACATGTCAGAGGTATAGAATGGAGTTCTTAAAGGTGTCCGGGCCCTCCCTATAACTGCTCTGGTTAATGAAACATGGACCCGGACCGTTTCGTACTTTCAAGACAGAGTTGCATGTGCCAGCGCCCGAGTGCAGCTTAATAAACAATGGTCCGAGGGCATGCAGAAACACCTGGACTGGAAATCGAAGAAAGCCCAGACTCATGGTAGCAGAGTTGTGGATGCTCTTAGAAAGAGGTGGGAGATAAAAACAAGGCAGAAATACGTCCAGGATCATTTGAGAGGAGACCAGAAGCACCAGGTCACCCTCAATCCAACTACTTGCGAGTGCACATGCAACAAGCCTAAGCTTTTGCACTACCCTTGCCGCCATGTCCTCAGGGCGGCTGCAGACCAGAAGATTTCTGTTGAGCCATATATCTCTCCATACATTAGCACACATAATCTTTCGAAAACATGGGATGGCGAGTTCTGGGTATGGGGTCTTAAAGAGAACTTTGCTGATGTTTGGTATGGTGGACCAACATGGTGGCCCAACCCGGCGCTGAAGCGAAAAAAGAAAGGACGCCCACCGACTGCGTGCTACAGAAACGATATGGATATTAGCCAGCTCGGAGAACCACGTAAATGCCGAACCTGTCGACTCCCTGGGCACACAAAGAGAGATTGCCCGAACATAATCTAGTTTTGTATTTCGTTTACATGATCCATTTGAGTGTTGTAATATTATTGTAACGTGCTAAGTTTAAATAAGTCATTTGAGTGTTGTACCAAACTAAGTTGAAATGATTCATTTGAGTGTTGTAACGTCCTAAGTTTACATGTCAATAAATATTTTGTATTGTGATTGTGCACTAATATACTCCCTCCGTTTCTTTTTAGTGAGCGTATTAGGATTGTCTTAAGGCAAACGTTGCAAAGTTTGACCAACTTTATATAATAAAATATTAACATTCATAATGCCAAGTTCGTATAATACGGAAGTATATTAGATTGTGAATCATATGATATTGATTTCATATTATGAATATTAATATGTTTCACTATAAACTTGGTCAAACTTTAGTAAGTTTGACTTAAGACAATCCTAATAGCTCACTAAAAAGAAACGGAGGGAGTACATCTTATATCAACAGGCAATGGCTACTTTACCTCCACTATTGGATGCACAAATTGATCCTAGCCACCGCTGCCACCACTGGATAGACGATGATAGCCAGCTTGGGCCCCCACCCGCTTTTAGGCTTTGAGCTGTAGCGACACGATGGGATCTTGACCCCCGTTTTGTGCCTTATCTTATGCGCAGCGGACTACTGCCGTTCGCTAGGATGACATCGACTGGTCGATGTTTCACCCTTGATGGTTCTCTTTTGACCGCACTTTTTGACCGGTGGAGACCAGAGACACACACCTTCCACTTTCGTTTTGGAGAGATGACACCGACACTGAAGGATGTGTCCATGATCACCGGGTTGCCACTTAGAGGTGAGCCGCTTGTGCTGCAACCAGCGTCACTTACCTGGCACGCCGATTTAGAAGCTCTATTAAACCGTCCAATACCCAGACTTCGCAATGGCAAAGAGCATCGAGGGGTCCCCATTAGTTGGCTGGTTGATTTTATCGGAGTTCCACCTAATTTTAATGAGGACGTAGTGAGGAGGCGTCTGATTGCGTATGTACTATACCTATTTGGTATGATGTTTCCATCATCAAATGGTGAGGTTGTCCACCCTAGTTTAATTAGACTGGCAGTTCACATAGCCTCCACTCTAGATGATGATTCAGACTTCCTAATCTATAGTCTGGGTTCTGCGGTGCTATGTCAGACCTATAGGGGGTTGTGTGACGCCGCCTTGAAAAAGAAACCTAGCAAAGAACCGGTACTGGTTGTATGCTACATATTCCTCCAGTTGTGGTCCTGGGAGTACCTACCAATCGGACGACCGAGGATAGATGTGCCAGTTCACCCATACAGACTAGGCCAGGTGCAGTTTGATTGCGCGACCATGGGAAGCCGGTGGACATATGGTACATTATCATGGGCCAGACAATTGGCAGTAAGATGCTTGACGGGGGGATGGTAACCCGGTAGGCCAAACTCCAAGGAGTAACCCGGCCCAAAGGACGGTGCGCAGGATCCGGCTAAGGATAGGGAAGCTTGTGGAGGCCCAAGTTTGTAGGCCCAGCAACCCGGATTGTGGGTTATTGTAAAGGAAAGCTAGGGTTTGTGCGCCGTGTCCGGGTAGGATCCAGGGTGCGCCTTGGGGAATAAGCCAGGGGGTACGGGTGCTTTATAAACCGACCCCCAGGTCTAGCTTTAGACAGAGATCTAAGAACCCTAGATATAGCGCTTGGTATCGAGCATCTAGTGTAATCCTAGAGTTGAGTTGTTATATCGAGATCGGAGACTCGGCGACTTTGATTGCCGGCTACCAGATTGAATCGCACCATGTTTTCCTCTGAGCTAAACCCTCTCCCAAACACCTGTGTCGTCTTGCCCCAAGATCAGTTACCCCCGGTAATGTCTGCCGTGATTATCCCACGACAGTTGGCGCCCACCGTGGGGCCTGCGTCCAAAGGTGTTTACATCACGGGAGAAGCTCGGAAGGGCATGGAGAATCTTGTCATCGGCGAAATCTACATCGACCACGAAGGAGAAAAGATGGTGGACGATTCCGGCTGGGGGCCGGAGTCGGATCACCTCGAATCCGGATCCGTCGTGACAATCGGCCGGATCAGCGTCTTCATTGGTATGGTATGTGCTTCCAATTCGATCCCTGACAACGTTGGATCTGATTCTATGCCAGGAAAAGCCACGTCTATCCGATCAGATGATGAAGAATCGATTGGAACGACACATCCGGCAGAAGAACCCATCGCGGAGTGGGAACAGCCGGAGGAGCCGGCATGGACCCCACGCGACCGGGTCGAAAGAGAAGATGATACCGGGTCTATCCTGGATCTACTGGAAAACCGGTATGAGGAGAACGGTGAGGAAGAACAACATGAATTTACACCGGATATCGTACGCCGAGTTGCAGTCTATGCGGCCCCCGCGGCCAATCTCAACCAAGGAAACGCAACCGCGGCCTCAGTCGGGGCGGCTCAGGCAGTGGCCCAGCGACAGGGCGCGGCTAACGGAGACCCGGTCTTGGCCCGGGTTGATGGAGAGTCGGCATCAGTAACCAGCAGAGCAGCGGATGAAGAGTTGCATGCAAATACGTTCGGATTCTTAGAAAACCGGACACCAGGCGCGGGTCCTTCGAACCCGCGCCACCCGGCCTTATTCGATAATAATCTGATTCTAGACCCCACGGTTCTCGCAACGGTTATCACTCCGGAAAACGCAGCGGAACGCGTCAGGGATCTGGATGTGGCTCGTCGTGCGCTGGAACAGCAAAGAAGGCAGGTAGAGGCAGAAAAGCAAGGGATGGCCACGCGGCAGCGTGAGCTAGATGCGTTGGAAACCCGGCTCCGAGAGGAAACGTCTAGAATACATCAAAGGCACCACACCAGGTTGCCAGCAATGGGCGGGGTTATTAATCCGGCTAATTTATTTGTTACACCTCAGGACCAGCCGATACCAGTGGTGAACCAGGGAACCGCACCCCAACAGGTGACAGCAGCGACACATCCGGCGAATGAGCGGACCGGGTTACCCCCACCACAAACTAGAGTCACAACCGGCAACGATCTACCACCACCGCCACCATCACGATTCCGCACACCAGCCGGCCACTACAATAACCCCATGGACAATGTATATGCAGCGACACTCGCGTTGAATCAAATCCCCGTGGGAGAGTCGCCCCATGCAGAGAAGACTCGGCAAGCCATCGATCTGTTGCACACTGCGGTGGCACAGCAAGCCAATTATCCGGATCACAGAAGCGGTATGCACGGGACGCCATACGTCAGTCAACAGCAAGGGAATATCCAAACAAGTTCTGCGCGACGGAGGGAAGAGCAGCAGCGAATGCCGCCTCCTCCCCGCGCTCAGGCAGCATCAGCAGCACAGGCCGTCGTGGACAGTTCTAGGGATCGGAGGGCCGCGGCCGGGTCTGCAGCGCATGGACTTCCCGCAGCATCGCGCCCAGCCGCGCCCCCCGCGGTATCACACGTTTCTAGAGCAAGGCCGGCCTCAACCGTTCTTGCGGGGCCTAAGTGTCTCTCGGACAGTATCAGAGCTGAACCTTACCCGGAAAAATTCAAAGAGCCAGGGAAAGTAGTGAATTATGGGCCAACTATGGATCCCGAAACATGGCTAAGCAGTTACGAGATGGCAATGTCAATTCGCAACGCGTCCGAGAACCTCCAAGCCAAGTTCATGTACCTGATGATGTCGGAAGGAGCAGCAAAGTTGTGGTTCACCAATTTGCCGGAAGGATCGATCAAGTCCTGGGAGGAATTGAAGACCGCGTTTGTCAAGCACTTTCACGGGACCTGCAGGAAATTATTCACTATTGATGATCTAGAGCGATGCGTCCAGAAGAAGGGAGAATCGGCGCGTAGTTGGGTGCGCCGGGTTATGGAGATACTTCACTCATCCACGGATATCCAGCCCAAGGATGCACTGCAGGCCATGGCAAAAACATGCAAGTATATACCTTTAGTGCAAAAGTTAACTCGCATGAAGTCTAGTCGAAGTGCGTCGAAAGTTACAATGGGAGAATTGATGGATGCGTGCAACAAACACGCTGCGACAGATACTACAGAAGAGGAAGCTGATGACAAGAAGGTAAAAGCAAACACAAGCAATAACGGAAGAACCGGCAATGGATCAGCATCAGGTAATAACGGAAATAGCCAGAACAAGCGCCCGTTCGAAGGAGGCTCCGAGTTTGTCGCCAACACAGAAGCCGGGTCTTCGAGGCCCAGAGCAGAAGGAAATTTCAACGGAGGTAACCACAATGGAGGAAACTATCAAGGTCCACCAACGCCGGGTAGCAATTGGGACATATTCAGGATGGCATGCCCGAAGCACAGCAGGAATGGCAGGCCAGCTAACCACTCCCTAGAACAGTGCGCCGATTTACAAAGATGGAAGAATGAGGAAGTGCACAGAGCTATGCGAGGTGCAGGACGGGGAGGAGGACCAGGTCCAGGGGCAAACCCGGGCAACGGCCCACCCCCAGCCGGTAATCCGGCGGCTGGAAATCAAGGTAATAACCAAGGGGGGGCAGGAGGTTTCCAGGCTAACCCCAAACAATTGGGTCAGTATCATGTGCATACCACAGGAGGCTCTAACAAGGACAAAAAGATACTGAAGCAAGCGGTCAACTCAGTTTCATTAGCTGTCCCGAGGTACTTGAGATGGTCAGAACAGGAGGTAACATGGAGCAGAAGGGATCACCCAGAAAGAGTGGAGCACCCAGGAGTCTTGGCACTAGTAGTCGCACCGCAAGTCAATGGGTACGAACTGAAAAAGGTTTTAATGGATGGTGGAAGCAGCATCAATATACTGTATTGGGAAACCTTCCTACGCATGGGTCTCAAGGAATCTCAGCTGCAAAAAAGCTCAACAGTTTTTCATGGGATAGTGCCGGGTCATTCGGCATGCCCCGAGGGAAAAATCGCATTGGAGGTAGCCTTTGGAGAGTCAAAGGATAACTATCGAATTGAGTGGCTTACCTTTGAGGTAGTCAAATTGCGCAGCCCTTATCACGCGTTATTTGGAAGGCCGGCTTACGCCAAATTCATGGCTAGGCCGTGTTACGTATATCTACAGCTAAAAATCCCGGGTCCCAAGAAGACCATTACCATACATGGAAACCGAGACATAGCAGCTGAATGCGACGAAGGAGATGCAGCAATGGCCGAGCAGGCCTGTAGAAAAGAAGAACTCAAGCAGTACCGGTCTCAAGCAGACCCGGAGGGTAGAGCCACATCAAAAAGGCCGAGTACTGAAGGCGAACGAGCAAAATCCAAGGTAACACAAGATGCTAAAATGGTGGCTTTTGTCAAGGATGACCCCTCCAAACAATCCGCCACAGAAGAAGAAGCTGCACGATCACTCACAACCGGCCATGTCATGGAAACACCTTACCCGGGTTGGCTAGCAAACCCGGTACTCGTCATGAAAAAGTCTAACGTGTGGAGAATGTGCACCGGTCACGCCAGTTCGGGACCGGTGTCCACGAAGAACTAAACAATGTAACGGGCAGCAGGTTTCAGACGCGCTCTTTTCCTACCCAGGGTACCTAAGGGGACTGGAAGGTTTTTAATGAGGCGGCCTGCTGATCCAAACTTTCTCGCAGCAATAAAGAGATGGTTATCAAGTCCTATTTCGTTACAGCCCGATTACAAGTAAGTAGTATCCACGTGGCATCAGTATTTCCGTATCATTAAGAATGTTGAGTATATACAGGTCTCGGGGGCTGGTGGCTCAAGTAGCCCAGCTAGCAACCCAAAAGACCCGGCCTTGATGCCTATAAGTTATAAGGGCCGATTATTCGCAAACGAGTACGGCTGCAATCTTATAACTGGACAAAGGAGCCAAATTTTCTTGACTTTTCTTACTTAAGCTCGATGTGACTCGCACTAAAGTGGCATGATTCGTTCGCTTACGATTACAATCAGCCATGAAGCCCAATGGGACTTGCCTGACACTGTTCTCGTATGGATGTAACAACATGGTATCCACGCGAAAGCCGGCTTACAGTACAAGATAGTCAAAAGGGTCATCTAAACCACAAGTTTATGCAGAGTACAAGGCTAAAAGCCGGAAACTCAACAACTATCAAGCATAACTTCAGTATTCACATGGAATGGCTTTAGGCTTGCGACTCGGTAAAAAATAATTTGTCCTCTGAGAAAGGCCACACCCCCATGACTCGGACTTTGGGTCCTGGGGACTGGGGACTTCGAAACAGAAACAAATTACTTGGCTATCGCAGTTCGAAAAACCTCACCATCCGAGTCTTGGGGGCTTAAAGAAAAAGTTCACGTATAAAAGCCCCTGGTACTCGGAAAACCGAGTCTTACGAAGGGAGCCAAAATAGAGAATCGGGTATCGAGAAAAAGTTCAAAGAATAGGCAAGCAATACGGTTATCAAAAGGCCAGGAAAGCCGCAAAGTATATCACGGACTAAAAAGTACGTTACAAGGTACGGCGTCAGTATCAGGGGTGCACAGGCGCACCATCAAAAGCATAACAGTGTGAATACAAAGCATTACAAGGTATTATGATAGTACGGCCCTATTCGACCTCCTGAGTACGGCCTTCCGGGTCTGAGTCCTGGGTTTGCTGCTTAGCCTTCCCGGCACCCTTACCCGGACTCATTGCATCAGGGCGGACTGGTGGAGGGACGGCTGGTGTAGAGGCAGACGGGCCTGATCCTAACTCGGCCTCTCTCTTCGCAGTCGCCTCCCTCTTCCTGGCCGAGCTAGAAACCCACTTCTCCAAGATATCAAAAGGCGGGGGCGCTTCCTCCGTAATAACTTTGCCATCAGCGTCGTATGCACTCATAATCGTATTTAGATCCAAGCTATCGGCCAAAGTGGTAGCTGAGGGGCGCACTGCGGCTTGTATGGCTTTGAAATCCTTGGGTGTAAATTTGGAACCGTCAGCCTTGAATTCGGGAAACCCGGATGTTACCTTTGCCGGGTCAAGCTTTGGAAGGAAAGCCTTGGCCAGAGTAAAAGCCCGGGTCATTCCAATCCGGCATGATGAGCGTTTCCAGATTTCAATCCAGCCAGGCACAGTGGAGCAGGCTTGAACGAGATTCTCTTCACCCGGATATACTTCCGTAGGCCACTTCACAGCATCCAATATAAATTTTGTGCCGGCAAAGAAAGTCCGGAGCACAGTCTTGAGGGTTCTAGCCTTGACAATGGCATTTTCCTCTGGGGCCGCAAGGTTGGCACCTGCAGTCGTAACAAAAGAAAGAGCGTATCAGTAATCCCGAGTCTGTTATAATAAAGCAAAGACATGAAGCCAATCGACAGCAGAAAACTTACTGAGCAAGATCTGATAAGTATCGGAGACCTGGTCCGATAGTTTCTTCAGTGCGGTCTGAGCGGCATTGCACTTCTTCTTGTATTTGGAAACATCTTTCTTCAAGGTTTTCATGTCATCCTCAAGGATTTCCCTTCGTTTTATCTCGGCAAGAAGAAGTTGTTCGGTCTTCAGTAAAGTTTCATCAGACCGGGTTATCTGTGCCTGTAAGTAGCAAGGAATGCAAGTATTAGTTGGATTGTATGGAAAGCTGAATGTGGCGTAAAGTACCAAGCATCACTTTTGCAAGTCATACTTGGAACTTGGGGACTAGGTATGCAATATGAGATACAAAGTGTCCTTACCTGGTGCTCTGCAGCCATGCGCTCCAAGATCTGGCTCTCCTAAGTCTTCATAGTGAGGAGAGTGTTCATCAATTGATCGAAAGTGTCTTTACTCGTATCAGAAGACCCGGGGCCTTGGAAATTCCGAGAAGGAGCTTTCTTCTTAGTAGGAGGCGGAACCCGGGTCATTTGTGTGTCGGAATCCGACGCTCCTTCTTCTGCACCCAAGACGGTGGTTTTGTTCTTCTTGCTTGCATGGGAAGCAATTGGATACTCGGCCCCTTGCCTGTCCGGGTTTGGCGGCGACGCTTGTTTTTCGCCGCTGGACGCGGCTGTAGTCTTATCAGCCGGGCTCCCCTTACCCGGGCCCTCGGTCCCCGTTTCCTCTTGATCGCTGATAACGACCGTGGCCCTATAAGATGTTGTCAGTAAGCAGCTAAATACACAGTCAAAAAAGGGTGATGAAATATGGTGGAACATCAGGAAGGGGATCTTACCCGGTGTTCACCGCAAAGTCACAAGGAAATCCATCGCTGGACTCGGGAGAAGCTGGAAATTATCAAGTTAGATGTCATATGGGAATGGTTTAAAGAGAATGTTTTGACCCAGAAAAGATAGGGTAATTACCAGCCCGCCGCGGGGGGGGGGGGGGGGGGGGGTCGATGAAATACCCGGGTTAAGGGCATCATCACCCGGGTGATTTCGAGTTGACCTACGCTTGCTTACGGGCGACTCCTTCAAGAACGGCCAGTGGGATAACGTCAAGGTAGCTCAAGTATATCATTAAAGTAATGCGAGTTGAATGCGAGGAGGAGATATGAAACCTTGGAGGTGGCCTCTTGAGTCTTTCTTTTGGATCCGACCTTGACTGTCGGCTCCAGTTCTTCCTCGTCGCTGGCGGATTCTACTTTGCCATCGGAGTTTTCTTCCTCGTCATCTTCTTGTTCTGGATATCATCAAAGTTATGGTTGGAAATGAAGGGGTTATGGTGAGTTCAAGGGAACCAAATAAAATCCGGAAAGTACCTTCGTCCGAGTTAACAGTTTCTTGCTCCTCTGGACTTTCGGAGCTAGGGGAGGCATTGGTTTTCCAAAAATCATCATCAGCCTGAAAAGTGTTAGCATAAGGGTTATTAACTGCATTGAGTAGAAAGAGCAAAGGTAAAGGCATCAAAGTCGGGTTTTCACCTTGGGGGCTGGGTTCTCAAGCGTGAAGGGCTCTAACCCGGATATGTTCCGGATTACCTCGAGCTTTTCGGTCAGAAAGCCCTTGATGGTTTTATGAGTATCGCCAGCTGCGAAGATGTTGTCGGAGTACCGGAGCGGGTCTGTAGATTGCCCTGAATACTCGCACATTAACTTTGTGCGGATGGAGTTGGGTTGAATCCGGAAATCTACCCAAGTCTTCACCAGGTTTAGCCCGATGAGGCCTTGGGCTGTGAGAGTGGTGATTTTGGCTAGAAGAGGTTGAATTGCCTCCCTGTCCGAGTCAGGGGCAAAGGCACTAAATTTATCAGAGATGTCAAGAAGACCCTCTGAGTAACCCGGCAGCTTCCTTTGGCCGGGTGGGGAGGTGTCTTGGCAGTAAAAGTAGGAGAGCTGCCAGTGCTTGACATGGGAGTTAAGGGTGAGGGGTGGCATCAGAGAATTCTTGCGGCGCTGGATGGAAACCCCGCCGCAAGCGAGAAGCGCCCCATCACCGCTCTCGCGGCACGGTTTGCATTGAAAAAGCTCGATGAAAAGAGCTAGACTTGGCGAAGTGCACAAGTATGATTCGGAAAGGACTATGAAGTGGGAGATGTTTAGAACAGAATTAGGCCCGATATCAAAGACGCAAAGACCGTAATGATTCAAAACATCACAGAAAAAGGGGTGACCCGGTGGGCGGAAGCCCCGGGTCACGTGTTCCACAAAGCAAATTACCTCGCCTTTTGTCGGGGTGGGCCGGGTCTCCTTACCCGGCACTCTCCATTGGATATCCTCTTGAGGAGGAAGGACTCCCAGCTCCACTAGCTCCTCCAACTTGGATTTGGTGACTGTAGACCGCGCCCAGTTGGCGGATATGGAGTTGGCGGCTTTAACTTTGGTTGGAGTTTTCCCCTGCTTTTTGGGAGCCATGTGGTTGACCTGCAAAGTACAAAGTAAAAGGATAAGAGGACTAAGACCCGGAAGTTGTGAGCCGGCCGAGTATCGGTGGGGTAATATTGAGACATGAAAAATTGCGTGTAACCCGGGTGTTAGCTCACCGAGTAAAGTTCGAAATTGTCCGGGTATCAACTATTATGATGAAAATTATGGGGATCTAAGTGTTGAAGGGGTTTTTTGGGGACGATGGATGGCCGTATAGGCACTTAACGCGAATAAAAGGAACTGAAAAGGGGAAGTCCGGCCGGGTGATTGAGGCCAAGGCGGAAATTTTGAGTGGATCGGGCCCAGATTGGGAATCTTATCTTCGGATTTGTGGCGAAATTAGTACTTGCAGGTAGTAGGAGAATGGATTGGAATCCATAACTTATCTATTATGCGAGCTGGAAAGGATGTTAGCAACTTAATTCGGCATGGCCGAGGAATCGTTGGCGGGTCGATTTGGATCTAATCTAAGGTGAAATCAAAAAGTGCAAGGGCGAATTAATGGACGCAAGTGGCTTACCGGAGGAGATCTGAGCGAGGCTTTGCGGAGGCAGATGGCGCAAGCCTGGTGTCCCTTCGCGGTCCTTGACGGGCCGGATGGGGATTCGCCGGCGGATCTTGGCGGCGGCGCGGGGCGAGTCGTGGCGGAGCGTAGCCTCCGGCCGATGGGCTCCGGTGATGCGCGCGGGATTTCCGTGGTGGTGCTCAGTGAGAGTGAGCTTAGAAGGAGAAAGGAAGCGGAATGGGGGGAAATGAGCCGTTAGGGTTCGGGTTACCCCCAAGGAGCTTATTTATAGTATAAGTGGGTAAGCCCGGTTCGGTGAGTGGGGGCCGGGAGTTGCGGAGGTAAACGGCTATTTATTTAAGTTTCTGCGAGATATGCGCCAAATATTGAGCAAGGCATCTGGATAAAAGAGAGAAGGGAATCCATCCCGTGATATCAGGATCGATTATCGAGTATGGAATTGGGGTTTAGACCTGGAAAATTAAAGGTGTTTGGGGGAAAAACCCGGGTTACTACATGGCCGCCCTAGAGTAAGGCCTAGCTGAATATCAGAGCATCTTAACCCGGCCTCTATATGCCTGTATGTTTGATATCTTTGCAGGGAATAGCGAGCGCTTCAAGGAGGATCCATGAAGCCCAGGCTATTCTGGGGACTACTGACGGGGGGATGGTAACCCGGTAGGCCAAACTCCAAGGAGTAACCCGGCCCAAAGGACGGTGCGCAGGATCCGGCTAAGGATAGGGAAGCTTGTGGAGGCCCAAGTTTGTAGGCCCAGCAACCCGGATTGTGGGTTATTGTAAAGGAAATCTAGGGTTTGTGCGCCGTGTCCGGGTAGGATCCAGGGTGCGCCTTGGGGAATAAGCCAGGGGGTACGGGTGCTTTATAAACCGACCCCCAGGTCTAGCTTTAGACAGAGATCTAAGAACCCTAGATATAGCGCTTGGTATCGAGCATCTAGTGTAATCCTAGAGTTGAGTTGTTATATCGAGATCGGAGACTCGGCGACTTTGATTGCCGGCTACCAGATTGAATCGCACCATGTTTTCCTCTGAGCTAAACCCTCTCCCAAACACCTGTGTCGTCTTGCCCCAAGATCAGTTACCCCCGGTAACGTCTGCCGTGATTATCCCACGACAATGCTATCCTCTATATCATGATGATTTCAAGAGGTTGGATGAAATTGATGTCACGTGGAACCCGTGGCGTATAGAGTATATAGCACATGTCGAGGGTGAGGTTGAGTTGGCAAATGAGTGCTATGGAGATATGAGACTCTGGATGACGCGTTCTCACCTTGTCTGCCTACATATGGTGGAACCACATAACCCCGACCGTGTGATGCGGCAATTTGATCTATTCCAAGAGGTGCCTCCACCGAATCCCAGATGTCTGGAGCCTAAATTTCATGAATATGTTCGAAACTTGTACATTTTACAATGATGTCATTTTTTTAACTAATATAATATTTCTCAACAAGCAAAGCAATCAAGGGAAAAAATCACAACTGGATGCGTACCCAAAGGCAATGGATATTGGAATGGAAAAATTCAGCATCGACAGACGTAATTTCCGAACAAAGGTGACATTGTTTAAAATGTTTCATGTACTTAAAATAATGTGTTGCTTATAGTATACTGATTTAATTGAAGTATTTAGGCCCTATGATCCGCGCATGTGGAAAATTTATATGCGGTGGTACCTGACTAGCACGCGTTGGAAGCTCACTCGCGCTCCACCTGAAAGGCCGACTGAGCGCACACGCCAGGAGCAACTCGAGAGAGGGATGGATCGTGACACTGCTTCCCGCCGTGATGAGACGGTACATTTTTTTATAGTACATGAAACTATCTACAGTATTTCATGAAAATAACTTACTTGGTATTTTTCAGATTAGTAGGCAACATAGTATCATGTCCGATGTGCGAGACATAGTTGATGGGAGTCAACGGAGTCTACCAAGTACCGTCAAGTCAAAATTGCTCAGGATTTTTCAAAATGCTCACCAAACTACCAGTACATGGGGTTGCGGCCGAGCGTACGATGTTGCCTTACGATGGTACAACATGCCAACTGCTTTCTCAACGAGGCCGAGTGAGGCGAGACCCAGCGGCGACCGCCTAATACGCACCACTTCAATGCATACCGATGTATGTGTATCAAAACAGAAATATTACAACTATGCATGTATTTGTAACAATATTTATTTTTCACAGACCGGGGCACGCCAGGACTCAACGCTTATTCGTACGTCATCCAGGACTGGAACACAACGCCATCAGCCCAACTCTTCGAGACAAGCGCCCCATGTAATGCTCTTACTTTTATTACACACCCACACCATTTATAAATATAATGTGCTAATGTCCATATTTCTCACAGTGTGGCACGAGTTCGATAAGACAACCTACATTCCCGGAGATCACCCCAGATAGACAAGTTTCTGAACAGTTTGTGGGCCATGCTGGCCAAGGATCTCATGACCGTACTTCTACACCGGTACGTGCCATAATATTAGTATTATATATTACCATTCCACAATTAAACAATTTATGACTCTTTTATATTCATGACAGCAAACTCCCGAGGAGCAATGGAATGAAAAGGAGGCTGGGCTTAATACTCGCATGCCTCCTGTTCACCCATCTATGGGTCATGATGGCTACTTATTTGCACATGCATACAACCAGCACCATGATTCGTACAACTATGAAAACTACGAGCAGCCCCATAGTTCGTACAACCCTAGACCTTCGCAACCGCAGGTTGATCGGGCTATGGAATATTATGGGGACTTCTTTCCTGATATGGACAACACCCCAATTGGTATGAGTCAGATTCCTTTACACGAAGAGCGTGTAACTGAAGAGTTGCCACCATCTCCACGTCATCGCCGCTCTAAGAATCATTCGCCAGACCGTTTTACTTATTCAGAAGATCACATTTACAGAAAGCAAACGAGAAAAAGAATGTGATGAATAAGTTGTGTGCTAAATTTCATTGTCCTGTAATATGTACGACACTTTTATGGGTGTATTAAAGTTAACAATGTTTAATAATCTTCAGTACTAAATTTTGGTGTGAAACACATTTTTATTATGAAATAGTACAGCTAAATTACGGTACAATCTTACATTTAAAAAAGATACAAGCAACCAAATGTTAAATTTAGTGCAGCTAAAAATAAGATACAACAGAGGCGTGCATTAATTTAAACTACCGAGTCCAACATGAAATTTTTCCTTTACTATCACCAGCTTCTTCTGCTGCCTGGGCCAACCGAGCTGTGTCTTTCATTCTCTGCCTCTCCACCTCACGGGCCTCCCTGCGCTGACGTTCCTCCTCCTGCATACGGACTCTATCTTCGTCGTTTTTCCTCCCCATCTGCTGGAGGAAACGACGTCGCTCCTCCTTATATTCTTTCATTTCTATCTCTTGCTTCGTTTTCTCTAATGCCGCAACCTTTTCTCGGCGCTTCACCGCGTAAAACTTTTTCCATGCCCCTCGGGACCTCTTTTTAATCTCACGCAAAGCCCAATCAGGCTGCTTCGTATCAATTCAACGATAGTACGGGCAAAGTGGTGGAGGAGACTGCACCACAAAATATTTGCAACGCTAAGAAATAATTAGCAATAACATAAACAATATGTTTGTGTATCCTGATTAAAACATACCGGAGGCTTGTCATATGGCGATCATGCCGCGGGTGGATCGTGCTCGTAATTGGGACACATGAATACTTCATGCCCATCGTATCAGAAAAATCTTCAGACTCCTTCACCCTACAGAGACTGCCACACCAACATCGCAACACTTCTACACCCGGTGGCAGTGTTGCATCTTTTGTCTTCTTCGGCCTTATAGATTGGTCAGAGCATGGCAAACTCATAACTACTAAATGTTTTGGAGGGGTTGATTTGCTTCGATGCTCTTCGACGCAGCACGAAGGGGTGCTCTTTTATAGGATCAAATTAGGAGGGAATCTGCTTTCGGTGTGCTCAGTTGCCATAGCCACAGGGAACATGATCGGACGCCTACAATCAAAAGCAGAGAAATGAATTGACAGCACTCACTCCAGGACGATGGGACGCGGCGTGCAGTGCAGGATGTGAAAAAAGGCCTTTCCGCCAATGCCATTGGCGGGATGCCTTTCCGCCAACGACCATGGCTCGACGATGCCTCCCGCCAGCTACCCCTCCGGCCCCACCACATCCCGCCAATTCCATCGGCTCGAGGTGCCTTCCGCCATTCCCTTTGGCTCGAAGTGTTCTCCGCCAACGCCGCCGGCGGAAGGTGACACGCGTCACCTCGCCAGCCTTCCGCCAGGGGTAGATTGACTTCGTTCACAGTGGGGTATTTCTAGCAATTACACTGGACAAAGGGGTGTATTTGTAATAAAATCATCTCGATCTGCAAGCAGAATTATCAAGAGTCGTGCTCACGTGTATGCGCATCATCGGCGTTGAGGTGTTCCAGCAGCCACCCTACGCGGTACGGCTGCAGGAGGAGACAAAGAAGAAACGATGGTACTTAGGCCTTCCTAATGCATTGTCTCTTAGCGCGGTATCCTAGGTAGTATACGATCGTTAGATACAACCATCCTAATGTATCGTATGTTAAGTGTCGTATCTTAGTAAGCATGTATTTAATGATTTTGGCCTCATACTAATATGTGATTGGTCTAACAAGTTATTTTGCCTATGATACAATGCAAGAGCCGTATCCTAAATAAGATACAACAACCTTCTCTTTCCTCAATAAATATTGTGCCACGTCAGCATTTTGCCTATGATATTGTGCCAAGATACTACCATTACAGAAGGCCTTAGGACTGTTGGCGATTTGAGCCAGCTTCCTGTGGGCTTATTTATTCCTCCCCCGGTTAATGTCTGTGGCCCCACCACGTGACGAGAGCAAGGCCGCAGGCCCGCTGCCCCAGCAGGTTTCCCCTATCCAAGATCGGCGCCACACCTAGAGAGCCTCGTTTCGGCCTCCGTGCGAGCCTCGCCGCCGAAGCACGGCTGCAGCACGATAATCCCGGCAAGGCGGACGGCGGAGAGCAGCATGAAGCTGCAGCCGTGGAAGCACACGACGACGGGAAGCGGCGCCGTCCCGGCTTGATCCGCGAGGTGTCGCAGGCGGCATAGAGGGTGAGGACCTGGAGCCACACCATCCACGGCAACGACGCCGGCCCCTGGCCCTACTTATTGGCCGCTGCCTTCATCTCGCCGCCGTTCCCGGTGCTGGACATGAAGACGAAGGCAATGCAAATTTTTGCAACATTTTTGTAATTTTTTTACATTTTTTATAAAAACATTTTGCTATTAGAACTTCGGTGATATCTTCGGCGAGGTAGGATTTTTGCTACAATGAGTGTATATTTTTTGCTATATAAGTGTTTTTTTTGGCTATCAGATTCTCCGGCGAGCGAGAACCTCCCGGCCATGTCTCCGGCTGTCGTGGTGGTGTCACGGCAGATGCCATAGGATGGCTAAAGATGTGGGGACGAAGGACGCTGGAGGCGCTCGGGGAGGGATCACGCGACGAGTAGACGCGTGAGGGATGAAACTAGCACTGCAAACAACACGATCTACCCAGGTTCAGGGCCCTCGTGAGGAGGTAAAACCCCTACTCCTGCCTTTCTCTATGTATTCTGGTGTCTCACCGAGTAGCCATAGTACAATGGTTCTTGCTACCGAGTAGCCACTCTTCTCTCTCCGGGTAGAACTAGGTCAAGAATCTCTACCTATGATCCAGCCCTTGCCTCGTCTTCGTCCTTCGCGCAGGAGGCGGCGGGGCACCTTATATACTTGGTGCCCAGCCGGATACAGCCAAATACAAACAAGTGTCGACATTGTATGCACACCGTCCTTCTTCCGAGTTCCCGCTGACAGCTTTGGCTTCTAAGCTTGTCCTGATGCGGAAAGTCGTTGGGCAAAACCAAGTAACCAGTCTGTTATGAGTGTGCAAACACAGAGTAGGTCCCCCTATCCTGCGACGCCCTGCTGACACACTGTCGCTGTCAGGCACGCCGTCCCCAGATGAACAGTGCCGTGAATAGTGCCAAGTACGGACCCGGGATACGCGGGATCCGGTGTCAGAACGGCTCCTTTGACTTCTGGCCCGAGTAGGTTCCCGCCAGTTTTACTCGGACCAGCTCTTCTACTCGAATGAACATAACTTCCTGGATTCATTCTTCTGGCTGTCTAGGTGTGAGACCGGGTAGCAGTCGACCGGGTAGCGAGTACCAGGTAGCCGGCTACTCGGCCAAACACCCCTTCTGATCTTGCCTTTAGCACTTGCCTTTACCCTACTCGGGGGTAACCCCCGACATCAGTCCCCAAAGCTGGTAGAGCCCTGCGGATTCATTCACTGGGCCCTGCCAGCTTAAAAACCAACCTTGAAAGTCTTGCCCTTGAGCCTTGGGATGCCATGTGAGAACCTCCGAGTAGCCCTTGGTCTTGTTTCCTTTCTTCCGAGTAGGGCCACTTCTCTTCTCTGTGGCCGAGTAAAATGACTTGGTGAAATCTTGAAACAGAATCTCTGTGAGACAGAGCACAATCCGGCTTTCGGCGCTGCAACTGGGCACGTGTCACGCGGACACGACTTCGACGTCTCGGTGCCCGGTAACTGACAGGCCACGCGCCCAGTTTTCACGGGGTGGGCCCACCAGCTCGTAACGTCCCATCACGCGCAATAATCGCCCACGATATCGACGTGGGATCTAATGCGGCCGTTACGCGCGCGCTCTGCGCTGTGTGCGTTTCTAACCGGCCCACAGACCCCACGCCGCACGATTACTGCCACGATTGATCCCACTTCCTCAACTCGTAACGGTAACTCGAGGAGCGGTATAAATACCCCCTCGGTAACTCCTTCTTCTCCTTCCGCTAGCAATCCCCTTCTGCCTTCTCGTTTCTCCACCGTCGCAGAGCTCCTCGCCGCCGCGCAACTCACTGCACCGCCGCGAGCTTCTCCACCCACCAAATCTTCGATTTCTTCCCCCAATTTCTTCCTCATAGCCATGGCGCGCGACGACAACGCTCGCGCCGGCTGGGCTGGCTCCGAGGTTACCGCCGAAGACTGCCAGTGGCTCGTGAACACCCGGAGGGTTCCTCACGGTGTTCGTTGCCAGCAACCCGACGGCGAGCTCGTTCCGGCTCCGGAAGAGGGAGAACATGTCGTCTTCCTCGCGCACTTCGCGCGAGGATTTGGGCTTCCCGCATCAGGTTTTCTTCGTTCCTTCCTCGACCACTATGGTCTCCAGATGCACCATCTGCCCCCGAACGCCGTCGTCTTCCTCTCCTACCACGCTGTGGTGTGCGAAGCCTTCCTCGGCGTTCGCCCCACGACAGAGACGTGGTCCAAGTACTTCTTCTTCCGCCAACATAGCAAAGGCAAGAAGGACGGCGCGGACACCAGCAGCCGGATAACGGAGACCGGCAGCGCCATGATGGTGCAGCGCCCCGGAACCAATCATCCGCGCATCAAGGGATTGGACTCCGTCCGCAAGTGGCAGAAGACGTTCCTATACGTCAAGAACATACCCGCCAAGAAGGGAGCCAAGGTGGAGGACAGAATCAATCTGCCCCCGTGGAGCAACCGAGCTCCTACCGGGCAGAACTGAAAGACCAAGCCGTCCATGGACAGGAACCTGACGCAGATGGAGGAGCGCCTTGCCCATCTGATCGGAGAGGGGCTCAAGAGCGACGATCCAGTTGCCTGCTGGACCTCTAAACGGGTGTTGCCGTTCCAGCAACGCGCCCACGCCATGTGCTACATGGGCGGCCCCCGCAATTCTACTCGGACAACCACGTTCGAGCTCAGCAACGCGGACGTCGCCGCTCATGCGCGGTCCATCCTGACCACCGGCCTCAGAGACAATTGGCAGTATGGCTTCATCCCATACAGCCGTACGAACCCGATTGAACGGGTATGTGTTTCTTACTCTGCTTCTTGCATTCGCAATCCGAGTAGATAGCCTTCTCCCCTTGCTGCGACTAGTATTTGCACTCTGCGCCGAATAGGGCGCTTAACGGAGCTGCTCAGGCTTAGTGTGCTTGGTGTTTGCACGCCTTTTCGGGTAGCACACTTAGGAGAATTGCTTAGGCTTAATGTGCTTGGTGCTTGCACGCCTTGCCGAGTAGGACACTTAGGAGAATCGCTTGGGCTTAGTGTGCTTTGTGTTTGCACGCCTCGCCGAGCAGGATACTTAGCAAACTTCCCTAGGCTTAGTGTGCTTTGTGTTTGCACGCCTAGTCGGGTAGTGTGCCTTTATGCTACTCGACTAAATTGTGATGTCTCTCTATTCTGCAGGTCCTTGATCGCCAGCTCACCGAGAGCATGGAGCGCTTTGAGGACAACTGGTCGGCGGACCGCGAGGAGGACGACGAGGTCTACTTCGAGACCGCGGACGGGCTCAACCTCCCCCATGCTCAGACAGAGAAGCATCACGTAGACGCATCTGTTCATGATTGGACCGAGGACGAAGAAAAAGGTAATTGAGCTCATCTTCGTGGTCGCAAACCGCGCTACCCAATTTCTCCTTGCTTCTGAGTTGTTTTTCTTCTTCCCAACTTCGCAGGTGGCGCTGATGCTGAAGAAGAAGATGAGGAGGAGAACGAGGAAGCCCTTGTCGTCAAGCCGCTCTCGGTTGCTGCTCCTCTTACCCGCAAACGGGCGGGTAGCGGTGCTCAGGAGCCCCCCGCCAAGAAGAAGAAGACGGCCGGGAAGACGACCAAGAAGACCGCGACGCGAGGAGGACGGACCATCCCTACCCGCAAAGGGTAAGCATTTTCTCCTTTGTTGCTTTTCCTCGATTTCCTCTGTCCTTCTCTTTTTCCTGAACCTGTTTCTTTCTTCAGAGCCCCCTTGAACGCTGACGCCGCTCTCGCGTCCACCGTGACTAAGAAGAAATCCGCCATTGACGTTGATAACCTCATCGACCTCGACGACGAGACTGGAGCCGCGGCGCAGGCCGGAGCGCGTGCGTCCTCTCCCGTGAAAGGGGACGACTCTGACGACGCTCGATATATGGATAGCGATGCCCCCGACGCCGAGCAGGAGCAGCAGACCCGCGCAGATCAAGAAGCGCGGGATACTGATCGCGACGCAAGACCACTTTCTCCTCCGGCCGCCACGGCCGAGGGGAACCTAGATCAAGACCCCGAGAAGCATGATGATGATGCCGCCCTTGAGCGGCGAGAAGATGTCCAAGAGCAGCCAGCGACAAAGGCTGCTGAGCAAGACGACCCCGCGGTCCAGCCGCGGGTAGAAGGACCAGATGCCACATAGCAAGACCCCGCTGCCGGGCAGCGGGTTGAGACCATTGATGAGACGGAGCAGTACCCTCTGAGCGACGCGCAACCAGGCGCCGCGCAGGGTAGCGTTCAGCCGGATGCCGCGCCGAGTAGCGCGCCTTTGGTTCCGCCTACCCTGCAGGGCACTTCCTCCACCGTGGCAAGCCCTCCATCAATGAAGAAGACCAAGACAACATCCAGCCCTCCAGCCCAGCAGCTTATCAAGAAGATCAAACAAGAGGCCGTTGACAAGAATGCCACCGAGAAGAGGGCTGCCGAGAAGAAGGCTGCCGAGACCCAGGTCGTCGAGAAGCCAGCTGGCCAGTCAGATGGCGTTGTTCGCAGGAATCCTTCGCGTAGCGGTACGCGTGGTGCTGCCACGATGCTGCCACCAAGACCAACTGCCAAGCCTGGCCAGCTCACCATCCATGAACCTGAGGCGGTTGCTGATACCGCCGCAGGGTCCAATTTCCCGGATCCACCCACCTTCCCACCTTATATGGTGAAGGTGAGCCAGCAGCACAACATTCCATTGACCCCAGTCGAGAGGAAGCTCGCTATTCGGAGGGGCAAACAGGCTACGCCGGTGGACTCCAAGCCTCCAGCCAGGAACAAGGACCGATTCGTCTCGTTCTACTCGCGCGAGGTTGCAGAAACCGAGGTGACATCCACGGGCATCGAGCAGATAGTCGACCGGGTTGGATTCATCGATGCTGAGTGGGATAGCGACGTCCTCGGCAACACGAACTGGCACGGCACATCTCTGGGCGATCTGGACCACATGCGTGTCGACTGGAACAAGGCAGACATGGGTTATAAACCCATGACTATTGCGTCCAACACCAGCACACTTGCCGCCAAGCTCTTCGTCCATCGCAAGGCCGCGGAGGACATTGAACAAACTTACGCGGTAAGCTTTTTTTTATCCGTCCCGAGTTGCATTTTCTTTCTCTTCTATTCTTTTGCTTCTTCTTATCCATCCCCCAGTCCCCGAGATTCTGGCCGAGTAGGCGGGTACTTAACCGAGTTGCCGCCTTCTCGGGTTGAATCTACACGTCCTTGCCTGACTTCTTTTCTTTCTTCCTCTCAGAACTGCCTTCTGAAAAGAACCAGTCTGTACCGGCGACTGCTGTGGAACCACAGCATTGCTAGGAGGCGCCTCGAGGCCCTGGAAAAGGAGCTCAAGTCCGCTGAGGCGGCGGATAAGAATGCCATGGACAGCACCCTCAAGCTTTCCGAGATCGAGAGTGAGCTTTTAGCTGCGCGGTTCCGCGTTTTATGTTTACACCCGCTATTGCTTTCTGCTCTAACCAACTCATTTCTGCAGGCAAGTTCAAGACCCTGGCCGAGGAGCACTCCAACTGCCGCGCCTTCGTCGAGAGCGGCCAAACCACAATCAAGAGGCTGGAAGGTGAGTTGGTGTTCTTCTCGGCTTGTTTTCTTGCTTTCATTTTTGCTACTCTGCTGACCGTGCTTTGCTTTTCACAGAAGATCATAAGAAGTTTGTCGAAGAGCATCTCGACTGCCTCAAGCTCGCTGAGGTGCAGGCGCAGATTGCAACCCTTGAGGCGGAATTCAAGAAAAGGCACCTCGCCGAGTTGAAACCGCTGCAAGACCAAGTGCGAACTCCTCTCAAGAAAGCCACTGATCTAGCCACCGAGAGGGACAACGCGGTGGCCGAGAAGAAAAAGGCCGAAACGGCAGCCACAGCCAAGCGACAGGCCCTCGAGCTGGAATGCAAGTCACTGAAGGAGAGCAACGCGGATCTTTTGCTCCAGCTGGCGCAGTTCCGGAAGGTGGAAGAGAAGCATGTTGCTGACGAAGAATCATGGAAGAAGAAACTGCAGGCGCTGCTCTTCGACCTGAACAGTAAGTGCTTGCTTCCCCGCCCTTCTCTTGTTACTTGCGCTTCTCCGCTGCTCGGTTTGTCTTTCTACTCGGCTTCTGTTTCTGATCTTCTCAATAGCTTTTTCAGAAATCTTCCCCGACCTCGAGTCATCTTGCAAGCCTGCCTTGGCGAAGGCCCGAGCAGCTCGTATTGAGAAGGGCGAACCCATGGACACCAAGGCCGAGATCGAAGATAGCATCACGGTCATGCAGGGGCAGCTTCAGCGCTTAAGCGGTGTGGGCACCGACCTGGTGCGCACCGCATTCAAGCTCCATGAGGTGTTCTGGCCCAAGGACTCCGCGCCAAAAACTATCCGCGGACTTGCCGCGAAGCTGAACGGCGTGAAGGCCGAGCTGAAGAAGTGGAGGGCGTCTGGAGCTCGGGCAGGCGCTGATATGATGCTGCTCTTCATCACCAGCTGGTACGAGAACCTCAACTTGCAGGTTGTCCGCGAGATGCGTGACGATTCCAAGTGGGAGACGGATTCCGACTGCGTGGCTCTCCGCCAGGCCGTCGCGTACGAGGTCGCCCAATACGCAAGCACCGCGCGCTTCATCGACGGTCTCACCGAGCCCGACACCGAGGTGGACGAAGGCGACGATGATGAAGACGAGGACTCCACCGAGTCTGATCTGGGCAGCTTCGAGAGTGATCGCTTCAAGGCCGGGAAGGGGAAGGCCGCGGTCGTCGCGGATAGCGAGGAAGAGGCCGAGAGCGTGGATATGGAGATCGACACTGCGGCTCTCGAGTTCGGCACCTCCTCAGGTGCGGCTCTCGACGACACGGCGCGCCTCCTCGCCCAGACTGCGGCCTCCAGCTCGGTGGCCACAGCCACTTCCGAGCAGGCTGCTACTGAGCCGGATGCTGATGCCGCGAAGACTGACGCAGCCAACTCGGAGGCTGATGCTGCCAAGACCGACGCTGAGGCTGAAACCGACAAGGCCCATGCTGATGATGAAGCCACCAAAGCCAATGCTGATGATGAAGCCGCCAAGGCGAGCGCTAACGATGAAGCTACCAAGGCCAGCGCCGAGAACACTTCTGCTTCTACTTGACTACTTCCTGCAACTTTATTCTCAAAACTTTTATCAGGTCCCCGGGATGCCGGGTACAGATGTATCGAAAGAGTTGTCCTTGTCGTTTGCTACTCAGTTTTATTCTCGTTTGGTATTTAGCTTAGTCAATTTGAGCAACTTTGGCTCGAATGTCGGGTTGCGTTATCATGCGAGTCCCCGAGTTGCATTTCTTATTCGCTCTTCCTTTTTATCTCAGCTCTTACCCGCAACTTGTTGCTTTTTTGGTATTCGAGTCACAAGAATTCAAAGTTGGAGTTGCAAATACTTAGCCACTTAGAAATACTCATAGTAACGCAGCCCACCACTTAGCCGAGAAGGAGTTAACAAGAAACAACAGTAAAAAACATCCTACCCGGTTCCTGCACTTTTTCTTTCCTTAGTAATCTTTCTTGTGCTCATTGACCTTTTGCTTGTTCTCTTGCTTGCCATGAAGCCGGGTTTCGGACAGCAGCAGATTCGAAGAGTTGGCATGTAGGTTTAAACACAGTACTAGATGTACTCTTGAAATTTTAAGCAGAGCAACCGAGTGGAAAAAGTAAAGCCGGGTAGAAACACACAGAGCAAGTTTAGGCGAGGGCAGTCCCCGAGCTGAATTTCAGATTGCAGGGTAGAATTTTAACTCGGATAAGAGAGTACATACACATCTTTGCTCACGAATGAAAGCGACGAAGTAGGGCTACATTCCAAGGGCGCTTGGACTCCTCTCCAGCTTTATCTGCCCTGTTCGCCTGTGATGGACGCACATCTACAAGATAGTATGCATCATTGTGCAGCGCTTTGCTCACAATGAAGGGCCCTTCCCATGGAGGAGACAGTTTGTGCATCCCGGCTGTGCGTTGCACAAGCCTGAGGACCATGTCTCCTTCTCGGAAAACCCTTGGGTTCACCTTTCGGCTATGATAACGCCGCAGGTTTTGCTGGTAGATAGCCGAACGTGATAGAGTGAGCTCTCTTGCTTCTTCAAGCAGGTCAACGTCGTCTTCTCGAGCTTCTCTCGCCTCCACCTCAGTGTAGAGGGTTACTCGGGGGGAGTCATGCTCTAGGTCTATTGGCAACACGGCCTCAACCCCGTATACCAAGAAGAATGGCGTGTAGCCGGTTGACCGGTTAGGGGTAGTCCTTAGACTCCACAACACCGCTGGCAACTCGTCTAACCAACACCCAGGTGTTTTCATCAATGGCTCAATCAGCCTTGGCTTTATGCCTGCTAGCACCATGCCGTTTGCTCGTTCCACCTGCCCATTGGAGGCGGGATGCGCAGCAGACGCAACATCTAGTCGGATGTGCTTATCTCTGCAGAACCGCACCATTGCCCCCTCTGCGAAATTTGTGCCGTTGTCGGTGATGATGCTGTGCGGGTAGCCATATCTCAGGATCACATCCTTCAAGAATTTCACAGCTGTAGCCCCATCGCACTTCCGAATAGGCTTCACTTCAATCCACTTGGTGAACTTGTCCACCATGACCAAGATGTGTGTCATGTTGCCTTTAGCCGGCTTGAAGGGGCCAACCATATCCAGGCACCATACGGCAAACGGCCATGTGATAGGAATTGTCTTCAACTCGGAAGCAGGCATGTGAATCTTACTCGCGAACATCTGGCAGCCATTGCACTTCCTCACGATGTCTTCAGCTTGTTGCAGAGCTGTGAGCCAATAGAAGCCATGCCGAAAAGCTTTCTTGACCAATGCCCGAGAAGAGGCGTGGTGCCCGCATTCTCCTTGATGTATTTCCAATAGAATCTCTCCTCCTTCTTCTGGGTCCACACAGCGTTGCAGTACGCCGGTGGCACTTCTTTTGTGCAGCACATCTCTGAATATTACGTAGCCCTTGGATCTTCTCTGAATCTGCCTTGCGGTCACCTCATCTTCTGGCAGAGTACCGTCCCTTAGAAAGGATAATATGGGCATGGCCCAACTCGGTGTCTCCCGTGCGGGAAACACTGGTTCGTCCACTTCCATTGGGACAGGCACCTCGGGCTGCTCTTTAGGGTTGGGAGCACTTCTCTGGAGCCCAGAACGATTGGCAAGGACCTCCTCAATGAATGCGACAGTCCCTGGGTCAAGGACAGCAGTCCCCGAGTATGGAGTGGCAGTCCCCGAGTAGGGAGCGGCAGTCCCCGAGTAGGGAGCGGCAGTCCCCGAGCAGGAGCGGCAGTCCCCGGGTTCGCTGTTGCATTCTCCCAGTCAATCTCCATTGGAACAGATTCTTCACTTGGCAGAGAAGGAACGAATATGGATTCCAAGTTGGGAGAAGGCTTGATGGATGGCTTCCTCAAGTGCTCCAAGGCAACCCCCGCCGGGATGGATTGCCGAGAAGATCCCAACTTGGACAGCTCGTCTGCCGCTTCATTCTCTGCTCGGTGAATGTGCTGGAACTCGCAGCCTTCGAAGAATCCAGTCATAGACTGTACCAGAAGCGATATGATGCCATGTTGCCATCTAGAGCATCCCAAGTGCCAGAGACTTGCTGCACCACCAGATCTGAATCGCCATAGCATATAATGCGCTGCACGCCAACCTCCTTGGCTACTCGCAAGCCATGCACCACTGCCTCGTACTCTGCTACATTGTTGGACGCCTTGAAATGAATCTGCAGCATGTACTTGAGTTGATCTCGCTTGGGTGACGTAAGCACTACGCCAGCGCCAAGGCCTTCCTTCACCTTTGAGCCATCAAAGTGCATCTTCCAATAGTTAGAAACTGGAGCAGGAGGTTCGTACTGCACCTCAGCCCAATCCACCAGAAACTCCGCCAGAATCTGAGACTTGATGGCTTCTCTTCTCGCATACGCGGGTGCGTACGCGGCCAGCTCGATTGCCCACTTGGCTACTCGACCACTCGCCTCCTTGTTGCCCATGATATCCGAGATGGGAGCAGAGCTCACAACCGTGATAGGATGCTCTTGGAAGTAATGCTTTAGCTTCTTGGCGCCCAGGTACACGCCGTATGTCATCTTCTGGTAATGCGGGTAGTTTGCTTGGAGCTAGACAACACTTCACTGAGATAGTATACTGGGCGCTGCACACTCTTGCCTTCTTCTTCTCGCTCCACCACAATCACCACGCTGATTACTCGGTTAGTGGCAGCAATGTACAGCAGCATTGGCTCCTTGGGTAGCGGACTAGCCAAGATGGGAGCGCTAGCCAGCATTGCCTTCAGCTCATTGAATGCCACTTCTGCTTGCGGAGTCCAGACAAACTTGTCACTTTTCTTCATCAGCTGGTACAGAGGCAGGGCCTTCTCGCCCATTCGGCCCAGAAAACAGCTCAGAGATGCCAAGCAACCAGTGAATTTCTGCACGTCTTTCAGGGATCTCGGCAAAGGCATGCTCTCAATAGCTTTTATCTTTGAGGGATTGGCTTCAATGCCCCGACTAGATACCAGGAAGCCGAGTAGCTTGCCAGCTGGGACACCAAAGGTGCATTTACTCGGATTCAGCTTCATTTTGTACTTGCGTAGGTTAGCAAAGGTTTCCTCAAGGTCGGCAAGCAGAGTATGTGTTTTATTCGTTTTGATGACAATGTCATCTACGTACACCTGCACGTTCTTGCCGAGCTGATCATGCAAGCATTTCTGCATGCATCTCTGATAGGTTGCACCCGCATTCCTCAAGCCGAAACACATGACACGATAGCAATAAGCCCCGTACGGGGTAATGAAATCAGTCTTTATTTGATCAGCAGGATTGAGAGCTATCTGGTGGAAACCAGAGTAGGCATCTATGAAAGACAGCAGTTCACAACCAGCAGTGGAATCGATCACCTGATCGATGCGAGGTAGCGGGAAGGGATCCTTGGGGCATGCCTTGTTCAAGTCGGTGTAGTCGACACACATGCGCCATGCAGTAGCAGCCTTGGGATCCTCCTTCTTCTTCTCGACCATGACCGGGTTGGCTAGCCAATCCGGATGCAGCACCTCCATGATGAAATTGCTTATCAGCAACTTGGTGATCTGGTCACCAATGGCCTTCCTTCTCTCATCCCCGAAACGGCGCATAGCCTGCTTCACGGGCTTGGCGTCAGGACGCACATGTAATGAGTGCTCAACCAACTCCCTCGGGACTCCTGGCAAATCTTCATTGGACCAGGCGAACACGTCCCGATTCTCACGGAGGAAGTGGATGAGCTCGCTTTCCTATTTCTCCGCCAACCCGGAGCCAATGATGGCTACGCGGTCGGGGAACTCGGGGTCGACCTGGACCTTCTTGGTTTCTTGAGATGCCTGGAACGCGGTCCCGTGTTGGGTACTCGGCACACCCTGTGCGCCAGCTTGCGCGGATTGCGCCATGGGCACCACCTCATACATCTTCTTCTTCTCGGCAGCAATCACCATTGACTCTGCCAGCTGGGAACCAGCAGAGGCACACTCCATGGACTTCTTGTAATCACCAACGATGGTAATCACACCATTGGGACCAGGGATCTTCATCTTCAGATACGCAGTGTGGGTAGAGGCCATGAACTTGCTCAGAGCAGGCCTGCCGAGTAGAGCGTGATAGGGGCTCTGATGATCAACCACCTCGAACTGCAGGCGCTCTGTGAGGCAGTTCTCCCTTGTGCCGAATAGCACATCTATCCACACTCGGCCAATCGGGTTGCACGAGACTCCCGGCACAATGCCATGGAAGGTGGTCTTGCTGGGTAGCAGCATGTTCTCGGCCAGCCCAAGCTTCTCGAGTGTGTCTTTGTACACAATGTTGATGTTGCTGCCGTTGTCGATTAGCACCTTGCTGAACCTCACATTCTTCTCGGGACCCAAGAAAGTAGGATCCAACACCAAGGCGTAGCTACCCGGGTTGGGCATCACCTTGGGATGATCTACTCGGGACCACCTGATCTCTTGGTCGCACCAATACATGTAGTGAGGGACAGCAGGAATCACTGCATTGACCTCCATAGCGCGCCTGTGCTGTGATTGCTTGTCGACTGGCTCGGAAGTGAAGATCACGTAGCTCTCGTGGTGCTCTTGGTACTGGTTGCGGCCTCCGCCCTCATTGTTGCCGTTGTTGTTGTTGCCTTGGTAGTTGTTGTTGCCTCTGTTATTGTTGCGGTTGTAGTTGTTGTTGTTGTTGCGATAGCCCTCATTGTTGAAGTGACGGTTGGCTCCTAAAGCCACTTGGTTCACATTTTCCCTTCTCGGAAACACTGGCGGCCGAGCTGCGGGTGCGCGAGCAGGCTGCACGTTGGCATTTGCAGCTGGCAGAGGAGGAGGAGGAGGCAAGCCTTCATTCTTGATCAGATCCCACCACTCGCACTGTCGGGTAGTGTGGTTAGCAGGCCTTGACGGATGCTGAGTGTGGAAACTGCATGGGCCATCCTTCATGTCGTCAAAGACGAACTTCCTCGGCTGCTCGGAGTTGCCGCTACCCGACTGAGGAGCACGGAATGGTTTCTTGTTGCCTTGGCCCTGGTTCTGGTTCTGCCCGTAGGCTCCAGCAGGTTTCTGCCTTTGGCTACCCCCAGCTCCAACAGCCACTGCATTCACCTCCTCAGGGTCGTACCGAGTATCTATTCGGTCACCCCTGCGCTTGTTGCGGAACTCGTTGCGCTTGTTGCTGTTGAAGTTTCTTCTCGGCTCACAGGAGTCCATCAAGGGCTGAGTAGGATCACCGAGTGCGTACTGACCTGCAATCTTGATGGTCTCCGCCAGAGTGTTTGGCATCTCCCTCTGCAACCTTTGCCACAGCATACTGCCATGTCTGCAACCCTGCGCAAACCAAGTGATGGCCTGGGCCTCGTTCACACCTTCACAGGTGTTCCGCAATGTGCTCCACCGAGTGAGGTACTCGCGGTCTGTCTCGTCTTCTCGCTGCCTGCAAACGGACAGCTGCTGTGGGAGAGAGTTATTGACTTTTGAGCACAGTCAATTTTAGCTTTGTGGGTCTTCAACCAATCCATACCCAGAATGACATCAATGTCAGAATTTCCCAGCAACATGAGTGAAGCAAGGAATATGCGACCTCCAATTAGGATCTCATTGTCCATGCTTATCTTGGATGTCAACATTTGCGGTCCCGGAGAGTGAACAGTCATTTGATTGCTTAGCGGAACAAGAACTAGGTTGTATGCTTTTGCAAAAATCTTTGACACAAAGGAATGCGATGCTCCAGTATCAAACAACACTTTAGCTGGAATAGAGTTTACGGGTAATATACCGAGAACGACGTCAGCAGCTTCCTCAGCTTTGTCGGCCTTGATATGGTTCACCCTCGCGGTCCTCCCGACAGGCCTGTTGTTGGAGTTGAAGGCTTTAGCCGGGGGAGCACGAACCATAGCCTGGTTGGTGTTGGGGCGAGGAGGTAGAGGTAGCTGCTTCTGAGTGCACTTATCAGCGTAGTGTCCAGTATCCTTGCACTTGTAGCAAGTGACGACACGAGAAGGACCTGGCCTTGGCTGCCCCATTGGAATCCTCTGACCCTGCATCTGAGATGGGTTGGGTGGGCGGGGACCAAAGCCTGGAGAAGCTTGGGTATTTGGAGCCCGAGTGACAGCACCATTTGGCACCCAGATGCGGCGCTTCTGCGGAGGGGTGGTCATGTTGGAGGAGGAACCACCCTCACGCGAGTGCTTGCGGGACTCTTCGAACGCCTTGCGCCCATTCTCCTCATTGAGCGCGGTGTTCACGAGCTCCACGAAGTCCTTGCACTTGATGTTGGTGAGAGCGTACTTCAGTTCCGGGTTAAAACCTCGGCGGAACCTTGCCATCTTCTTGGCTTCAGTGGACACTTCGTCACCAGCGTACCGAGCGAGACGATTGAACTCGTTCTGGTAGCCGAGGACGTCCAGCTTGCCCTGTCTGAGAGAGCAGAATTCCTCACGCATCCTTTCCATGAGACCATCCGGGATGTGGTGCTTCAGGAAGGCATCCTTGAAACATCCCAAGGTGATAGGAAAGCCAGCTCTCATGGTCTGGTAGTTCTCCCACCAAGTAGCTGCCTGACCCTTCAGTACATAGGTGGCATACTTGACCTTATCTTCCTCAGCAACATGAGCTATCTCCAGAGCCCTGTTGATCTCCCTGATCCAGTCATCCGCATCCAGAGGCTCACGTGTTGCCACGAAAGCTCTCGGCGCCACGCTCAGAAACTCCTTAATGCTGACTCGAGGAGCATTCTGGTTGTGGTGCTGGTTAGCCTGGATCTGGTCCATCTGTGTCACCACTTGGGTCATCTGAGCTAACAGTTCCCCCATTGGTGGTGGCGGAGGCGGGTTGTTCCTGGTTGGAGGCATCCTGAACAGAAATTCATTTTAGCACAACAACAGAAAAGGATAGACTTGGTAACCGAAAGATAGATTATTCCGACGCATGAATAGATAACCAACAGGTACATCATCACATGTTCAAATACATCAGAATATCTAACAGACCAATACATGGTTCGAAAGACAAAGGATAACTAAACATAGCTAGGAATGGATACATCGGTACTCCCATGCTCATCACGCAGGACGGCGGTGAGTAGTACGACGAGAGATACGCTGCGGAGGAATCCCACGGAAGTAGGTATGACGACGATCCCTGTAGATAGGAACTGCTCTGAGAGCAACTCTCGGTGTGGTGAAGTAGAAAGCGTCGTCTCCCTGTGCTCCATAGCGGGGAATCCCTGTGTAACCAGCTCCGAGGTCGAGAAGTGGGCCTCTGATCGGCTCGTAACCTCCAGCATCTGGCAGAGGAAAACCAAGTGTCTGAGTGAAACGTGCAAAGCGCTCGTCTCCAACGAAGTCTGTGGTGTACGTCGCCAGACGAGTCAACGCCAGATAGAGCTGCTCCCTGACTGAGGCTAACTCCTGAGAAAGTGTGGAAGCAACTGTGTCACTGTGCCTCACGAACTGGGCAGTGGTGTGCAGCCTGGAGCTATCAGACTCGTAGGTATCCAGGTTGCTGTGGAGGGTGAAGTGAACTCCCGCTGCCGTGATGTAACCACGGGGGATGTGACGATAGATGGAATCATCAAACCCCAGTAGTCAGCACGGAGAACGGTGAGACTCACGTACGCTGCCTGCTGCACGGCCATATCCATTGTGGAACCTACTGCCTCGTAGCGGTGGGCAATGCTCCTGCCATCATCCGACAGAATGTAGACGATAGCCCGGTAGCAGGTCTGGTCAAACTCTCGCTGCTGCTCGTAGACCTGGTACTCCGGTGCCCAACGGAACCCTAGATAGGTAACCATGTCTCTCAGCATCTCCGGATAACCGGCGGTGCTCTCACAGCGAGTCATCCTAACCACCTGCGGGTAGAACCTGAGATCCATCTGCAGATGATCGGGGAAGGTTTTGATTAGACTCCGGTGGAAGAATTGAAGTGGAAAACAATAACAAGGTTCAACGGACGAAAGGGATGTTGAAAAGAACATGATATTGAAGCATCATCGGGAAACTCTAGACCAAAAAGTCCTGAGGTACTAAGGAGAACCCAAAACACGTGAAATCCTAACTTGAAAGTTTAGGTGAGAACAGAAAACATCGTTGCACTTCCTTACCAGAAAAGGGTGGGTGGGTGGGGAAAGAAGAAAAATGGAAGAATTCCTACTCTCACGTTTCATTTTTTCGTGTATAGCTACAAAATAGTTTCTAGACTCAACTGCGACCAGTAAAAAGGGATCCTACAGGCAGACAGGCTCTGATACCATTTGTCGCACCCTGGCTTCTAAGGGATACTCATCGTACGAACTGCATAGCAGGTGCTTGGATTATGGGGAATAACTGCTCCCACGTCCCAGCTTCCTGGTAGGCCTGCGCTTATGCGCGACAACACAAGCCCTGCTATTCCACCGTCGATGTAAACTATCCACTAGAAGTCATAGGCACTACTGTCGACGTACTTCATATCAATCACGCACTGTACGTCAACAGCTTTGAACGAATGATGATCACAACATATCTCTAAGACACAAAAGATTGAAATAAGGTTGCAAATGGCCTTCACTAAGGCAGAGATAGCAAATACAATCATCCAGAGGACACATGTCCCAACATAGCATTCATTACATCAGCGGAAGCAATCAAAGGTGTCTGGGTACAGACAAATCCAACAGGCTTAAGAAGCCGGAGAAAGTAAAGAAGACGAAGCCCATCCACGTAGGTTCTGGATCCTGCCCTGGTCCAGCTAACTACTCGTCTGCAGTCTCGTCGAACTCCACGAAGTAGCCATCCTGGTGGTCATCGTAGCCGTAGTCGTAGTCTGCGTAAACCACAGCCCCAACGGGGTCAGTACATCCAAGTACTGGCAAGCAAGACTCACAGTTCACCAAAGTATAGCCCGTCAACACAAGCACAGATGACTTGGTTCAACGGAAAGAAGGGGATATATAAAATGCTGCAACTGGCTGCGCTAACCAACTACAGAGATTCTATCACTTCCAACTATCAGAAAGGGGATAAGATCGGGTGTTGTAACCAACTGAAAGATAACTGCAAACAAACCCATCCTGGATCTCGCCCCTTATCCAAAGAAGCAATCCGAGGATAACTCACACAGTTGGATTAATATGAATCAAGTTATTGTGACAATAATCCTATTACTAGTCAAATTGATAATCATGGGGTGTGAGATAGTGAATCATTAGGTTTAAGTTGTCCTGAGTACTTGTTAGCCAGTACTTTCACCAAGTACTCCATAACCGCGGAAAACACGGCTTCTCGAGAAGATTATCCCTGCAGGGTTGCACCAATTTGGCCGTACACGTATGAATAACCCGCCAGATGGGATGCCTCCCACCAAGCGGGGCACTCAACACAACTCGACTCTTCTCTGCATCAAGCCCAAAGCACCTTGGGCGCACGGCTAATTGAGCCCAGAAGAAAATGGACCCTCATAGCACTCTAAGAACGTGTCCCCCTATATGCCGACTACAAAAGTTCCACCCTGCGCTGGGCTCGCAAAAACATGCATGCGGCAAATAGAAAGCACGAACTAAATGAGATGATTTGGACGAGATGCGAATCGAATCAAATTGAGGGGGGGCGCCCATACTCGCTTCCCACATGCGGGTAGTGCGCTCATCATGGATCAGTAGACAAGACCCTTTTCCTATTAGGGTCGACACTAGCAGGCCTCAAAACCACACAGGGCCTCCTGCCGGTGCCTTATCATCAAATTATTATTACAGTAATAACATTAGCATGATTGATTTATTGATTAAACATCGAGCCCCCCAGAACATAATAAAGATATAGTAACTGAAAAGTAACGGGTAACAGACTCGAGCAAAACAACCTAAGCATGCTAGTAAGACACTGGCTCAATCAATAGGGTTGTATGAGGGGTAATGAGGCAATATCAAGGTTAAAGGATTCATGTGATAGGTTCGTAACAGAAACATCTACCACTAGGGCTAGCAGGTATAGACAACGGAAAGTATCGGTAACCAGGGTTGAAAGGAACACGATGGTTCATGTGAGTGATAACTTGCCTGCAAACTCAACAGCTGGGTACTGAGCTAGATCCTCAGAAGGGGTGCTGTAAGGGTCGTCTGTCTCAACGTCGTCGTCTATTCGAGAAGAAGCAAACAAACAAAACAGGAGTGTAAACAATCATTGCCATGGCATTGTGCACAATCAAGATGATGCATGACAAATTAATGGGTGCATCAAATAACTAGCTAACATGATAGCACAAATTAAATGGACCCATATGCAAGGGTTGCATATGGAAAAGGATCCATTGAAATAAGTGGAACAAATGATTTACAATTATTTATTATGTGATAGTTGTTATCATGATGCATGCATGATGATGATGACAAGATCATAACAGATAACAATACATAACAATGATAGATGCAAAGGAAAGGAAAAAATAAAACAAGTTTAGAACTTATTTATTAAGTTTGGAAAATTTTGGTTATTAACCATGCCACACAAACAATTATTGTTTTCATCAAGTTAAAGTGTTCAAAACAACTAACAAAATTTATATTTGAAAAGAACATCAATTTTTAGTTGGATTACATATTTCACATTTTGAAATTTGAATTATGATGAATTTATTATGATTTAAACAATATTAAACAAGTTTTAATTGAATTTAAAACAGGCTTAAATATTAATTGAATTTTATTTGTTCAAACCATAAATTCAAATTCAAATTTGAAAAGTTCACACTTTGGTGGTTTGAAAACATAATTTGCATGTTCAAAAATATTTTATATTAAGCAAGTTATGATTTTACCAATTTTAATTGAATTAAACAAGTATTAAATTATTTAGGCAATTTAAATTGTTCAAACCAGAAAACAAATTTTATATTTGAATAGGATATTCAAAAAGGTATGAAAAACATATTTTATTTGACTTATTTGGAAATAGTATGAATTACTTATGAATTATTACAAATTGCATTTGAATTATTCAAATTTGAATTTTAAATGTATTTTGAAAACTCAAAACAGAACACAAATAAGTTATTTGGAAAGATTATAAAATTTTGAACAGAAAACATATATAACTTTTAATTATCAGAATTATAGATTAAAAGTTATTGATTTTTGAAGTTAGGTGTTTATTCTGCCAATTAAAAGAATTAGAAAACAAAACAGAAAATGTTTTTGTTCTTTTGTTACCGTGTAGTGGCCTAGCCACAGCCACTGCACGTGGGCCTGGGGGGCCAGCGTGGACGCTGCTGCTCGCGTGGCCACAGGAGAGGCTGACAGGGGGGGCCACCCTGTCAGCACTGCGCAAAAAGGTGGGGTTTTTCTCCCGTGCGCGAACCAGCAATCGAACCCGCGAGCGCGTGCGAGCGAGAGAGGCAGTGTAACCACTGCGGTGGTGAGCGATGCTTGTCAGTATACAGCGCGCGCACAAGGTAAGGTTCAGATTTGCGCTCTGAAACTTTAACTGAAACTGACGCGCGCTAACTGAACTTAGCTGACAGGAACTAGCTGCCGGCGGCGATCAACGACTCGTCGCACGTGCTCGTGCTCGCGTGTTGCTGCTGCGGCGATGTGCGCGTGCAAGTGTGCGAGGTGTAGCAGAGAGATAGGAAGGAGAGGGCCGGAGGGATCGAATGCTCACCCTCGGCTGGAGTCGAGCAGCGGCTCGGGGCAGACGGCGGCGTCGCGGACGGTGGCGAGGGTGTAGGGCTTCTCCGGCGTGGCTCGGGTGTCCAGCGTGTAGAGGATGTGGTGGCGATCTCGTTTCAGTGGCTACGGGTGGTGGAGGAGGTTCAGGTGGGCGGCGCCATGTCGATGTTCAGAGGCTCGCCGGCGGTGACGAGTTTCAGAGAGGTGGAGGACGTCGAGGAGGGAGGAGATGGCGGCGCTGGCGAGGGGAGCGAGGAACCCTAGAAGCTAGGGCACCTGCCAGGGGCTAGGGCTCGTACTTATAGGCCGCTGGGCGCTCGGGGGCCGCCGGAGTCGCCGCGGGGGTGCGGTGGCACCGGCCGATGCTCTGCCGTACCGCTTGACGAAGGCGATTAGAATCCGCACGAATCGCGAAGCGGTACGGGGGAGCTAGGCGGGCTGGGTCGTGCGCGCGCGTAGGCTTAGCGGGCTGGGCTGCGTTATCTGCTGCGCGCGCGCTGCAGTTTTGTTTCTTTTTTATTTTTCCTTTCTGTTTTTTTTTGTAGCCTTTGCTTTTGGATTAAAAACATAGGTTTTTGTTTATATAAAAATTTGGAAAAAATTGGGGAGGTTTAATAGACCAAATGCAAACACTTGGTGGCTTCTGTTTTCAAAAATTCAAACATTTGCTTGCTGTTCTAAAATTAAACCAAATTGGTTGAATTTTGCAATATTAATTAATAATAGAAAAACAAAGCAAATTCAATAGGGTTTCCCCTAGGGTTTTAAAGTGATTTAAAGAACACAAAAGTGTGGTGAACTTTATGGATTCAAAAGTGTAATGATTTTGAGAATTTGTTTGAATTTGAAATGATTTTAGAGTAATTGCTTGAATTAATGGTTTGATTAAACCAACAATTTAACAAGTGAGCAACATGGAATAAAATGGTTGTTTTTATTGGTTATTTTTACTCCAAAAGTTGTAACAGAGCAAGTATGAAAATACCCATTTGAAATTTGTTTGAGTTTGATTAAGAAAACAGGGTAAAACAGATGCAAAACAAGTAGTAACAATGCAAACAATAAAAAAACAAATGCAATGAAATGATGACATGATGCATTGCTTGAAATAAAACAATAAATCAAACATTCTAAGGGATGTTTCATACTTGGGATGTTACATGTTGATCCACGTGACTGTGCTGAAGCTTGCCAAGAATAAATTCATGCATGACTTGATGCATCTTGCAATAGAACCGAGGATCCGAGCATGTGCTTTCACCAAACTCATAAGGATTAAATTTCAGCCTTGCTTCATCAAAGTCGGTGGTACTAAGACCACCCCAGTTCTTGATCACGGGTTCCTTTGGATTGATTGGAAGAGATCTCCGTGAGGGAGTAGAACCAGAAACATCCGCGGCACTCTTCTTGCGAGGTTTGCGAGGACGGAGAGAGCGGGAGGCATCGGACTCATGTTGAGGAGGGGAATCACCTGAAACATAGGATGCATGGATATGGAGCATGATAATGAGTGCACATGGTCGTGGTTTGAGAGAAAATTAATTAAGCCATGAATATATGAGATAGTGACATGGTGAAAAACAAATATTAGCCCAATGAAAACAAGGCACATTATTAATAGTGTGAGCATATTATCATAGCATGTGTATAGGATTGTGTGGTGTGCTTAGTGAACATAGGCATGAGAAAAGAAATTGGGCATGATACTAGAAACACCATTAGTATGTAAAAATATTTAGGGAATAGCATACACATGATGTCACAATGAATATAAGAGTTTAGAAGCACAACACTAGGGCAATCGTATCAATAATGTGGAAATTTTATTTGTTGAACCATGGCCAATCATGAAAAAAATATGTTGCAAAGTTAGGTAAAACATAATATCATACGGCTAGAACACGAGGAGCATATGACATCAACAAATCATAATATAGCATAGCGGTATGAACCCTAGCATTAATAGATGGAAAAAAAAACATAACACATGAACACTAGCACTAGCACACCGATAGATAGCACTCACATACATGTAATCTATAGAAAAGCCCAAAGAAAAATTACCCGAGTTCGAAGCCATCTTCAAACAAAAAGCACTAGGCAATAAAGTGACCCGATATCCTCCAATAAGGGGTCAATGAGAAATCCGTGTGGAGGAGGGGGCGGAGAAGGCCGAGGGCTTGCGGATCCGTGAATTTGGGCGGTGGGGATGGGCTAGGGAGGTGGGGGGAGGGGGGAAGGGGAGAGCACCTAAGGGGCTCTAATGGAGGTTGGGGGAAGGAAGAAGAAGGGATGGGGGCGGTTGGTGGAGGTGGGTGCGTGCGTGTGTGTGTTAGGGCGTGGGCAGTGCCCACCCCGGCCTGGGCCGGTCGGGAAGCCGGCCTGGCCGGCTCGGCGTGTGTGTGGACGAGGCGGCCGGCCTGGGGCCGGCGTGCGGGGGGGGGCGGGGCCGGCATCGAGGCCGGCAGGGTGGCCGAAGCACCCGGTCGAGCCCCCGGCCCGGGGCCGGGCAGGTGCCCGAGCGCCCCGGCCTGGCACCCGGCCTGGGGCCGGCTGGGGCCGGGGTGGGGGGGCGCGCGCGGGTTTTTATTTGTTTTTTTTTCGGCTGTTTGCTGTTGGGGTGGGCTGGGTTTGTGTGTGTGTGTTGTGTTTTTTTTTGTAGAAAAAATAGTAAAAACAAAATGAGCCTACACAACTACCAAGCCACACACAAAAAAAAACAACATAAACAATATTTCAATTCAAAGATTTTTATGAAATATATTCTAACAAACAAGACGACAAGGTGAAACTAATGTTTTAATAGCACATTTTCATGAGTTTGTTTCTTAGAGCAATTTTATTTGACCATGTGCACGAATGAAATGAGGATGATGACATGCATATGATGTTTTCATTTGTATCCAATGGAGAAAAAAATGAGAAACGAAATGAGCAACATTGGATACCAATGAAATATGAAAACAAGTGGAAAGGCAAATGAGTGAACACTCGAACACAAATGTCTCATTGAAAATTGGCGGTGGCCGTAGCCACCATGTATGAGTATGTTCGATATGTCACCACGAAGATGTATCTTGGGTGCATTGTCGAGACTCATCATTGAAACACATGATGTCATTAAAAATGATCATTTAGGCATGATTTGTTTATTTATGCATTATAAAGGTAGTGTTGGCTCATTGATTGAGCTACACTCCCCCTATGTCTATGCGTGCATCTAAATCCAAATAAGAGTCTAGTAGGGGTGTGTATGCAAGATTTTCAATCAACTAAAATTGCTTGCACATATGATGTTGAGCTCACTCCTCAATTCCTTGAATCTCTTCACATCTAGAGGCTTGGTAAGGATGTCGGCAAGTTGATCATTAGTGTTGACATAGGAGAGTGAGATATCACCATTTGCCACATGATCCCGAATAAAATGATACCGAATCTCAATATGCTTGGTCTTGCCATGAAGTACCGGATTGTGACCAATCTTAATAGCACTCTCATTATCACATAAAAGAGGCATTATCTTAATCTTAATTCCAAAATCCTTAAGACATTGCCTCATCCATAAGAGTTGAGAGCAACAACTTGCGGCGTAAATATACTCCGCTTCCGTGGAGGAGGTGGCAATGCAATTTTGCTTCTTGGAAGACCAACACACAAGGGACCTACCAAGAAATTGGCAAGCCCCCGAGGTTGATTTTCTATCCACTTTGTCACCTCCCCAATCCGCATCCGAGTATCCCACAAGATCAAAAGTTGTGTTTGATGGATACCAAAGACCATGAGTGGGAGTGTCAACCAAGTACGTAAGAATCCTTTTTACCGCAATCATATGGCTTTCCTTGGGGTTAGATTGAAATCTTGCACACAAACCCACACTAAACATAATGTCCTGTCTAGATGCACAAAGGTAAAGCAAAGATCCAATGATAGATCGATAAAGTTTGGGGTCTACCAGTATACCTTCATGATCCAAAGAAAGATTTGTGGTTGTTGGCATTGGATAAGGTAATGGTTTGGCATTGATCATATCGAATTTCTTGAGCTTGTCTTGAATATATTTGGCTTGACAAATAAAAGTCCCTTCATGATATTGCTTGATCTCAAAACCTAGAAAGAACTTTAATTCTCCCATCATAGACATCTCAAATTCACTTGTCATTAGTTTGGCAAATTGATATACAAAGCTCACGTTAGAGGATCCAAATATAATATCATCAACATATACTTGGCATACGAAGAAATGTCCATCTACACTTTTGGTAAAGAGAGTGCGATCAATTACCCCAAGTACGAAACCACGATCCACTAAGAACTCCTTTAAATGATCATACCAAGCACGTGGGGCTTGTTTGAGGCCATACAAAGCCTTATGGAGGAAGTAGACATGGTTAGGATACTTGGGATCCTCGAACCCCGGAGGTTTCTTAACATATACCATTTCATTTAAAGGTCCATTTAGAAAAGCACTTTTAACATCCATTTGATGCAAGATGAAGTTATGACTAGTGGCAAATGCAAGTAATATACGAATGGATTCAAGCCTAGCTACGGGAGCGAAAGTTTCACCGTAGTCAAGTCCTTCGACTTGAGAGTAGCCTTGAGCAACCAATCGTGCTTTGTTGCGAATCACTTGCCCATGAGAATCTTGCTTATTCTTGAACACCCATTTAGTTCCAATGATATTGTGATACTTGGGTCTTTCCACTAGTGACCATACTTTGTTTCTCTCAAAATTATGGAGCTCTTCATGCATAGCTTGAACCCAATCTTCATCTTCAAGAGCATCATACACTTTGATGGGTTCAACATGAGAGACATATGAGTGAATACCACAAAACTTGAGTACTTGTCCACGAGTGGAGACACTTCTCCCCAAGCCACCAATGATATTCTTTTGGTATAGTGACTTTTGTTGCAATCTTGATGCTTGACGAGACATGATACGAACTAGAGCATCATCGGGATTTTCATTAGGTGGAATATCCTCATCATTTCCTTCATCAAGACCATTGTCCACTCTTATTGGAGTTCTTGGTGATGTATCACCAAGACCATTTCAACCATTATCATTGGGTGGATCTTGATCACTTTCTTGATGGGAGGTATCCGCATGAAGATCTTCTTCTTGTTCTTGGTTTACCATTTGATTGGTGGTTGATGTAGAGGGCTCCACTTGTGTAGAGCTAGTTCCATCCTCATTTGCCACAAGGTGTCCCTCAATGGGTATAAGTGGACCTACACCCATTCTTCCTATGGCTATGGAGGATGGTTCATCACCTACATAATCACAATCAATTTGCTCCACTTGGGAGCCATTATCCTCATGAAATTCCACATTCATATATTCTTCAACACACCCGGTGGATATGTTGTAGACTCTATAAGTGTGGGAGTTCGTGGCGTAACCAACAAAAATGCCTTCAAAAGTTCTAGAATCAAACTTAGACAATCTAGTTCCCTTAATGTAGGCTTGGCATTTGCATCCAAAAACTCGAAGATATTTGAGGTTGGGTTTGTTACCGGTTAGGAGCTCATATGGAGTCATGCCAATCATCGGACGAAGGAAGAGTCGGTTAGATAGATGACAAGCGGTGTTTATGGCTTCGGCCGAAAAGTTATATGGGGATTTGAACTCGGCCATCATAGTTCTTGCCATATCAATAAGTGTGCGATTCTTCCTCTCTGCTACACCATTTTGTTGAGGGGTGTACGCGGCGGAATATTGATGTCTTATCCCCTCATTACCCAAGAATTCATCCATGGTGTAGTTCTTGAACTCGGAACCATTGTCACTCCTAATGGACAAGATCTTGGTGTCATATTGGCGTTGCACTTCGGTGGCCCAAGTAATGAATCTTTCTTGAGTTTCACTCTTCTTCTTGATATAGAAGACCCAAGTGTATCTTGTATAATCATCAACAATTACCAAGCAATACTTCTTGCCACCAAGACTATCATATGTGGGAGGACCAAATAGGTCCATGTGAATGCGCTCAAAGGGTCTTGTTGTGGCGATGATTTATGTCTTAGGATGATTTTTCTCATGCATCTTTCCGGCAATACAAGAGCTACAAGGACGATCTTTGGAAAAATTCACACTTGTTAGTCCTACCACATGCTCACCCTTCACAAGAGTTTGTAAGTTTCTCATACCAACGTGGCCTAGGCGACGATGCCAAAGCCACCCCACGTCGGATTTAGCCATTAGACATGCGGCGATATGTGTAGATTCTTTCGAGAAATCCACTATATACATACCGTTTTCCACAAATCCAACAAAGGCTACTTTAAGAGAAATAGTGTGAAGGACAAGCACATGGTGACGCCCAAATACACATGTAAAATTGCACTCACAAAGTTGCAAGACGGAAAGAAGATTATAGCCAAGGGACTCAACAAGGAGGACTTTCTCAATGGATGAATCCGGAGAAATGACCACCTTGCCATGTCCCAATACCTTAAGTTGTGAGCGATCACCAATAGTTACATGAGCAAATTTGAGAAGTTGGAGTTTCAAGTCTTCTAATACTTCTTTGCTTCCGGTCATGTGTGCGGAACAACCACTATCAATCATCCATGATGTCCCACTGGAAAGACAACCCTACAATGAATCAACTTCTTGTCTTAGGTACCCATTTTTGGATGGGCCCTTTTTTGTTAGTCACAAGGGTCTTGGGAACCCAAATAGCATGCTTGTAATCATCACCATATGAGGTGCCTACATACTTTGCATAAACATGACCATTAGTGGATTTTAGAAGCACATAAGATGGGTTATACTTTCCCGCAAAGTTGTTGTGAGTAGTAGTGTTCCTAGGAACAATACTTTTAGAAATAATATCAAACTCATCTTCATCATTAGCCAACTCCCCCTCCTTCACAAAAACAATAGAGTTAGTGGAGGGAGTTGACTTCTTCTTGTAAGCCACCTTGGATGTGGAACCAAAACCAAGGCCTTCTTTGCCAACAACTCTCTTATGATTACTCAAAAGATCATTGAGGTTCTTTTGGCCTTGGATGCATGTGGCAATGCCTTTGTTGAGTTGTGCCTTCAACCTATTGTTCTCCTCAATGAGAGTTGCCTTGACACACAAAGGATTAGTAGCACAAGAGTTTTCATTCACAACACTTACTCCTTTTAAGGTTTTGAGCTCATTTGAGATTGTACGATGATCAATTTTAAGCTTATCAAAATCCTTAATGAGTTCATTATAACCTTGGTTAGTTGCATCATTTAAGGTCATGAATTCCGTTACCTTAGCAAAAGCATGTTGACAATCAAGTTTTACTTTAGCTATGTCAATTGCAAAGGTTTCTTCAATGCTTTCTCTAAAGCAATGTGATTCATCTAGAGCTTTCTCAAGCTCCTCAATTTTACGAGCATCATCACGAGCAAACTTTTCAAGTAAAATTATTCTCTCCTCATGTTCATCAATGAGGCCATGCGCCTCACTTAATTGATCCATGAGAGAGACAAAGATAGATTTAGTTTCTCCTTCTAGTTTTTCCACAAAGTTTGTTAAAGGATCTTCCTCAACACAATTTAGTAGTGAAGGAATGGAAGGGTTAGCGAGTTTTAGTGTAGGAGTCACCTTTGGGGGTATACCCTTGGCCATGAAGCACTTGTGACTCGAGGGGCCCTTGTTGTCATTTGGGTTGGAGAAGAGAGAGCTTAAGTTAGGAGGTATGACGCCCCTAGCCATGGCCGCCATACCTACTTGTTCGCCTTCACCATCACTCTCTTCACCACCGGATGTGTACTCGACTTCTTTAGTAATCATTGCCCTACGAGGGCCTCTCTTGATGAATTTCTTGGACTTGGGAATGAAGGTGGATTTCTTGATAAGTCTTCCTCCATTCTCAATTCTACTCTTGAAGGGACACTCAGCAACGAAGTGCTCGGAATCTCCACAATTGAAGCAAGTTCTTGCTTTCTTCGTGCTTGAGGATTCCTTCCCTTTATTCTTGGTGGCATTGGATCTAAAATCTCCTTTCTTCCACCACTTGTGTTGAGCAAGAGCCAAGCATTCTTCATGTGATGTCTTCATCTCTTTCTCGGAGACCTCATGAGTGGATCCACCATCATCACTTGAGTCATTATCTTCATGGGGAATGACATTGGCCTTCAAGGCAAGATATGCTTTCTTTGCTCCGTTTACACGGGCCATGACATCATCGGAAGTTTGCTTCATGACCTTTAGAGTGATAAAGAGACCCAAAACATCATTGGGAGATAGGTCCAAGTAGTCTACCCTTGCTTGTACATTCATCACCATATTTTCATTGTATGGCATCAAGGTGAGTAGAAATTTCTCCTTGACCCAATTCTCCGTACAATCCGTGAATCCACTATCTCTCATATCATTTACAAGGGCCTTGAGTCTTCTAAACATATCTTCTATGTTCTCTCCATCACCCAAGTGAAAGTGTTCAACTTTTCTTTGAATGATTGACTTCTTGGATCTTTGGAGGTTGACATTGCCGTCAAACATATCAACAAGACCATCATAAGCTTTCTTTGCACTAGTGAAGGACCGGATGTGCTCAACTCCTTCCTTTTCCATTGCCCTTTCCAACATGTGCAAAGCATGAGCGTTGAGTTGCTCATCAATGATGTCACTTGAGCTTAGATTTGCGGGATCCTTTGGCTCATATCCTTTTTCAACAATTCTCCATATTTGCATTGAAGAGCTGCACATGTAAGACTTAATGGAAGCTTTCCAATTAGTAAAACGATGTCGATCCAACAAAGGAGGTGGACCAAGATGAGTAACATGTGGATGTTGAACATTTGGAGCATTGTTATAAGCAAACCCAAAAGAATTACCACCACTACTATTTAAAGGTGCACCATTTATAGGTGAAGATGTTGCGGTTCCTTCTTTAGTTAGTATGGGGTTTCCTTGTTCATCTAAGATAATCTTTTCACTAGAATGTCTATATGGAGATGTCAATTCTTTTATTAGTCCCTCCATCTTCTTCTCGGAATTTTCAATCATAGCTTGGATTAGCTTTTGAATCCCATCCATGGTGACGGGTTCATCGGCCATCCTTACCTCCTCTTTAGGCGGTAAAGCCTTATATAAAGAGACGAGGCTCTTATACCAAATGAAGGATCGAGAGGTTAACTAGAGGGGGGGTGAATAGGTTAACTACAAATTTTAACTTCTTTTTCAAGTTAACATGGCAATGATCAAATATAGATTATCTAGATTATGCAACTAGGTGAACAATCCTATATGTTGAGCAAGTACAACTAGCACAAGGTGAGTAATATGACTAAGCTAGTAGTAACAAGTAAAGGTAAGTTGAGGAATAACCGAACATAATGACGCGGAGATTTATCCCGAAGTTCACTTCCCAATGGAAGCTAATCTCCGTTGGAGCGGTGCGGTGCCACCAAAGTGGAACACCGAGTACGCCTCAAATGCCACACCGTATCTCCTTCGAGTCCTTCCACCGATGTGGATAGGCTCGAATCACTATGTTGCCATTGAGGTTGACAACTAGAACCTTTACAAGGATGAGGCACACTCCACAAGATTGGAGTTTCCTCACCAAATCCCAAGAGCCGCCAAGACTCCGAGAAGCAAGATCCACGAGCACAAAAGCATCGTGGATATCAACAAGGCTCCGAGCCCCGATGAACTAAGAGCAAGAAGATTCCTAGCTCCAATGAACTAAGAATGGCAAGATCCCTAAGGGATGAGTGGGTGGATTTCTAATCGACTTGGTGGAGTTGTAGATCGGGGGTGTCTCCCTCAAATCCCAAAGTATCACGAGCTTTGGTTGGTGATTTGAGGAGATCTTGTTCTTGAGCTTGAGCTTGGTCAATCAATGGTGGTGTGAGAAAGTGTGGGTGAGATTGACAAAGCAAGGAGGTAGGTGGAGACCCCCTATTTATACCCGTGTCCGAAATACGGTCGTTAGGGGGGTATTTTCACCTTCCTGCGCCCCCCCCCCCCGGCCTAGGGGCCGGCCTGGCCGGCCTGGGGGCAGCCAGGGCCAGGCCAAAACCCACCCCGGCCTGGGCCCGGCGTGGAAGCAAGGGGAGGCCGGCGTGGGGCAGCACGACGCCCAGCCAGCCCCGCTTGGGGCCGGCGTGGGAGCTAGGCGGGGCCGGCCCCCCACCCGAGCCACCCGGCCTAGCACCCGGCCTGGGGCCGGCGGGGGCGGTGGGGTGAGGCCGGACCCCCACCCGAGCCACCCGGCCTGGGGCCGGCGTGGGGCGTTGTGGGGCTGGCTCCAGCCCGGCCTCGAGCCCGGCCAGGCCGGCCAGCAGGCCGGCCACCCCTATTTCTTCTCCTCTTTTCCCTTTTCTTTTCCGTTTCTTCTTTTCTCTTCCGCATCTTTTTCCGTAATCTTTTCTCTCTTATTTCTGCAACTTGTATGATGTTTACGGGTTGATCTTTTCTGAGTACACTTAGCAAAACACATTAGTCCATCTATATGTTGTAATCAAACACTCAAAATAGGATTTAGGAACTATGTTCTTTCAATAAGGTCACGCTGATCCAAAGGAATTAGGAAAGCCCATAGTTGTATCCAGTGCACCTCTATATGAATAACATGTAAGACATGAAAATTATTCTTCCTGTTAAAAACAAGAGTGTTCCTACAATTCCAAAGAGACCAACAAATAGTTGAAAGCATATACGAATCATATCTTTGGTCTTCTTGTCCATCCCATGTAACCAATACCCAACCATATTGGTAACATTAGTAGGAGAGGGAATATTATAGGTACAAAAAACAACACGGCATACAAGTTTTGCAAATGGGCAAGAAATGAAAAGGTGATCAACAGTCTCATCGCTCCCACAAAAAGAGCAATGTCAGATCTCGTGCCAATTCCTTTTGACAAGGTTATCTTTCGTTAACATAACTTTTCGATGAAGAAACCACATAATTGTTTTTAATCTTCGGCGGTATTTTTAACTTTCAAAGGTACTTCTGTAAATATCTAGTATGTCTATTCATTAAATTCTCATAAACTTCCCATTCTGAGTTAACTTCCACTTAAAAAAATCAGGAACATTAGTCAACGTTACTTGCATTAATCTAAGGCATAAATGAGACCACATGTCCCATTTATTCCCAACAAGGGCCCTTCTAAAACCTAAGTTTGTGGAGGCGCATTGTGAAGAACATCATGGACAGAAACATGCTTATGCATCACAATATTATTCTTAATGGATATTGGTTCATTAAAGGAGAATCACCTAACCAAGTGTCTTCCCAAAACCTTGTTGTTTCCCCATTGCCAATTATAAAACAACCTCTATTAAAAAAATCATCTTTGACTCTCATGAGTCCCTTCTAGAAGGGAGAGTGAGCATGTACGTGACCTAAAGTTTTACTATGATGGTATTTATTGCGTAGCAACTCCTGCCACACCCCTTCCTCATGTAAAAGTATGAACAACCACTTAATGAGAAGACATTTATTTTTTTAGTTCAAGTACCTCAACCCCTAGACCTCCCTGACCCTTTGGACGACATATAATATTCATTTGGTGAATCGATATTTTCGTTTGTTCTCATCGCTCTACTGGAAAAACAACAATCTATGGAAGTCTAATCTTTTTCTTACCCCTTTAGGTAATACAAAAAAAGACAACATGAACATCAAGAAGCTTGTTCAAACCAAATTAACAAGAACCAAACAATCTCCATAGTATATCATATTTACTTTCCACCAACTAAGTTTGCCTTTGAAACGACTTTCCACTAGTTGCCACTCATCATTTTGCAGTTTTCTATAATGAATTAGAACTCCAAGATATTTAAAATGCAGGGAGCCAGTCTCATACCCAAAGATGTGTTTGTATTGATCCTCTACCTCTTTAGCTTTCCCAAAGAAAAAGATCTCACACTTGTGGAAATTAATCTTGAGCCCCGATAATTGTTCTAAAATACAGAGGATCAGTTTCATATTTACTTCCTTCTCAAGATCATGTTCCATAAATAATATGGTGTTGTCTACATATTGCAAAATAGGTAACCATCCGTCAACTAAATGAGGTATAAGGCCACCTATATGACCTTCTTAATTCTCCCTTGCGATTTAAGATGGCTAGCATATCCGCCACTATGTTAAATAGCATAGGGGATAGTGGATCCCCCTGTCGGAAAGGATCATGTGTATTGGTTAGTCTTGCCTGTGTTTGCTGTTTTCCACTGGGTGTACTTCCTGTAAAATATTGGGTATCTCGGAAGTGAAAAGGGAATGAGAGGTTTTTATTAGGTATCCCATAAATTGAGTGACAATAGTCATGTACCATTGCACATAAGGATGGTAGCTATGCCGATGACACAACCTGATACTCCATTAATGATTGTATCATGCGCATGTACAGACTGATCGTACCTCTGTCCATCACACAAGCAGCCATATTCATACTGCATAGGACAACTCACTCACACATTTAAAAGGCTCCCTAGTGTGTAGTGTCTCCCTGTTCGAGTCACTCACAACACCCACAAGCACACAGGCAAACTCCCTAGATATTCAGAGTGTTTCAGGTGCGAGTGAATTTGCTCAATTTGGACCCGTGATTGTGAAGGTTGCGTGCTCTAGGTGAGAAATAAAGTTTCCATGCATGCAACATGACTAACATGTACTTTATGCATAGTATAGGTACCGACCAAATAAAACTTGAAGTTGGAAGCATCTGGATAGCCTTAAATCTTTTGTTGGGAACGAAATCCAGTATTCTACTAGGTCCTCTCTTGGTGGAAGCCGTTGTTCTGGCTGTGTCGGAGCGGGCATGATGGCAGACTCGTCACTCCCCCTTGGTAGCATCACATTTGGAGATCTAGATCCGCGCCATATGGTTGAGCATTGCGCCTTCGCACAATGTTGTCTTGCCAGCGAGCATGGAGGAAAATCCTGTTTGGCGGCCTTGGGCGGTGAATGAGCGCTGATGCAAGTGCTACGGAGTGGCCAATTCCTTGGCTTGACCAGCCGAGCAACAACCCACGATTTGGCAGAGTTCCGGGTGTCTCCTCGTGTAGTCGGGCCTATGAGAGGACTGAGTCGTGCGATGTTGGTGCCGGGCGGTGAAATTCATGGCTTCTGTGCTAGGCTAGGGTGTTGCATGATGGCCATCCGTATAGTCTCCAACCTGTTTTCCTCATAAACATGGTCCTGTATATTTTTAGTCCCAGTTTTCCTATAATCTGGGTCAGCTCTATTTTTCTGTAAGAATTACATGAGCGCATGGTCATCTCTCGAGGTTTCTCGAAAAAATATACTACATGTGAACCGGAAAAAAAATGTATATTTAACATTATCATGTTTGACATACCACAAGCTAGTTTACCATCTTAAACATAAAACTACTTTGTATTCTCCCATCATTTTCTTAAGTGCATTCCACTTCTTGCTATCACACTAAGTTCAAATAATTCTCGATGGTAAAAAACAGAGGAGACCAAATAAACTGGCTAGCTCAGGTATTTGATCGAGCACCTCTAGTGCATAAGAAATAAACAACAAAGTAGAACACACCTCTCACTTCCAAAAAAAACAGAGAAGAGGGAAAAGAGGAAGGGATGGATATATAGGAACAGAGGACCTCTAGTCCCGGTTTGTGTTACCACCCGAGACTAGAGCTTCTCGCCCCTGTCAGAATCGCGCAAGACTCCTATACTCCCATCCCGTATTACGAACCAGGACTAGAGGTCCCGTACAAACCGGGACTAATGGAACCGGAGCATTCTGTCCGATTGCGGGCGTTGGAACCTGAATATTAGCCCTGGTTCCAAATCTCCAGACCAAATCCCTTGTTTCTACTAGTGTCTCAAGTTCAAGACACACTGTATATACATTCCTGGATGGATCTGGCCACATGCACTCCATGAACTGTATATTGACAAAGAAGGACAGCCGAGTCATAATCCATGCGGTACAGGAATTTTTATTGAAGTTGATGCACGATGTAAAATGGTAAATATGTACGCAGCCATTGTGTCATGTGGTGCAGCTGTAAATACGAGGAAGAACGACTAACCTGGCAACACTTTGAATTAACATCAGTGTAAAGAAGGGCAAATCTTGCGCCTGCTCTGAAAATATATCCGTATTTACATGGGTAGTTATCCTCACTGTAGCCAATGGGTGTTGCTAGTTTTGTCTTCGAGCCACGAATGCTCAAAACTGAGCTGATCTGGGCCTCCTGCTCCATGACGCTCCTCGCGGAAGAAAAGATCATGAGTATGAGCTAGAATTGGATAGGTTTTGACCGGCCGTGCCAATAAATTGGGCTACAGGAGTTACATAAGTACTCTTGCATAGTATAAGGATGATATATATAATGATGACCCAACTTGATACTGCATTGATGATTGTATCATGCATATTTACATATCCGGTTATACCTTTGGCTAGCACACAAGTGCCCCAATTTACACTCTGTAGCCCAACACACTCATACCTTTAAAAGGTACCCCATTGCCTCACTATTCGAGTCGTTCACAAGACGTCCACACTCTCATGCATGCCAAGGCCTTGATGTTCCAATGTTGTGATTTTCTCAAATATTTCATGTGAGCTAGAAGCTTGTGCACTCTCAGCGAGAAATAAAGTTTCAATTCATGCATGCAACATGACTAACTGTGTACATTAAGGGTGGTAACTGCACCAAATACATCAAATTTGGATTTGGATGCATTAGGATATCCAAAAAAAATTGCTTGGAACGTAATCCAATGTTCCACTGAGCACTCCGGGTGAAAACCCTAGCTCTAATTGTGCTCCAGCGGAAGATGGCTGCGTATTCATCACTCCCATCACATTTGGAGGCTTAAGACCTACGCCGTAAGGTTGAACCTTGCACAACAGCGATGTGTTCTCACGCAAGGGAGCACTGATGAAGCCTATTTGGTGGTCCCGAACAGTGGATGTGCGCTGAGGTCGCAACGTAGGTGGCTGGTTCATTGACTTGGATTGGATGACGTCATCTGGCTAGTATGTCGGGGCAGCGAACTGCGCTGGGGTGTGTGTTTGTTCCGTTGTTTTCCTTATGTACGGGTATTGGCCCTGTTTTTCTCTTAAACATGACATTTTATGATTTCTAGGCCCGATTTTCCTATAAATTGTGTTAACTCTATTTTTCTATACGAATTGCAGTAATGCTTTGTCCTCTCGAGGTTTCCTGGAAATATACATGTGATAGAAAAGTTCAAATATATATTCAACACCCTCATGTTTGATGTACACAAGCCACTTTATCATCCCAAACATAAACTACATTGTATATTACCCTCATTTTCTTAAGTTGTATTCCACCCTCTTGCTATCAACCTATAACAACCAACTAGAATAATGCTTCAAGGCGGTTTAACATAGCGATGGTTGGCTATGTGGAACTATGTATTGACTCCCCTCTTCACAACAATAATGGCCTTCTGGACATATACCTTTAGTCAAAATTTTGAAACTCGATATTCATATGAATGGATTTCCCAACAATTATTGAAGAACTTTTAACCCTCTTGGTATTATGTAATATGAATTGATTTGCTCAACAAGTGTTAGAGAACTCTTAATCCTCTTGATATTATGGATATATACTAGAAAAGATACTAGCCGTCTGACCTACATTTCAAAGAAAATATCAATGTAAAAAAAAGTAACTCATTTTGAACTAGAAGCTAAAGCAGTTTGTGAGCTGCTTGGTTCGCTATGAAATTTTCCATTTGCCAACAAGGAAAACAAGATTTCCTGTTTTGAAACCCCCCCTTAGGTTTAGGCATTCGAGGGATAAATAATAAAACTGTACTCACATAATTGAGTCCATCACATCGATGTGTGTGTGTGTGTGTGTGTGTGTCTATATATATATAGTACAAGAGCACGTTCTCAATATCAGTGACATATGAAATCCTTGAAAACTTTATCCCGTGTAACCATGTATATTGTCTAACGTATTGTTTGAGAGTACTCGACCACTCATCGCAGCATCATACTTTGGTTGAAGAAATTTCTGTATAGGATCTAGTTCGTATAGCTAGTCGAAGCCATCATTCTTATTTTTAGATATCCGACTCGAAAGAGCCCAGCTTTAAATTAATAAAGCCTCAACCGGCTAGGATACATGGTACTTATTACACAATCTTAAACAAGTGTAAAAGAAAAGAGGCAAATCGCCATAGAAATTACAAAGGTCGAAGCCTACAAGCAAGCCTGAACGACAGTTACAAGTCCATGGACGACCTTCGCGCAACTGCCGTTGTGTCCAACGCTGCGCAACCACCGCACACAAACTTCACGATGCGACACCACAAATGAACCATCTTGAACAAGTTTCAAAGACACAACCGCATACGGGAGAAGACATGACATCAGAGAAACAAGAGGAGTAACCAGCGCCAATGGGAAGAAGAACCAGCTAGAAGTCGACCACGCCGTGCTGCTGTCGGAGGAAGGAACCCTTCCCGTCCCATCCAGACTCAAGGGTGCCGTCCCACCAGCAAACACAACGCACAGAGGAGGATGCGCAACCCTGCTAGCTCCATGACCCTCCTCTCCTCGGAAAGGATCGTGTGTATTGGTTAGTCTTGCTTGTGTTTGTTTTTTTCCACCTGGTGTCCTTCCTGCAAAACATTGGGTATCCCAAAAGTGAAAAGGGACATGCGAGGTTTTGATTAGGTAATTCCAATAATTTGGGTGACAATAATGAGTTACGGTTGCACATAAGGATGATAGCTATGCTGATGAAACAACTTGATACTACATTGATGATTGTATCATGCGTATGTACAGACTCAGATCGTAACTCTGTCCATCACACAAGCGGCCGGATTTAGACTGCATAGGACAACTCACTCACACCTTTAAAAGGCTCCCTAGTGTCTCCCTATTCGAGTCACTCGGAACACCCACAGGCACACATGCCAGCCCGCCCCCCTAGATATCCAGAGTGTTTCAGCTGCAATTGATTTTTGCCCCATTTGGTCCCGTGCAGGCCCGTTCCAACTAAAATTTTAGACCCGGGACGAGTTATTTAGAAATATAATTGTACTAAAATTTTATACTTTGTTAGTTTTTCTTATAATATTATAGTTTTAACAAACATATTTTTATACAACTTGATTTGCAGTACTAACAATATAATATTATTTTTCCAATATTTTTTCGTTACATGGTTGTAATGCATACCAGAATATATTTGAGGTGCACTTTTTTTATTTGTGAAGTATTTTCTTTAACAATACAACTTAAATGTGAAAAAATATGGGAAAACACACTTTGAATATTATTTTTACAATCGATGAATTATATATGTATATTTTTTTAATGTTCTTATCTACTTTGAATATTATTATATATATGGGTACAAAGTAAAAAATCATACACCCTAACAAATATCTTCATATAGGTTCGTAGTGTATGGTTATGTAAACAAATATATAGAAACTTCTCGAGTATAAATTGAAAAATTGGCGTAATCATTTTTTGTGTGTGTTACAAGTTAAAGTGGATTAGATAATAGGTTTATAAGATGTGGATGATCCACATTTTTTTTACCCTAAAATAGCATTTCTTATTGTAATCATCGATAAACATTAAATGTTATGGCTTCTACTAATTTTGCACACACAGAATTCAGTTATCATATACGCTCACCACAATATGCTCTGTGTGCATGGTCTAAAGAATTTCTTCTATTAGTCTCTAAATGTTTCCGTATTCCTTATGAAGAGTAGAACGTAAGAAAATATATACACGACATAAACCTTTTATTTACATGACACTATAAAAAAATGAAAAAAATACACGTTTTTATGTTGTTTTTATGACTTTTATGTTGCTATGACTCATATTTTTTCATTTTTACGTCGAGTATTCTCTTATGTATAAAACATGAACGTAAATAATTGCATACAGAACATAATTTCTTGACTTGAGAACATAAAAAAATGATGGGTGTAAAATAAGTTTTCTGCACCCATTGTGCTGAATAGGGTTTCTATATATATATATATATATATATATATATATATATATTAGCATAGTATGTGTAAGTCATTCATATGAAAACTAGCTACCAAATAAAACATGTCAGCGATGGATGTACATTATAATGTTCCGTCTTTTGCATTTGTTTATATATACTAAGTTTTAATTTCTAATGTTTATAAATACTCAATATCAAATACATGATTCGTAGATGATAGTATAATAGTTACAATGTACTTTAGTATTTGAGGCCCTCCCCCTCTTTGGGCCCAGGGCGGTCGCCCATTTTGCCCGACCTATGGACCGGCCCTGGTCCCGTGAGTGTGAAGGTTGCGCGCTCTAGGTGAGAAATAAAGTTTTCAGCATGCAACATGTACATTATGCATAGATACCAACTATATAAAACTTGGAGTTGGAAGCATCAGGATATCCTTGAACGTTTTGCTTGGAACGGAATCCAGTATTCTACTAGGTCCTCTTGGTGGAAGCCGTTGTTCTGGCTGTGTTGGAACGGGTATGATGGTAGACTCGTCACTCCCCTCTTGGTAGCATCACATTTGGAGATCCATATCTATGCCATATGGTTGAGTATTGCGCCTGCGCCTTCGCACCAGTGGCGGATCTAGGATTTTAGTAAAGGGTATGCCGCACTAATGTGTAGGGTAAAATCTTTTTTTTTTATAATTCTTTCAGTTACTCTCTTGCTCGCTTTCAATTGTTGTTTTTCGCCACAGTTTCAACCAGAAAGGATTTGAATTAGCAGTTTTTCTCACATTTCTATTGTAGGCTATCTGTGGATGAACTCTCGCATTTTTCTTCCGTTTTATTTTTAGGCCATTTAAAAAAAAAGAATGGGACTTCACGATCAATCTCAAGCACATAGGGTATCTGGATTTAGTTGAAAGTGTGTGTCTAGGTATGGTAGGGGCAACTCTACTCTTTAACTATATTTTGTACAAATGTATTTACAAAAGAAAACTCAGGAGGCTGCAAATATTCACCATAGAAAGATCACGGGCATGCTGGAGCTCCCGCCTTGTCTATGCTTGCTGCCGGTACACCCTAGGCCCTGGATTGCCTCAAAGCCTGGCCTTCTTCTCGGATGGTGTTAAGCTTCGACCTGAGTCTTTAGTCTTGACCCGTGCCAAGCAAACCGCCGCGGGTGGACGTGCAGCTAATGTCGTGCTGGATGTCCAACGGTCCAAGGCTCCATGATCGGCTTCAAGATTTTGGTAGTAGGACTTGGGGTGGCGATGTCGAGAGGGCCAAGGGTAAGCCCCCCGCCCTGTATCGTTGGAACCTGCTGCTTGGGGGTTAACTGGATCTTCTGTACGACGAGAAGAGGATGCTTCTCGGGGGGCGAGCAGGTACGGTTTGCGGCGGCGGTGACGACGTCGAGCGGCCGATGCTTAGCTCCATACTCGCGGTCACGACTGAGCGTTCGCCGGGGACAGGATCTTGCTGGTTCTCCAATCCCCTAGAGGTGAGAAGGTGGTGGAGGCAGGAGGAGAGGCGCGGGATTTCACACTCGATATGGCCGATCTCGGCGGCCATGTAGTCGCACTTTCAAGGCGGAGGTGGTGGCGGCACATGCGCAAGGTGGGTGCGCGAGAGGAGTTCCTCAGGAGGGGGCCCGAGGAAGGAATCGAGGCGTTGCGGACCGCTAGTTGACCTCCCAAATTCCGGGGGCTACATGAAAAATGACATTGTTGGACGCAGGACGCGGAGGTTTGACGGTTGAAGGAACCAAACTCTTCTTTAAGGTAGCAGAGAAGTGTCGACAGAGACGGAAATCCTGGGGTATGCCACGACATACCTGGCATACCCTTGGATCCGCCACTGCTTCCCACAATGTTGTCTTGCCGGCAAGCATGGAGGAAAATCCTGTTTGGCGGCCTTGGGCGGTGAATGAGCGCTCATGCAAGTGCTACGGAGTGGCCAATTCCCCAGCTTGACCAGCCGAGTAACGCCCCCAGATTCGGCAGAGTTCCGGGTGTCTCCTCGTGTAGTCGGGCTTATGGGAGGACTGAGTCCTGCGATGTTGATGTCGGGCGATGAAATTAAGGGCTGCTGTACTAGGGTGTGCGTTTGTTGCATGATGGCCTTGCGTATGGTTTCCAACCTGTTTTCCTCATTAAACGTGGTCTTGTATATTTTTAGTCCCAGTTTTCCTATAATCTGGCTTAACTCTATTTTTTACATGAGCACATGGTCCTCTCTCGAGATTTCTTAAAAAAATATACTACATGTGAACTCAAAGAAAAAAACAGTATATTCAACATTATCATGTTTGACATACCATAGAGCTAGTTTCCCATGTCAAACATAAAACTACTTTGTATTCTCCCATCATTTTCTTAAGCTGTATTCAACATCTTTTTATCACACCAAGTTCAAATAATTCTCCAGGGCGGTTTAACATAGGCATGTTTTGCAGTGAGACGCTATTTCAAAGTTTAAAAATAGCAGGATATTGCATTTAGTCCCGGCGAATTTAGAAGTTACAAAAGGCTGTAGCCGGGCAATAACCATATAACGGTTTTCCGAAAATACTGATTTTTTTTTAAGATTTCGACAACATATAATCGTATATATAGTATTATTCACATATGCATAACGTAATAACATAGCCATATAAAATATAGGAATAATCATGATTTTAAATAGCATATATTCATGACACAGTTCAACAGTAGTATGAAACCAGGTCATCATGCGTCGCACTTTGGCCGAGCCGAAAAATTTTGCATCGAAATTTTTGGTCCCCTGGACGGAATATAGCTGGGCTAAGGGGCTAAATCGGTACTATATCCATTTAGCCGGGCTATTAGCGGCTATTATCCATTTATCCTATGAATACTCTAGTCGTATCCCGGAGCCTCTCGGAAGGCTATAGCCGACTATTTAAATTTTCGCACTATGTACATACTCCGTTTGGTTCACACCATTAATGACCTTTTGGGCATATACCCCAGTCAAACATGAACATAAATATTCATATAAACGGATTTTATCAAAAAATATTCATACTATAGAACCATCAAACTTACATCTCAAATTTCATATCAATGTTATCTCAAAAAAAACTATCAATATAAAAACCTTTATTTCTATGAGCAATTAATAGTCTGTTGAGCTTTTTGTTTTGTTTTTGAAATGGGAATATCCCAGCCTTTGCATCATGGTGATGCACACAACTGATTTTATTAGAACAAAAGTTTCAACGTGCGTACAAGTTCTAGTTCAACGAGAAAGAAACATCCAAAGATCATCCATCGTGGCCACAAGAACTAGGCACCAAAATAAACAGGACTACCGAAGACTACACAAATTGGAGCCTTCTAGCATGCTGTCATCCATCCCGGTTGAAGATATCCCAAACGAACGCCATCAACCGTGTGTACCCGGAGCCCATGAGCGCCCGTTGTGCAGGTGGTAGGAGAAAGGAACACATATGGATTCAGTAAGTAGCACAGTGAACAACCTGCAAAACATGAGCAACTCTAACATTGTTAAAAACCACATCATTCTGACAGTTCCAAATTGCCCACATAAAGGCACAAGTACCAACACGAATACGATTTTTGAAACATTTATCAACACCATCCAACCAGTTATCTATACTATTTGGCGGTGTAATAGTAAACGTGAAATGCAGCAACCTCTAAACATCACGAGTAAAAGGACATGAGATAAACAAATTCTAAACCGGCTCATCCGATTGGCAGAAAATACATTGTTTTGATCCAGTCCAATGCCGTTTAATCAAGTTATCCTTGGCGAGAATGCTCAACTGACTCATCCTATTTAATGCAGAAACCACATGAACACTTTTATCTTTAGTCGGACTTTCAGTTTCCAAAGATCTTTATATAAAAATGGATTATGTCCAAGCATTAAATCAGCATACATAGACTTAACGGTAAACACACCATTAGAAAGAAATTTCCATCGAAATGTGTCTGGTTCACTAGTAAGCGACACAACCATTAGTTTCGCTACTAAATCATCCCATGCTCTCCATATTCAGCAGAGTGCGAGATAGAACCTGAGCCACGAGGACATTTTTATTCCTTACAATATTAAACAAAGTGGGTTATTGCACCGCCAACGGTTCATCCCCTAACCAAGAATCCTCCCAAAAACGAGTTTGTAAGCCATTACCCACATTAAAAGCCCCGCGTTTGAAGAATTCATCTCTAACCCTCATAACCCCTTTCCAAAAAGGTGAATCATGAGGTTTTGTCTAAACTTGGGACAAAGTTTTGTCATGAAGGTATTTATTGCATAACAACTCAAGCCACACACCTTCCTCGTTGAGGATCTTGAAAAGCCATTTTCTCAAAACACAAATGTTTTTGTATCCAAAACCTCTATGCCGAGACCACCCTGGTCCTTCGGGTGACAAACCATATCCCACTTGGTAAGCCTATATTTGCTCTTGTGGCTATCACTTTGCCAGAAAAAATGAGACCTAAAAAAGTATAGTCTCTTGCGCACTCCAATTGGGATAGGAAAAAAGGATAGTAAAAACATAGGAAGGCTAGTTAAGACATAGTTTATCAACACCAGCCGATCTCCATATGAGAGCAACTTTCCTGCCCAACTACATAGTTTTACTTCAAAGCGATCCTCAATAGGCTTCCACTCCTTATTTAAGAGTTTTCTATAATGACAGTTAAGTTAGTCTATTAGGCTGAGCCCTACAAATGGAGTGGTATTTTTTTCTTTCAAATAGCTTCCAGGTTCGATTCTCCATGCTTGAACCAAATACATTTGCGCATTGCAAGCTCCAGTTCCAGGTTCCTCATGAACACTCTACTTCCTGGACACCGCCCTCGTCGACGCACTCCTTGCGGTGGACTTCACTTCCTATGGACCGACGCTTCAACGGCCTCTCTCCAAACAAGATTCAGGTAACAAGTGTGTTGATCCTTTAGTTTTCTTCTTTTTGATGAAAATAAATCATAGTTGAGTATTCTGGTAATGCTCATATTCATTGGAATGCATTAAACTATTTGAACCTAATCTTGCTTCTATGGGTTGTGGGCAACATAATTTATTGGCTTCTCATCTCATCTCCTTGGAATATACAAATTTCTATTTAGTGTGAACCCTTGTTTGTTTGATATCCACACAGACAAAACACGATGATATGATTCTGTAATTTCTGTAAGTTGCATGTGTATGGTAAATAATTTGCTATCTGAACATGTGGTTTTAAATTGTACTTCCTTTTTTTGCGAAACAAATTGTACTCCCCTCAGAAGTGGTTTCATGTGCTAATCTGATGAGGTTAAGCTGTAGTATTGCAATGTAGGGGCTATAGTTTTCAATTACAGGAGTTGATTGGTAAGAAAATGATAGCTGAGTATTGAACATTATCTTAAAACAAAAACTTGAATCCATTAATTTGTGCATTCCATCATGAAGGATTGTGCGTTTGTCTGTTAGGCTTAGCACCGTAAAATGGAGTGGTATTTTTTTTTTTGAAATAGCTTCCAGGTTTTGTTCTCGATGCTTGACCAAAATACATTTTGGCATTGCAATCTCCACTTCCAGGTTTCTCAGGAACACTCTACTTCCTGGACACCGCCTGCACCGTGCGGATTTCACTTCCTAGAGACCTTTAGTTTTCTTTTGTTTGATGAAAATAAATCATAGTTGAGTGTTCTGGGTAATGCTCATATTCCTGTACATACATTAAACTATTTGGATTACCTAATATTGCTTCTATGGATTAACATAATTATTTGCTTCTGATCTCATCTCCTTGGAATATACAAATTTCTATTCAGTGTGAACCCTCGTTTGTTTGATATCCACACAAAGAGAACATGATGATATGATATGCAATTTCTGTAACCTACATGGCTACATGTACATGTGTATGGTTAATATTATTAGTATATAATTTTAATTTCTTTTTTTTGAGAAATGTCATGGACACTACTAATGCTGATTTGTATCACATGTTGCACTGTGTTGTAGGTGAACCTGTTGGTGTCAAAGTCAGAACCGGTATAGGATCCAGGATTTTTCTTTCAGAAAAAATACTATAATCAAGGGATGTAGAAACTCTTTACTTGTGCAATAGAAACTGAGCTATATCTGGCTCAGTACTTCAGCTATGTAGTCTATAAATGCAGTAGAGTGCAACACAGATGATATTTTCTCTCTTGAATCTGTCTACCCGAATATATATATGCCTGATTACCTATTTTACATACACTGGTAGAAAAAAGGCCTACAGTCCCGGTTCGCCAGGCCCATTAATCCCGTCCTGGCAACCGGGACTAGCTACGCGCGACTAAAGGCCCCCCCTATAGTCCCATCTCTTACGGACCGGGACTAAAGGCCCGTCCACGTGGGCGGGTGGCGGAGCCTGGGGTCGGAGGACATTTAGTCCCGGTTGGCCACATGAACCGGGACTAGATTTATTTCGTAATTTTTTTAATTCATTTGGTTTCTAATTATTTTTCTCACCTTTTTTCACTCCCTTTTTTTCACTCCTTTTTTTCACTCCCTTTTTTTTCACAATTTGTATTATTTGCTTAGTGTCTAACTAAGATTATCTCTAGTCAAATTAGTTACTCATGGTCAAACTTCCCGCTCGGTCACCCATCCTCCCACTACTCTAGCACTAGCACGCTTAACTTCCGAGTTCCATCCCGTCCCGAATCCAAGTGTTTCTCACGCATGTATATGATAGTAGTATCATATCAATCTTATTAACATGTTGGCCGAAGCCACATTTCTTTATTGTTTGAATTTCAAATAAATCTTTTAATAAACAAAAGTAATGATGTAATTAATAATTTTGAATAAATAAATAAACATTAACTTTTAATTTGTATTATTTCTAAAAATACAAATAATATATCCAAAAATTGAGAAAAATAGAACTAATTCATTTTAAAATCTTAAAAATACAAAATATATATCAAAAATTAAGAACAATAATACTAATTCATTTTAAAATCTTAAAAATACAAATAATATATCAAAAAATGAAGAAAAATAATACTAATTCATTTTAAAATCTTAAAATGAAAAAATATATCAAAAATAAAGAACAATAATACAAACAATATTCATTACATGCATAGAGTCGATCACACATAACACAAACATAGAGTCGATCACACATAACACAAACATAGAGTCGATCACATTTCATAATTAACATATATATATAGAGTCGATCACAAAAGATATCCATTACATATATATACTACTAATTAGATACCCATTACATGCACATAGATATCGAACGCATGCATACATCATCTATGGCCCCGCCGAGTAGATGCGGAACAACTCGTACGCGACATATGCATCTATGGCCGCATACTTGAGGTTCGTCATGCGCAATGGGGTCTCCTCCCAATAGAAGTGATTCTCCCGGCGGAAATCAGTCTTCATCCTTTCATAGCCCTGGTGGATGAAGGTGCTTGCCATGACAGCCATCCCGGTCTTTGGCCCGGTCAACTGGATAAGATTCTGAAGATCAACGTAGTGATCTTCAGGTATCATAATACCGATGCGCATCAACTTCACACGGTCTTGCGTGATGTCAACGCTGCAAAAGTCAAACCCCGAGTTGACAAGAAAATCAACAAGGTCCGGGCAATGCTTTGAACTACTGTAACAACAAAAATAGGATATGTGTTAGATATGTTGCAACACACGTATTGTTCACATGCAACAAAAAAACTCGAAGATGCATGCAAGATTGTACACATGTGCTATATATAGCTTCTACCTTGACCATTGGAAGACCAACACCGACTGCTTGAACGATATCTGGATGACGGCAACATCCTTCTGATTCGCCGTGTACTCCAGATCAAGCCCAAAGAACCGGTGTTCTTCGGGAGCTTCAAAATAGAGATCGGCCAAATGACCTAGAGCTTCATGCAGCCTCGCGGTACTGTTGGTGAAGAGCACGTCCAAATCCTTGCCGCACGGTGTGGAACCATTGTATTGCGTCCAAACTTCAGCCATTTGCGTGCGTGTGCTTGGATCGAAAAGAACAGAGAGCGAGAGAGGAAGAACAGAGAGCGAGAGGAAGAACAGAGAGCGAGCAGTGGAATGGCGCCCTTCTGCCTCGCTCGCGAAATAAAAACCGCCGCGGGGGAGGCGAGACGCTTGATGTTTAGTCCCGGTTGGCCACGGGCACGGGGAATAAAGGGCCATTGGTCCCGGTTGGCCACGGGAACGGGGAATAAAGGACCAATAGTCCCGGGCGGCCAGGTCAACCGGAATTAATTCCCTCCACGCGTCGCAACGCGCTTCCCAACCCGCGACGTCTGACCTTCTGTCGCGGGTCTCCTCCCGACCCGGGACTAAAGACTCATTGGTCACGGTGCGCAACGCTTGGGGACTGATGCTGGCATACCGAAGGCCTTTTTTCTACCAGTGATACCCGAATCTTGCAACACGCTTAAATTCCATCTCCATATTTGTTCTTTTACATGCATTGTATGTCTACACATGCATCGTGTGTGATAATTTGTTTTGTAAGAATCCGTGACAACTTTTTTCCCCTCGCCGAGGGCTGGCCTATCTATAGGGCTACTCTTCTGGAGATAATAATACAGATCAGTTGGGTTGGAGATTAAATTACGTACAGCCAAGGAAAAATTGGGGAGTCTGAAGTCAAATTTGAAAATCGTTCATTTCTGAGTATCTCGCCAGCTAATACTAAATCATGTTTTATATCTTGAAGTGTCTTTGTTTAGTGGCCCTTTCTTGACAAACATACATAGTCTTATGCTGATCCTCAAATTTTTACGGTGATGCTTGATGTGCACGAAAATGTTAAATTATAGGTTTGACGCGATAAGTGTGGAATAATTAGAATATTTATGCCCCCTTTGCAACACACAGACATTTACCATCCTAGCCCACGCTGGCTAGCGGCGCTACGACAAACATAGGTGTAGCGCATATCATGAGCAGAAGAAGCACATGACCTGGTTTATTCGATGAAAACACAACCACACGATTAAAAAATAGAGGCACACACCCATCCATCCCCAAATCCTCTTGGCATCGTTAACGGATAGGAGAAGGGAAGAGTGGCCAAACTAAGACTCCTGGTCAAACCTCATGACACACCCTACAGAAGAGAGGAGAGAAAAATGCAACTGCGAGGCTCGAGAATGTCAAAGTCAAATGTCAGTGATGTGTTACTGGAATAGGGTGACTACACAATTCAGTGATGCATTTGTTGGACTGGATGATTGTGAAAAACAATAACGATTAGTAAAAATTAAGCGCCCGTAGCAACTCACGGCCATTCAACTAGTATAGTAAATATAAGTGGGGGAAATGAACGGTTACATTGTCGACCAAGAATTGATCAACTCATGGTCGACCGAGGCAAACTTCCTATAAATAAGAGCTCTTCCGGGTTGTTCAACGCACGCGCGCACAGCAGCTTCCGGGTTGAGCTTGCGCACTATGGCCTTGCTCTCTTATCTGAAGCATTTCATGGCCATTGCTGACAAGCTAACATCAGGCTCACCCATCAGCCTGCTCCTCCTTGTCGGTCTCCTTGTCGTCGCCGGCGTATACCTGAGAAAGCAGCGCCGCCGTCTTACGGTTTACCTGATGGACTATGCTTGCTCCGAGGGCATTCCCAACTGCCGTGTCCCCGTCCCCGGGATCATCGAGCACATCCACCTCAATCCATTCTTGGATAGCAAGAGCATCTCCTTCATGACGCGCATGCTTCAGACCAGCGGCATCGGCGACGAGTCCTGCTTCCCTCCCGGCAACTTCTACATCCCACCGCAAAGTAGCTTCCCGGACACCCGCGCCGAAGCGGAGCTGGTAATCTTCGGGGCCATTGACGACGTGCTCGCCAAGACCGGCGTCCCACCCGATGCTATCGACGTGGTCGTCCTTAACTGCAGCCTCGTCGCCCCGGTGCCGTCCATCAGTGACATGATCGTGAACAGGTACAGGCTCCGCGACGGCGTCCAGGCCGTGAACCTCTCCGGGATGGGGTGCAGCGCCGGCGTGATCTCGGTGGACCTAGCGTCCCGCCTGCTGCAGGCGGCAGCGGAGCCTCGGTACGCTCTGGTCGTGTCCACGGAGATCATCACCCCCAACTTCTACACCGGCAAGGAGCGAGCCATGCAGCTCTCCAACGTGCTGTTCCGGGTCGGCGGCGCCGCTGCGCTGCTGTCGACCTCCAACCAGGGGAGGGCGCGGTTCCGCCTCTCGCACCTGGTGCGGACGACCACCGCCGGCACCGACGACGACCGGTCCTACTCGTGCGTCTTCCAGCAGGAGGACGACGAGGGAATCGTCGGTGTTAAACTCTCCAGGGACCTCCTGAACGTCGCCGGCGAGGCGCTCAAGGCCAACATCACAGCCATCGCGCCCCTCGTGCTCCCTCTCTCCGAGCAGCTGCGGTTCGTGATGTCGCTGGCGGCGAGAAGGCTGCGAGCACTCACAGGAGGCCACCGGAATAAGGAGCCGCCCGTTGTGCCGGACTTCCGCAAGGCGTTCGACCACTTCTGCGTGCACTGTGGAGGCCGTGCGGTGATCGATACGGTGCAGCGTAGCCTGGGGCTGCCGGACGAGCAGGTGGAGGCGTCGCGGATGACGCTTCGCCGGTTCGGGAACACGTCGAGCAGCTCGGTGTGGTACGAGCTGGCATACATCGAGGCGAAGCGACGGATGCGGAAGCGCGACCGCGTGTGGATGATCGGGTTTGGGTCCGGGTTCAAGTGCAACAGCGCCGTGTGGGAGTGCATCCGGCCGGCGGAGGAGCCGGACAGGGCATGGGCCAGCTGCATACATCGATACCCCATGAAATGATGACGATCCCAAGGACCTAGCGGCCCCCATCGATCCCAAGGACTTCGAACGAATGAACGCCTCGTATATGGCCCATTCGCACACGCCCCGTATCCAAAAAAAAAAAAACAGATTTATGCTAGCCTATTCAGCTTATTTTCCAGCCCATCCACAATGGGCACAAGTTTCGCCCTGGCGCGTCGTCATTCGCTCCGTCCTAAACCAATCGTCGTGTATTTGTTAAAATATAGATGTATCAATACACTAAAATATGTCTAGATATATTCATATTTTACAATGACGGAGGCGGTATCTTGTGGTTACGCGTGTGGTGTTTTGGCTCCCATATGCATATGTATCTTCTTTATTAAAATGTGTTTTAGCAATGTTTGAGATACCGGTTATCGGATAACCCAAGATACTAGGTAAATCGGCCGGTTCATCAATTGAATATCAGCCGATTTATCGGAATATATCGCTTGATTTATCTTATCGGTCACACACCGAGAAGCAATAAATCGGTCGATTTATGAGAATATCGTAAGATTTCTTGACCAATGCAATTTATACAAATTTCTAAATGTCGCAAAGTATTTCTCCCACAAACATTTTAACGACCTATGCGTGCAAAAATTCGTTGAACGAAAAACAGACATATTTTGTGCCTTCTGTAAAAAAGAAAAAAAAATTGTGCTAAAATAAAATATTTCACGAGATATTTTTTTGTCTTTATTACACCTGCCACACAAATATTTGTTTTTCGCAAAACCACGTTGTGATCATCTAAATTATGAATATGCATCCGCGAAATTTTATTTCAGATTGTGTTGACTTTAAAATATGATTTTTAAATACCGGGTGCAATGCACCCGTGCCAAAGTGAGGTTCTCTATGTTTACTTAATATAGGTATATGGCCATTAATTCCTATTCGGGTAAGAACAAAAGTGTTTGTAGTAGCTACATGCGTGCATAGTCATATCTCTCAATTCGATCGTTAGTGGAAAAAATGACCTTTTGTCCGACCATCGGTCCCAGATGTGTTTGGGCCCGGGACTAATCTGAGCATTAGACCCGGGTTCAACGGCTAGGAGCCGCACAAGGCACGGCAAGGTTTAGTCTCAGTTCAAATGGGGCATTTAGTACCGGTTGTGGATACGAACTGGGACAAAAGAGATTGCAGCAGGCTCGGCCCCTGAGAGCCCCTTTATTCTCGGTCGGTATGCCCCGAAACTCCCAGATCGGACGAAGCGGGGGAAATCTTGTCAAGAGTTGGGGTAGACCATTTTTTTGGATGTTGATAGAGCCTAACCTAACACAGCAAGAAATTAGTTCCACTTTGCTACCTCTCATTCCGCTCCGGTCAAGTTGTTAGATGATAAGTTGGACTTTTTTCCAGCGGGATAGGGTTTCACCGGATAGGGGCGCGAGAGCGTCAGAATCCTACCAAAAGTTAGGGGGTGCCATCTATGGCCGTCCAATTCCAGCTGGCTATGGTCGTGTCGGGTGGATGAAGTTATGAAGGAAAATGAGACACTAGAGCATGACATTACTACATGTGAAGGGGAGATGGCACTTGGAGAAGTCAAGCATGGTATCATTCTATGGAGAAAGGAATGCACCGTGTAAGGATGCAAGTGGGACGACCTGCGGGACGCCCACGAAACGACCGCATATGCCCACATAATTATGTGGGATTATGAGGGTAGCCCACGTAATCTTCGCGGGTATCCGCGGGACCCGCATTACCCACATAATTTGCATAAAAGATTGTAGAAAAAAATGGTTATTCCAAATACTAAAGAAAGGCAATACTATTTGGTAACAAAGTGTACACCAGCACAACACAATCATCACTAGGAGAGTGAAGTTTTCTTTTTCGTTGACCAACAATTAACGGCACAATCCAAACTCCCACTACTCGTACCTTTGTACCCTGCGACTGTTGGGGTTGATGAAGACACGAGTTCGGCCGTGAACGTGACGCCGGTGGGCGATAATCACTTGTTCCCCTCGATGAACTCCGGCCACACGAGCCACCCCTCCGGCCTCACCACGGCGCTGCACGAACACCACCCGGGAGTACTACTACCATAGGCGGGCTTGGTCCGGTTGCTACCGCCGACTTGCTGCTGCATGCGGAGGAGGTCTTCGTGCACGGAGATGTTGCAGAACTAGAAGGCGAAGCCGGTGTTCATGGAGCTATCGACGTGGCGTTGCACGGTGACGGAAGTTCTTTTGCTCCGGGAGCTTCAGATCTGGAAAGGGAGTTGAGGGGGTCGACGGTTGGAGGGAAGATATCTGATTCCCGCAGCCGGAGGAAAAGCAGCTGCCACAGCGGAGCTAGCGGTGGGCGGCGGCGATGGCGCTCCGGCGGCTCCCCGTCCACGCCATAAGTCGTGACCTATTGGGAAGCAATCGTCGGATGTGGGATCAATTATGGGCTAAGTGGGATGCCCACATATGCCCACATAATTTTTCTACTAGCCCGCGGGCTCCCACTTAACGTTTTATGTGGGCTTGGGTAGTGGGCCCACTCCCACTTGCACCCTGAGCACCGTGTTTCCAGACTCGGCGACAAGGCCACCACTAAGTCCACCCCTCCTCAATAGGGACCACATCACGAGTCCATCCCGCTCTCTGGCGCGTCATCCGACTTCACCCCTCCACGATAGGGAACCCAGCACGAGTCCATATCGATCTCCCGCGCATTAGCCGACTCCGTCCACTAAGTCCCAGGGGCAAAAGCGGAAAACCAGCGTTCCGTCGACTAATACTACTCAGAACAAAGGTACAAATAACAAAGAAAATATCGATAAAGCTCTTGCCAAGTTACCTTACAAAATGACTCATGAGGAAAACATGGCAGTCGTGGCTCCCGATGTGAAACGCCAGTTTGCATCGGTACAACCTAGCCAAAGGAGATATTACATGCGAAAACCGTTCATAGTTTGTGGAGATGCTTCAGCAACCACGGTCACAAAGTGCACAAGGTTTCCATAATTATTTTCCTGAATTATTGGATAAATAAATTAGAGGGAAAAGAAAAAGAAAAAATAGGAGGGTGGTGTCGCCAAGCACAAGAAGGGGGAACCGGGCCCCCTTTTTGGCAGGTGCTCTCCTAGCTAGATCCACCTATACTCATTACGAGTTTATACTCATGTACGTATCATCATCATCATCAACACTCAGTCACAATGTCTGGCTGGACGATGCTAGACGCCGTAATACCGAGAGGGTCCAGGTTGTAGCTCTACATCGCCATAGGAACAAATCTTAATCTTCACATAGCTAGTAGAATGGAGTACATATATCTGAAAGTCTCCTTTATAATTACCCGGTTAAGAAGTAACATTTGGCCATCCCAAAATAACAATCTGGTATCCAAGTATACGAAAGTCTCATGGTCTAACGGAACAAGTAAATTTTAAATGTTACAAGGAGGTACCGACAATATGAAGACGGCATATCTCGTACAACATCATAATGGTCTATCCAACACTAATCTTAGACTAACAATCTGCTCTAATAATTTGTTGGCATCCCCGTAACACTTACTATATATCCCTATGGTGAGCGAAAAATTTATCACGGGGAGTTTTGGTAAATACCTATACCTACCAGCAACAACACCGCGTAAATGAATTATCACTTTCATACTTGTTTTATTATATTCAAATACATTAGTAGCATGTTGATAAGTTTAAATTTGACAATACTAGCTTGAACCCGGAATGTGTTTTATATGAAATGGATGTTCTGAACAATTGCAATTAGTGGATAGACGGTATATAGTAACATGCATCAAGGTAGTGCAGTTTTAACTAGATTTAGTCATATTTATTATAGCTTCAACATGTTAGCGACATGTAGAATGAGTTTAATTCTGACAACAATAGTCGTAGACCACACATGGGATTAATATGAAAGTTAAGTGCTAGAGAAATGAGTACAAAGTACTGATCACATACATTACTTTCTAACACGTTCTGTCATACTTATTATTAATTAAAACATGTTAGCGACATGTTGACCAAGTTTGATTTTAATAGGATTATTCTTGAACCATACATGAGTTTATTATGACAATAATAGTGTTGGATAGTTGCAATCACATGTATGAGGTTGCATCACAGACATAACTTGGTACTATAAGCTCCAAATATGTTACCAACAAATTGAATAAGTTTAATTTTGCAAAGATTCCTCTTGAATCACATGTGTGTTTAATATGGCAATTGAAAGCACCGTGAGTGTGTTTTGACAACAATGTAGTTTTAAAAGTTTGCTCGTAATACTATAATACTATGGTTTAAAAAACACTGTAGTTTTCAAAATTGTGATACATCGGAGCCGTTGTTTTCTAAATATTGGAAAAGTGCTCCATATTTTTTTTCCAAAACGGAGAAAGCAGAAACAAAAACTGAAGTATTGCTTGGCCAGGAAACGAAAAAATATACTTTGGTTTTGAAAAACTGAGGTTCCGAAGAGAGCCTGAATAGTTTCAATCAGCGGGTTAATTACAAAGGTAGAAAACTATAGATATCGAGAAGACAACAAAGATGGCGTGACAGTTCATCGGGTGCGTCGTGCGCCCACTTCTTGGCGTTTGGGCAATGCCCTATAGGCGTCAGTTTTCTAACAAGTTGTTCTATGGATTGGAGGTAAAAAAATTAATTTGTAGCATGCAGCTCCATAGGTCATGCATTTATGTTCTTTGGAGACTATATGTGGAAAGGTGCGCAGTAACAGAAGTAGTACAGAATAAGTACAATGTTCTATTTTACAGTTACATGGACATAGTCTTTCAAAACCTAATTCGTATTCTAAGGGCATATTCGATCCCAACTTCTAAGTTGAATATTATTTCATATGACTACAAGTTGTTCCATAGAAGTCAGTCATCTAAAAGCCTTACATGTCGGATCCGCTCGTTGCCATAATTCTCCTGCCACTAATGTGGTCAGGGCGAATCTCGAAAGAGAAAAATGTTGTCGGGGCAAATTGTAGCATTTGATGGAATCATGGAAGCGAGAGGAATGGCTCTCACAAACGGCGCTCCAGCACAAGAATCCAAGGAGGTTTCCATTGTCAGCACTGAAACTGAAACATAACGCGAACACGATGAACTCACGAGGAAGAAGATAAACAGGTTTTATGTGTCGGTGTAAATCGTACGAATTTTCTCTGATTTTTTATTTATTTAAATGGGGCCAAAAAGGCTTTGCACCAATCTATTAGTTACAAGGAGGAGTTTTAAAAGAAAGTAAAACACTGATACTATCAAAGCCAATTCTCCTGGCATCAAATCACCCAGACACTTAGCACCCACGATAACCCCAAAGCTTTCTTCTCCTTTCATTCAACAGTAATAAGAACACGTGGCCGGTACCTCGACGCCGCGAAGACTTGGGCTATCTCACCACAGGCCTCATGCTGTCTAGCCACGACCCTAACGAACGGGAAAATGGTCCGATGGGTGAAAGCCTGAAAGGTGCACATCTCGGATCGGGAAATAATGCACGGCTCGCACAAGTTAGTAACTACCCAACCAAAAACAGCTAAGCTACCGTACCACCTGACCACATGATTTGCAACGTAACATCCATAGTACTTTTGCAGGTTAATTGCGGGATGCCTACCAAAAGGTAACATCGATCCGGTGGAAATTTCTGCCCTGTCACTTGGCAAACCTGTCGCATCCTCTACTTGGCAAGAGGAACCTGTCGCACTCGTAATAGCATCCTTGGTTAATTGAGAGATTATCTCCTTGGACGCTGAAGACCACTGTGCCTACAGCTAGCTCAGCTTTGAATTTGATTGTGCTAGGCCTATAGCTGGGCGCACTGACTGTACGTCGACAGGTTGACACGGGAGATTCACACCCACTCACACCAGAGTTAACAAGCCAAGTGATAGAACATTTTTGTTGACATGGAGCGCGATTATTGGGAAATTATCTCTGTCCACGCTAAGGACCACTTTGTACAGCTCTGCCTTTGAATTTGATGGTGCTATGCCTATAGGGACGCTGAGTGCGTGGAACCATTCCAATTATGCAGCTGAGTAGATCGATAGCATGCCATACACACCGTCAACTACCACTCCATACCTTATGGTCATAACATTTCCGCAACGCCAGCAGCTAGCGTAAACGAAACCAACGGCGGGCGACGCCATTGGGATTCCATCTCCATCCACGAAACCTGTGATTCCGAAGAATATGTTTACTAGAGGAAAAATCCTCTATGCCGACTATTCTGGCGTTCGACCAAGAGGATGTTATGAAGTTTCTAAACAATAAACTCATCTTTGCTTGCTTCAGTTTTCTTATGGAACCATATGTATCTATTATCTGAAGCCAGAGTATATATGATCCTTATGTTAGCTTACATGGTTCAGTACTTGTTTATCTTGTTGTGCTCTCAAAGGTTGAAAAACTCCTATACGCTGGTTTAGAAAACACCCACAAGTTCGATTGTGCTAGATAAATAAACTGATAAATAAATTAATTAATAGTAGAAGCTTTTGGTTCAGAAAGATTCCTAAACCTTAACTGTACAATCATTACATTTTTTATTGTCAGACAAGAAATATTCTTTAAATTGCAAGTTTACCGCGACAATAATGAAATCCCTTCGAATTGAGTTTTTTGTGTTTGTATAACTTGACATGTGGTGTGCATGGTCCGGTGGAGTAGATTCAAAAACTCCTATACGCTGGTTTAGAAAACAACACGAGTTTGATTGCCCAAAATAAATAAAATGATAAATAAATCAATAGTAGAAGCTTTTGGTTCAGAAAGATTCCTAAACCTTAATTAATTGCACAATCATTACATTTTTTATTGTCGGACATGAAATATTCTTTAAATTGCAAGTTTACCGTGACCATAATCAAATCCCTCCGAATTGATATTTTTGTGTCTGTATAACTTCACATGCATTGTGCATGGTCCGGTGGAGTAGATTCGAAAATACGGCCCAGTACGTATATCATTCATTCAGTGGCGGAGACAGGGGTGGACCAGCAGGGCCCTGTGCTTCAACCGCCCCCCCCCCCCCAACTTCCAAATTTAAGAATTTCTGCCTCCGCCCCTGATATCATTTGCATGCTATTGTACACAAGTTTATATTTGACATGCTCCGGCAATGGTAGAAAGATGTGTGTCATCATGTTCATTATTTGCTACATAATGTTTGACTAATAATAATGAGCACGAGCTATGGCTTTCAATTATAAGAAGATAATTTGTTACGGGAGTTTACATAGTCCATATATGCATGTAAGGATGCACGGGTACAAAAAAGGGTAGGCAGATTACTCGCGAAGGGAGAAATGACTTTCCCAATACGTTCAAAAGTCCAGGTGCTCCTTAGATCAAGTACAATAAACTTATGTCAGCAGACTATAAGAGTTAAAATATTATATTTTAAATGATATGGAGACGAGAGAAGGGAGACGTGCTCTAATGTAAGAGTCAGCTACAACACGTTATTCTAAACACTTTGGATGGGTGACAAGTGGACCATGTCCTAATAAAGTAACACATGTTTATGGCTAATTAACTATTATACTTGTTAGCTATATGGTTGGTTATAAGTGATATGGAAACTTATTATAGCCATATGTTATCTCTACTATTGAACTTGCTTAGTGTTGATGAAAGCATGATGCTTCCTCCCATTCCAAATTTTCTGTACGGTGTAATCGGGTGATCATTGCGCTCATAGGGGGGGGGGGGGTACTACGCAGAGGGTTTGTCCCACCAGTTTTGTTCCGTCCATAACAAAGCGATCGATCGGGATTTAATTCACTGACTTCCAAACTAGCCAGAAGTAAGGGAATACTTGCGCATGTGGTGAACCGTTCCATTTTTTAATGCATATTTGTAAAATCTTCCTATACCGATAGAAAAAAAATCTTGCTATACAATATCCCGATCGATCACGATGTTTTCACCATGAGGATTTTCACTGTGGCACTAGCCATGTGAATAGCTTAAATTTTGGGCTTGCTTAAGGTTTCCAACATTTGGGGGGGGGGGGGGTGGGGGGGTTGCATCTGCCCTAAGAATTTTGGTGCGGGGGATGAACGAGCCGGGAAAACTTCCGAGGCCATCAAGTTCCGTCAAATTGTGGCTGCTTAGGTTAATTGACCAATCCCAGGATCTTGATGCAGAGTACAGAGGTGCACAAATTTCTGAACCTACTCCGGGGTGGATATAGATTAGACCGTCGTGATCCATCTACCTTATTAGATGCCCCGGTGGAGTGTGCGGTTCTACCTGGTGGCAACCCCGAGAATATCTAAACCACTACGCATTTAATCATCAAAAATTTGATGCATTGGCTATCACTAACTGTGGTAGTCATCGATGTCCGGAAGATGTGTATGTTATTTTTTCTACATCGTAGCGCAGATCCAGCTAATGGGCGTTCTAGGTCATTTCAATGATACAAGGGACATCCCACCGGTATTAGCTCAGTTTATGATATTTTTTCCAAAAAGAAGGACGACTCCTGGGCTCTATATCAACGAAAAGTTAAATACTCCTATGAATTCAGACACACACACATATAGGATTGATAAAAAAATAGAACCAGTGGTGGTCAAGGAAAAAAATAGGAGAACTCATTTATCAGTCAATTCACCTATACAGGTATATTTTGACAATACAAAGTTGTACGTAGGTACTTAAATACACATTCATAAACTGAACCAATCCATAACCCTATACTTCACTTTAATGTTGAAGTTTCCTTCGAACGTTGATGGTTATTAGTATTGCGGGCGAGGATGCCACTGGTTTGCATCTGTATGGTGTGGCTACACAAGGCGGCATAGTCAATCCGGATGAAGGCGATTCACTTTACCAGATACCTACCCGACGGGCATCAGAGGCGAAGGACACTGAGGTCGAGTCCATTATGGAAAATGATGCCTCGCTTTCCGCATTGCAGAAGGTGATTGATTTATAGGAAATCATGGCCCCAACTTAGAAGAGATGGCAGAGTCTTTCTAGAGGTACTATCCTGTAATAAGCATGCATAACAAAAATTACCTAATCTAACCTTAAATGGACTTTCAGATCTTTTATCGTGATGCAGTCGCCAGGCTCCAAACCATAGTTACTTATTTGGAGGACCAACTAAAGTTGAGAAAAAGAATCCCACCTATGTTGAAATCTCGATACTGTGTTAGTATTAGTTTTAGTGATGCGAACCATGTTACAATTTCTTACTGGGAAATTTGCATCTAGATCCTTCTATCGCACATAAGTCAATATACAGTCCACCTCACTATGATAATTGTCGATAGATTTGCATACAGAACCTTCGATGTACATAAATTAACCTGCACCTCCTAAGGATGTTTTATAAATGTTTCATTTATGTTTTACATAGATCTGAATAAAATTTTCACCAAAAAATGACAAAGTTTTCACAACATGCGAAACATATATAAAAGTATGCACATGTATATGATTTCATATATGTTTCGCTTTCTGTGATACCTTTGTGATTTCTCTTTGTAACTCTAGTTGAATGAAACTACACATATCTAATTCCAAATATGTTTCACTTTAGGTGAAATATTTGTGGAACTTTATAACGAATTTTGTGCGAAACCAAAACAAAGTATTTATGAAACATCTCAAGCGGCGCTACGGGTTGATTCTAATAAAAGCAGAATAGCATATATGCAAAATTGTCCAGAAGAAAAGAGTAACAAGAAGAAAATACATAGACATTAATTAGTGTCATTGCTAGGGATATCTTGACAGGTACCGCCATTTTACGCGAGTTATGAGCACCTTCATGATGGCCTAATATTCCCACTCTGCTAAATATCCCCTTCTATGCCGCGCGAGGGGGGGGGAGGGGGGGTGGGGGGAGATATTAGCACGGGCTATTTTAAATCATGTCCATCGGGTGCCCTTAAATCAGACAGTTCACCGTTGATAAATATGCCATGTGGCTCGTGCTAAACCATCTATACCATCTGGTCTCAGAAAAGATGTTATGAACTAGAGTAACATACATTTATCTTGAAACTATATCTCATGGAGATAACCAGGATCACCCATGGACTTAGCATTGTGAGAACAAGCATCTCCATGGGATACTTAGCCGACCTCTTTTCTTGGGTTCATAAATAGTCTATTACTCCCAAGCCTATTCCATAAGTATATTAGACATGTCACTTTTCACTGGCTGGTATAACCGATCACATCCAAGCCACACTTAAATATATGAATATGTATGTGTCCTTCACTTAATATATTATATCAGAGATGGATAGCAGTGTTACATCTTCTTAACTTCATACAAATAAATTTTCTACTAGTTGATAGATATTTTCCTTATTATTCATCTCGAGGATAGAAATATTCCAAATTTTCTATATGCTTCTCTTCTTTTTGCGTCCACATTTTAGCACAGCTGGGACATGGACACTCAAGAAATACAAGTGCCAGTCTATAGACTTTAGATCAAAATCAAACAAGTTAACATCTTTGCCATCCATCTTCACTCCCATCCGCAACCTTGTTAAGTTTGTGTCATCAAAGCTTTAAACACACGAAAATAAAAATGGATCAATATAGGAAAATAAAGTAAAAATGTGCATCAATAATCATATATACATATATATACTTGACTAAATACTAGTTAATGAAAATGAAATGTTTTAAAGTAATAAGTGAAGACATACATAAACAATACACCACATAATACTTTTTAGTTTTTCCCTAACCTAACAAGAACCCTTTTTTCATAACAGGATATCCGACCTCTGCATCAAGCGATGCACCATATTTAATACAAAGTTGTCATTCAAGGTTTTACGATGTGAAAAGAGTAGATATATAGCTCAACTAGAGTACTCTAAATTGTGTGTAAGGTTTGACAGTGAAATAGAAACTATATAAATTAGTGGTTAAACATGATTAGTGTAGATATTGTGTCGGGGCCCAAACTGTAAGTTATGGGGTACACTGATTTAGGAACACAAGAAGGATATGAATCTCACCGTCCTTTAAAGAATGCAAATGGTGTATAAAGCTTGACCAACAACATTAAGAAAGTGTATCTCCGGTTTTGTTTGTTGTAGTATTGGGAAAATGAACCCCCGAATAATAGGCTCGATGCATGCAAGATCTGTTAGGTGGAAATTGAAGATATGAAAAAAAAAATGAGTCCATTGTATAAAAAAACTATATTGGTATGTATATGTTTAGTGGAAAATGAAGATATGAAAAATATGAGTTCATTCTATAAACACTGTATTGGTATGTAAGTATGTATCTACATATGTATGTATTATGAACCATATGATTATCTACCTCTAGTGGTAGTTTATACATCAAGATCAGACATGCACGAAAGCAAGCATGTCTCTTGAACAAGTACGGTCTCCTGTTTTGAAGGGTTTTCCCATTCTCGAGCACACGAGGATGGATGGAGAAGTAGTCCCAACATGCATCCTCGATAAGGTAGCCGGGAAGTGGGTTCCGGACTGATGAGCTCACGTGGTAAATGGCCCGTGTTGTCTGGTTCCAGTGAACAACCATGGCCACAAGTGTTGCATTGACCACCATGTCCGCGGGAACCTATGTAAACATACAGACTATTAATACCTATAACAAGTTTAAGAGTATTGTTAAATATCAGGTTTCTCTATCGACGCGTCTACATCACCAATGGCTTGTGCATATGAATGGAATTGTGTATCCTCACCACATCCATTATGTCGTTACGATCACCAATGAAACACGGGAATGATTGTGTATCGTAGGCGACAATCATAGCATCAATTGTCCTGGAGATAAAATGTAGCAAAGTTCATTACCTACTGTGGTAATTTCGATATGGGATATACATGTAGTATATTACTATAGAGTCCCACATAATTTCACATATTTGATATATCAACTCATGGTAAGTATAGGTCTTGAATATAATATGTATACCTTGCTCCTTCTATCCAACCAGGAAATGGATCTTGATAAGTGCTAGTTACCATAGTGGGACGAATAATGACCACGGGAAGGTCTTCTCTGTGCTTCTCAAGTAACATCTCCCCCATGGCCTTGGTAAATGCATATACATTTGGCCATCCAAAATGGGAAGCCCTGGTCAATTTACGATTAGTTTAGGTAGTGTGAAGATAATTTGTCGTATATAATGTACTCTGTTTCTTAGAAATAACAAAAAAAATTATAGAGCCTGTCCACATCAACCATAACGTAATAATCATGTGGGATTCATTCATCATAAATTAAATACTCCCTCCGTCTCAAATTAATTGTCGCAAAGTTTGACAAAAGTGGATGTATCTAACACTAAATTATGTCTAGATACATCCAGTTTTGTCAATCTTTGTGACAATTAATTTGAGACGGAGGGAGTATATTATATTAACACTCTACTATCTTTTCATATATTTGGAAAGAAAAAATTTAATGTGAAATATTCAACAGTATAGTTCAGCTTGTGTGATGTAAACTTAGGTAATCTTAGGGGACAATTCTCTTGATCATTTATAGAGCCTATTTATGCCATGAATATATGACACACCATATAATTTCCCTACTGATATCAGATCAACTATTTTAATAATATAAGATTTAGTAAATAAACTACCTCTTTGAGTTATCCTGGGTTAATTAAGATGGTCTAAACAAGACGTCCAAAGGAGACCATATTTGATGTGAAATATGCCTTAGAGATGACACAACTGTCTTAACATTATTGTTTTAAATTTTCATTATTTTTGGCCACCACCTAGAACTTTTCATTGTAGTTTCTCCGAAGATGTCGACTAGCTTCAGTTAGACACTTCCCATGTCATTTTTGCTGATCTGTGAAAACGGGTGTTGGGCCTTTAATTACTTTTGTGGGGTGTGTTTTGGTGGAACCTTGTAGATTTGTTGTTTCACCTAATGAAAATCCGGAGAGAAATCCCTTTCATCAAGGCTACCAACACAAAAACGTTATTTACACTGGTTAGAAAAAAAAGTGGCATTATCAAATTTTGTTTCTTCCTCGAAAGTGTTTTGAAAATACAATTTTTCCATTTATAAGAAAATAAGCTGAAAATTTCATGATGAAGAATTTACCATACGACAAGACTTCTTATACGTGTCAATAATTTGATATTAAAATATTGGGAGAGTATTTAACATATTTTAATTGGTCTAACCTCTCAAATCCAAGTTCTTGCAAGGATGTCTTCTCAGATTCGTCTGAGCTGCCACTCTTAGCCGATGCGAGATCGATCTTGACCTTCTCAACCAACTGCAATTCAGCTTCAGTGTCCAAATGGCAACCCTTCCGTAGTGTTTCTCCCATGTGGAGAGGTTTCTCCAGTAAAAGTCCTTCTTGTGTACCAGCTACAAAAGCTAATATGTAGAAAAAAGAAGACATATTTATTAGTATAGTTTATTGACCATATATATTCTCATGATGTTTTATTATGCTTTTCATATGAGTTAAGCACGTATATGGAATATATGAATAAGCTCGCACATACCAGTGGAAAAATGAAGCAACAATTTAAGATTATGGCACTTCTTTGCGAATTCGCACCCATATTTGGCTCCTAAAACGTTAGATGCCAGAGAAACATCGTACCTGTAAATTCAAATTTCGGAACTTATGTACAAAAATGAAAAGAGTGAAACTCGATGGCGCATGTTCCCCACAATATTGAAGTCCAAAGAGTAATTTTGAAATGCTTTATAATATTAGTAATTCCTCCTTACTTCTGCATTTTCGTGGTCCACCTAGATTTACAAAATTTTGTTGTTAGACTTTACTCCAACACCCCTCCATTCCTTTAAGGAACTCGCTTTGTTTGGTGTGGCTAAAATCCCCTGAAAGATATGATCGGTAGGACTATTCGAATAAAGAAGATTCAAATTGAATGATGCAAGAGGTGATTGCTTTTCGGGGGAAAGCCGTACATGTTACTTAGGTAGCAAGACAGATGTAGATAGAGATAATAGCAACACATGTTACTTTGTCCATACCAGCCGGATAATCACACGGTCCCTAAAAATTCTTCCTATACCTTTCGTAGAAGCTAGTTGTTGCAGCCCCGTTGATGATAACATCGATCTCCTCACACAGGGCGTCAACACAGGAGCCGTCGAGCCCGAAGTTAGGAAACCCAATGTCTCCGGCAAGAGGGACTATCTTCTCTTTGATGAGGCTCTGGAAACCGTCGAGCCCATGCTTTTCTCGCAAGGTGTTGAACAGATCCTTCTCCAGCACCTGCTCGATCATGCCGGAAATCGATCAAGACGGGCTAATAAGTTGATGAATGTGATATGTTCTGCATGCATGCCTCACTTCCAAAGGAAGTGTGCATGCATGAGCAGTGAGATGATATTGACGTGTTAATACCAACCTGGGACAGGATACGCTGCTGGGCGGAGGCAGCGTCCGGGGCGCGCACCAGCAGGTAGAGCTTCTTCACGTCCGGCTGAACCCTCAGCATCTTCTCCACCAGTACTGCATGCAGGCAAGGGACTTGATCGATGTATATGTGCATATATATATCATGTATATTTATTTTGTGTATACACGCTTACATTTTCCGAGGAATCCGGTTGCTCCGGTGATGAGGATGGTCTTGTCCCGGAAGCACCCGGCCACCGCGCTGGCGTCCATGGCGATCTGTGAAGCTGAAGAAGATATTGTTGGTTTCTAATGGAAAAGAAGTGGACTCAGCTGGCCAGGACGTGGCTGTGCTTCTATTCATTCTGTGGTTGTTGCTACTTATATATATATAGTGGACGGACGGGCTACCCTTCTTCTTCGATATATAATGACCAGACCGAGACGCTAGATTAGCACAGTTGGTTGGGAGGCCGGGGAGATGTAATGTGTGCATTAAATATCATATAACCATTTATATGAATAAATATAAGTAGAGTACAAATATCATTTGTGGAAAGTACATGGATTTATTTGCCTAGTTTTGCAGACTTGAGTTTTGGAGCGTTACCCAAGGATGGCTCTCACGACTGCTCTCACGACCGCTCTCGCGGCGACTCCGATCGGGCCGGGCGCTCCTTGCGGGCCATCACCGAGCTGCTCGTCGGAGATAGGCTCTCAGGCGTGGCATGCGGTCTACCACACCTGCTCGAGAGTCCGTGAGGGGAAGTTCAGAGGCATAGTGCGGTGGGATGGCAGGGAAAGGATTTCACTCTGTCGCGGGGATGGCGGCGTGGTGGCTTCGCGCTCAGCGCCGTCGATCGCCGGAGTTGCACATGGCGCAACGCTCAGGTTTGCGCAGTATGTGGTGGTTTTGGGCCCGCGGTGTCACGTAACATGTACGCTACGGAACTCGAATGCGTCCCACCGTGCACCGCCCTTGGCGCGGGTGTGCGGTGCGGTTCGCCTGGGGCTTCGCCACGCGTCGCCGGAGGAGACGAGGGGTGAGGGTGGCCCACTCAACAGCGCACCACCTACCCCCGGGGGAGACGGAGGGCACGAGGAGGTGGTCCTCATTTCTCCGCTCGCTTCAGATCGAATAGACGCAAACCCTAGACGAGCTTGCGGCGTCGCCTTCGTTAGATCTAAGCTTCCACCACGTCCTTCCTCACCTTCCACCGTAAATCCGAAGAGCTGGGCTGGCGTGATTTCTGGTGATCAGCGCTCCTTCGCTCAAGTTGCGAGTGCTCCCATGGATCGCAGATTTGGGAGGGGTGGAGGAGGTGGCGCACCGGGCAGGGGTTATGGTCCTAGGCGTTCGCCGCCGCGGAATAACTTCCGGTCAGGTCCATATGGAGGAAGATCCAGGATGGGGGAGGAGGCGGCGCGCAGAGAAGAAGAGATCCGGAGGGAGGAAGACCGCCGTCGCGATGAGGAATGGAGAAGGGAGGAAGACCGTCGTAGATCTGAGGAGCGACACAGAGAGGAGATGGAAACCAGGCGCAGGGAGGAGATGAGGAAACAAGAAGAAGAACAACAGAGGAGGGCGGCAAGAACTCGAGATTCAGAGAGGCTCGCCAGGGAGAGGGCTCTTGCCGAGCAGCGACGTCGTGAATCGGCTGCGGCTGGAGGAAGAGACCGCTGGAATCATCGTCAGGAGATGACAGGACAAGGATCTGCATCAGAATCCATTGCTGCATCTGCTTCTACTTCATCTATTCCCCAGGGTGATTCTGCTTCAATTCCTGTGGGGGGTGTGAGGCGGGATCTAGTGCTCAATCCGCTTGTTGTTAGTCCTTCGGTGCAGTCAAATACAGTAGCAAATCCTCCTTCTGTTGCTAATGCTGCTGCGACGGTCCCTTTAGTGCAAACTACTAATCAATCACGGTCCTCTGTACCTGTGATTGGTGGGGATGCATTAGGACCTAGCATGGATGGTGTTCCAATTGAAGAAAGTGGGCAAGTTAATGGGGGCAGATGTAGTTGCTGTGGTGGTGCTCATAGTTTTGCTGTCTGTCAAGTCAGGGATCCTTGGGACTATACTGCGCCTTTTTTTGGCTGTGCTGATTTTGATCAGGGTTTCTTTTCCATACCTGCAATAGAAACGGATGTCAGGCCTCAGGAAGTGTTACATCATGCAATGCTAAAGGTAGTGTTAGGGGAGGCGACAGGGAGAGAGCTGGAACATGAATTCCAAGTCTGGGCCGAATCCGTGCAGATTAACTGGCGTTTTTATGCAAAAGTGGTATCTGAATCTGAGTTTCAAATGCGTTTCCCTAATGCTAAAAGTCTAGAGGAGCTGTCTCATTTTGGTAGATTCTTTATGAAAACTAAACCTGATGTACTGCTTGAGATTAAGAAGTGGACTGGTGATGTAACACCGATTGCTGTCCTGGAAGAGGCCTGGTATAGGATTAAAGGTATTCCAATGAAATATAGACAGAGGTCTACCATATTCTATGTTGCAGGTCTAGCTGGGAAGCCTTTGACCCTGGACAAGAATACCATCAGGAACTACAGCTATGTCAGAGTGAAATTGGGCTGTCGTGATGTTGCTTTGGTCCCAAACACTAGGGAAGCAGAGATCAATGGGGCTTTTTATGAAATACAATACACAAGGGAGCTGTTTGAGCCATATACTGATCCTAAGCTTACTTATAATCAAGCTGTTGTGGAGAATGCAGGTAATGGGGGGGCAAATCAAAACAGAGACAGGGATTTGCATAATCCCTCTGCTCCTGTCACTCAAACTGATAATACTGTTGGTGGTGATATGGGACAGAACTGCAGCAGCACTGCCAGGGGAGTTGGGGCGCAACAGGGAAACCAAATGGATAATGGTGCTGCTGGTAGCAAAGGTAAAGAAATAGCTGATTCAACTTTTGAAACAGGGCAGTCTTCTAAGTCCAGCAGTGTCTCCTTTGGGGCAAGAATGAATCAGATTTTTTATGGTGACTGGTCTAATAGAGGTGATGCTACATCAAACATTAAGCAGAATGATTTGAGGACTAGTGTGGCTGATGAAGTTCAACAACAGATAGCCATGGCTTTTGCTCCACCTGTGCTGGATGCTAATGATGCCATAGCTCATGGAGGAGAACATGTTGAAGCTGATGAGGAGAATATCGTGTTGAATAATGATAATCAGGAGATAGATCCAGCTTTCAGAATCTTTATCCACAAACTTGCTAAGAATGGCAGTGATAAGATGGATGGTGTCAAAGAAAAATACAAGCATTTACTGGATCCTATTGTGGAGCAAGAGGAACAAGCTAGTGATGAGGAAATACTAGTGGAAGATTCTTCTTCTTCTTCCTCTAGTGATGAGCAAGGTACTGATATGGATACTGATGTTCCATACCTGCCTAGAGGGGCAGTGGTTTTTGCCCTACCTGCCCCAGGGGCACCTTCTGGACGTGCTGAGGTCATCCCTCTGGATGGCTCACAGCCAGAAGTGGTCTTGACTCAGGAAGTGGAACTTGTTGGTGAAGAAGACCAAACTAATGAAACAAGAGAAGCTCCATCTGCTGCAGTGGCACCACAACCTACAAGGTGCAGTTCCAGGCTACAAGACAGGCAAGAATCACAGGTGAGAATTGAAGACAGGGCTAGGGCAAATGCTAGTGCAAGAGACCTGGAAGGTACTAATCTTACCACTTCTAATTCTTTTGCTTGTCTAGATGATGATATAATAATGCATAGAGCACTTGAGATTGGGATTGATCCTGGTAGTTTTAACTTTGATAAGATTAACTGCATTAAAGATATGGAAATAGCTAGGCATAGTATTGCTGATAAACAGGTGGAATTAGCAAGTGAAAAGCAAGATACAAGTGATAAAGTTTTGCTGCTGGATTGGGAGGGCAAGGAGGATCAAGGTGATGGTTTCATCCCTGTTTTGTCCAGGAGTGCTAAGAAGAAATTGAAAGTTGCAGGTTTATCTCCTGTTGGAGGCGCACACTCAAAATCTTGTGCTGCCTCAGGGAAATCCATGAATAACCACCCTTTGAGTGGGATTCTGGATGGTCCCAGGGTCAGGAAAAAAATCCCAAGTATCTATGATTGGAGCCAGTTGGAATTGCAGGAGTGTGAGTAAGAAAGGGATGGGTGATTGCTTACAGGATTTTTTGAGATCAAATGCTGTTGATTTTATTGGTCTTCAAGAAACAATGAAAAAGAATTATTCCCCTGCCTTTTTCAGGAAGATTGATCCTATGAATCAATTTTCTTGGAACTGGCTTCCATCTGTTGGAAAATCAGGAGGGATCCTAGGTGGTCTGAGGACTGACAAATTTAATTTGAAATCTGTTTCTATGGGCAAGTATCATGTTAAAACTGTAGTGTTTGATATTAAACTACAGAAAGAGTGGTGCTGGGTTAATGTTTATGGTGCTGCACATGAGGAAGATAAAGGAGATTTCCTTTCTGAGCTGGCAAATGTGTGTTCTGAACAACAGATTCCTTTGTTGATAGGTGGAGATTTTAATCTTCTAAGAAAGGCCAGTGATAAAAATAAACCAATCAGGTCGATGAGGTGGGGATATGTGTTTAATAGTTTGATACACACTCATGAGTTAATTGAGATTGATATGGCAGGGGGGCAGTACACTTGGTCTAATAATCAGCTGGACCCAACCCTGGAGAAGCTGGATAGATTCCTCATGAGCAAGAGTTGGGAGCAACTTTTCCCCTTGGCAACAGTCCACAAACTCACAAGGGAAATGTCAGATCATTGTCCTATTATCATTGACACCATGGACAGGCAGGATGTGAAATGCAGGGAGTTTAGGTTTGAGAAAAATTGGTTGAAAGAGCCAGATTTCCTATCTAGGGTGGAATTGGTGTGGAACAAACCTGTCAGAGCCAGGAATAATCTAGATGCTTTCCTTAAGAAGATCAAGTTAGTCAAGAAGAATTTGAAAGGTTGGGGTGCCAACTTGAGAGGTGAGTCTAGGAGACTGAAGAAACAGTTATTAGCAGAGCTGCAGGTGCTGGAAGACCTAGAAGAAAATGCTCCTCTACTAAATGAACAGCTCATTAGAAAAGGCCAAATTCAAAAGGCTTTGTTGAAACTGCATGAGGAGGAAGAGGCTTACTGGCACCAAAGATCCAGTGAGGCCTGGCTACTTAAGGGTGACAAAAATACTGAGTTTTTTCACAGAATTGTCAATGGGAGAAGGAGGAGAAAAATGATCTTCTCTTTAAAAAAGGGGCAAGATATAATTCAAGGGACCCCAAATTTGCTGGAACATGCTACTGCTTTTTACAAAGACATGTTTGGTCAGTCAGGTTGTGGAGGTATCCACTTGAATGATGAGGTGTGGGGGGAACATGAAAAACTCACTGCCAATGATAGAGAGACTTTGGATTGTCCTTTTTCTGAAAAGGAAATAAAAGAAGTTATAGACTCAATGGAAAAAAATAAGGCAGCTGGGCCTGATGGAATTCCTGTTGAATTCTATCAGGTTTGCTGGCCTGTTATCAAAAGGGACCTAGTGATGCTTTTTGATGATTTCTTTAATCACAGACTGGACCTGGCAAGAATCAATTATGGTATCATTACCTTGCTGCCCAAAGGGGAGGATGCTGACAGGATTCAGAAGTACGGACCCATTTGCTTGCTGCAGGTTTTGTTTAAGATCTTTACTAAAGCTATGACTTCTAGACTAGAAAGTTTTATGGGTAAAATCATCAATCAATGCCAATCTGCCTTCATTAAAGGAAGAAACATTATGGATGGTGTGGAACTGCTTCAGGAAGTCTTGAGGGAAACCAAGGTCAAGAAAAAGCAGGGTGTGGTCCTGAAGATTGATTTTGAGAAAGCCTATGACAAGGTTAACTGGAACTTTTTATTCAAGACTTGCAAACAAAAAGGTTTCAGTGATAAATGGATGGGTTGGTTCAAAAGTGTGGTGACTCAGGGGACCCTTAGTGTCAAGATTAATGACACAATTGGCCCTTACTTCTGTAGTCATAAGGGTGTGAGGCAAGGGGATCCACTATCTCCTTTCCTCTTTAATACTGCAGCTGAAAATTTGTCTAAAATGGTTCATAAAGCTCAAGATGCAGGGTTGGTGGTGGGTTTAGCTGAACACTTTATTGATAAAGGTGTAGCTATCCTACAGTATGCTGATGATACAATCTTTCTCATTCAAGACGATGTTGAGATGGCCAGGAACCTCAAGTTGTTGCTTTATATTTTTGAGAGCATGTCTGGTCTCAAAATTAACTTTGAAAAAAGTGAAGTTATGCTGGTCCAGGAAGATGATAACAAGCTTCAGGATTTTGCTGATATCTTCAACTGTCAAAAAGGGTGTTGGCCTATCAAATACCTGGGTGTTCCAGTCAATGCAAGGAGGAATTCTGTCCAGGACATGAAGTTTCTGGGTGAAAAGGTGAAGGGGATGATGGAAGGATGGATGGGTGGAGCTTTGTCTATTGGGGGCAGAGTAATCAGAACAGATGTGTGTTTATCTTCAGTTGCAGTATATCACATGTCTATGTTCTTGCTTCATAAAACCACTCTGGAAGAGCTAGACAAACCTAGAAGGGCCTTTTTGTGGCAGAGCAGTCCTGCTAAAAGGAGATACCATTTGGTGTCCTGGAAACTTATTTGTAAACCAAAATCTAAAGGGGGGTTGGGCATCAAGAATCTTGCTAAGTTCAATATTAGCCTAATGTGCAAGTGGTGGTGGAAACTGGAGGCTGAGGAGGGCCCTTGGCAGGTTTTCATGAGAGCCAAATATCTTGATGGAGGAGGCATCTATCAAGCTAAACATAGGGCAAGTGATTCTGCCTTTTGGTCTGATTTGCTGCATATCAGGCAGGTGTATCTTCAGGGGAGATGCATGGTGGTTGGCAATGGAGAGAAGACTGACTTTTGGGGTGATGCCTGGTGTGGTCACAGGCCCTTAAAAGATATGTTCCCTGACTTGTTTGAGATATGCAATGAGCAGGAAATCACAGTGGCAGGGATGGCCAGGCAGAGGTGGACACCTTCCTTTAGAAGGTGGCTTAATGGAGACCTTCAGGGCAAGATGAGGAATCTTCAGAACAAACTGGCTACTGTGGCCCTGGGTGTTGGTTCTGATACACCCAGATGGAAGTGGACAAAAAACGGGGTTTTCTCTGTGAAATCCATGTATAAACATCTTTCCAGCAATGGTGTGGACAGGTCCTTTAGGCACTTATGGAAGGCCAAGATTCCTTTCAAGATTAAGGTCTGGCTGTGGCTCATCTGGCACGATGCGATTGCTACTAAAGATAACATGAAGAAGAGGAACTGGATAGGAAATTTCAAGTGTCAGTTCTGTGATAAAGAGGAAACCATTCTCCACTTGTTTTTTGAATGTGCAGCTGCGAAGTATGTGTGGAGTATCATTGGTACAGCTGTGGGGGCTGGTAACAGGCCTGCTTCTTTTCTCCAGTACTTCTGGTGGATCCCTAAATATCTTTCTGCAAGTCGCAATGTACAAATTACTGGGGTGGCAGCAGTTTGCTGGGCCATCTGGAAGCTTAGGAATCGAGCCTGTTTTGAAAAGAAACTAATCAGGTCTCCTTTTGAGCTGATTAGTTACACTTGTGTTTTCTTATCTTATTGGGCAGGTCTTCATCCGCAGCAGGAGCAGAGTGATATCCGTGCTGGTGCCAATGCTCTCATCCAAGTTGCATCTTCTCTGGTGCCAGGCCAAAACGTTGCACCTGGTCGCCTTCGTATTACTGATGGGGATGTTGGTTTTGATCAAGACGTCGACATGGAAGATGAGGAGGTGGAGAACGTTGCTGCAAGAGACTAGAAGCTGTGTTTGCTGTGGACTAGGTTCTTGTTGGTTGGCCTTTTTTGTTGCTATGTTTGAGCTCCTGTTGAGCTCGGTTGGCTAGGCTGTGAACTCCTGCTATTTTGCGTTTGTACATATACTCTCTGGCTGGTTGGGGCGTTGAGCCTAGACTCGTGGGATGTTGTGGTGGTGTTTCCGTTTGAAATATAATGGAATGCGGGCCCTTTTCGGGGGGTGCTGTTTGTGTAAAAAATCTCATTTGTGTGAAACAATACCGTCAACCTTTCCTTAAGGGTCATAAATTTTGAATTAAGAATTATCGATTTTTCATTAGTACAATATAAAATTTATCTGGCTATGCAAGACATGATCCAACTAGTTCTCCGTCCGTTAATTGGGTGTCTAGGAGACCAATAAGGTATTTTGTAAAAGCATCAAATAATATACTTTTCCTGATACATAACTCGTATTTTATTTATCAAATCAGTGGCCAACGAAATTCTTAAAATAAGCGCAAACGCATATAAACCTCTAGCGTGCTCTGTTAATTGGGTACTCGATCTGAAAGTGAGATTTATTAATTGGTCCAACTATAATGTGAACGGGAGTATTGTGAAACTTAAATAAACTAGATGATTCCACGCGCGTTGCTGCGTAAATATAATAAAATTATGTATTTATTATGCAAAACAGAAAAATATGTGGGGAGTAGATATTGGTGATCATAGTAAACTGGTTTAACGTAGCATTTGACCGTGTTTATTTTCTGAAACAATCAGACATGCTTAAGATTTGATTGTACATTTATGTTGTACCGTTCTTTATAATTGGCATGCTAAACAAAGACCGAGAGCATCATATGCAGTCCAATCAAAAGGATGAACAAATAGCATGTCTTGATTCCGCTAGTACCGTAGGATAGCTGAAGTAAGATTTATGCGAGGAGCTCATAAACTCACCGATGGAACTCCCACTTGAACAAAAAGGGCCCAAAAGGAAGTATATTACTCAGAACCATCCAGACATGTTGGTTCCATTTGCACTAAGAAATCCCACGCCAGTGGGGACATCTCAGAGAGGCCAGGAAAATTAAATCTTCAACGCGAAGAAGCAACGACGACAGACCACAGCTGCGCTGTCTGAATAACCTAGGTAAGGCGAGAAACAAGCTCGTGGAAGGAAATGTTCATTCAAATATAAGTGACCGCATTGTCTAGCACCTAGCTAATTTTATTTTTTTCCGACTGGTGCACACACATATCCGGCCCACGACACAAAGTGAAAGCATGAACAAACTGGGTTTGGCTTGAAATGCAGATGGTAGGTGGCATAAGTCTGACGTGGACACTTTGAAAAGCTGAAACAATTGTAAGGATGAAACAAGATGTTGCATATAATCAGCCCATAAACTCTACTGGCCACGGCAAGCAAATCAACTAATCCCACTCCGTAGGCCTCTCAATGTAGAATCAGCCCATAAAAATGAGCCCACGGGAGTAGCCAAGGCCCAGGAAACAGAGGCCTGTGGACATGGTGTCGGCCGTAGCTGAGGTTGGACGCTGTTTTACGCTGATGCTTGAGCCGACGAGCTTTCCTGCTTAACCAATACATACGGGCCCATGTGAAAAAGGAAAGTATGGGCATTTATTTTTCTTCTCTTAAATTTATAGAATCAAATTAACAACCTCATCAGTAATATCATACACTTCTCTCAAAAAAAAAAATCAGTAATATCATACACGTGTTCTCTTTACATCATCAGTAATATCATACATGCTCTAGTTAGGGCGCATATATATAGCCATAGAGCTTGGATCGTGCTCGTGCATGTCCAATTCCTTTGATTACCAATCATCTCGGAAGAAAGTAATGGTCACCCCGCTAAAAAATAAACAAGAAGCTAATGGTTTATTGCTCTTTGAACCTTTTGGATTAGTTTGCACTTTTACTCATGTGAGACAACTTAATTACGTTGCACTTTGAACCTTTTGGTTTTTTTTTTTTTTGAAAACAACATTTTATTGATCACAAGGAAGCATTACAAAATGTCTGGCTGATACAGCCCGGGAAAAGTTCCGATAAAACATTACAAATAAGATGCTCCGTATACGAGCTAAGATATGTCCTGAATCATTAATGTGACGACGAACATGACTGAACAAGATCAACTGACGACGGACATGACTGAATGAGATCAACGGAGGTGTTGGATAGCAACTTGAGGTCTTGGATCACCATCGCAACAGGACTTCGATCCAACATAGAAGAATTGACGTTGGATACAGCTTTGTGCAAAAATAAAAATAAAACGATCACATTATCATGAACAGAATAAAGTTTATGCATGGAATATCTTTTCCTCAAGACTTCCTTATAAAATTTTGTAAAACATCTACTTCATCATTTTTCCTACGACCGAGAAAACATAATATGATGTCCATGCCAAGTACCTGCTTTTTTTTTACATTTCATCATATATTTTGTAAGGTTGAAAATTATCGTCCAATCTTTACATACATACATCTTTGAACTGGGATACCCCCCATCAGGAGGAATACCGATTTTCCATCACCAACAGATAACAGAAACAACCAGCATCCACGTGCAAAAGGAAAAACACAGGAAAAGCAGCATGCACACCGCACACCGCTAGTGTTGCAGCCAAGTCTAGAAACCTGTACAAAAGGGCTAGCCCTCCAAAACAACTTTGTGCAGTCTGAACCAGCATTACAACCAACCAGAGAAAACTGTCAAAGATACCCAGATAACCGCACAACCAAAATAACGCGAACGCCCTCTTCCACCGCAAAGGGACCTTGAAACTTTTACTAACCGTTGTCTTCATGCGTATCAGTCGGGCGAGCCCCCGCTTCCTCCGCATTATCCTCATCATCATCGTCATGGTCTTCATCAGGCCAACTCTGCAGCTGGGGCCTTGGATTGTTGTTTCTTGCACTTCTTTCCACCTCCATCGCTGCAGCTAGTAAAGCATCCGCCCCCTCCTTTCGCTGGTCTTGACCCTGCGAGTTATGAAGTCCTGCCCAGTATTTGAGAAACACACATATATAACAGATTAGTTCAGATGGAGAGTTTAAGAATTTTTTCTCAAAGCAGGCTTTGTTTCTCGTCTTCCAGATTGCCCAGCAAATCGCTGCCACGGTGGTGATTTGAATATTTCTGTCCACATGAACATATCTAGGTAACCACCAAAAGACTTGGGAGAAAGATCCAGGTCTATCTTTTGCACCAATCACTCTTTCCAAAATACTCCAGGTGAACTTAGCCAAAGGACATGTGAAAAACATGTGTATAATTGTTTCTTCCCCGTCGCAGAACTGGCATATTGTATTGCCCACCCATTTCCTCCTCACCATGTTGTCCTTGGAAGCGATCGCATTGTGACAGATAAGCCACAGACAAATTTTTATTTTGAGTGGAATTTTTGCCTTCCACAGATGTCTGAACGACCTATCCATCCCATTGCTGCAAAGATTTTTATACATAGATTTCACAGAGAATTTTCCATTTTTTGTCCACTTCCAAACTGGTTTGTCATCCTCACCATTCAGGGCCATAACTACCAGTTTATTTTGTATCTCCCTCCACTTCACTTGCAACTCTGCATTTAGCCATCTCCTAAAGGACAGCTGCCATCTCCTACCTGCTGCTTTGTCATCCAAAATGTTTGGCTCATTGCAAATATCAAAGAGATCTGAGTATGCCACTTTGAAAGAAGTATGACCACACCAAGCATCAAGCCAAAAGCTGGCTCTTCCCATTTCCCACCTGTATCTTTCTACACAGGAGTAAATCTCCCTCACAACCAACATGTCTCTCCACAAAGCTGAATCAGAGAATTTTTTCTTCATAGAGTGTATATGATTTTCCCCCAGGTATTTTTTTCTCGTGATATCCTGCCAAGTCCCCTCATCATGCTCCAGCTTCCACCACCACTTACATATCAGACTCAAGTTGAATTTAGTCATATTTTTTATCCCCATGCCTCCTTTGCTTCTTGGCTTACAAATAATACTCCACTTTACTAAATGATACTTTCTCCTGCTTGTCCTACCAGACCAAAGGAATGATCTCATCACTTTTTCCATCCCTGCCAGACTTTCCTTGTGCAAGATTCTTAGAGACCTCTGATAGACTGCAATGCTTGAGAGGCAAGAGTCAATTTTAGTGACTCTCCCCCCAATTGACATAGCTCCACCTATCCAACCACCAATGCTTTTCTTCATGTTATTTTCCACAAACTCCAGTTCTGCAAATGTAGGTCTTCTGTGATTAACAGGGTCCCAAGATACTTAATGGGCCAGGAACCTTTTTTGTAGTTGAAGAGCTCAGTATAAAAGTCACTCTTGTTATCATCTTCTTGAATTAATAGGATCTCACTCTTCTCAAAGTTAATTCTCAGCCCTGACATGGCCTCAAAAATATATAAGATAATCTTTAATTCTCTAGCCATTTCAGCACAATCTTCAATGAGCAAAATTGTGTCATCAACATATTGCAGTATAGCCAGGCCATTATCCACCAGGTTGCTAGCTAGTCCCACCACCCTACCACACAGTTGTGCTATGTGTATCATTTTGGAGAGACAATTTCCAGCCATATTAAACAAGAAAGGAGAAAAAGGGTCCCCTTGTCTCACACCTTTGCAACTAGGAAAATAAGGTCCTATTTTATCATTGACTTCCACACTAAGGGTCCCTTGAGTCACATCATCTCTAGCCCATCTCAGCCACTTCTCACTAAAGCCTTTTTGCTCACAACAGGTAAACAAAATGTCCCAATTAACCTTATCATAGGCTTTCTCACAGTCAAGCTTAAGAACCACACCTTGGCGTTTTCTGACCTTCTCTTCTCTTAAGACCTCTTGCAAAAGCATCACACCATCAGTGATATATCTTCATCTAATGAAAGCACTCTGAGAACTATCAATTAGCTTGCTCATCAAAGGATCCATCCTAGCTGTCAGGGTTTTGGTGAAAATTTTGAACAGAACCTGTAAGAGGAAAATGGGTCTATATTTCTGGATTACATCAGCTTCTTCTGTTTTTGGGATCAAGGTAATAATACCAAAGTTAATCCTGCTCAAGTCAAACTTATGTTGATGAAAATCATGAAACATCTGCATCATGTCAGTTTTAATAACCTCCCAGCAATGTTGGAAAAATTCAATGGGGAAGCCATCTGGACCAGGTGATTTATTTCTCTCCATTGCATCTATTACCCCCTTAATTTCTTCAAGAGAGAAATCTCTATCCAGCTCTTCCCTATCTTCCAAGTTCAGTTTTTCTCCTTCCAGCTAGACATCCATGTTCATCCTAATACCTGCATTATCTTCAGGTCCAAAAAGTCCTCTGTAAAAAGATGTGGCATGGTTAAGGAGATCAGGAGTCCCCTGTATCACCTGGGTCTCCTCCTTAAGAGAGAAAATTGTCTTGTCCCTCCTCTTTCCATTTGCCACCCTATGAAAGAATTCAGTATTGTTATCCCCTTGTAACAACCAAGTCTCACTAGCCCTTTGTCTCCACTAGTCTTCTTCCCCCTCCAGCAGCTTCATAATTTCCTGTTGTGCCTGACATTTTCTTTGTTGCTTTTCAGTGGATAAAGGTTGACTTTCTTCTTCTCTCTCCAGGTCCCCTAGTTCTTCAGAAAGTTCTCTCCTCTTCTTTCTGTCTTTTCCTTTCTCATTGGCACCCCAGCCTTTCAAATAAATTTTAACAGCCCTCAATTTCTCCTGAATTACACCAAGACTATCTTTTGCCCTGACAGGTTTTTGCCAAATCTTAGATACTCTCAACAGGAAAGTATCTTCTTTCAGCCAATTTTTTTCAAACCTAAAAACCATGCTCCTTTGTTCCCTGTTATCCCGAGTGTCCAGCAGAAGAGGATTGTGATCAGAGACTTCCCTGTTCAGTTTGTGTACAGTTACAAGAGGGAAATTTAATCCCAGGCTTTGTTCATTAAAAATCTATCCAACTTCTCTAGGGTGGGGTCAGGATGGTTATCGGACCAGGTGTATAGTCCTCCAGATAGCTATATCTCCCTCAATTCATAAGTATTAATGATGAAGTTGAATATATCAGACCATTTGTTTGTCTTCCAATTCTTATTTTTTTCACAATCAAATCTAACAATATTGAAATCTCTTCCCAAGAGCATTGGTAGAGAATCATCACCACAAGCCTCCCCTAAATCAGATAAGAATATTTCTTTGTCTTCCTCCTGTGCAGCCCCATACACTACCACCAAATTCCAGTTCTGCATGATTTTCTTATCAAACACTGTCATTTTGACAAGAAATCTGCCAGTAGTCACTATAACAATGTCAAATCTATCTTTCCTGACACCCCCAAGGATTTCACCTGCTCTGCCCACAGAAGGAGACTAACTCCATGAAAATTGATTCAAAGGATCAATTTTCTTGAAGAAAGCCTGATTAAAATCTTCTTAATAGTTTCCTGAACTCCAACAAAATCCAACTTATATTCCATGGTAAGCTCAGAAAGGAACTTACCCATACCCTTCTTACCCACACATCTCCAATTCAAACTAACACCTATCATAGATATTTAGGATTTCTTTTTCTCCTCCTGGGTCCAGTCACAATATCACACAAAGGGTGATGATTGTGTGCTTTCCCCGAGGCAGCACTGGAACTTGCTTGTGCCCCTCCCTTACCAGTCCCAGATCTATCTTTCTCAACAACCATTTTCAATTTCACTACCATTTTCTTTTTTTTCCTGCTACTTCTGGATATTACTGGTGTAAAACCTTCATCATCTTCTTCCTCTCTCCATCCAAGCAATAAGACCTTCTGTGAATCCTCTTCAGGTTGTACATTTACCACATTTTTTTCTTATCAAGATTATGTCTAGCAATTTCTAAGCCTTTCAAACAGTTCACGGTTTCAAGATTAAAAGTACTAGGGTCTACCAATCTCTAAAGCTCTATTAATAATATCATCATCATCAAGAACATCAAAAGAGTTGGTAGAGTTCAAGTTAGTACCTTCCAGGTTTCTTGCTGCAACATGCTCTTTGATCTTCTCCTCAATTCTGGTAGTCTTCTGATCCACAGTCAATCTTGAACTTGTTCTCACAACACCATTGAGACTTTTCTCCTTCAAGACTTCTTTGACAAATTCACCCTGGGGATCATCCATCTGCATATTGTTATCCTCCTGTGTCAGTTCAATCTCAGGTTGTCTCCCATCAATAGGAATCACTACAGGTGTGTTTTCATCCCTAAGAGAAGTAGCTGCTAATGCCAGAACAAATCTTGTAGGAGGCAGCTCCTCCTCAACATCTCCACCACTAACACTGTCTTCAGATTCACTAGTGCCATAGTCCACCTGCTCAGAGGGGTCTTCATCTTCCTGGTTCTGTCCCCCCATCTCATCATCTTTTTCCTCAATGGTTTCCACAATTAATTCATAATTCTGCTTAATCAAGCCAGCTTTGTCACTCCCAGAATTCATAAGCCCCTGCAAGAATTTCCTATAATCCAGCTTGTCATTCTGTGAATTCATCACTTCTCTCTGAGTTGGTTCTTGTGATACCCTTTCTTGGATATTTTTGTCACCAATTGCATGCACAACTTCCATGTGTACATCTGATAGGTTTTGCTGAGAGCTATCCATAGCAAACAAACAAGAAGGATTTTTGCTAGTACCCTTCCCTTTCTAGATTGAGTCCTAGTCCAGATTTCCCCCTCCCGGATCTGTAACATCTTAGTGCCAAAGGATTCATTATCAGATGATAGACTGTCTCCCTCTCCATCACTAATTTGTTTACCTTTTTGATTGTCATGTCCTTCCCCATGCGTATGGCTCTCCTCATGCTGTCTGTACACTCCAGTACTTCTGTGACCATTTCCAATAGGTGCAGACCTAGACCCTATGCCCCCACCAACAGTTTCTCCTCCAGCACTAGTTTTCTGCTTCTTTGGTGTGTGCTGTCCTACCCCTTTCTCACCGTCCTCAGTTGCAACAACATAGAAATTGGATGTTTTTGTGTTAGGATAAAAAACCTCTCTGGTATACTAGAATTCATACAAACCATTGTTTATCTCCCCCACCCTTACATTTGGAACCAAACTGGGATCTTTCACTCCTATCTTCACCCTTATGTAAACAAAGTTCCTCAGAAAGTTCTTGTCTAGAACTAGAGGTTTTCCTACCAGACTAGCTACATAGAATACAGTAGATCCGTTTCTATACCTCATTGGTATTCCCTTGATCCTAAACCAAGTCTCTTCTAGAACAGCAAACGGCTGAATGTCCCTAGACCACTTCTGCAGCTTGATGATAGCATCAGGGACAGTTTTCATGAAGAACTTTCCAAAGTGAGATAGCTCCTCGATATTTTTTGCATTTGGAAACCTAGTCATGAATTCATTTTCAGAGATGACCTTAGCAAAAAATCTCCAATTAATCTTGAGGGAATCTGCCCAGAGCTGGAATTCATGTTTAATGTCCCTGCAATTAATCTCTCCCTTCTCCACAATAATATGCGCATAGTTCAACTGTTCGAGCGGTTGCACCTCAGACTCTACTGCCGGAATTGAATAGAAGCCCTCATCAAACTCCACACTGCCAAAGAAGTTAGCATTATACTCCTAGGTTTTTCTTCTTGACAAGCATCAGTTCTGTGCTTCTTGCCACACGTTCCACAACCAATCTCAGGAAGCACAGTCAGATCAATCAAATCCTCTCGCGTTCCAGGCACACGCACAGCAGAGGACGCCGATGGAGGTGCATAGGACCCCATCGGAGCATCCGTCCTGGTCGCGGCTAGCAAACCTACCCTATTATCTGCAACCTGTAACTGCGCCGCTCGCTGGAAGGAAGGGGAGCTAGCAGGAATCGACAAACTTCCCACATTAGATCGATCCATCATCCCCGTCCCCCCTGCAGGCGGCCTTGTGGGCAAAATCACCGTCGCAGGAGCATGCAATGGCATGTTGGAGTGTAGATCTCTGTTGGCGCGCTCCTCATCTTCCTCTCTGCAGCGCTGCTCCACCAGCGCCCTCTCCCTGGCCAGGTTCTCGGACTGCAGGAGAGCATCAGCGCGGCGGCGGTCATCCTCTTCCCGCCGCCTATCTTCTACATTGCGTCTCTCTTCAGATCTTCTTCTCTCGTCTTCAGCATGGCGTTGTTCCTCTTCTCTCCAGATCTCCTCCCGCCTCCGCTCATCTTCCCATCTTCTCTGTTGTTCACGCCTCTCCGCTTCTGGATTGAATCTCTGCCTGGAGTTCCCGTAGGGATTGACCCGCTGGAAATTGCGCGGCGGAGATCTCTTGCCTCCCCCAAATCTTCTATCCATCACGCCTTGCTCCCTGACTACCTAAGCAAACGATCTTGCGTCGCCAGATTTCACTCCTCTCCACTCCTTTTGCTGGATTATTGCCGGAGATCTAGATCTGGCGGGGCTTTGGAGGTGCACGAACGCCACGCCGCACCTCCCCGAGAAGATAGGGTTTGCACGGGGTGGGGAAGGGATAGGCGGTATATGCCTCGCCCGCACTGGGGTCACTGAGGGCAGGTGTGGGTGCGAATCTGACCCTGGCTCACTGACGCGGTGGTCCGGTTCAATGGCGGTGCGCGTCGATCCATCCACGCGTCGCCTTCTGAGGTAGAAGACGTCACACAAGCGCACAAAGGGCGTTGCGACCGTGTCACCCGGGCCGATCGAACATGGGATACGCCACCAACTCCCCTAGAGAAGTGGGGACCCACCTTGACCACGAGATCATTGACTATCAGCATGCCTCCTGTCAGAATATCCTCCCCCGTCGCTCGCCGCCGTCGAGCTTTGACGGAGTTTCTCTCATCGTAGATAATTATCTCCTCCTCTCGATCTACGTCGATCCAACCGGTGAACTTCTCCCTCACCCGTAGATCTGTTGCGAAGGAGACTTCCTTCCATGGCGCTCTCGCCTCCGAGACGCTCCTATCCCCTCCGGTGATCGTCGGTGTGATTCCGGTCACGATGCGCGAGGTGGTGTCGGTCATGGGTGCGCAAAGTAGAAGAATTATGTGGCTTACGCTCTGGGATATTGAAATCGATGCTCACGATTACATACATACATCTACATGATTTGAAACTATTTATGTATTCTGCATATGTTCATGTTCAACCAGCATACGTTCATGTTCGTGAAGAACAATGCACTTGTGGGTGCTATATGTTCGCCATCGAGTACCGAATCTTCGTCAAGGAGAATTGACTGCAGCAAGACATTGCGGTTTTCCTCAGCGATCCCTGTAACTTTTCCACATCATTGTCCTTGCATTTGGCAAAGCCGTTGAAACGCACAAAATTATTATGAGAAAACTCTAACTAAACCTGTGCCGGTGGCGCCAAGGCTATATTTTTGGAGTTATGCTACATCTACGGGCAGTTTTTTACGGAATCGTGCCTACGGACTGACGTGGAAATCAGCCGACGAATTACAATCCTGAATTCACGGAAGACAAAACAATTTTCACCAACTGGTTGTTTCCAAGTTCCTCCGTAAGAGCATCCGTAACAAACTTGTCCGTAAGTCTAGCATTTCCGATATTTTTGTACTGGAAGCTGTGCGAAAAAATATACATATGGACCTTGGACCGCTCCATTCATGCATGTGGGACATGGACTTGGCACCACCTAATTAAGTTAACCAATTTGTTGCAGCTTTCCCTTGCATGTGTAATCAGAGGGGTTAGAAGACAAAAATATGTTAAGACAAATTGGTACCACACTGGGTTTATACGATTTACATTGCCACAAACATGGGGCCGGAGCACGGATTTACATTCGCACAACGTCACTCAAACATTGCAAGGAGGAGGGAATACTCACCATATGTATAGTGCACATTCCATCTTATTCGTACGTCCTGCAGGCGTGAAAGCTAGTACAGTACAAATATTTTGGACGGCATGCATATCGGGCATGGCGAGCTTGCCGGATGCCTCGCGAGACGTCAAACGCAGTGGCGCCGCCGCAGCGTGACGCGCGCCCGGAGCGGGGTCTTCATCACCTTGAAGAACCCGTCCAGCTCCGTCAGGTCCACGCCACCACGCGCCGGCGGCGCCCAGTCGAACTCACGCACCAGCGCCGCAACGAAGCTCTTGACGTGCATCGTCGCGAGCCCTCCTCCCGGGCACGCCCTCCGCCCCGCGCCGAACGGCATCATCTTGATCTCCTTCGGCCCCGGCACCAGGCCCACGCCCTCCCCCTCGCCCCCGGGGAGGAAGCGTTCCGGACGGAACGCGTCGGGGTCCGTCCACGAGTTCTTGTCCCTGCCGATCTCGCCCAGGTTGAAGTGCGCGCGCATCCCCTCTGCCGGCACGGTGGTGGCAGCGCATCCGACGACCGCGGCGACCGCCTCATCGGGGACGTCGCGCAGTGAGAACGGAATAGGCGGGTGGAGCCGGAGGCTCTCCAGCACGACGGCGCGCATGTACTTCATCTGACGGACGTGTGTCTCGGACAGTGCGCCCTCCACGGCGTCAACCTCGCGGTGGATGTTCTTCTGGACCTCCGGCTGGAGCACGAGGTGGGCGAGGGTCCACTCCATGCTGGACACCACGGTCCCTGGCCCGGCACCCAGGAACTCCGAGACGAGGCTCACCAGCTCATCGTCTGTCAGAGGGCGCAGCACGGCCTTGCCATCAGCTGTGTCGTCGTCCGGGACGCGGACGTCGAGGAGCAGGTCTAGATACGCCGGCAGGCCACCACTGGCCCTCAGATCACGGTTCGCGTTCCGTCGTGCGTTAATCACTGGGAGGAAAAGCTCAGCCTGCTTGCCTCGGAAGGCGAGGAACCGGCGCCACTGTCTCCAGTGCAGCAGCTTCGCCATCTTGGAGCCGGCGAAATCCTTGGCGCCATCAACGGACAGCACGAACGCCTGGAGCAAGTCACGCATGGCAGTGACGTGACCCTCGTCCACGCCGCTGCCGAAGCACGTGCGAGCCACCAGCGGGAACACGGCGGCGTTCAGGATGTCGCGGACGACAATCTCGCCGCCGCCGCCGCCGCAACAGACGCGGTCGCGGAGGTCAGCAACGAGGGCATCCATGGCCACGACGCGTAGCGGGTCCATGTGTCCGAGACGGGACGGGTGCAGGACGGCGGCGTTGAGCGTGCACCGGAGAGCGCGCCAGCGCGGGCCGTAGGGCACGGACGTGAGGTTGTCGCTGAGACGGCGGCGAGGCCCGCTGACCAGGGCAACCGGGAATATGTTCAGCGGTCGGTTGCAGAAAGCATCAGCGTGGTCCATGAGAGCTCGGCGGGCAATGGTAGGGTCGCGGACCTCGATGATCGGCTGTGGAGCGTCGTGGACGGCCGAAGGCGCCCAAGCACGACGCCGGATGACGGCAACTGCGCTGATGCAGAACAGAAGAGAAGGTAGCACTAGCAACAGGAGTAGCCCGAATTCCATTGTGTATGCCTGTATATGTGCCTGGACATTGTGATGTGTTGCTGGGTTTATATAGGCAGATAGCTGGATGTTGCTCACTCCAGCAGCCATGGAGGCATGCATTTGTTATGCTCCCTCCCTTCCAAAATGTATGACTTCCATTTGTCTAAATATGCTTGTATGTAGACATGTTAGGAAAGTCATATAGTCTGGAACGGAGTGAGTAGTATATATATTTGTTCGATAAAGTCCTTTATCTGAAATAAAACAAAAGTTGGCACAATATATAGGTCTCCCTAGCGAAAAATGACGGTGAGGTTTATATGTAAAAAAGTCAACAAACCCTTCTTATCATTTTCACTTTTGCTTGGATGTCACCCCCTAAACCAAAACTATGATATAAGAATAGCTGAGATTGCTCCTTACCCTTCCGTTAACATGGACGGCTGTGAATAATTAAGTCGTATTAAGGTGTCCAGATCCCTGTATAAACTGGTCAAGGTTAGTTTTTATTACGTATTTTGCGTATAAGTATTCGCACAAAATTCATATCTCGCCGTGGGCACATCGTTGCCTCACACATGATTAGGAGTGGAGGACCGACGGTTTATAATTCGGCTATGCGTATATACATAATAGTTCGTATATAGGCATGAACGGTATACCGAATTAGCACAAAAAATAATTTTTGTGTGTAAAATATCGATCATGCCCTTCCACCAAATAGGGGAAGGGGGGACACCGAAGCACAGCTCATTACCTTTTCTTTTCTTTCCTTTTCTTATTTGCACTTTATTTATTTGCCATCCTCCTTATTTCTCGTCCTTTCTCTTTCCTGCCCTATTTTCCTGTCCACTCTTTCCTGCCCTTTCTCTCTTGCCATCTCTTGCCCTCCTTGGATGAAACACATTAGGGATAGACATTGCAGGAGGACATGAGGATGAGAAAAATCGCACCTGGCAGGTCCGAAAAGATTAGCTTATGCTCTGACCTCATAGTGGAATATATGGGTGGTGCAAAATCTGAATCCACAAGGTGATGGACCGACTGACCCAACTCTCAGAAAAATATGGCCTCCTTTTTTGTTGGTCATGTTACAGGTGATGAAAATCTGGAGTATAGACATGCATCTCCAGTGATGTAGTTCAGGTTTTGGCCTAAAAGCCTCTGAGAAAGGGCCGAAAACACTTAAAGGGGCGGTTGAAAGAATTTAGAGGTGGCACTTCCTTCACAAACTAGACTATACCACATGAAGGTTCTTAGCATGAGGTCCTCATATGGATATATATAAGCGTGGTGGAACGGATGAATAACCAATACAACAATTTGAGGAGACACCTTCTTTATAGACTATAAAAAGAATGTTTTGGACTTGTAAAGTGAAATCCCCGGCTCATAGCGAATGACCCAACTCTTGTAATAATATGTACTCTTATTTTTGTTGTTCGTGTTCCTATGACCTAATACAACACAAACAAACGCCCAATCCGGATGGAAAGCTAGTATGTAGACGTCACATGGCAAAAAAAATAAGATTTCACCTGAAATCATGCAAGGATGGGATATAAGCCATAAATTTGTGGGCATGGATTCTCGTATGGGTATATAAGGTTGTTGCAAAGGATGAATATCAATGCACAACTTTGAGGTTGCATCTTCTTCACAGAACTGAAATATCCAAGAATGTTATATGCACTTGTAGTGCCAAACCCCCACTTTGGAGTTACCGACCCAACTCTTGTCAGATCATGGGGCCCGAAGACTAGGGTTTAGTATGAAATCACGCCAGTAAATGCCAAAAATCTGGAGTATACGACATTAATATTAATGACTCGTAGTGCAAAACCACGCTTTAGAGTGATAAGCCCAACTCTTGTTAGAACGTGGCCTCTTTTTTGTTTTTTATGTTACTATTCCATAATCTAACACAAGCATGGTGTAAATTCACATGAAACGCCACTGGTGATGAAAATCTAGAAGACATATGTCACGGGCTCGCTGGATAAGGTTTTCTCTTGAAATCTTGCGATGAAGGGCTGAAAACGCAGGTTTGGCCTTATGGGATTCTCATGTGTGTATATATGACTAGCGGAAAGGATGCATATACAATACAGAGATTTAAGGTGGCCTCCTTAACAAAACTGATTATACCACAATAGTAACCCGATTGGTTACTCAATGGAAAAATTGATCAATAACTAGTATATTTATTGTGCTAATATAACACTACTGATTGTCTGAACACAAAATGGAAGTAAAGCTAACCTAGGAGTAGTTAGCTAGGGATAACAATAATTAGCTGAGTTGGTTTTTTTAGTTCGAAGGGAGCACAACCTAGAAGTTCGCAAAATATATGCCCTTGCTTTTGAGGAATACGGTCACCATGTGTTAGTGATGTGATACGTCACCCTATAAAGTCACCATATATGTGTTAGTGGTATTATACGTCACCATGTGTTAGTGGTATGACACTTCGCCATATATATATATATATATATATATATATATATATATATATATATATATAGGAAAATGGTTTGATACCCCTAGGAGTACATACTCCTCTCACAATGAGATTGTCTTCACCCACCACCTAACGGGTATACTGTATTGACTATGCACGTTTTGTTTTGCCGCTATAGATAATCCCGTGGGATTTGAAATTCAGTTGAAACAGAATATTGCATGCAGCGGTGACTCCAAAGATAAATACGTGGAAAAAAATCAACACGGGTACTCTGCCATCACGTTGCCTCTCTCATACCTAACATACCGCCATTTTCTCATCTTGCACGGACGCCACGGGCGACTACGCCGCCGCCGTATAGATCTCATCTAGCACGGCAGTTCACTGTGTGTCTACTGCGAGACGCTCTCTCTCCATTGGCATGGGTGACGAGGTCGGCCATCTTCCTATCTAGCAGATCGCGGTCAGCCATACATCTACTCCCGCCAGGGAGAACACTCAATTCTGGCTGCTGCCGTTAGGATCGTCAATAACTAAGGTACGATGCAATCTAGTGGTATCCCTATGTACACATCGATCAATGGCAAAACGTATGAAGCTAATTTTCTATTTTCTGAAAGGGTATGAAGCTTATGTATGTGGTATAAATGCATCGATCACGCCATGGAGCCATGGAGGCAAGACGTGGCTAGCGGCGTCTCAAAGAGCTAGCGAGCCAAGATGCAATTGGCGACCGCTTGACTCAAAGATGCTGACGAGTATCGTCCAGCGCCCGTTCGACCATGTCGATCCAATGCGAAATAGGAATTATAATCTACAGGCCGGAGCAAACACATCAAATTTCCTTCTTAACTTGCATGAATCCATCGTTCATCTCCTGATACTCCCATTTGCCAGATCGCAGTATTGAAGGCGGGCAACCATGTGGATCGACGACATAGACGACAACCATGTGGGCGGCGTCGACTCGACGTGATGACGACGCAGCCCAGATGCATGTGGCCGACGGTGGCTCCACGACGACGACAAAAATGAGATGCATGCCACGGACGACTGCTCGGCGTCGTCGTGATAGTGACACGACAGAGACGAGACATGGCTGGTGGACGACGACGGACAGGTTGCGGGTGCTCTATAACGGAGCTTCCCCTTGTCCGATGGCCGATCTTGAGGATCATATGCCTCTTCATTTTTTTTTTTTTTTTTGACGTTCATACCTCATACTATTTTTTTGTTGGCCGTACTCCTTTTGTGGCTGTCTGGTATATTCTTCTTCATCTAAAAAAGAAGTATATGGTTTATAGAAAAACAGTATAAACTTCCTTGAGTGGTGAGTATACTTCTCTTAAAGAGAAAACAAGTGACTATATACTTCTTGACATTATAGCCAGTATATACTTCTTTGAGTGGTAAGTATACTTCTCTTCAAGAGAAAAAGTGTATATACTTGTTCAGATGACTTCTTTGTAGTGAAAAAAGTGAGAGTGTGTACAGATGCTAATTAGTTTATATACTTAATTAGCTACTCTAATCACATGCCTTCACGGGTACATACCTCTTGAAGAGAAAACCATGTCTACTGATGACCACCGTGCATGGAATTTCTTCGGTAGCGTATTCATTAGAATCGAATTCACATGCTGATGAATTATTTAATTAGCTACTCTAATCACAAAGTGCATCCATGCTTGGAAGATCTTTGGACATATTAGTACTGTTAGTACATATATATTTCAGCCCTATTTTGTAGTGGCACAGTGTACACCTATGCATGGAGAGTTGGAGACGTACGAGAGTAAAGTGGACATATTCTATACTCCTTTGTTGTCCGTACCTGTTTTTAAATAGATGTGGTATATACTCTATTATGAAATGTGGTATATACTTCATGCATAATTGGTATACACAAAAATGAGGTATATACTCTACTGAAAAATATGGTATATTCTCCATGCCAAAAATGGTATACCTGAAAAAATGAGGTATACACTCTTTTGAAAAATGTGGTATATACCCCATTGGAAAATGTGGTATATGCCGGTTGAAAAACTAAGGTGTATACTCCATCGCGGAAAATGTGGTTTATACGCCATCAAAAAAAGTATGTTCATACTCCATGGCATAAAATGTGGTATACACCAAGAGATGAAGTACATGCTCCATCGCAAAAATGTGGTATATGCTCCGTGACAAAAAAGAGTAGTATGCTACTAAAAACGTGGTCTATGATCTGCCACAAAAAATGCTCTATACCAGCTCCACAAAAATGGTACGGTATACACCTAAACGTAATACATGCGAGCTCAAACATACCCGACACATGCGTGCATGCCCCATTCTCTTAAAACTAATAATTTCATGCATGGGGCTTGCGTAGAATCAGCCGAGCAGGCCTTAAATTTAGGATCGCATGCACAAATAAATTAGTTGCACGTATTGGTTTCTTTTTTCTTTCTACCAGTCGGTTTGTTAGTTGTTGGATTTATCCAACTAAAGTTATATATATATATATATATATATAAAGTCACCAAGTGGTATGATACATTACAGAAATTTGATGCACTCCTAACATTTGAGCAGCCATAAATATGGTGTAGTACAGGGTAGTGGCCTAGCTCGTGGGTCAGAATCTATGGTGGGCATGTCCGACAAGAACCGAAGCGCGCGAACGACGAACCGAACACATGAGTAATCAAATAATAGGATTAACTAATTTTATCTCTAATGCTCACCTGCCGGCGGCTAACGAGCCTTTGGAGCTACGAATGACAATTTTCTTGCCTTCTAAATTCAGGTGTAGGTACTGCTTAGGTAATTAAGTGTAATAAAATTTTACTAGTACAGTGTAGATTGCATCACCAGACTAATTTGGTCTGTCACTCACGATTTAACTAAATGTCACTACCTGTGCTTGCGCGATGGAGTTGCACGTCGCTATGCTTCGCACACGACTAGCTTATATACAAAAATATAGTGTGGGATAAATGAAAACATTGCATACGAGGCAGCAGAATTCGTCGCATCTCGTTGAAAGGAGTCTGTGAATTTTTGTTGCTATCAAGGGGGGGCGATAGAATTCCTTGCATCGGGTTGCCCTGGTGTGGTTGTCTGAAGGAGCTGCGCACGGCGGTGGCAACGGGCGCGGGGAGGAACGGTAGCCTCCAGTCCGGGTTGGGGTTTGCAGAGGCAGATGACAACGACGCTCTGACAAGCTGCATCTGATGCTCTCTTCCCCCGGTCCGACGCAACTTGTTGGAAAATGTAAAATCCACTCAGAATCGAGCAATGGTGGTGCTATTGTTGTTGCAGTTCCTCTTGAAGGCATCGGTTTGGTTTGAGCTTGCACCATTAGGAAAGATGCTGGTGGTGGTGTGGAGGCAGCGACAACCTTGTTTCTTCGCGCTGAAAGCCTTCCGAAGCGGGATTTGCAGTGTCTGCGCCATGGAGGTGTTGTCGGCCGCCGGTCTAGCAGCTCTGAATGTCACTCAAGGCACCATACAAGTTGTACTTTCAAACCCAACAACAATCTTGAACAACCTGTGAAAAGCCTCACCAATGGAAATGCTGTTGTAGAGGTGTACCTGTATAATCCAGATGGTGACTAATGAGTAACCACACGTTGGTGTGGTCGCGTCCAAGAAAACTAAGACACGGAATCCCTCACTGTTGATGCTCACCACAGCCGGTGCATATATCGCAAAGTACAAACACCGAGAAAATGCACGACAGATCATTGCTCGCTACAAGACATACAACTTTTATCATGAGCAGACTTGTCCCTTGCATGAATTGTGTTGTTCAACGAGAGAACAGGACATATGCACGGGAGAAGGGTAAAGTCCTAACCGATGCTTCACAAGGGTGCCGCACTGCTACAGGGTAAAAATTATACAGCGGCAGTAGCCACATATTTTGGCTTGCGTGAGCACGTTAGGGCATCTCCAGCCGTTGCGCCCCCCAAGGGCCCAAAACGCCGCCGTTTTGGGGCCGCCGCGGCGCTAAACGGCGCTATTCTGGAACCTGGGGGGCGCGTTTCCCAGTCGCGTCCCGAGCCCAAGAATCGGCCCAAAACAAACGCAATTGCAAAACTAGTCGAATTTTATTGAAATTTGGAAACTGCGTACATATTCGACGCGAATTTAAAGCTAGAACGAAAAATTTAAACTAAAACAAACTATTGAAGGCCGAGGCTGGCGGCGATCGCCTGGCTGTAGTCGCCGCCGTCGTCGTTGGGGGCGTCGCCGGGGCGCTTGCTCCCCCCTGTCCCTCGTCGCCGCCGCCGCAATCCCACCTGCTCGCCTCGAGGGCTTGCTGGATCGCGTCCTCGTCGTCGGAGTCCGGGTCGAGGATGACGTACTCGGTCTCCTTCTGCGGCGGTGGGGGAGGGACGCGGAGGCGGGCCGCGTTGGCGGCGGCCTCACGCTCGCGCGCCGCCTTGCGCTGCTCGGCTTCAGCCAGCAGGCGACGCTGAAGTTCGAGCTCCGCCTCGGTGGTGTCCCGCAGGCTCCACCGAGCGGCGGTGTCGACGTCGAGTGGCTGCAGCGTGTCCAGCGACAGCTGCTCCGCGACCTTTTGGTCGGGCCACTCGTCCTCGTCGTCGTCGCCGGCGTTCTCCGTCTTCGGGCGAACCACGCGTTCGAAGCGTGGCTCGCCGATGCGGAGCGCGCCGCCGCTGCGCCTGCGGGCAGGCGCTCCGGCGCTAAGAAAGGGGGGGGGGAGGTGGAGACAGAGTGGTCGGCGGAGGAACTCGATGTCGCGGACGAGGAAGACGCGTCGGTCCGCCGTGCCACCCACGGCTGGGCGGCCTGCGGCGGCGGCATCTCCAGGCGCGGCTGGTTGCCGGCGTTGATGTGCTGGAGGACCTCCTCGAGGGTCCTGCCAGGGGCGCTCCACCAGCGGCGCCGCCCGTGGGCGTTGAAACGCCCGTCGACAGGGCCGTTGTCGTTCTCGGAGTCGAGCTCCCGGTTGCGGCGTGTCGTGAGCCGCCCCCACCAGAACTCGTCCACGCCGGTGAGCGGGTAGTTCTGGGGGTTTGCCATTCCGTCGCGCATCTCGCGTATGGCGCGGCGGAACTCGGGGTCGGAGGAGGGAAGGGGAGGGACGGGGACCCCGCCGGCGCTGAGGGTCCAGCGGCTCGCCCCCGCGGCGGAGCTAGGGAGGCGCGTGTCCGGCGGGCAAGGATAGAGCCGTTCGCCGCAGCTCCGGCGCAGGTTGTGGCGCGGGAAGCCGTTCGCCGCTGCTCCGTCCGACATTTTCGTGGAGAGAGGGGAGGAGGAGAGCGTCGAGAGGAAGATGGGACTAGAGAGCTCGCCGGTGTGAAGAATGGTGGGGCGCGCCGCGCGGCCGGGGGGTTTTATAGCGCGGCGAGCGGCCGGGCATTTACTGCGCGCGCGCGTCCCCTCGCTGCCGCCCGCCACGCCATTACGCCGGCAGCCTTTGGGCGGGGCGCATGCACTGGGCGGCCGCCACGCCATAAACGCCGGCAGCCTTTGACCGCGCGGTAGCCGAGAAGACGATCACGGGCGGTTCTGTTCCCGCGCTTTCTCGTCGCGTCGCTGACCGAGCTGGCCCACGCGCGCGGCCGCGCAGTTTCGCCCCCCCAGGCCGAACTCAGCGGACTGGGTTTGGCCTGGGTGCCGCGGCGCTATTTAGCGCCGAAACGGCGCTATTTGGGTCTCTGGGGGGCCGAGTGGTGAAGAAGCGGCGCTATTCGTCGCTTCCGCCGCGAAAAAAGCCCCCTGGAGGGGCTCTGGGGGGACGGCTGGAGATGCCCTTAATATGGCCCAACGCGGGAGCAGTACAAGCAATTCCTGACATGGTTTTGTCCAAATATTATATAACCAACAAATGGACATATGGGGGTTATTAGGGTTAACATAGCGGTGATTTGATCTCTGAAATTAGGCTAAGTAAACAAATTTTCAACAAAAAACTTTTTGACGTCTCTAAACAAGAGAATAGCGGCAAGAGGCTAAAACTGGATTAAATCAAATTTAGCAGAGATATGGGTGGCTATTATTATTTTAGTATTTATAGATTCTAGCCATAGCACGAAGAATCTGAAAAGTATATAGCCAGGCTAGCTATGACTTAGATATAGCCAGCTATTTAAAACTTTGATGAGACATACATGTCCTGAACGGGCAGGACGTGTTGTCCAGCTTAACAACATGTATGAGGCATGGCTATTGGGATCATCCAGTTCTTCAAGCAATGTGTGTAAGAGAAAGTTTGCTTTCGTGACCAAGTTTTGGAAACACGTATGGCTGCAACGGACATGGGAGGCGATTCAAAAACTTGTGCCGATATTAGAGACATGAGTGGTACATCATGTTTAGAGGTGTACGTGACTTCAGAAGTCCACAGAGTGCGACGCGCTGTCGCGTCATTGGGTAAACTAGAAGTATACCCCGCGTGTTGCTGCGGGGATCGCTTTAAAAACTACAGTATAGTATAAACAAAAGGTTATGACAGATGTAATAAATTATGTTTTCTAAGTGAATATGAAAAATTCAGTTGATCATAGATATATTTTAAATTGTTGATATGAATAATTAGATGATTTAAGAAATAGTGCATGCAATGATTAGTAAATACTAGCAAACATGCCCGTGCGTTGCAACGGGCGAGAAAAATCCGAGTCGTTACCGATACAACACTGACCAGTCCAATGTAAGATGATGCTCCTCCCAACCAAGAAACGGTTGGTGTCGCGCTTGCAGACGACGGAGTTAAATAAGACAATATATTTCGACTACTCAGCCTCATATATTTGTCAATTCGAATAATTTAACATAAAATACAAAATCATCTCAATGGTAACATCGGGATGCACTAACATCAACAGGTTCTGCAGTGACCAACGACGACAGCTTCTTATGTTTGAGAAAGCGACCCCACAATGTCCAAGAGACCTATGACTGTAGTGCAAGGCGGGCACTCCTCTTCTCGTTACCATGTTATACGCCATGAACTCATGACGCGATGCCCAATTTTCTCGTATTTCACCATTTTTTGTGCAATCCGCTACCTTAGCACTGCTAGAGCTTAGAAAAGTTGTCTTAGAGATGTCGGCCATGTCGAGCGCGGTCTGAGTGGCGAATTCCGACGAAGTTGGTCACTCAAGCTTTACCATATTGATTTTTTGAAATAAGCACATATGTTTGTGCGTTTCAACGGGAGACAAATTGATGTGTGTTAAAATTTGGCGATAATTATTAGATTTCGCTCATTTTCCAAAACCTATTCCTTGTGGTAGCGGTAGTGTGTGCCACTTCTTCCATCCAATTATAAAAAACATCATAAATAAAGATGTCCTAGTGCCAATTTAATAGTAATGCTATTATCGCAATGGTTGAAAGAGTGTGACTAAAGGGGAAACATAAAATTGCTAGATTCAAGAATGGAGGGCGAACTTCGTCAAGCTTGCAAAAACTGTTTTACTTTTTCGTGCTTTAAGAAACTTAATTAATGTTACTTGTCCGAGGTATCCAAAAAGTATAGCTCATATGACATGAACATATATCAAAAGTGAAGGAAATCTCAAACCGGAGAACATATGTAACTTTACTCTATCAGCATGCATAAGTATGCTTGACAAAAAAATTACAAAAACCGATAAGTTGATTAAATTTATGGGTCCAAGTGTAAAAAAGTCAAAAACTCTATAAGTATATTACCTGGAAGATACAACTTTGTTGTTGTCACAGATAGATTTACAACTGTTAATATACGTAACAATTTTATTTTGCTGAGAACAATCATAAACTTTATTAAATCATTTAAAATAAATATAGAAGCTTAAATATGATGGTAAGGTGGGCATATGTGTTGTGTTGATCTAAACTACTTATAAAAGAGCAAACATGTCGGGATACATTAAATCTTATCCGTTCAATAGCCCCGAATCAATGATCAAGATCTTTTCAATGTTGAGCAAATAAAACGATTCGCATAAGAGGGTACATTAGAAAAAATATTGATTGACGACACATCCGGTGGAAAAGGAGCCATGCACAGAGACCACATGCAGCGCGGATTTCCTATCCTGGCTGCCCGGCCAGGCCGAGCTTGGCACTGCCGATGGTGCTGACCCGTGGCTAGCGGAGTCCGCCGACTTCTCACGAACGTTCCCCTCCGGCGGATCAGCCGGCGCCAACCTGGCCCACCACCTCACACTCCAGGTCGCCTCCGGGCAGCTCGTGGTCAGCCCCATGCGCGTCCCCGGCTACGTCCTACTCTCCGCATTCTTCGCCAGCGTGGAGCGCACACAGGCGGAGGCCGACCCGCCGTCAAACGTGTCGCCGACGGTCGAGGCGGCCGACCAGCTCTGGCACATGTCGCTGCCTGTGGGAGCAAGCAGGGACCATCTGTTGGCCAGCCCGTTCGGCCCGGACAGCCCCAGCCTCGCGGCGGTGGACTTCCCGCCGTCGCTCGTCGTGTCGCCTGGGAACGACGTGCTATGCGACCACCAACACGGATACGCGGCGAGGCTGAAGGAGATGGGGAAGGCCGTGGAGGTCGCCGAGTTCGAGGGACAGCCGCATGGCTTCGAAGTCCTCTAGCCGTTCGGCGAGGCGGCCGACGAGCTGATACGAGTCCTCATGCGGTTTGTGTGCGCACAGCGACTGAGTGCTGAACTGGTCATGTCTTGTGATTTCTTGATGCTTTGTGTGGCTGCTTGTTTGTGATTTCTGGTGATTTTGGTGGTTCACAAAATAAATAGAGTGGATCAGCGCGGCAGCGGAGTTGCCTTCTAATTAAGCTAATTTATCACGACTATTTTTAACAAATAACAAATAACAAGTAGCAAATTTTTATTTGATCAGTCTGGCTTCACATCAGCCATCCATGTATCTAGACATGGCAGCGTCCCCGGCACAACATAAAACTTTCGATGAGCTCGAGACAACAATCAGAATATCGTGCCAACGAAGCTAGCTCGAGGCAACAGAGACGATCTTGTGCCCGCCGCCTCCATTGAGGGATGCATCACAACAGTCACACGGATGCCTTGGTCTGGATGCCGCCACCACCTCCCTATTCTTGGGTCTTAGGTATGCCTCCGTTGTGTCTCGAGGGCTACTCATGATTCAGAAGAGGATCCCCTCGCTTCACGCCCTGACCGCTCGCTAATGGAGGCCGTCGCCGAGGCCAACCGTGATAGCCGCATATGGAGTCTAAGATGACGGAGAGGCCTGTCGTGTTCTCTCTTCCAATGTACCTACTGCATCGATGTTGCTTACCACCACGGGCTCCTAGCGTGGGCCTCTCGGCGCCAGATTATTTCTTGTACGTGCAATGCAAGTCTTTATGTTCAAAATTGACAATTTACAAGTAGAAAAATATTGTATCGAAGTCTACATGAATTACTTATTTTAGTGCAAATCAATAGAAATCATCCACACCAATTTCTCTTTGAACACCCTATTCTTCCTCTCTAAGCTAATGACCAAAGAATCAATTTAACCTTAGGGGCCAGCTTCGATGGTAAGCTCTCAAACCACGCGCGGATCCACCATAACTGCAGCACCCCAAACTAGACTTTGCCTTGAAAACCAAATAGAGCAAGTACATGGGCTCCTAGCAGAGGCCTCCCGGCGTCAAATTATTTCCCATAACTATGTACACTTCTTCCTACGGTATCAAGTCTTTCAGTTTGACGGCAGAACCGGGGGTGAAAACTACGAGGGTAACAGTTTGATGAGACAGATTGGTATGTTAATGGAGTTGAGAAGATTGGGCTCATGCTTTTAGAGGTACCAAATCGTGCCGATAATAGAAGGATTTAAATAGTACATCATTTCTTCATTGGTGAGAGGAGTAGTCCTACAGGATTATTTATATCAAAAACATGCTAAAGATTAGGTTAAATATAGTTTAGGTAATTCTCTAGCTCATGCTTATTCCTTCACACTGGTCTCAGCTAATTGCTAAGTCTGATTCCGAACTCATTATCTCCACTACTTTGCTTGTTGGTACAGAATCAAAACAATCATTACAATTACTTTGTGCATATGGATTTGGCTGAGTTATGCATGTATCTCATTAGCATTAGTTAAGACGTGCATTGCACGTGCCAACCTACTAGTATGGTCCAAAAATATTAACGTGAAACATGACAAACTTTGGAAGCATGATCCTGTGTCCGTAGTTTGTACCCCTTTTCACATTTTCACTGTCCTTCTGATAGACAGTCACACACAACTTGACGCGTATCCGAGAAAAAAAAACACCTTTAATGTGATTGTCCCATGTCCACCTTGTCATCTTTGGTTACAACTTTGGTCCTTTGAACATCGGGTCCAGCTCGGTCATAGAAAAAAATTGCTCCAAATTGATGATAGTTTTTTGTATGAAAATATTTACATGCATCTCATCCATGCCAATCTAAAAAAATTATTACCTTGAGGTTGTTTCCAAGTATATATATGTGTAGCTACTTGACATATGTTGAAGATTTCGTTAAAAGAGATTACCTCTAAGGAGAGGCCACCATTGTATTTTAATCAAGTATACTGAAAAGGGTATTAAATTGTAGAGCTATAGAATTAGTCAGTTCAATGAATTACTTCTCTAGTCAGCGCCACCAGAGTGAAGTGGTGCTGCACAACGTCTGTGTCATGGCGGCCGACACTTCAGATTAAACAAACGTTTCGCTTCAGTGCCACAAGCCCTTTTTGCCAATGTTTTGTCGAGAACTCCTGCCATGAATATACCAAGTTACCAACACGATATCCATAGCCGAGAAGGGAGACAAAATATAACCAGCTGACCAATAAACTACTTACCTCTGTTTTCGCGTTGAGCAGCCGCTGCACAAGCAATTTCTTCTTCCTGGACGATTGTCGCATCGTATCCGTCGCTGCTGGCTGCTCCTTCCACCTAAATCAAACCACCAGGAACCATGAGTGGTCCATGCAAAATCACCACCACACAATGATATCTGGCGGATGCGGTAGCAGCGGCACTGATATCGGGGTTGATCTTCTGGATCACATCATGAAGCTCGTCAAGCATCCGACTAAGGGATGCCACTTCTGCTCTAATTAGGCGACCTCAGCGACGATTGCCTCTAGGTCACCGTCTTGCGAAGAGGAGGAGAACGCACACTTGCTGGACTGAAAGAGGAGGCAGGTCTAGAGAGGAGAGGCGACACAGGCCTGGCTGCAGACAGGGCATGCGCCATTCCTCTTTGCTGCACGTGCCCGGGCGTGTGTTCCCGACGAGGCAACTCCATCCGTTCGGCTGCGAGGGATAGACCACGGCTGATTTGATGTCCCGTCAGGTTTGTTTGGGCTGAGAGAGAGGCATATTTAAATTCGGCGGTGCACGAGAGCGACACAAACATGAGAACGAGAGCGTTGCGAACACGGACGACGTACCAAACCATGCGAAGTAGAGTTCCGACGGGCAAAACAAAACGGACCATAAAAATTACCGAGCGCAACACAGAAAACACATACGACTTACGAGGTACGACGGACAAACGGACCAAAGAGAAACCTAAGCACTATTATATAGTAGAGATGAGTGGAGATGACATGGACAATTGATTGGTTAAGAGAGTGGATGATGTGGATAGCTTGCATGTTGAGATAGAAAAATAATTAATGCATGTTAGTGGGGTTTTGCTTTATAAGAAGTATAGATAGATAGATGAGTAGTTGACGACACATGAAAGGGCAATGATCCATATGCAAAGCAGAACGTCAGTTGGCACAAGAAAAACTCGTCGGCACATCGCGCTGAAGATGATAAAAAATTCGGGCAAAGCGAGTCTAGCAAATATTAATCACGGTCCAGCACCTTACCTCATGCCAGAACATTACCCAATGACGCCAGAACAGCTTTTGTTTTTCGTTTGAGGGAAGCCAGAAGCCCAGAACCTTACCTGGAAGCAACACTCGGCTACCACAGACCCTGTTTATCGCCTTCTGCGAGTCCAAACTCCTAAGTCGAACTCGGCCACGTAGGAAGCTTTCAACGGGCCGGCCCATCAGTCTTTCCTTTAAAGATAGAAGATGAGGAAAAATGTGGAAAGGAGGGTTTAAACCAGTGATTTTTCGCGAAAACGCAAAAAGCATTGCGTTTCGATGTATTGATAGAAAGGAGAATATTTATGTACAAGTCCAGAAAAAGGACCAACACCCCAACACCCCGCATACAACTCAACCCACGATGTCCTAGGGGAGAAGTCGGCGAAGATCTCGGGCCCTCGCGTTCGCCCACTCTCGCGCCTCATTCTTGATCGTGTCAAGCAGGGAGGATACCGACGGCCGCGCGTTGTCAAAGACCGCCGCGTTCCGGTGCTTCCATATCCACACTAATAGAAACAGGGCCTTTTGTCCCGGGTCGTAAGGGCCAGTTGTCCCGGTTGTGCAACCGGGATGGGCTGGCCGGGACAAATGGCCCTCCCCATTGGTCCCGGTTGTGCCAGGACCCGGGATGGTAAGGCTAGGCCACGTGGCGAACCTGGGCCAGGGAGTTCGTCCCGGTTCGTTCAAGGGACCGGGATGGATACTTTTTTGGAAAAAATATATATAATCGTCAATTTTCGCGTCCAGGCCCACGTCTTTTGGGCTCCTGTCTCCCAATCCCGAGCCGGCCTCCCCTTCCCCAACCGCGTCCAGGCCCACGTTTTTTATTAAGCCCACTAGCCACATTTTTTTGTCAAAAGGGCCCACTGGCCCGCGTCTTTTATTATGGTCAGTCAACGGTTCGAAGGGCCCACTGGCCCACGTCTTTTATTATGGTCAGTCAACGGTTCGAAGGGGCCACTGGCCAGCGGCCTGGTGGCTGGCTCGCCTGGTCCCTTAAATTAAGACCACAGGACGGTCAAAGGGCCACTGTTGCCTCGGCTTCCCGCGCCCCCACTTCCCCACGCGCCACGCCTCGGCTCCCGCCCGCATTCATGGGCGCCTGCAACCGCCGCAACGTTCAGGCCGCCGGTTGGCATGCCAGCCCCCCTGGGTCCTTTTTAAAGGGCCCCCGCCGCCCGTACAACCCATCCACCCCGGCCGCGCCCAAGGCAGAGCAACCATAGCCACCATGTCCCGCTGGTTCGGCAGCGGCTCCGGCTCCGGCAAGCGCCCCAGGAACGACGGCGAAGGCTCCTCGAGCGGCGCCGGCCGCGTCCCACCCCCGCCGGCGGAGGCCTTCGGCTACGGCCCTGGAGGTGTCCGCCTCGGCGGGACGCCGCGCGTCCCCCGCGCCACCTCCGGCGGCACGCCCGCCGCCCCGCGCCGCGCCCAAGGGCAAGAGGTTCCACCGGTACGTCCGGGGGGATGAGGCCGAGTGGCATTGGAACAACGCCACGCCGGTGTTCTATGCTGACGTCCACCTCCCGAACGGCTGGCACCTGAACCCCCAGCGGATCCCTGTGCCGCCGGTCCCGACCGGCGAGGCGCTGTTCGAGGAAATCGACCGCCGGCGCGAGCTCCTGCCGGCCCCCGTCCGCAGGGAGCGCGCGTACGCGCGCAGCTCCCCCTACTGGGCCGCCTGGCTCGAGCAGGAGCACGAGCAGCGCCGGCGCTCCTTCATCCCCGCCCCCCACGAGGCGGACGTGGCGGACTACCCCGCGCCACCGCCCGGCCGGGAGAGGGAGCTATGGCTCCTCGAGGACATCCCGGAGGACTTCTCCGGGGAGGAGGACCCCGAGCTCCGGGCCGCCATGGAGGAGGCCTGCGAGGCCTCCCGCCGCTCCCTCTGGGAAGACGAGATCAAGCTGTGGGAGCGGGTCGTGGCCGCCGCCGCCACCGACGCCGCCGCCATGCCGCCGCCGCCGCCCCCTACCGAGCCTACCCCCATGGTCGCAGCAGATGTATGCCGACTGGGAGGCGTCCGAGGACCAGCCGCCGCCGCAGCCGCTCCCCCCAGGCCTGGAGTACGGCATGTCCTGGGTCTGGACCGGCGGCGCTTGGGCGCCGCAGCAGGAGGAGCTGCCCCCACTGCCGCCGCTGCCCCCGCCACCGCCGTACGCGCCTCCGATGCCCCCGATGGCTCCACCCCCGGCCCAGCCACCTGCCCACCTGTGGCAGCCACCCCCCTACCAAGAAATCTCCTCCGACGAGGAGGACGAGTAGATCGGCGCCGGTGCGCCCCCTAGACTAAGCTACCCCCCCTAGACTAAGCAACCCCCAAGAAAACGGCCGGCCGCCTGTGGCCGCGCCGCCGCCCCCTTTATGCAAGTACGGCCGGCCGCCTGTGGCCGCGCCGCCCCCTATCTATGTAAACAAGGCCACTGGCCTTTTTTAATATAAGTTGTGTGCCCTAGTCTACCGTGTCCCTAGCACATCCCCGCCGGCGGTCCGCCGGCGGGATCTGTCTACTCGTTCCCGCCGCCGGGGCAGGGCTTCGCCAAGCCATGTCCACTGTCCTGGGGTGTTTGTTCGGTCTGGAGAGAGGGCCGCGATTTTTATACACCTGGGCCTCTGGTCCCGGCCTGTGCCACCAACCGGGACTAGAGCCCCTTTGGTCCCGGTTGGTACCACGGGCCGGGACCAAAAACATATTTCGAATTTTGGGGGTGGCACCCTGCGCGCCCAAAAGTTTTTAGCGCCAAAGTTTAAAAATTATTAAGTTTGCACATTAACAACTTCTATATACTTTCGAATTTGACAAAAATTTCAACATGAAAAACACTAGAATTTGCATAACTAATTTAAATCCATTTTTCGTTTAACTAAATAATTTTTCTAACTACTGAAACTATTAATTATTTTTCCATTTGTACATAATTTGAATATAAAAATGTTACAATTTTTGTTTTCTCTCGTGATCTTCCGAGTTAGTCCAGAGCATACAAGGCATCCCGGGTGATTTATATAAAGTTCGACAAAGCGAGTTGTACCTTATTGACACGGTGAATTTGAGATCTTCGTCTCCCTTTATCCCGACCCCCGCTTGAAAACATAGTAACTTCCGTGTACGCGGCAAGCCTCAGCGGGAGCATCAGACTTAAAGCAGAGACGGGCGGTCGGGCGGGGGAGACCGCGCCGTTTGTTGTATCAAAGCGAACACCACTGTTTTGGTTGGTGCTCTTCTTATCTTGGGAGCTCATGTAAAATGTATTCCCATTTATCTCGTACCCTTGAAAACTCCCAATAGTCGAAGATGGTGACCCTGCCAACATGTATAGCTGATCTTCAACAGTGGTGTCATTTATAAGACGTGTTTGCAACCAACTTCCGAAAGTCTCCATGTGTTCGCGTTTAATCCATGAGTCATCCTTCCCCGGGTTTGCAGACCGTACAATATTCTTGTGTTCCTCGAGATACGTAGCCATGAACATAGAATTTTGTAGAACTGTGTAGTGTGCTTTGGTCAAAGAATGTCCGTCCCTAGGTATCATTGTTTTCTTTCCCAGCGTTCCTTTTCCCCTCAGTCTCCCCTCATGCCGCGATTCAGGAACACCAATTGTCTTAAGGTCAGGAATAAAGTCAACACAGAACCCAATGATCTCCTCTGTTCCATAGCCCTTCGAGATGCTTCCTTCTGGCCTAGCACGGTTATGAACATATTTCTTCAAGACTCCCATGAACCTCCCAAAGGGGAACATATTGTGTAGAAATACCGGACCAAGAATATGAATCTCTTCACATAGGTGAACCAGGAGATGAGTCATAATGTTGAAGAAGGATGGTGGGAACACCAACTCAAAACTAACAAGACACTGGACCACATCCCTCTGTAATCTTGTCAGACTTTCTGGATCGATTACCTTCTGAGATATTGCGTTCATGAATGCACATAGCTTCACAATGGGTACTCGAACATTTTCCGGTAGAAGTCCCCTCAATGCAATCGGAAGCAACTGCGTCATAATCACGTGGCAGTCATGAGACTTCAGGTTTTGGAATTTTTTCTCTGCCATGTTTATTATCCCCTTTATATTCGACGAGAAGCCAGACGGAACCTTGATACTGTAAAGTACTTCAAAGAATATTTCCTTCTCTGCTTTAGTAAGAGCGTAGCTGCTTAAGTAATGACGCCTATCTGTGTGCTTGTTGCTTGGGTCTTTCATACGTTGCTGGTCCTCCCGTGCTTCTGGCGTATCTTTGGACTTCCCATACACGCCCAGGAAGCATAGCAGATTGACACAAAGATTCTTTGTCACGTGCATCACGTCGATCGAAGACCGGACCTCTAAAACTTTCCAATAGGGTAGCTCCCAAAATATAGATTTCTTCTTCCACATGGGTGCGCGCTTATCAGGGCCGTACGGAACTGGTTGGCTGCCAGCAGCCTTACCGAAGATTACTTCTAGGTCCTTGACCATATCGAATATATCATTACCACTACGCAGCTCAGGCTTCTTCCGGTTATCTGCCTCACCTCTGAAATGCTTCCCTCCTTTCTTTCTTACGGGATGCTTGATCGGAAGAAATCTACGATGCCCCAGGTATACAACCTTTTTACATTTATCCAAAAAAACACTGACAGTATTATCTAAACAGTGTGTGCATGCATTGTATCCCTTGTTTGTATGTCCGTAAATGTTACTAAGAGCAGGCCAATCATTGATGGTTACGAAAAGCAATGCCCGTAGGTCAAATGGCTTTTGTTCGCTCTCATCCCACACACGTACACCTGGTTTGCCCCACAATTGTAAGAGTTCTTCCACTAATGGCCTTAGATACACATCAATGTCGTTGCCAGGTTGCCTCGGGCCTTGGATGAGAACTGGCATCATAATGAACTTGCGCTTCATGCACAACCAAGGAGGAAGGTTGTACATACATAGAGTTACAGGCCAAGTGCTATGACTGGAGCTCTGCTCCCCAAAAGGATTAAAGCCATCTGTACTTAGGCCAAACCATAAGTTTCTCGCCTCTCCTGCAAAGTCTGGAAAGTCTCTCTCGATCTTTCTCCATTGCGATCCATCGGCGGGGTGCCTCAACTTTCCGTCTTTCTTACGGTCTTCTTTGTGCCACCGCAACAACCTAGCATGCTCTTTGTTTCTAAACAGACGTTTCAGCCGTGGTATTATAGGAGCATACCACATCACCTTAGCAGGAACCCTCTTACGGGGGGGCTCGCCGTCAACATCACCAGGGTCATCTGCTCTGATCTTATACCGCAGTGCAGTGCATATCGGACATTCATCCAAATTCTCGTACTTCTCACCGCGGAAGAGGATGCAGTCATTAATGCATGCATGTATCTTCTGCACATCTAATCCTAGAGGGCAGAGATCTTTCTTTGCTTCGTACGTACTCTCAGGCAATTCGTTATCCTTTGGAAGTTTTGGCTTCATTAGTTGAAGTAAACTCTCAAATGCCTTGTCAGTCACACCGTTCTGTGCCTTCCATTTCAGCAACTCCAGTGTGGTACCGAGCTTTGTGCTACCATCTTCGCAATTTGGGTACAACAATTTTTTGTGATCCTGTAACATGTTGTCCAGCTTCAACCTCTCCAATTTATTTTCACAGTATTCCCTTGCATCAGCAATAACTCGGCCAAGATCATCATCGGGCTCTTCTGATGCCTGTTCTTGATCACCTCCTTCTTCTGCATTCTCTTCCATTGCAGTATCGTCGTATTCAGGGAACAAAGGATCTTCTTCTTCTTCTTCATCGTCTTCCATCACAACCCCTCTTTCTCCATGCTTGGTCCAGCAATTATAGCTGGGCATGAAACCTCTACGAAGTAGATGGCCGTGAAGGATTCTTTCGGAAGAAAGTTCTCTGACGTTCCGACAATCAACACATGGGCAACACATGAAGCCATTATCTTTGTTCGCCTGAGCTACAGCAAGAAATGCATTCAGGCCTGCCATATACTCGGAAGTGCGTCGGTCACCGTACATCCATCGCTGCCGTGCATCCATCTGCATCATATAATTAAGTTTATCAAAATACATTACAATAACATATTAATACAGAGATGACCACAGTACATCGACAAATAATATTTTTTTATGTATCAGTTACAGATGAAAAAGATAATTTGTTAACCTCGGTCGAAGATACCATTTTCAGTGAGCTTGTGTGCGTCTCGGGAATTTCGTCGAACACCTCGTGTGCATAGTAAAAAAAACACACTAACACCACACTCTCTCACACCTCCAAGCAAAAAAAAAGATGGAAGGAGGGGGGGCTGGGGCAGTATATATATAGGGGAAGGGGGCATTGTCCCGGTTCGTGGATTGAACCGGGACAATAGGTCATGCGCGTGCCACGTGGCCTGTGGCTAGGCATTGGTCCCGGTCCGTGGCAAGAGCCGGGACCGATATGCCCCCCACGAACCGGGACCAATGCGCCCAGGCGATTCCTGTTGCCCCGGGCGCACGAACCGGGACCAATGCAGGGCATTTGTCCCGGATTTGGTTGCAACCGGGACAGCTGCCCCCCGGCCCCCTGGACGAGAGGGGTTGTTTCCACTAGTGCCACCAAGCCGTGAGCATGATCAATGACGAGGTGCCTTTACGTAGTTGGCTAGGAGTGGCCCTCAGCGCTCACGTCCACCACTCCACGAAGGCGCCCTCACCCATAGGTGGTCTTGCAGTGGATCTGATCCATGACAAGACCTCGTACCAAGTCGTCCTCGAGAAGGGGCAGTCCATGAGGATGTGTGGCATGGTCTCCTCTGCCTGGTCGCACAGCGGGCATCGCGCAGCATGAGGTAAGCCCCGCCGCGCCAGCCGCTCACCCGTCCAACATCTGTCTTGACAAGCCAACCAGATGAAGAATTTCACCCTTGGCGGCGCCCACGATCTCCAGTTGAGTCTCCAAGACTCTGACATAACAGATCCCTCAAAGAGGGCGTTGTAGCAGGAATGCGAGGAGTACTGGCCATCCGGCGTCCACCTCCAGATCAACCTATCTGGTAAGGTCGTAAGCCGCACATCCCATAGCCGAATCCATAGTTGGACGTACTGCCATAGGGCTAGCAGGCTCAAGGCGCCGGCGCTGTCAGTGATCCAAGTGCGGTCTGCCAGAGCCTGCTGAACTGTGCGCTGCTTCCTCCGTCGCTTGGGGATTAGCGCGAAAAGGTCCGGCGCTATCTCCCTAATAGGTCTTCCGTCCAGCCATCTGTCCATCCAGAATAGCGCGGAAGACCCATCGCCAACCTCCATAGAGGTGGAAGCGTGAAAGATCCCCCGCTCTTCTTTAGAGAATTGCATATCGAGCCCACGCCAAGGTCGCAGGGGGTCGGTGCGCATCCTCCAAAGCCATCGAACCCTAAGGCTGATGGATGTGCGGCCGAGGTCGGGGATACCTAGCCCGCCGTAGCGCAGCGGTCGACAGACCCTGGACCAGTTGACATGACAGTTGCCGCCATTGGCCTCGGCCCTGCCCGTCCACAGGAAGCCACGTAGGATCTTGTTCACCTTCATGACTGACTTTTTGTTGATGCAGAGCACCACAAGCTGGTGCAGCGGCATCGCCGCAAGCACTGATCGGATAAGCGCCAAACGTCCCGCCTTGGGCAACATGGCCGCCTTCCAGGTCGGTAGTTTGTCAGCTAATCGGTCAATCACATGTTGGAGCGCCTCCCCGGGGAGTCGCCTAATCGCGAGGGGGATGCCAAGGTACTTGACCGGGTACGGTGCCAGCTGGCATCCAATAGCCGCCGCTGCCCCATTGGCTTCTTCCTCCGAGCATGCAATCGGTGAGACCGAGCACTTGGCGAAGTTGGTGTGTAGCCCTGATGTGTGTCCGAAGAGTCCAAGAATGCCGCGCACCGCGCGTAGTTCGGTTTCATCTGGGTGGCAAAAAATGACCACGTCATCCGCGTATAGCGAGACCGATGTCGCCAGGTCTCTCCGCGCCAATCGTCGCAGGATCCCCAACTCCATAGCCTTCATCAACACCCTATTAAGCGTGTTCATAATGAACACGAATAACGTCGGCGACAAGGGGTCACCCTGTCTCAGGCCCCGCCTGTGCCATATAGGGGGGCCTGGCTCACCATTGAGCATCACCCTAGTGCTAGCCGTCGACAGGAGGATTGCGATCCACTCGCAAAACCTCGGCCCGAAACCCATCTTGTGAAGGACCTCAAAGAGAAATCCCCAGGAGACGGAGTCGAAGGCGCGTGCTATGTCCAGTTTTAGCATCACCCTAGGTTCCTTGAGACTATGCAGGAACCTGCCCGTCTGCTGGACCAGCATGAAGTTGTCGTGAATGCAACGTTTCCGAATGAAAGCGCATTGGTTACGGTCTACCAGCGACTCCAACCTCGGCGCTACCCTTGATGCTAGCGTCTTTGCCACCAATTTGGCAAAGATGTGGATAAGGCTAATAGGGCGGTAGTCCCCCAAAGCAGCCGCATCCGGTCTCTTAGGCAGCAGAGTCAATAGTGCCTGATTAAGGCCCTGAAATCCGCGCCCACACATCGTGAAGAACTTATCAAAGGCAGCCATGAAGTCTCCCTTCACGATCCCCCAGCAACTCTGGAGAAACTCACCCGTGAACCCATCCGGGCCCGGTGCCTTCCCATGTGGGAGTCGTCTCACCACCTCCCAGACCTCTTCCTCGGCGAAGGCGGCCTCCAGCTCCGATAGGTCCTCGGCATTCGTGCCTATGAAGTCTAGGTCCAGCGAGAACTGGCGATCCGTCGAAGTTCCGAGCAACCCTTCAAAATGTGTGAAGGAGGCCTCGGCCATGGCCGCGTGTTCAGAAATGACCGCGCCGTCAACCTGGAGACTGTGTATAACATTCTTCTGCCTGCGGGGCGTCGCATGCTGGTGGAAGAAGGCAGTATTTGCATCACCCTCTCTGAGCCAGGCGATCTTGGCCCTCTGCCTGGCCATCGTGCGCTCAAGCGAAGCCAACCCCAGGTAAGTCTGTTTAAGCCGGGCCCGAAGACTACGCTCCTCCGGAGAGAGCTGTCGGGACTCCATGGCAATGTCCAGCCTAAGGACCACCTCCCGCGCTGTCATCAGCTGCAGTTTCACCGAGCCTATCTTTTTGTCACTCCAGCTCATCAGGGCCCGTGCCGTGCGCTTCAGCTTGGCTGTCAGTCGACGGAAGGGGTCTGGGTCTCCGTCTATCTGACCCCAGGTAGCCTCCACCACCTCCCTGAAGCCGTCCAATTTTAGCCAGAAGTGCTCGAATTGGAAGCGCTTCCTGCCTGTCGACTTCGTGGTGCAGTCAAGCAAAAGGGGGCAGTGGTCTGCCGCCACCGTCGCTAGGCAGCGGAGGGAGCAGCAACCATGTAGTTCCTCCCAGTCGGCTGTGACAAACACCCTGTCCAGTCGCACAAGGGTAGGGACGTCGCGCTCGTTTGACCAAGTGTACCGTCTCCCGTGGAGATAGATCTCCTTGAGCTCGGTGTCGTTAAGGAAGCGCCTGAAGCGGCCCATCATCCGTCGGTTCAAGTTACCATTATTTTTGTCTTCGTCACGGTAGATCATGTTGAAGTCACCGCAAATCGCCCATGGGCCAGGACGAGGCACCCTAATCGCGCGGAGCTCCGCAAGGAAGGCAATCTTATCAGCCTCCGCTTGCGGCCCGTACACGCACGTCAACCACCACCATGGCGCCCCCCCTGAGGGGGTCACCTTAGCTGAGACACTGTTGGTGTCAACATGGACCGCGTCAAGGTGCACCAACCTGCTAATCCAAGCTACGATAATCCCACCCCTCGTCCCAACGGCTGGCAAGCAGAAGTAAGCATCAAACTCCGCGCCTAGGGTTTCCATTACGATAGCTTGAGATACAACAGCCAACTTAGTCTCCTGAAGGCAAACAATCGAAGCGCCTATCGTCACCACTATACTCCTAACACCCGTACGACGCGCGCGGCCATTAAGACCTCGCACGTTACACACCATCACCTTGGGTTCGTAAGACATAGAGAAGTCTTTACACCCGCGGTGGAGGGGACCCTACGGTCACGCCTCGACAAGGACACCACCCGACATACCCCCTGCCGGCGGAGAGCAACCTCTCAGCGAGGCAAGGGACCACCCGTATAGCTCTGCCACGGCCTCGATCATGTCATCCGACATCGGCAACTCGAACATCTTGTGGTACGCCTCTAGGTCCGCCTCGGATGGCGCCTCATCCTCTGCGACCAGCCCGAGCTTCCTCATGAGGTTCCGGACAGCGCGCATCTCGGCGTTCAACCCCCCCGGCTGGCCTGCCAGCCTCGAGCTGCGCCTCGGCTAGAAGTTCATGGCCATAAGCCTACGGTGGATGGCCGGTGCGTTGAGCAAAGCACCATTCCGGGACTTCGCCGCCTCTAGGAACTCTCCCAGTGTGCGAGGCCTCGCAATGTGTCCCCCCCTCGCTGTCAAGGGTTGTGCTGGCCTCGGGCGCGAGAAGACCAACGGGGGAGTGGCGAAGCGGGCTGAATGTGACGCCAGTGATGGCGCGACAGGGGTGTGTTGCACAGTGGCCTCGCGCCAGGGGCCGCATCCACCTCAATCTCCTCGTCCATGCATTCCTCCTCGTCTGGCCCATCATCATGGGCCAAGCCCTTGTCTGGAGATGCCAGCCTGATGATAGGTGAAAGAGGCGTCTCCCCTTCCCGGTCTTCTGGGCTCTCAGTGAGGCTTGCCAGGGTTTCCACCACGTTAGCCCCGTCCTGGGCTTCACCCATTGGCGCAAAAGCGTCCAAACCCAGCTGACGTTGGGGTGGGACTGCAGCCGTGACGTGCGCATGGGGGACTGACCTAGTCTCCTGTTCGACCTCAGTCTCCTCTGTCGTGGAGCAGGTGACACAGGGGAGTAAGCACACACCCAGGAGCTCGTCAGGGGCAGTCTCCCCCTCCTGCGCCCCACCGACAGCAGGAAAGTTTCCTGAATCGCGCCCAGCAGGGTTTGGTCGTTCAAACCCTGCGTCGCGCCAGTCTCCATGTCGTCCTGCACTGGTACTGTGCCACTGGACGCGCCGTCCCCAGCTGGCGCTGGCGAGCCGTTTGAACACTCCGCGCCAACCGCGATGACGTCGCCCTCGCTGGAACTCGCAGACTGGCCCCCTGCTCTCCTCCCTTTTTTTCCTTTGCGACCAGGTCTTCGTTTGCTTTTCCCTTTCCGCGCGCGTCGCGACGCGGGAGCACCAACCGCAGCGTTCACGACTGCGCCCGACGTCAGCACCCTGTTGACCACGTCACGCACGCAACTCGCCCTGCGCGACTCCGGCCCCACCGGCGCGGTTGCGCCACCGCCAGCGCTGGACCCTCCGCCGCCAGAGCGGGAGCCCGAGGCCCCTCTAGAGTGAGGGTAATGCCGTCTCTCCGGCCACGCCGGCGACGGGCCGTCCCCAGCAACCTCCGCGCGCATCGGCGGCCGCCGGTAATCCGTGGTGCGCTTGACATGGATGGAGAGCGGGTGTACCATCGTACGAACGTGCGGGGGCACCACTGCCTCCGTCGGAGCCGCCAGGTCCTCCGCCGACGGCGGGTCGTCCGGTTCCACCACATGGAGCTCAACCTCCGTCGGAATCTCCGCCGGCTCCAGACACCACGCCGTGAGGCGAAACGTTCCCATGTCCGCCCGACTGCGCGTGAGGGGGTGAAGCCTCTCCACCCAAGCCGACGGCGCTAGTATTGTCTCCGCGGCGGCGAGGCTCCACGCATTAGCTGGCACACCATCGATCTCGATCTCCGCATGGATCCCTAGGCCACCGGACGAAGCGTGAGCTCGGCGTGACCATAGGCTGAGCCCAAGCCGGAAGAACGGCGACTGGATCACGCCGTCGTTGTCGTAGAGCACAGTGTCCCTGTCTTCCCGGGTCGCGAAGTAGATTAGGAAGTCCTCTGGCTTGTGGCGATGCACCGAGAAGCTACCGGGCGCGAAGGAGAAGGAGTCCTCCAGCGCCGCCGCAACCTCCTCTGTACTGACCACGGCTTCGACCTCCCGAGTTCCTCTTCCGCGGCTTCGACCTCCACGGTTCGTGGGATGATGCGGGCAACGCGCGCCGGGCGCCGCGCAGGCCCGCCCTCCACCACGGCGGGACGGAGGGGTAGAGGCGCCACCACCGCGTCCACACCACGGCGCGAGTCACCACCCACGGGTACCTTACGAGGCGCCGACAGAGCGGGGTGCACGGTGCGGGTGCGTCCACCACCGCCACCGCCCAGCGAGTTCCGCAAAGAAGCCACCTCTCGGGCTGGGGGAGCGGCCGCCATGCGTGGGGGGGATGCAGCGCGGCGGGGAGCAGGAGCCACGGCCGTCGAGCCACCGCGGGTGTCACGACGGGGCGCTTGTGTAGACCCCGGAACCTGGCGAGTCGCCGGCAGGCAACCGCGCCGGCGTGGGCATGCCCACGCGGGGGAGCCGCGACGGCCGAGCGGTCCTGGGTCCTTGGCCCGCGCGCAGGAGCCCCCTGTCGCCCGGCCAGGTGCTCCGACGAAGCGGCCGCGACATGGTGCGCCCTCTTCCTTGCAGGGCCCTCGTCGGCGTCTGTGGGCATGCGCGGCAGCGTGCAGCTCCCGGACATGTGCCCATCTTCCCCACAGCGGATACAGACGGGGCCCCTGGTGCAGTCGGCGGCGCGGTGTCGCGGTTGGGTGCAGAGGAGGCAGAGTCCCTTGTACTCAGCATAGGCGCCGGTGTCGCGCTCGCGGCGCGCCGCCCTGGCCTTGGTCGTCTTCCCCCCGCGGCGTCCCCTGGCGCGCTTGCGCCGCACATGTTTGGGCTCTTCCCAGGGTGCGTCGCACGGGTCGTCGGAGGGATCATCCGAGTTGTCGAGTTCGTCGATGGACGTCAGGGATTCGCGGAAGACCTCCGACCTCAGGCCCTGGCGCGCCGGCGGGGGTGGCAGCTCCTCGGTCGACGGCGTTGCGCGCTCTCCAGTGAGCGCCTCGCGGAAGGAACGTGGGGATCCATCGGAGTCCGACCCCGCGTCCCCACGCCATCGCTCCTCACGGCCACGCGGAGAGGGGGAGAGGGAGAGTGCCGGAGAGAGAGAGGCCATGGCTTGGAGCTGGCCGCCGTCGCCGGAGTGGCGGGCGGCGGGATGGTTGGTGGGCGTCGAGGCCGGAGCGGCACAGGACGAGAGCCAGGTGCGTTCTATCGGCGCAGGACGAGAGCCAGGTCTAATCCTATCGCCTCTTCAAACCAGTGATCACGGCTTCAATTTCGTGGGGCGAAGCCACTGGGGCACGGCTGATTCGTATCTGTTTATCTTCTTCGGACTATTTATTGTCTCTTCTTTTCTATTTTAATTTCATTCCCATGTTCTTTTTCGTTACTTTTTTTGTTTTATTCTTTCTTTCTTTATTATATATTTTTAGTTTTCTTTCTCTTTTATTCGAAAATATTCGTGTTTGATATTTTAGAAATCTAAATCTTTTTTTTTCTATTTTCAAATGTGGAACCGTTTTTCAAATTGAACCATTTTCAGTTTGCAATCATTTTTCGAAATGGTTTTAGTTCGGAACCATTTTCAAATTTGGATCCATTTTGTTTCACTATTATTTTTTGTTCATCGTCAATACTTGTTCATTATTATTTTCTCATTTCATCAAATTTTTAGTTTATTTTATGTTCACTATATTTTCCATTCAGTGGTATTTTTTGTTCACTATTAATTTTTTGTTCATCGACATGTTTGTTCACTATTATTTTCTCATTTCATTAGATTTTTTTGGCTCATTTTCTGTTCATTATGATTTTTCATTCAGTGGTATATTTTGTTCGTTAGCATTTTTGGCTCACTATAATATTTTGTTCACTATTATTTCCTCTTCACCCGATTTTTTTTAGAAGTAATTTTTAACCGATGTTTTTAAATGTTAGCTGTAAAAGGGGAAAAAAAAAGTGATTACGGGAGTTGAGTGGCGATCGAAGTGCACGCACCGGGTGGCGCATCTAGTTTAGGGCGTCGATGAGGGCCTGCTGGTCCCTCTCTGAATACTTCGTGGGCAGCCCGTGGGACGCTGACATTGCGGAGAGCGCGTGCGGCGCGACCGGAGCCCGACTACGTGGAACTCGTCTGTCAGCGATGCTTTGGGCGCTCATAATGCTAAACGAAAATGTAAGAAAAAAGGGTAGCAAAAAAAGGAATGCGCGCTGCTTTGGACGCTCGTCACAGTACGTGCAAATCACACTACGAGGGAAATGGTTATAGCAGCATACTATACTGCAGGCGAACAGAGAAGGCCATGCGCCTGCGCTAAGTAGCGTTGGCGAACAAGTAGTAGATGCGCCTGGGTAAAGGAAGCTACCCCAGGCGAACAGGTAGTAGATGCGCCTGCGTAAAAGGTGGAACATGCACCCCCTGGCACTATGTCTGTATCGCAGGCGAATATGTCCCCAATTCGCTTGCACTAAGGTTCCCTAGCGATGGCGAATAAAAGCCAATGCGCCTGTGGTAAGCCTAGCCCGCTGCACCCCCATAGCGCAGGCGCATATATAAACACATTCGCCTGTGGTAATTTCTGGCCTCAATAAGTGCGGTCAGCGACCCACCCCCACCCCCTATCCACCACACTCACTCACCCCTTCTCCAAACTCGATCCATTAGTGCTCCAAGCTCAATCCCCCACACCCCTCCACCTTTTTTAGCTAATTTAACCAATCATGTTTGTTATATTTTAACTAGTACGCTACCCCACTTGCCCTCTTTCAAATCTCTCCACTAGATCTACTAACCGCACATTAGATCTCACCACAAATGCACCACTAACTACTTCTAGATCTATCACTCTCTTATCGTTCGTCTCTCCGGTGATCTTTGACATCGTCATCGCGTCTATATATTTTACATTGTGTGTCATCTTAATAGGTGTGCGAGATTGGTTGGTGGAGGAGAACTTGATCTATTTTGAATTTTATTGTGTTGCCATGAGGATGAGTTGCCAATGTTTTGCCGAAATGTTGATTCATTTCCGCTTCGGCAAATTTCTGGCGCTCCGCGTTATCTTTTGTAGCAAAGGTTATGCTGAAATTTTCCGTGAAACCAGATTTTATTAATGAAACCTCGGTTGTCGTGCAGGCGACAATGGTCATTGCGATAAGGACAAGCGTGGTGCATAGATACGTGCAACGGGCGACGGCCGAGATGCATCGAAACAACCGCAGCGAGATAGATTGTCCGTGTCGAAAATGCAAGTTAGGGTCCTTGTTCAAACCAGATTCTGGTAATGTGGAGAAGCACCTGCTCAGGTATAGTTTCATGGAGGTCCACACTAAGTGGATGGATGATGATGAAGACGATGATCACGATGAGACCAATGGGGCGGCGAAATGTGAAGATGAGGAAGAGTCTGAACATGGCAATGGAGAGGACGAGGAGGCTGCCGACGGAGACGACTATGAAGAAGAAGGGAGTCATGGTGATCAACAACATGTAGAAGACGAGGACATGAACACTCCGCTAACTTTAGCCGTGCGGGACCCTCATGTTCAAGAGCTTCTTCTCAAGAACACGTCGACCGCCGCCAGACGTAAATCTAAGATCACGCAACTAGAGATAGACTTTGCAACTCCGTTGTATGACGCAAGTCGCGGGACGGAGGAGTCACGCTTGAGAGTATCTCTCGATCTTCTAGAGATCAAGGAAAAACACGGATGGACCGACATAAGCATGGACGATCTTCTGCGATACCTGAAGACGCACTTACCTGAAGGGAACACATGTGCTAGTAGTCTACAGGAGGCCAAGAAAATCGTGTGCCCCTCGATTTACCGCACAAAAAAAAAACCACGCTTGCGTCCGTGACTGCATAATTTATCGTAACAAGCACGCGGACCAGATCAAATGTCCAGTGTGCGGTGTTGATCGTTACAAGAGGGGGACGAAGAAACCTCCTAGGAAAATTGTGTGGTACTTTCGACTCATTCCCCGTCTGCAGCGGTACTTCGTGGACCCCAAGGAAGCAAAACTCATGCGCTAGCATGAGGACGGAAAGAAGGAGGTGCTGAGTGATCCATAACGTGTTGAAAAACCAGTGCTAACACACCCTTCGGATGCACGTCAGTGGAAAGCATTAGACGCATTCGATGAAGAATTCGGGAACGATCCAAGGAACATCAGGCTTGGTGCGAGCACCGACGGTCTCAATCCGTTTAGCAACCAGAGTAGCAAACATAACACCTGGCCCGTGTTTGTATGGATGTACAACCTCCCCCCGTGGTTGTGTCTGAAGAGGAAGTACATACACATGAGTATGCTAATTCAAGGGCCGACCCAGCCAGGGAGCGATATCAACCTGTATCTTGAGCTATTGAAAGAGGAGCTAGACACGTTGTGGGAGGAAGGGGTGGAAACATGGGACACCTTCAAAGAAGAACCTTTTCGTATGAGAGCCGCCCTGATCACGACAGTGCAAGGACTTTCTCGGATAGGGATATATTGCGTGTCATGTGTTCCTTGGACACAAGGCTTGTGTCAGGTGCATGGAATTGACGCCGTTTCTACAGCTACATAAGGATGCCGGATCTTCTAAAACCGTATACATGAGGCATCGAATGTGGCTACAACAGAACGACCCGTGGAGAAATCGTGGAGACCTGTTCAACGGTAAAGATGAGCTCGATCTACCTCCACGCAAGAGAAGAGGAGAAGTGATGGGGGGATGATAACCCGGTATGCCAATGCCAAGGTGTAACTCGGCCCAAAGGGAACCGCGCAAGACCCGGCTCAAGGAGAAGGGGTTTCTAGAAGGCCCAAGAAGTAGTGTAGGCCTCGTAACCCGGCACTGGGGTTACGATCAGGAAACTTATGGCTTGTAGGAGGTGACTAGGTAGGACTCCGAGTATGCCTTGGATAGGAAGCCAGGGGCCGGGTAAGATATAAACCGGCTCCTAGGGTTGGATTAGCACGAGCTTTACCAGATATTCGAGTATCCCCTGTGACACGAGAGTTGATATTGTAACCCTAGATCGGAGACTCGGCGACTTGATTGCCAGAGCTACCAGATCGATTAATAGCATGGTTTCCCTTGAGCTAAACCCTCTCCCAAACACCAGAGTCGAATTGCCCCAAGATAAGTTACCCCCGGTAACGTCTGCCGTGAATATCCCGCGACAGTTGGCGCCCACCGTGGGGCCTACGTCCAAGGGTGTTAACATCACGGGAGAAGCTCGGGAGAGCATGAAGAACCTCGTCGTCGGCGAGATCTACATCAACCCCGAAGGAGAGAAGATGGTGGACGACTTTGGCTGGGGGCCAGAGTCGGATCTGCTTGAAGCCGGGACTATCGTCACGATCGGCCGAGTCAACGTCTTCGTCGGCATGGTACGTACGTCCGGTTCAATCCCTGACGATGTTGAATATGATTCTGTGTCAGGAGGAGCGACCTGCGTTCAGTCGGATGGGGAAGAGTCGGTCGGGACAGTCGATCCGATAGAAGAGCCCACCACGAAGAGGGAACAGCCGGAGGAGCCGGCATGGACCCCGCGTGGCCGGGTCATGAGGGAAGATGATACCGAGTCTATCCTGCACCTGCTGGAGGACCGGTACGAAGAGGATAGCTGTGACGAGGAAGAATACGAATCTGCGCCAGGCATCGCGCGCCAGGTCGTGGTCTACACGGCCCCTGCAACCAATCTCAATCAAGGGGACGTGACTACGGCCGCGGTCGGAGCGGCGCAAGCGCTGGCCCAGCAGCAAAATCCGGTTGACGGAAATCCGGTTATAGCCCGGGTTGATGGAGAGTCGGCTTCAGTCACCAGCCATACCCCGGAAAGCGAGTTGGGAAACATGTTCGGGTCTATGGCGAATAGAACGTCAGGTGCGGGTCCTTCAAACCCACCAAATCCGGCTCTGTTCAACAACAACCTGATCTTGGATCCCATGGTGTTAGCTACGGTAATAACCCCGGAAAACGCAGCGGCACGTGCTGCAGATTTGGATGTGGCCCGCCGTGCATTGGACCAACAGAGGAGAGATGTAGAAGCCGAGAGGCAAGGGATTGCAGCGCGCAGGCGCGAGCTGGAAGCATTGGAGAACCGGCTCCAGGTTCAGTCGACCAGGATGCACAATCAGAGATACCAAACGAGATTACCGGCAACGGGAGGAACTTTAAACCCGGCCGCGCTGTTTATTACACCCCAGGATCAACCAATTCCGGTTGTGAACCAGGAAACCGGACATCAGCCTGCGACCGTGGGAGGACAGCCGGCAAACGTGCAAGCTGGGTTACCCACAGGGATCGCCGTTGGCAATACAGCAGCACCACCACCACCACCATGATTTCATACTCCACCAGGTCACTTCAATAATCCCATGGACAATGTGTATGCAGCAACATTGGCATTGGATCGCATCCCCGTAAGAGAGTCCCCCCATGCGGAGGAGACCCGGCGGGCGATAGATCTATTACGCACAGCAGTGGCTCAGCAGGCCAATTACCCGGATAACAAGAGTGGGATGCACGGAACGCCATACGTTAGCCGGTATAATGGAAACACCGGCAATATTCAGACGAGCTTAGCACGGCGGAGGGCAGAGCAGCAGCAAATGTCGCCTCCTCCCCGAAGACCAGCAACACCTGCAGTATCGGCAGCACAAGCCATTGTGGACAGTTCTCGAGCCAGGCGCGCAGCGGCCAGATCTGCGGTACGAGGGCCGGTAGCGGTTGCACCCCCCGCCGTACCTGCAGCAGGATCGCACGTTTCCCGGATGAGGCCAGTGCCAGCTAATCTTGCCGGGCCTAAGTGTTTATCGGACGCCATCAAGGCTGAGCCTTACCCGGATAAGTTCAAGGAACCGAGTAAAGTGGTCAACTATGAGCCGACCATGGATCCAGAAACCTGGTTGAGGAGTTATGAGATGGCCATGTCGATTCGAAACGCTTCTGAAAATCTTCAAGCCAAGTTTATGTACTTAATGATGTCAGAGGGAGCAGCAAAGTTGTGGTTCAATAATTTACCGGAAGGATCTGTCAATTCATGGAGTGAGCTTAAAATCGCATTTATCAAGCACTTTCATGGAACGTGCAGGAAGTTATTCACAATCGATGATCTAGAACGATGTGCCAGAAGCAGGGTGAGTGGGCACGCAGTTGGGTGCACCGGGTTATGGAAATACTCCACTCGTCCACAGATATTCAGCCAAAGGATGCGTTACAGGCTATGGCAAAAACATGCAAGTATATACCCTTAGTGCAAAAGCTAACGCGCATGAAATCTAGTCGGAATGCTTCAGAAGTTACGATGGGAGAATTGATGGACGCGTGCAACAAGCATGCCGCTACAGATACCACAGAGGAGTATGTCGATGACAAGAAAGGAAAAGCCAACGCGAGCAATAGCGGAAGACCCTGCAATGGATCTGCGCCGGGTAACAATGGAGGAAACAATGGAAACAACCAGAACAAGCGCCCGTATGAGGGAAGTTCCGAATTTCTCGCCAATACAGAAGCCGGGTTTTCAAGACCCAGAGCAGAAGGAAATTTCAACGGAGGAAATTTTAATGGAGGAAATTATCAGGGACCACCAAGGCCGGCTAATCATCTAGAGGCCTTCCGGATGCCGTGTCCGCGGCATAGCAGGAACGGTAGGCCGGCTAATCACTCATTGGAGCAGTGCGTAGATTTACAGAGATGGAAGAACGAAGAAATACAGAAGGCAATGCGAGGTGAAGGACGGGGAGCAGGACCGGGTCCGGGTGGAAACCCGGGCAATGGCCCACCCCCGGCTGGCAACGCAGGAGGCGGCAATCCGGGTAACAACCAAGGAGGCGCTGGAGGTTTCCAAGCTAACCCCAAGCAGTTGGGGCAGTATCACGTTCACACTACGGGAACTTCTAACAAGGATAGAAAGATACTCAAAAAGGCATAAACTCGGTTTCTTCAGCTGTCCCGTGGTACTTGAGATGGTCGGATCAAGAGGTAACATGGAGTAGAAGGGATCACCCGGAAAGAATAGAGCATCCGGGTGTGTTAGCTTTAGTGGTTGCACCACAGGTCAATGGTTATGAGTTGAAGAAGGTTCTAATGGATGGCGGAATTAACATTAATATCCTATATTGGGAAACTTTCCTACGCATGGGTCTCAAGGAGTCCCAGCTACAGAAAAGTTCTACAGTTTTTCACGGGATCGTGCCGGGTCACTCGGCGTGCCCCGAAGGAAAGATTACATTGGAGGTTGCTTTTGGAGAATCAAAGGACAATTTCCGAGTGGAGTGGCTCACGTTCGAGGTGGTAAAATTGCGCAGCCCCTATCATGCGTTGTTTGGAAGGCCGGCTTACGCCAAGTTCGTGGCCAGGCCGTGTTACGTATACCTACAGCTAAAGATCCCGGGTCCCAAACAAACCATCACCATACATGGGAGCCGGGTTATAGCAGCTGAGTGTGACGAAGGAGACGCGGCAATGGCGGAAGCAGCTTGCAGAAAGGAAGAGCTCAAGTATTACCGATCTCAAGTAGACCCGGATGACAGAACAACAGTGAAGAGGCCGAATACGGAGGATGAGAGAGCAAAGTTCAAAGCAGCGCAGGACACAAAGATGGTGGCTTTTGTTGAAGGTGATCCCTCCAAGCAATTTTCTATAGGATCTAACCTAGACAGTAAGCAAGAAGAGGCGCTCATTGAGTTTATTCGTGGAAATCAAGATGTTTTCACTTGGACACCTAGTGATATGCCGGGTATCCCGGCCGAGTTAGCCGAGCACAGTTTGCATGTTGACCCTATGTCCCGGCCTGTGAAGCAGGGCCTGAGAAAAATGAATGAGGAAAGAAGAAAAGCTATAGGAGAAGAAATTGCTCGGCTATTGACAGCCGGCTTTATCATGGAGGTATTTCACCCGGATTGATTGGCAAATCCGGTTCTAGTGATGAAAAAGAGTAACAAGTGGAGGATGTGCATAGATTACACGAGTCTCAACAAGCATTGCCCAAAGGATCCATTTGCCCTTCCAAGGATAGATCAGATCATAGACACAGTGGCTGGAAGTGACCTATTATGTTTCCTGGATGCGTATTCCGGGTATCATCAGATCAAGCTCAAGAAGGAAGATTGGGAGAAAACATCGTTCATAACCCCCTTTGGGGCTTTCTGTTACAAAACCATGACTTTTGGACTAAAGAACGCTGTCGCAACTTAGCAGCGGTGCATTCAGAAGTGCTTTGAGGATCAGATTGGACGCAACGTTCATGCCTATGTGGATGATGTGGTGATCAAGACCAGGAAAGCGGAAACATTTATTGATGATCTAAAGGAAACGTTCAAGAATCTGAGAAGGTATCAGATGAAACTTAGCCCTACAAAGTGCGTATTTGGAGTTCCAGTAGGAAAATTACTCGGTTTCATTGTTTCCGAGAGAGGAATTGAGGCAAACCCGGACAAAATCAAAGCCATTCAGAGTCTGAAAAAGCCGGAAAGCTTGAAGCATGTTCAAAAACTTACAGGGTGTGTAGCAGCATTAAGCCGGTTTATATCCAGGCTTGGAGAGAAGGCGATACCCTTGTACCGGCTCTTGAGGAAATCCGACAAATTCGTTTGGGATCAAGAGGCGGATGAGGCGTTCGAAGCACTGAAAAAGCAGTTATCCGAGGCACCAGTCCTAGCGGCTCCGGGTCCTAAAGAGCCCATGTTACTATACGTTGCGGCCGGGCCCCGGGCGGTCAGTGCAGTGGTCGTCGTTGAGCGCAAAGAGGATGGAAAAGATCACCCGGTTCAGAGGCCGGTTTATTACGTCAGCGAGGTACTATCGGATGCAACGCAACGTTACCCACATTGGCAGAAGTTTGTTTTCGGGGTCTTTATGGCCAGCCGGAAATTGAAGCCCTATTTTCAGGAACACCCCATAACAGTGGTTAGCTCTATACCAATGTCGGATATTATCAGAAACTCGGATGCAACAGGCAGAATAGCCAAGTGGGACATCGAGATGGGAGATTATCACATCAACTATGAGCCCAGGTCAGCAATCAAATCCCAAGCTTTAGTTGATTTCATCAATGATTGGACTCACACGAGCATGCCCACAATGACACCAATTTCCGAGTCTTGGGTAATGCATTTTGATGGTTCTAAGCAGTACGAGGGGTCAGGAGCTGGGGTGGTACTTACATCGCCCAAAGGAGATAAACTGAGCTACGTGTTGCAAATTCACTTTGATTGCTCTAACAACGTGGCCGAGTATGAGGCATTATTGCATGGATTGAAGGTAGCCAAGGAGATGAACATCAGGCGGATACAGTGCTATGGAGATTCGGATCTTGTGGTACAGCAGGTCTTAGGGACTTGGGATAGAAAAGATGCAACTATGGCAGCATATCGTAGAGAGGTGGACAGGGTTGCCGGGTGTTTTTCCGGGTATGAGGTGGAGCATATTGATAGGCGAAAGAACGAAGCAGCAGATGCACTCGCAAGACTCGGCTCGCGTAGAGAGCCGGTTCTGCCCAACGTTTTTCTGGACGAATTATGGCGGCCATCTGTTAAAACCGAGTCTGAGGAAGAGGTGGCTAACCAAGACCCGGATTTAGAGCTCGTGGCCACGGTACGTGCTGTTCCCGAGTGGACAGAGCCGTTCTTGGCTTACCTGTCACGGGGTGAGTTACCACCACAGGAAGTTTTAGCAAGACAAATTCTGAGGCGAGCAAAGGGCTATTCTATCATCAACGGGGAGTTGTATAAAAGAAGTGCAGCGGGAGTCTTTTTACGCTATGTAGCACCAGAAGAAGGCCGGCAGATTTTGAAGGAGATCCATGAAGGAGATTGTGGGCATCACGCATCCACAAGATCCCTTGTGGCCAAAGCATATCGACACGGTTTCTTCTGGCTCACGGCCTTAGCAGATGCGGAGCGCTTGGTGGCAAGGTGCGATGGATGTCAAAGGTACGCTCGCCAAACCCATGTGCCGGCTATGGAGTTGCAAACAATCCCGCTAACCTGGCCGTTTGCTGTTTGGGGTATGGATATGGTCGGCCCCTTTCACATGTCACCTTGCAAAAAGACCCACCTCTTGGTGGCTATTGATAAGTTTACTAAGTGGGTTGAAGTTATGCCAGTTACCAATTGTGAAGCAGTTACAGCTTTCAAGTTCCTGAAAAGGATTATCTATCGGTTTGGGTATCCTCACAGCATAATAACAGACAATGGAACCAATATGTCCTTAAGTGAGATGGAGAAATTCTGCGGGAACAATGGTATCCGGCTCGACATAGCCTCGGTAGCTCATCCACAAGCTAATGGACAGATGGAAAGAGCAAATTAGGAGTTACTTCGTGGGTTAAAACCACGGCTGCGAGTCCCGTGCATCAGAGCTGCTGGAGCATGGGTGGAAGAGTTACCATCAGTGGTTTGGGGAATTAACACAGAGAACAAGCCTTTCTACTCAGATCTACTCAGATGACCCCGTTTTTCATGGTTTATGGTGCAGAGGCAGTATTGCCGAGTGACATTATTCACGACTCTCCCCGAGTGTCGGCTTACGTTGAGGTGGAGAACGAGAAGACCCGGCAAGACGCCGTGGATATGCTAGAAGAGCAGAGAGAACAAGCCTTGGAGAGATCAGCCATATATCCGCAGGATCTGAGGAGATATCATAGTCGGCGAGTCAAAACCCGGGTCTTCCAGGAAGGAGACCTGGTGTTACGATTGGTACAATCAAAGGAAGGAAAACATAAGTTGTCTCCACCATGGGAAGGACCGTTCATCATAAGCCGGAATTTGCACAACGGATCATATTACTTGATAGATGCAAGGGAAGAGTCGGATACTGTCAATGACACCGCTCACACCAGTTCATCTATGCAGGAGAGGGAAAGACCATGGAACGTGGCTCAGCTACGTCCCTACTACACCTGGGCTAGACTAGGCTCACAAATGGAACTACACGATGTAACAGGCAGCAGGTTTCAAACGCACTCTTTTCCCATCCAGGGTACCTAAGGGGACTGGAGGGTTTTTAATGAGGCGGCTTGCTGACCTAACCTTTCTCATATCAATACAGAGATGGTTGAACCATGATATTGTTTCTTTCTTACGTGTTTTTTAAGTTTTTATATTCCTGTTCTTAATTACTGTTTTCTTATTCTTGATTAAGGTAAGTGTTATTTGTTTGTAGTATATTAGTTTTTCTAAAGGTTATATATATAGGTCTTGGGGGTTGATTGCTTGAATAGCACAGTTGCAAACTCAAAGACCCGGCCCTGATGCCATTAAGTTATAAGGACCGATTACTTGCAATAAGTACGGTTACAATCTTATAACCGGACAATAGAGCCAAATTTCCTTGATTTCTCTTGTTTAAGCTTGATGCAACTCGCAAAAACGTGGCATGCCTTGCTAGCGTGTAAATACAATCAGTCATTGTAACACCTGGGGTGTTACCCTAGATAGAAAGTTGGTTGTTGCATTGCATCCCATGCATCCTATGCATTGCATCATGTTTTCAAAACAAATTAAACCTTCACACATGTCCAAAAATTTCAATTGAAAGTTGCAACTCAAATTGTTTCCAATAAGTTGAAGTTGAATTTATTTAAATTGCCTGATAATAAAATCCCTTTCTATTAACCCCAAATGGTAATTTCAATTTCAAATCAATTCCTTCTTAATTGACATGTTTCAAATTGTGGTTTAAGCATTAATTTCTTGCAAACAATCGAATTAAACAATATTTTTCATAATTGCTTGTTGCTTATTAAATAAAATTTGTTATTTCCAAAATTCCCAAGTCCAACATTATTTGAAATTCAACTAGCAACTTTAAATCAATTAAAGTTTCAACCCTGGAAAATAATGTTAGCTTTTGCTTTCTTTTCTGTTTTAAATTAATGAAAATAGTTCATAACAAAAACCCCCAAGTCCTTTTCTCTCTCTCCCTCTTTGATCTCTTGCAGAAAAAAAAAAAAGAAGAAAGGGGAAAAAGGAAAAGAAAATCCAAGGAGAGAGGGAGCAGCCCATCTACCCAGCCCACCACCCCATCTAGCCCAACCGGTATCGCCCCACCTCGCGGGTTCGAACCCCCCGTGGAGCACTTTGCTCCACCCTTTTTCGCGATTTTCCGCGCGGTGGCGGGTCCACCCGTCGGTGACCCCTCACGCCGAGTCAGCTGCCACCCGCGCAGCGTCAGCGCCGCGTGGCCCTCGGGCCCGCGCGTCAGCGGCCGCGGCTGGGGCCACTCCCGGTGAGAAACGACCCCAGATCCAGATCTGGATCTGGCGGTTTGCAACTAGGCCCCTGCCTTTCTCCTTTTTGCACCTAAGCCCTCCTTTTCTCTGTTTTCATCACAGTCAAGTCCCTGGTCTTTTGCAAATAAACCTAAAAATTCAAAAGCTCACAACTTTCAAACCACAAATCCAAATAACACAAATGTTATATGTTTTCCAATCCAAATTTCCTGTACTTTTCAAATATGCCAATTGTTTTCTGTTTTGCACCATTCAAATTGTTTCAAATTTCAAATTCAAACAATTCTTTTCCAATTTGGTTAATTCCATAATTAATTTATACCTAATTCAAATCACACAACTCAAATATGTTTTTCAGTCCAAATTCAATGCACTTTCTATTTATCAACCTTGTTTTGCAATTTGGGCAATTAAAAATTAATGTTATTTAATAATCCTTAAATTGGTTAATTAATTGGCATAATTAATAACTTTCAAATGGTTGCTCCAAATTAAATACTCCAAACATGTTTTTCATCCAAAATTGAATGCCACACTTGAATATCAACTTTGTTTTCTGGTTTGCAACATCTAAATTGAATAATTGTTTCACCTCTTATTTAATGCAACTGAAATTGCCAAAATTCATAACTAATTCATTTTAATTCCAAATCAAACAAATAAAATATGTTTTCCAATCAGTTTCATATCTTTAATATGTTCATGCCATTCATATTCCTGTTTGCATCTTGTCTTGTGCACTTTAGATCTTGTTATGCATGTTCACCTATATGACAACATATGGAATGTGTGGGCTAATTATTTCCAGCTGTTGCCCCCTTCCATTTAAATTGCCTAACTCATCTATCCCATTGTTGCCATGCTAAATAACAATTAAATTGATGGTTAGATAAACAACTTGAACCAATTCCTATTTCTCCGGACTCCGGTTCCGATTAAATTGCTTAAGTTGTTCCCCCTGTTGCATCTTGCCATGTCATGCATATAAAATAGGATCATGCTGGATCTTTTGCCGTAGTAGTACTTGTTGCATCCTGTTTTTGTTCGAGGTTCGTTGCTTCTTCCCGGATAGGACGTTGAGATGATGTGAGCAACGACAAGTTCTGCTACCTTGCGGGATCTCAGGCAAGTATACTCACTTGCTGCCAAATGGCTGCCTTCATCACTTGTTACCGATTCTTTCCGTTGTTCTTATTCTAGCCTGTTGTTCGATGCTTGTGTCTCGATCCTATTATATGTTCACCCTGCAGCCATGATATAGCCTTTTTCCCTCCACTTCCTATTAACTGTTGTTTGTTTACCCTGTTAGCCCTCGTGTCGTAGTTGCATGCTTAGGTTTGTTTGCGCTCTAGTTTTGTTTTCATTTGTTCTATCACCTGTTTAGTTGATAGTTGGGTTTTCAATTCAATCAACAACATGTTATTGTTCTGGGTAATAATAATTTGCTGATAAGGCACCGGCAGGAGGCCCGGGTTAGGGTTTTGGAGCCGGCTGGTGTCGAAATTAGGAAAAGGGTCTTGTCTACTGATCCATGATGAGCGTGCTCACCGCATCCGGGTGGTAGTATGGGACCCCCCTCGACTTAGACCTGATCTGCAGCTTGTCCGAAGAGCCACACTTAGTTCGGGTGTTCCATTTGCTCCTTGCATAATGGGTTGATCACCCATGGTTACTGATGATGATGATGATGCATATAGGGCGAGGCCTGTAGTGCCGGGGTGTTGTGTCCTGCGGGAGTTTTGCACACCTGCGCTGAGTATTCGGCTGCGTGGCTGGGACCTTATAGCTCCGTGGCTCCTAGGATGGGTTGTAGAGATGGTTTGGGTCGTGTCGAGCCAACCTGAGTTTTAGTTGGTGGCTTGAGTGTGTACGGGTACTGGAGCACACCCTGCAGGGATAAATCTTCTCGAGAAGCCGTGTTTTCCGCGGTTATGGATTACTTGGTGAAAGTACTGGCTAACAAGTACTCAGACAACTTACACCTAATGATAAATAACTTGACTAGTAATAGTCTTATTGACACAATAACTTGATCCATCATTAATCCCACAGTGTGAGTTATCCTTGGGTTGCTTCCTTAGTAGGGGGTGACATTGGATGGGTTTGTTTTGGTGAGTAGTTGTAGTTGGTTCCGATACGCTATCTTATCTTCTTTCTGTTAGCCGGAAGTTGTAGCGTGTTTCTGTAGTTGGTTAGTGCAGCCCACTGCCGCTTATTTGCGATAATCCCTTCCTTTCCGTTGATCCCAAAGTATTTGTATCTTGTGATGACTGGCTACGCCGGTATCTTGTGAGTATGGTTTACCCACTTGCCAGTACTTAACCGTACTGACCCACGAATCCTTTTTTCGTGGCTGCATATTCAACATTGCAGTCAGCAGGTTTGAAGTCTGACGACGTTAGCTTGGGAATCCCTCCGGCTTGGCCTGGGCAGGGATTGGACGCTCTCGGTTATCTTCAGGACTCTTAGTCCAATTTGGATCTTGTCCGTAGACGGACGATATGTTGTTTCTGCCGCTGTTATTTTGGATCTTTGTAATGTATCAGTTGTAACCCTGGCTCGTTTGAGTCATCTTGTATCTATCTGTTTCTGTTGTAATTGTGGATTATTCGTGAACTATTGTAATGTTATCACAAGTGGCAACCTGGAATCGGTTATTATGTGGATTTTTGGCGGGAATGCTGAAATCTGCATAGTGCCCGATCTCGGGGCGTCACAGTCATGATGCCCAAGGGGACTTGCCTAACCCTGTTTTTATACAGTTATAGCAGCATTGAATATCCACGCGAAAGCCGGCTTACAGCAAAGAGGATCAAAAGGGTCATCTAAACCAAAAGTTATGCAGAGTACAAGGTTAACAGCCGGAAACTCGCAAATATATTAAGCATAACTTCAAACCCATGTGAGTAACTCTAGGTTTAGGGCTTTGGCAGAAACAATTTGTTCTTCGAAACCACCAAACCCTTAGACTCGGAAATTCGGGCCTTGGGGACTGCGGAAGTTGAGAAAAGCAACAAATTATCTAGCTATTAAGCTTAAAAACCCACAAATCCGAGTCTTGGGGACTTAGAAAAAATCCACTTGTCAAAACCCCCGAGACCCGGAAACCGAGTCTCACAAGAAGGAAAAACAGCGAAAGTCGGAAAGCCAGCAACAAAAAGTTTGAGACTAGGAAATAGCAAATCCATGAGAAAGGCCAGAAGGGCCACGAAAGCTATTAAGGTTTTTAGCATATTACAAACCAAGGAAGTTGTATCTAAAAGTGCACAGACGCACTATTAAAAGAATAATTGTTTTAGATGCCCATTGGCCGAATAAAGTGTTTGAAGCGGTAGAAGGTGAAACTTTACTCGGCATCCTTGGCCGAGTCATCAATGTTGCCCCGGGCAGCCGGGTCTATGACTTGCTCATCAACAGTCTTCTCGGCCCCAGCGTCCGGGTCAGCAGCAGTACCGGCACGCGCTGGAGGAGGGACAACCGGCGTAGAGGTGGTAGGCGCAGTGTCGGCTCAGCCTTCTTCTTCGCAGCTTCCTCCTTCCTCTGGGCAGCCTCCGCCTTCCACCGCGCCAGCATGTCAAAAGGCTTTGGCAGGTCCGACGGAATTGGCTTGTCTTCGGCGTCGTAAGGCGGCACGATCCTGCTCAAATCCAGACTGTCGACGATCAAGCTCGCCGAGTGAAACACCTCAGTGTTGATGGCCTTGAAGTTCTTAGCGGAAAATTTGGAGCCGTCGTTGTTGAATTCGGGAAACCCGCCAACGAGCTTTGCCGGCTCAAGCTTGGGGAAGTAGGCCTTGGCCAGAGCAAGCCCCCGGGTTACTCCAACCCGGCACGACGAGCGCTTCCAGTGGTCAATCCACTCGGGGATGGTGGAACATGCGTCAAGCAAGGTGTTCAAACCACCATACCCGGTACCCGGCCACTTCACAGCTTGCAAAATCCACTTGGTGCCGGCACAGAGTTGCCGGATTACGGCCTTTAAGGTCTTTAAGTTCTCGATATCATCTTCATCTGGGACCGCCTCATCCGGCCCTGCAGAGTAACAGAAAGGTTAAAGCAAGAAATCCCGAGTGTTTTGCAGAATGAGAAATCCGGGTTATATTAATCAGTTAGAAATTATTACCAAGCAAGGTGCGATAAGTATCGGCAATTTGGGCCGAAAGCCTCGTCAGCTCACCCTCAGCAGTGTGGGATCTCTTTCTATAGTTTCTCACATTTTTCTCCAGTTTCTCCACATCAGCTTCCAGCGATTCACGCAGCTTTGTCTCCACCTCGAGGAGCTTGTTGGTTTTAGCCAACACCTCCTCAGATTGGGCCATGTATGCCTGCGTGGAAAGAAAAGGAAATGTTAGTCGGACAAAATACAATATCCGGGTATGATAAACCATAGCGTTATAAAGTTCCAAGCAAACTATGCATAGTTCACTCGGAACTTGGGGACTAGGTGAATATACAAGCAGTGTTGGTTAATTTACCTGGTGCTTGGTTGCCATGGCTTCTAGAATGCCCTTTTCATCAGTTTTCAGGGTATAGAGAGCACCTAGCATTTCGTCAAAGCTCAGATCATCAAGTTTTACCCCGGAGGAGCTGGGGGCCTGGTTACTCGGAGGCGGAGTCCTTTCCTTCTTGGGGGGGGGACACCCGGGTCGCCTGGGTCTCAGGAGTGGGATCACCCCTCCTCGCGCCCAAGACCTCGACGTCCTCATCTCCGGGTCTGTGCGAGGGAATAGGATACTCGGCCTCCTGCCCGGCCGGGTCTTTCAGCGGATTTTCCTCTCTTTCTTCTTCTTCAACGCCACCAGCTGCGGCCTTCACAATGTCTTCCGGGCGCTCCATGGCCGGGTTATCTACGTCCATATCGTCCGGGTCACTGGTTGTGACCTTAGCTCTGAGGAAAATAAAAGGAGTGGTTAGTACATGACGAATGAAAGTTATGGAAAGAGTTAGTATATCAAATAGCAAGAAAGGTAGCTTACCCGGTATTCACCACACATTAAATCTGGTGGAAGATCATTGCTAGACCCGGAGGAAGCTGATAAAGGTTCCGAAAGTGAGACCCGAAATTGTCCAGCTAGTGGATGATTGGGAGAAGGATGTTTTCGAGGAGAGTTGGAAGGATGGGTTTGGGGAATACCGGCACGGCGAGCTGGGGACGAAGGGATACTCGGGTTGAGAGGGTCATCACCCGGGGAGTTCCGGGTTACCCTGCGCTCGACTGGAGCGGTTCCTTCAAGTGTGGCGAATCGGACAATTGTTGGTTAAGCTCGCACATGTTAGCATATGAATATGGTTTGGAGGCGATAGAGGAGTAAGGAACCTTGAATACAACTGTCCGGGTCTTCCTCTTCGTCCCAACGTCAATGTCCGGCTCAGCTTCGCTCTCATCCGATTGGGTCTCCTCCTTATCCTCCAACCCTGGAAAGCATAGCGTATTGTCGGAAAAAGGAAGACAAGTTGGAAAAATAAGTTAACAGAAATGAAATGAGTAAAACCCGAATGTTACCTTCGTTAGTGTCAACCGGCTCCTCGTCCTCTTCCGAGTTTTCGGAAGGAGGTGGGGTCTCAATCTTCCAGAAAGCGCTATCTTCTTAGATAAAGGTACAGTGATAAAAGTTAGTGATTGTATCAGAAAAATGTCAGTCGGATAAAGAGTAAGGGCCGGATCTTACTGCTGGAGCCGGGTTATCCCGCGTGTAGGGGTCCAGGCCGGCTATAGTCCGGATCACCTCCAGCTTCTCGGTCAGGAAGTTTTTTATTATCTTGTTTGCGTCCGCGGCCGGGTAATTCCTCACCGAGTAACGAAGGGAATCCGTGACGTGCACAGAATAGTTGCACATGAGTTTGGGCCGGACGGCATTGGGTTGGATCCGGAAAGTTACCCAAGTTTTGACTAAGTTAATCCCAAGAAGGCCTTGGGCCGAGAGAACAACGAGATTGGTGAGGAGGGGTTGGATGGACTGCCTATCCGACTCAGAAGCGAAGGAGTTGAGATTGTCGGAAAGATTGAGAAGATCTTCGGAAAAACCCGGCAGTGTGTTTTCACCGGGTGAGGAGGTGTCCTGGCAATAGAAATAGGTCTTTTGCCAGTGTTTGACATGGGAGTTAAGACTCAGAGTCGGCATTAAGGAGTTCTTCCGCCTCTGGATAGATACCCCCCGCAAACCAGGAGGGCCCCGTCGCCGCTTTCGCGGCACGGTTTGCATTGGAATAGTTCAAGCAAGAGACAATAAAATGCGTAATGTTCAACATAGAGTTAGGGCCGATGTCAAACACTCGGAGCCCGTAGTGGGCGAGCAGCTCGCGGAAAAAATGGTGACCCGGTGGGCGGAAACCCCGGATCACGTGCTCTACGAAGACTATTACCTCGTCAATACCTGGAGAGGGCCGGGTCTCGTCCCCAGGTACACGCCAGTGAATGTCCTCCCGGGCGGGTAAGACACCCGACTCTGCGAGTTCGTCCAGCTTGGCCTTGGTCACGGTTGATCTCGCCCAGTTGGCAGAGATCGACTGACTCGGCTTGGCCTTGCTGGCCGACTGTTTGCCCTTCAGTTTTGCACTGGCCTTAGGCGCCATGAGCTTAATCTAAAAAGAAGACAAAGTGCAGAGTGTAAATGACAAGAGACCCGGAAAATGACTACTATCCGACTTAGAGAATGATGCTAACAGGAAATGCTGGCAGATTGGATCTAGGCAGAAAAATTTACGAGGAAAATTGTGACTACAAGTGATGGGGATGCGCTATGAGGTGTCCTATTGAAACTAGTTCAAGCATTGGTTATGGAATTGCAAAGCGTGGAGAGTACAATCGAAGAGGGATGAAAGGAACATCTAGAGTCAAAGTAAGATCCAATCTACCGTGAGAAAATAAAGGATCAAATCCAAGGCAGTGAAGAGCTTACCGGAGGGATTTAGGGAAGAACGCGGCGGCGGCGAATGGCTTGACGGCGGCGGGCCTAGATTCTCCGGTGGGCTGCTTAGGGGCGCGGCGGCGTCACGGGTGCGGGCGCGACGGACGGACGACGATGGCTTGATTCCGGCGGTGTGCTCGTGGATGGGCGGCGGCGGCTCGTTCCCGGTGGCGCGCTCCTGGGCGGCGCCGTGGTGCTAGTTCGAGCTTGAGGGTGGAGGCACCGAGAGAAGGTGGAGATGAAGAGATAGGGGAGAATGACGATTGGATCTGAAAAATGGTGGCTTGGGTGCCTATTTATAAGAGCTGAGCGGGAGCGCCCTTGGTCTAAGCGGTGGGAGCCAAATTTTCGGGAAAAATATACTCAACCGGATTTTTTGGGATAGGCATTGAAAGCGCCTGTTCTGAGATATCAGGAAAAGATTGGAACAGATTACAAGCGTGATATTCAGACTGACTGGCGAGCGATGCGAGTCCGGGTCTGGTGTGCTTTCTCGGAGTGTTGACCCGGGAAAGTAATGTTAGACTCGGGGAAAGCCGGGTTAGAATATGGACCACCCACAAAGTTAGGCCTAGCTATTATAAAAGCATTCTAACCCGGTGTTTTATGAACTTGTATGTTTATTATTTTGAAAGGAATAGCGTGCGCTTCATGGTTGATCCCGCGAAGCCCAAGCTATTCTGGGGACTACTGATGGGGGGATGATAACCCGGTATGCCAATGCCAAGGTGTAACTCGGCCCAAAGGGAACCGCGCAAGACCCGGCTCAAGGAGAAGGAGTTTCTAGAAGGCCCAAGAAGTAGTGTAGGCCTCGTAACCCGGCACTGGGGTTACGATCAGGAAACTTAGGGCTTGTAGGCGGTGACTAGGTAGGACTCCGAGTATGCCTTGGATAGGAAGCCAGGGGGCCGGGTAAGATATAAACCGGCTCCTAGGGTTGGATTAGGACGAGCTTTACCAGATATTCGAGTATCCCCTGTAACACGAGAGTTGATATTGTAACCCTAGATCGGAGACTCGGCGACTTGATTGCCAGAGCTACCAGATCGATTAATAGCATGGTTTCCCTTGAGCTAACCTCTCTCCCAAACACCAGAGTCGAATTGCCCCAAGATAAGTTACCCCCGGTAACGTCTGCCGTGAAATATCCCGCGACAAGAAGAGATCGATACTCTATTGAAGAATTAGAAAACATTTCCTCCGCTGGGAAAGGTACAGATGCGGAAGCGAGGAGAGAAGCGAAAGCGATGAGAGAAAAAGTGTCCTCCGCTAGAAGGACCGATCTTGGGAGTATGGAAAAGGAGGTCCGTGTTTTGGGACTTGCGGTACTGGCCAATCCTCGGAGTGCCTCACTGCCTTGATGTCATGCATATCACGAAGAATGTTTGTGAGATCTTGCTTGGCACTATGTTCAACATGCCAGATAGGACCAAAGTCGGGCCGAAATCAAGATACGACCTGATGGTCCTTCTACGCGTAAACAGACGGAGGAGGATGAGGATGAGGTGGAGGAGATGGACGACTGCAAGCGGAAAAGGGCTAAGAAACACTAAACTCACCGCCTGAAACCCTCTTGCTTCACTCTAAGTCCCGACGAGCTCGAGCAAATATTCACATGCCTCCTCGGAGTGAAATTTCCGTTAGGTTCCGCGGGGCCGATAAGCAGATACCTAGACGTGGAGAAAAAAATCTTCAGAGGGATGAAGTCTCATGACTGTCACGTGATGATGACGCAGATACCTCCGGTTGCAATCAGAGGGATAATGGAACCGCACGTCCGTCAAACGCTTACTGGCCTCTGTAAATTTTCGACGTTATTACTCGAAAGTCGATAAGCGTGAAGAAACTCACAAGGCTGCAGGAAGAAATCGTCACCATCCTATGCGAGCTTGAGATGTACTTCCCACCTGTCTTCTTTGATATTATGGTACATCTCCTTGTCCATATCATGGACGATATCACCAATCTTGGGTCGGCATTCTAGCACATCATGATGGCGTTAGAAAGAATGAACGGGATCATCAAATCATTCGTTCGTAACAGGGCACACCCGGATGGAAGCATCGTCTAGGGATTTCTCACCGAAGAATGCATCTCTTTCTGCAAGAATTTTCTAGGCGAAAAGAAGCAAGCTGTTGGTTTGCCCGCAAACAAGCACCTTGACAGGTTCATGGGGGGTAGGCCACAACACTGGCAAAAGGGTAATGGACGCGGACTCCTGTGGTCGGAGAGCCAACTTTGATAGGGCCCACTTAGTAGTGTTACAACACATTGACGATGTCGACCCATGGATAGAAGAGCACAAAACCACGATAAAAATAGTGCTCGCAGGCCGATGACGGAATAAGAGATATTTAGAGCACACAACTTCTCTTTCGCGACATGGTTCAAAAAGTAGACCGACGCCGATCCCCCGCCAATGACATGTCAGAAAGAGAAAATTGTATTGGCCTTGTCATATGGCCCGCGCCCAATCTGATGGCTTATCAAGCATACGACATCAACGGGTACACATTCTACACGGAGGAAAGAGACAAAAGTAGCGACTATCAAAACTCGTCCATAACGATTGAATCTTACACGGGTGAAGAGATTAGAAGATACTACGGAAAGATCGAGGAAATATGGGAGCTTGACTACGTTGGGGAAAAGCTGCCAATGTTCCATGTCAGATGGGCTACAAACGTCACGAAAGAAGACAAATATTTCACCACTATGTCGATGTCTGAAGCCAACAAACCCAAGTCCAAGAACCCCCACCGCGCAAAATGAGCCGTGGGTAATGGCTAAGCACGTGGAGAAATGCTTCTTCATAACCGAACCGACCAAGCCTAGTCGTGTTGTCGTAAGGAGAGGAAAAGGGGCCCTCATCGGAATGGATGGAGTCGCCGATGAGAAGGACTTCGACGGCTTAGTCGGAGACCCGATGATGGAAGAACCCGGTGAAGACGATGCACCATACACCACAGGAAGAAGCAGGACCACAGTACCTAGGTCATGTCTTCCATTCACAAGAAGAAGATACGATATGGCGGTCATGTATTCAACATCGAACAAGAAAGGCAAGAGTAAAATTGTGACGAAAGGCTGAGAGAGGGAAATACTCGCGATATGTGCGATATAACATGGTAATAGCGAATGTGTGTGTTTTGAGATATGTAAAATTACTGGGATGCCCCCTAAACCCTAAATCCAGGTTGTACAAATTCAAGTTTCCTCTAGAGAAATGGCTGTCTCCTAATTAAATCAACTCAGTATGCACCAACCCTAGCTAGCGCTAAACTCCCACAGTTAACGCATGCGCATAGTACAAAATATGCGCCAGGGATAAAAACTATATGCGCCTGGGGTTATTGGGGTACACGTGTGCTTTCCCAACCTAAACAAGAATATTATGGCGGGCGCTTTTTCTTTTAATATGCGCCTGGGGTCAGGCGCATTTCTAATGTGATGCGCCTGGGGTAAGAGGAGGTATCACAGGCACATTTCTACCTGTATGCGCCTGGGGTAAGTTTCTGAATGTGGCCCGCTCGCTGACTCTCTTCTTACCCCTCCTATCCCTTCCATCTGATTCGATCAGATCCCCTTCTTTCCCGCACGATCTCCAATCGCCTCCAAGCCCATCTCGCCCACGCCAGCGTCTCCCATCTCCTCCAAGCCCTTTCCCACGCCGCCTTCAAGCCCCTCTTGCCCACGCTGCCGTCGATCTCCTATCGCCTCCCGGCCCCTTGCCCACGCCGCCGTCTCCATCGCCTCCAAGACACTTTTCCACGCAGCCGTCTCCATCGCTTCCAAGAACACAACGTCGCCGAGCACGCAACGAGGAGTAGCAGCAGGAGCACAAACCCTCGCCCCACGCCATCGCCGAGCACGCCAACGAGGAGCAGCAGGTCAAGGACGCCAACACGAAGCAGCAGGAGACGAAGATCTTCCATAGTCGCCCCTGCAACCACGTCGCCTGCGCATCCTCCACGAAGAAGTTCATCGCCCCTCTAGCCAGGTCAGCCCCTCCCCTCTCTTCCTGGCCCCCACCTGCGCGCTTTCCTTGTGCTCGATGTACGACCCGTATGTAGCCTCCGTGTACAGCCTCATCACAGGCTCCGCTGTTGTCGTGGGATTATCACGGCAGACGTTACCGGGGGTAACTGATCTTGGGGCAAGACGACACAGGCGTTTGGGGAGAGGGTTTAACTCAGAGGAAAACATGATGCAACTCGATCTGGTAGCCGGCAATCAAGTCGCCGAGTCTCCGATCTCAATATATTAACTCGATCTCTTGTATATACTGGATGCTCGATATCAAGCGGCACTACTAGGGCTCTTAGATTCCTCAACTAGACCTAGGGGTCGGATTATAAAGCACCCGTACCCCCCGGCTTGTCCTTCAAGATGCACCCTGGATCCTACCCGGACACGTCATACAAACCCTAACCTTCCTTTACCGTAACCCACAATCCGGGTTACTGGGCCTACAAACTTGGGCCTTCCGGAAGTTTCTTTATCCTTAGCCCGATCCTGCACAGAGTCCTTTGGGCCGGATTACGCCTTGGAGTTGGCCTACCGGGTTATTATCCCTCCATCAGCAGTCCCCAGAATAGCTTGGGCTTCACGGATTCTTCCTTGAAGTGCTTGCTATTCCCTGCAAAAATACCAAACTCACAAATATATGGAGGCCGGGTTAAGATGCTTTGATAAGTAGCTAGGCCCAACTCCATGGTGGCCATATGGTAACCCGGCTCTTCTCCAAATACCCAGCTTAGCTTTCCGGGTCTAAGCCCTAATAAAAAATGTCAAGATCCTATACTCGTTAATTGACCCTGATATCACGGGGTGGATCTCCTTCTCTTTTTCGTCCAGATACCTTGCTCAATACTTGAAGCATTTCTCGTAGGATCCGCGCGGATAACCATTCCCCACAATTTCCGGCTTCCGGCCGTTAAGATAAGCTCACCCTCGCCTTATAAATAGCGTTCAGGGGATGACCTAGAACCCAACGCCTCACTCCATTCTCTCCTTTCCTTCTTCACTCCTTGCGCCCTCGTAACACCACCGCGGGAATTTCGCGCTCGCCGCCGGTGCAAAGCCACCGCCGGCCGCATCCGCTTTCAAGCCATCCCGCGCCGCCGCCAAACTTCACCGCTACGCGCTCGTCCCGCTCGCCAAGAATCACCGAGGAGCGCTCGAGCCACGCCGTCCACAGTCGTCGCACTAAACTCCAAGATCTCCCAATAAGTTCCTTGTACTTGTTTAATTTGGCCTCGCAATTTCTCGATTCATCCCAGATTGGATCTAGGTCAACCTATGGGCCGTTTCTTCGTCACACCGTATTTAGACGGCTTAGATGCTTGCTAACTTCTTCAACAACCTGTTTGATGATCACACATCGCCCTCCTACCATTATTAATCACCAATCTCTTCGTAGAATCATTCGCGAGTTTTCCAATCTAGATCCGTTTCATCTCAATTTTCCGCACATAACATTGACACCCGGAAAAATCCTCCTTTTCCGGCTATTTTGCTTGCAGTAGAGACATGGGCAACCATCCGTCCTCCCCAAACACCTTTCCATACGTAAGTGACCAATAATCTCCATAGTTATACTTAATACCCGGATACCTTGCAATCTCCACTTCATGGCGTGATACCCGGATAGTTCTTAGTTTTCACGCTTTCCTGATACCCCAATACTTCCGAGTCTTATTTTCTGTACCTCTTTTTCTCGTGTTTTGCAGGTCGATCACATGGCTCCCAAAAGGCAAGGGAAGCAGCCGACTCAGGCAAAGACTACCCAGGCCATATCCGCCAATTGGGGGCGTTCCACAGTTACAAAGGCCAAGCTGGACGGGTTAGCCGAGTTAGGAATTCTCCCTTCTCAGAAGGACATTCACTGGAGAGCACCGGGCGACGAAACCCGGCCCACACCCGCCGATAATGAGGTAATCTGCTTCATAGAGCACGTGACCCGGGGATTCCGTCCTCCGGGTCACCCTTTCTTCAGGGAGGTCCTAAGCCATTATGGCCTCCGAGTATTCGACATAGGGCCTAACTCTATGTTGAACATTACCCACTTCATCGTTCTATCCGAGTCATACTTGTGCGTACCGCCAAGTTTGACTCTCTTCATCGAACTATTCCAGTGTAAGCCGTGCCGCGAAAGCGGTGACGGGGCACTTCTTACCTGCGGTGGGGTATCCATCCAACGCCGCAAGAATTCACCAATGCCAACCCTCAATCTAAACTCCCACGTCAAACACTGGAAACTATCTTTCTTTTACTGCCACGATACCTCCCCAGACAGCGAGAAGAAACTATCGGGCTACTCGGAGAGTCTCCTCGAGCCTTCCGAGTCTTTCAATGCTTTCGCCCCTGACTCAGACAGGGAGGCGATCCTACCCTTGTTCGCTAAGATAGCCATCCTCTCAGCCCAAGGCCTCCTTGGGCTCAATTTAGTGAAAACATGGGTTGATTTTCGAATCCAACCCAACTCCATCCGCACCAAATTAATGTGCGAGTACTCGGGGCATACCACGGACGCACTCCGATACTCCACCAAGAGCTTTGCGACCGGCGATACCAACAAAACCATTAAGGGCTTCTTGACAGAAAAGCTAGAGGTGATAAAGAACATCGCCGGGTTACCTCCATTTACTCCGGAGAACCCGGCTCCAGCGGTAAGATTCGATATAACTTATTTCCACACTTTGACTTGATACAGCTTCTAACCCTTAATTTCATCTCTTTTGTCTTAGGCTGATGATCCCTTCTGGAGAGTTGAACCCTCCCCCCCTTCCAGAGATCCGGAAGAAGAGGATGAGCCGGCCGATGATAGTGAAGGTACTTGTCCGAATCTTGTATTATCTTTACTTGCATCATTTTCCTCCCATTTAATCTTTTTCCCACGGACACACACTCGGTTCGCAGGGCTGGAGGACGAAGGTGAGAACAACGAGGATGACCCGGAGGCTACCGAATCTGATCAAGAGGCAACAATTGGAGCCAAGAGGAAGACCAGAGGGGCAGTGTCCAAGGTTCCTTTCTCCTCTATATCCTCTGAACCTTACTCCTTTGACGCCATGCGACGACTTAACCATCAATTATCGAACTCGTCGTTCTTGAAGGATTCTCTTCCAGCCAAGCGCAGAGTAACTCGGAGTTCTCCGGGTGAGGATCCCCTTAACCCGGACACCTCTACCTCCCCAGTCCACCGTGCCAATGCTCCTCCGCCTCGTCCTTCCAATTCTCCTCAGCGCCACCCTTCTCCTAACCATCCACGTGCCGGGAAATTCCGGGTTCCACTGTCGGTCCCTTTGACATCTTCGTCTGCTTCCATCGGCGAGCTCCCGCCGGATTACGCCGTAAACACCGGGTAAGTTTATGACTATATGACACCTTTTGATACCTGACAATTTTCGATCACCATTGCTAACCGCCCCCTTTCATCTTTCTTTTAGCGCTCAAGTCACCGTTAGTGACCCGGAGAATGTGGAGATGGATAACCGTCAGACATAGGAGCCGACTGAAAACATAGAATCCGCGACTGGCAGTGATATTGCGAACGACCAGGAACAAGGCCCCTTGGGCGACTCACTTCACCAAGCTGCCGAGTCTCCTGCCTCATCCGAACTAGTAGACGAGGAGATCGAGGTTCCGGATACGAGGATGGGCTCTCCCAACCCGGATATTCAGACTGTCCGGGTCTCGACCCCAAGGGCGGGGAGAGCTCCCCCATCAGGCGACCAGGCTGCCGGCTCTTCTGGTGTCCGACCCGAGGACCTGACGTTTGCCCAGATGCTCGAAACCCTGCGCGCTTTGAGGGCTAATGAAGAAAACAGCTTGGATGCTTTAGTAGCCAAACACGAGGTAAATCCGACTAATATTGCTTGTGTCCTTATCCAGTCCCCAAGTTCCGAGTGAATTAATTCACAATTTGCTTGGAACTTTTACTATATAAACGACTGATAACTTTCCCCTTTACCCGGCTAATCCTTCCTTGCATCCATGCAGTCCTTCGTGACTCAATCTGAGGAGAAACTGGCAAAGGCCACCAAGCTCATTGAAAAGGAGGTGGCTCTGCGTGAGGCGGCCGAGGCTGAGGCCAGGAGGAACCGGACGATAATGAAGAAGTATAGGAAGAGGGCTCACACAGCAGAGGATGATCTAACGAGCCTTTCTGTTCAAATTGCTGACACATATCGTGCTTTGCTTGGTACATTTCTTCATCCGGGTTACCCTTTTGATAAATAACCGGAATTTCCTGACTTATGTTTCCATTTCTGCAGGTCCGGATGAAGTGATGCCAGACGAGGATGACATTGCCAGGCTGAAAACTATCAAGAGCGTTATCCGGCAGCTATGCGCCGGAACCAAATGGATCCTTCAAGAAATACGGTGGCCGGGTACAGGGCATGACGACCTGAAGAGAATGCTAGACGCTTGCTCCACTATCCCCGAATGGATTTGGCACTGGAAACGCTCGTCCTGCCGGGTTGGCGTAACCCGGGGGCTTGCCCTTTCCAAGGCTTATTTCCCTAAACTCGAGCTGGCTAAGCTTATGGGCGGCTTCCCGGAATTCAAGCTTGATGGGTCCAAGTTCTCCGTGAAGGATTTCCAAGCCGTCCAGAAAGAGGTCCGTTACCCGGCCAGCGTGATTGCTGACGGTTTAGATGTTGATTCCCTCGTTCCTGCATATGATGCTGCTGGTGAAGTTGTCAAATCGGATCTTCCCAAGCCGTATGACATGCTTGCCCGATGGAAGGAGGAAGCTGCTAAGTTGAGGGAGGAGGCTGCCAGAAAGAAGGCTGAAGCCGATTCTGCACCCGCTACCTCCACACCAGTCGTTCCTCCTCCTGCGAGAGCCGGCACTACTGATCCGGGTGCTGCTGCTACCCCAAGTGATGGCAAGGGTAAGGCGAAGATGGACACCGCGGCTTAGAATGCCGAGTGATACCTGCTCCTTAATGCCACTTCTCGTGCGTTAGTCGGCCGATGTGCCGCTTAAACAATTATTTTTGGATGGTGCGCATGTGCACCTTTGATACTATTTACCGGAGTTTGTAATGCACTCTAAGTTCTTGATACACTTTGTGCTTCTTTTGATCGTTTAAATTTATCCACTTTTGAGTCAACTTGTTCTTGATACCCGACTTTCTTTATGATTCCTTTTGTGAGACTCGGTTTCCAAGTTTCATGGGTGTTTTGACGAGCGGACTTGCTTCTAAGCCCCCAAGTCCCCAAGACTCGGATGTTTGGGTGTTTTTGAGCCTTAGCAACTAAACTACTTTTTCCTTTCCAAAATCCCCAATCGCCAAGACCCGAATTTCCGAGTCTGGGATATGTGGTTTTTTCGAAGAGAACGAGTTTTGTTGTTTGCTAAGCTCAAACCCGGAGCCGTTTCACATAGGTAATGAAGTTATGCTTGATAAACGTTGAGTTTCCAGCTTTTAGCCTTGTACTCTGCATAACTTGTGGTTTAGATGACCCTTTTGACAATCTTGTACTATAAGCCGGCTTTCGCGTGGATATCATGTTGTTACATCTATACGAAAACAGGGTCAGGCAAGTCCCATTGGGCTTCATGGCTGATCGTAATCGTAAGCGAGCAAATCATGCCACTTTTATTGCGAGTCACATCGAGCTTAAGTAAGAAAAGTCAAGAAAGTTTGGCTCCTTTGTCCGGTTATAAGATTGCAGCCGTACTCGTTTGCGAGTAATCGGCCCTTATAACTCATAGGCATCAAGGCCGGGTCATTGAGTTTGTAACTGTGCTATTCAAGCAATCAGCCCCCAAGACCTATACACATGCAACATACTGAGATGAGAATAACCACTTCTTTTCTTGATATGAGAATATTGGGTCAGCAAGCCGCCTCATTAAAAACCCATCCAGTCCCCAAGGGTACCCTGGATAGGAAAAGAGTACGTCTGAAACCTGCCGCCTGTTACATCATGCAATTCCACTTGCCAATATAGTCTTTACTAAGTATAATATGGACGTAGCTGAGCCACGTTCCATGGTCTGTCTCTTTCTTGCATAGATGAAGTGGTATGTGCGGTGTCGTTAAGTGTAGCCGACTCTTCCCTTGCATCTACCAAGTAATATGATCCATTATACAGATTCCGGCTTATGATAAACGGTCCTTCCCATGGTGGTGAGAATTTGTGTTTTCCTTCGTTTGACTGTACCAGGCGCAGAACCAAGTCTCCTTCCTGGAATACCCGGGTTTTCACGTGCCGGCTATGATACCTCCGTAGATCTTGCTGATATATGGCTGATCTTTCCAGGGCTTGTTCTCTTTGTTCTTCTAACATATCCACGGCGTCCTGCCGGGTCTTTTCGTTCTCCACTTCGACGTAAGCTGATACTCGTGGTGAATCGTGAATAATGTCGCTCGGTAACACTGCCTCCGCACCATAGACCATGAAGAAGGGTGTCATCTGAGTGGATCTGTTAGGTGTAGTGTTGATACCCCAAACCACAGAAGGAAGTTCTTCGACCCATGCACCAGCTGCCCTGATACAGGGGACTCGCAATCGTGGTTTTAATCTGCGAAGCAATTTTTGGTTTGCCCTCTCCACTTGTCCATTGGCCTGCGGATGAGCCACTGATGCAACATCAAGCCGGATTCCATTGTTGCCACAGAACTTCTCCATCTCACCAAGGGACATGTTGGTTCCATTGTCGGTAATTATGCTGTGGGGATACCCGAACCGGTAGATAATCCTTTTCAGGAACTTGACTGCTGTAGCTGCTTCGCAATTAGTAACTGGCATAACCTCAACCCACTTGGTAAACTTATCAATAGCCACCAAAAGATGTGTCTTCTTGCATGGTGACATATGAAAGGGGCCAACCATGTCCATACCCCAGACAGCGAACGGCCAAGTTAACGGGATGGTCCGTAACTCCATGTCGTGGGATTATCACGGCAGACGTTACCGGGGGTAACTGATCTTGGGGCAAGACGACACAGGCGTTAGGGAGAGGGTTTAGCTCAGAGGAAAACATGATGCAACTCGATCTGGTAGCCGGCACGTGGGTTTGGCGAGCGTACCTTTGACATCCGTCACACCTTGCTACCAATCGTTCCGCATCTGCTAGAGCCGTGAGCCAGAAAAATCCGTGTCGATAAGCTTTAGCCACAAGAGATCTTGTGGATGCATGATGTCCACAGTCGCCTTCATGGATTTCCTTGAGAATCTGTCGGCCTTCTTCTGGCGCTACGCAGCGCAAAAAGACTCCTGCTGCTTCTCTTGTATAATTCCCCATTGATGATAGAATATCCCTTTGCTCGCCTCAAAATTTGCCTTGCTAATACATCCTGCTGTGGTAACTCGCCTCGTGATAGGTAGGCCAAAAACGGTTCTGTCCACTCGGGAATAGTACGTACAGTGGCCACAAGTCCTGAATCCGGGTCTTGATTTGCCAATTCCTCCTCTGACTCGGTTTTAACTGATGGTCGCCATAATTCGTCCAGGAAAACGTTAGGTGGAACCGGCTCTCTGCGCGAGCCGAGTCTGGCGAGTGCATCGGCTGCCTCATTCTTTCTTCTGTCTATATGCTCCACCTCATACCCGGAAAAACATCCTGCAACCCTATCAACTTCCCTGCGGTATGCTGCCATAGTTGCGTCCTTTCTATCCCAAGTTCCTGACACCTGCTGTACCACAAGGTCCGAATCACCGAAGCATCGTATCCTCTTGATGTTCATCTCCTTGGCTGCCTTTAAGCCATGCAATAGGGCCTCATACTCGGTCACTTTGTTGGAACAGTCAAAGTGAATTTGTAGTACGTAACTTAATTTATCTCCTTTGGGTGACGTTAGCACCACTCCAGCTCCTGATCCCTCGTATTGCTTAGATCCATTGAAGTGCATGATCCATGACTCGGAGTTTGGAACCGTTGTAGTCATGCCTGTATGTGTCCAGTCGTTAACGAAATCAATTAAAGCTTGAGATTTGATTGCTGACCTGGGTTCGTAGTTGATGTGATAATCCCCCATCTCTATCGCCCACTTGGCTATTCTTCCTGTCGCGTCCGAGTTTCTGATGATATCCGACATTGGTATTGAACTAACCACTGTTATGGGGTGTTCTTGGAAATACGGTTTCAGTTTCCGGCTAGCCATAAAGACCCCGAACACCAACTTTTGCCAATGCGGATAGCGCTGCTTTACTTCTCATAATACCTCGCTGACGTAATAAACCGGTCTCTGGACCGGGTAACCCTTCCCATCCTCTTTGCGCTCCACAACAACTACTGCACTGACGGCTCGGGGGCCAGCTGCTACGTATAGCAGCATAGGTTCTTTAGGACCCGGGGCCGCTAGTACTGGTGCTTCAGATAACTGTTTCTTTAGTGCCACAAACGCCTCATCCGCCTCTTGATCCCATACGAATTTATCTGATTTCCTCAAGAGCCGGTACAAGGGTATTGCTTTTTCTCCGAGCCTGGATATGAATCGGCTCAAGGCTGCTACGCAGCCCGTGAGCTTTTGAACATGCTTCAAATTTTCCGGCTTTTTCAGACTCTGGATGGCCTTGATTTTGTCCGGGTTTGCCTCAATTCCTCTCTCGGAAACGATAAAGCCGAGTAATTTCCCGGCTGGAACTCCGAACACGCACTTTGTCGGGTTAAGCTTCATCTGATACCTCCTCAAGTTTTTGAACGTCTCCTTTAGATCATCGATAAATGTCTCCGCCTTCCTGGTCTTGATAACCACATCATCCACATAGGCATGGACGTTGCGTCCAATTTGGTCCTCGAAGCACTTTTGAATACACCGTTGGTAAGTTGCGCCAGCGTTCTTCAATCCAAACGTCATGGTTTTATAACAGAAGGCCCCAAAAGGGGTTATAAATGATGTTTTCTCCCAATCCTCCCTCTTAAGCTTAATTTGGTGATACCCGGAGTATGCGTCCAGGAAGCATAGCAAGTCACTCCCGGCTACTGCGTCTACGATCTGGTCTATCCTTGGTAGCGCGAACGGGTCCTTTGGGCAATGCTTGTTGAGACTCGTGAAATCGATGCACATCCTCCACTCGTTAGTCTTTTTCATTACTAGAACCGGATTTGCTAACCAATCCGGGTGAAACACTTCCATGATAAAGCCGGCTGTCAGTAGCCGAGCAATTTCTTCACCTATGGATTTCCTTCTTTCCTCATTCATCTTCCTCAAGCCCTGCTTCACAGGCCTGGACCTGGGATCCACGTGCAAACTGTGCTCCGCCAATTCTGTAGGGATACCCGGCATGTCGCTAGGTGTCCAGGCGAACACGTCCGCATTTGAACGAATAAACTCCACAAGTGCCTTCTCCTGCTCTCTTTCCAAGTTAGACCCTATAGTAAATTGCTTAGTGGAATCACCTTCAACAAAATCTATCTTCTTGGTGTCTTGTGCTGCCTTGAATTTCGCTCTCTCGTCCTCAGTATTCGGCCTTTTCAAAGTTGTTCTATCATCCGAATTCACTTGAGACCGGTAATACTCGAGTTCTTCTTTTCTGCACGCTTGCTCGGCCATTACTGAATCTCCTTCGTCGCACTCGGCCGCTATATCCCGGTTCCCATGTACGGTGATGGTCCGTTTAGGACCCGGAATCTTTAGCTGCAAATACACATAACACGGCCTAGCCATGAATTTAGCATAAGCCGGCCTTCCGAACAGCGCGTGATAAGGACTGCGCAATTTGACCACCTCGAACGTGAGCCACTCAACTCGATAATTATCCGTCGATTCTCCGAAAGCAACCTCCAAGGTGATCTTTCCCTCGGGGCTCGCCGCGTGACCCGGCACGATCCCGTGAAAGACTGTCGAACTTTTCTGTAGCTGGGACTCTTTGAGGCTCATGCGTAAGAAGGTTTCCCAATACAGGATGTTAATGCTACTTCCACCGTCCATCAGGACCCTTTTCAGCTCATAACCATTGACCTGTGGCGCAACCACCAATGCCAAGACTCCTGGGCGCTCTATTCTATCCGGGTGATCTCTTCTGCTCCATGTTACCTCTTGTTCCGCCCATCTCAGGTATCCCGGCACGGCCGAGGAAACCGAGTTTACCGCTTGCTTTAATGTCTCTTTGTCCCTGCTAGAAGTTCCTGTAGTATGCACATGATATTGTCCCTTTAAATCAGGCGTACGTACCATACCGATGAAGATGTTGATCTGGCCGACCGTCACAGTAGATCCGGACTCGAGGTGATCCGACTCTGGCCCCCAGCCGGAATCGTCCACCATCTTTTCTCCTTTGTGGTCGATGTAGATCTCGCCGATGACAAGATTCTCCATGTTCTTCCGAGCTTCTCCCGTGATGTAAACACCTTTGGACGCAGGCCCCACGGTGGGCGCCAACTGTCGTGGGATTATCACGGCAGACGTTACCGGGGGTAACTGATCTTGGGGCAAGACGACACAGGCGTTTGGGAGAGGGTTTGGCTCAGAGGAAAACATGATGCAACTCGATCTGGTAGCCGGCAATCAAGTCGCCGAGTCTCCGATCTCAATATATTAACTCGATCTCTTGTATATACTGGATGCTCGATATCAAGCGGCACTACTAGGGCTCTTAGATTCCTCAACTAGACCTAGGGGTCGGATTATAAAGCACCCGTACCCCCCGGCTTGTCCTTCAAGACGCACCCTGGATCCTACCCGGACACGGCATACAAACCCTAACCTTCCTTTACCGTAACCCACAATCCGGGTTACTGGGCCTACAAACTTGGGCCTTCCGGAAGTTTCTTTATCCTTAGCCGGATCCTGCACAGAGTCCTTTGGGCCGGATTACGCCTTGGAGTTGGCCTACCGGGGTCATTATCCCTCCATCAGCTGTCTTGTTCCACTCGAAGTCTGCTGCCAGCCCGTAGGTCTCCCATGGAGTGTCCTTGCTCCACCTGCAAATCCCCAAGGACATCACAATTTGAATCTGAATGCATTCTTATAATAATAACTACTACAAGAACATCAATCTCAAACACTTTATCTATTGATATGATTAGGTTCATGGTCCAAACCAATCACTTTTCACCACCAAATTACAAGGCTCCTAAATTTTGTCTCCGAAGCAAGAAGATTACAGATAAATGCCCTAGCATAGCACATAGATAGATCTGGTGGTTGCCCTTTATGTGTCTTGAAATGTTTTCCTAAATGTACTGCTTTCTTTCTTCAGATATCAATATTCTTAGTTCACATGCTTCCTTAGATTTGGTTCAAATCTAAAGCAGTCAAATGTTATTTTTCTACAGAACCTTCTAACGGTTATTCAAGTATTGTTAAAAAAAGTGACCAACTTTCTGAAAAAAGATCTTGTACACATCCATGGCGATGCTCTGTTCAAAACAGAGTGAAGGAGTTTCTGGTTAGAGAAGGTTTCATAGGACCGACAGTTCAAACCCGTAAAAAGTTTTTTTTGGAATGTAAAGAGTATTATTATGAAGTTTACCTAACCAAACTAAACTAGTAATACATATTTAAATACTATAGAATTATTATTACTTTCTATAAGCAGGGTGGGTATAAGTTTGGGTGTAACTGAGAGAAGTTGACATGCATGCTAACTGCAGTGGCTGGCAGCCGACGACATCTCCATAAGAAACAGAACAAAAAGAATGTTTTTTTCTCCTGGCATAGTTCGAGAAAATTTACTTTATATGCTAGCTACTCATCCTTTGATGATTTCACAACAAGCAACATAACACTAGAAGACAGAATGCCAATATGAAGTGTTCTTGCAATAACAAGCCTTGAACAAATATAATCATAACCAGTTCTTGATCCACAATTTATTAATACATAGAAAAGGTCCACGAATTATCAATGGCAGTGACACCATCTCAAAATAGCAGAGAAACCTACATCATTGTCTGATCGATGGAGTCTTCGATCATCAGTCAACAACTAATCTAAATTTGGGGGAGCAATTGCTGGTTTGCTAGTTGGAAACTGAAAAATAAACAGGGGCTTTATAATCCTACCGTGTACTGAGAGTCTGAGACCCCCTTGCTCTGCTGATTCGTCCGCTGCCTATCCTCTGCTGGTGTGGCAGTGTGGCCTCCCCCTTGTAGTTTATAAGCTTATATAAGAATTTATTCCCCAAGCATTCCCCAACAGTGAAGAATTTATAGGCTCCCAAATGCTTGCTCTATTGTCAGTTACACCTATATAGGTTTATAGGCTTATATTATCTGTTCTTATAAAAAAACCTGGGAGTACTATAGCAGTTGTCACTGGAATGCTCTTACTGTTGTATAGTGGAGTAGCAGTAGCAGAAACCTAGGAGTAGCAGTAGCAGTAGAAGGAACCTGGGAGTACCAATAGCATTGCTGCACCAGGTGGTACCTGGGAGCAGCAGTTGGTGTGATTCTTTACTTCCTGGCCATATCAATATGTTTAAATGTGAGTGTACAATGTGTTTTTTTTGCTCTTTTGTGCTACTGAGATATGCAGGGAGTACTGCTGGCATTTTGTGGTAATGCTGGCCTTTGAAATATTTTTTTGTGCTACCAGGGAGTACTGCTGGCATTTTGTGGTACTCCTAACCTTTGAAATATTATTTTGTGGTACTGAAACATTTTTGCTGTCAGTTGCTGCTATTATTTTATGGTACTGATGGCATTTTGTGGTACTGTTGTTATGATGGCAGAATGTGGGGGTTGGGGGTTTTATGCAGGTACATTGAGTGCCAATGTTTTGCCGGAACGTTGATTCATTTCCATTCCGGCAAATTTCTGGAACTCCGGTATGACCATTTATAACAGAGGTCATGCCGAATTTTTCCGGTGACTAACCTAGTAATTATTTTGTCTACTGCTAGCTAGGTATGTCGTATTCTTCTACGGATCCGGCGTTATTGGTCCACTACATGCTTATGGCCAGAGAGTCACAAGAGGAAGAGAGGGCCAATGATGGCGGTGATGATAGGACGACTGGCCAGCCCACCGATGGCGAGCCCCACAATGATGATGGGCTCAACGTTGGCGAGGAAACCACTGATAGTGGCGCCGGGGGTCCCTCTGAGAGTAGCACGGAGGCAAAGAAGCGTCGGCGGCGAGCTCCGAACAAGGTCGGCACCGTTCGAGAGAAATTCATGGAGGTGCATCCTTCCAATATCACACCTGTGTTGCCTAAGGACCTTGTGAAGGGGTACTTCCTCCAACTTGGCGTGGTCATTCGAGACGTCGTCAATATCAACGATCCGACTCTCAAGAAGAAGCAAACTCTGCGCGCCCAACTCATCTCGAGGCTGCACGCGCGGTACGAGTTCCCTCCCCCCTACAGCAACGAGAATCTCAAGGGCAACCTGGTGAACAAACTCGCCCTCACTAGATTCACCAAAGCCTGAGCAATTATAAGAGTATGGTGAGGGTGATGATTAGGGACGAGGAACCATTCGAAGAGATCCATCGCCACTTCACGCGGATTACGCTAGATGACTTCAAAATTTTCCTAGATAACTTGTCGCTTGATTTCACTAAGAATCAAACGATCTGGGGGAAGGACCTAGTGTCGAAGAACATCGGTCACCACAATCTCGGCTGCCGTGGCTACGACGGGAAGGAGCCAGTTTAGGATAATGTGGACCAGGCCTACATAGATAAAGGCCTTGAGAACCCTTACGCCAAGTATGCGCATGACCCGCAGGTCCAGAAATTCATGAGGTCGAGGTACAGAAAAGTAACACCGACCGGGGAACTTGTCACGGAACCCAAGATGGTGGAGAATGTTATTTTGGTCACTGATGATAGCGTCAAGAATGTTGAGAAACTAGTGGTAAGCAATTTACCATTTCATGCTACTCATCATCATCAAGTCCATGAATTCATTCTAGTACCAACCATTTCTAAACAGTTCATGTTGCTTCTGCAGCTAGAAGAACAATATATTGAATCTTGCTCGTCGCAGTCGTCGACAGCCAAAGTCGTGTGGGAAAAGCCTTTTATCAGGGGGTACAACAAGGCAAAGAGCCAGGACCCGCTGAAAAGGCCGCACTTAGGCCGTATCACCGGCGGTGGACTAAATAGCAAGCACACCAAGTATGGATTGGCTGAGCCCAGCACTAAGGAGTCGCGGGAGGCGAAGAAGAGCTAGTCGAACGAGGAGGCGGAGTTGCTGAAGAAGAAGATGGCGGACATGGAAGCAAACATCGAGAAGCAGATTGAGCAAAAGGCCGGGGAAAGTATGAATGAGCTCACACCCTTCGTATTTTAAAAACTATGTGGCTACATCGCCGGAGACGCGCAGGGGCCGATGCCTACGATCAACATAGGCGCCGGAGGTGGACCGTCGATGTTGGTTGTGCCCGGCGCGACCGCCGCCGGTGGTCCGTCGATGTTGGCCATGCCTGGCGCGCCCGCCCCCGCCGTGCCCGACGCGCCTGCCCCCGATGGACCGTCGACCGTGTCCGGTGCGGCCGCAGCCGGTGGTCCGTCGATGTTATCGTTGCTCGACGAGCCCATCACTTGTGGTCCGTCGAACTTAGCCGAGCTCGATGCCCTCACGGTAAATTATTGACCGTCTCAAACTGTAGCCAGTTCATTATCACCCCACTCTCTAACCTAGCCATGCATGTTCTCGCAGGCTGACGCTACGGGATGCACCTTCCTGCTAAAAGTGGGCAGCGAGTTGAAGGATGTTGCAAAGGGAAGCATCTTGCAGCCACTCTCCCACAAGTACCACTGCAGAGATATATCAGCTAACGAGCTCCGGGTTCACGTCGATCTGGTGTTACCGGGATTCCAGGACTTGTTCTTCCACGGCCACACACCACCGAGGACATAGAAGCACACCTACGAGAGCAACGTGACATTCGGATATTCAACACGCCAGAAGTCGTTCGTCCGTTCCCGCCGAGACCATATGATTGACAAAATGTTAGTATACACTTTATGGTTAACTTTCCAATGCATAGAATCTCAATATACTTGCATGATATAACTTTTAGTCTTTTATTTGTCGTGTTTTATTCATAAACATTGATGCTTATATTATTTTGATAGTTATTTGCAGTCTATTATCAATTTCCATGCTAAACATGTATTTTTGTCCTGTGTACAGATGACATGGTATGTTGTGTATATCGGTAGGGTTCCTGGAGTCTACGACGATTGGGAATAATGCCGGAGACAGGTGCACGGTTTCAGCGGCAACAGCTACAAGGCGTACAAGACCATGGGGAGGCGGAAGCTCGATACGCCACTTACCTAACGAGAGAGAAGACGGAGACGATTAGGACCCGTATGACTACCTTCGCCATCGCCGTGCTGATACTCCTTGTGTTGACGCTACTTATTATAGTGCTTGCGTAGCTAAACTTTCAGTATATTGCTGAACTATCTCGAATCGATACTATGTAATACAAACTTGTGTATTATGTGTTGATGATCGATGTTATGTAATGACTACTAGTTGTTGATGATCGATGTTATTTTGTGCATCTCTAACTTAGTGCCAATTTAATGTAATTTGTGTCATCTCTAACTTTGAGTATTTCTATCATTTTGTGTCATTTTGCTCTAATTTGTGCCAATTGAGTGTATTTTGGTTTCTATTTTTCTTTGACACAGACGAAACTTAGCACAGGCGAATAGGTTAAATACCCCAGGCGAACAGCTACCCAGGCGCATAAGCCTTGTTCGCCACCGCTGTGTGTACATACCGTAGGCGCATAGGGCATGTTCGCCAGCGCTAGCTTCAGTTACCACAGGCGCATTTGTGTGTTCGCCTGTAGTAAAGCATTAGCACTGGCGATTAGCTCCCAGGCGAACAGGTATTCGCCTGTGGTAAGAGAAAACAATTCGCATGGGGTATTGTTTTCCCTAGTAGTGTCAAACCCAGAATAAAGAAAAGAAAATATGTCTAAGAAGAGATGGAAGCTGTGACACGAATCCATTTTAAATATCGAAATTTCTTAAGTGGACTTCTACCCTTACTGGGCCTTACTGGTCCTATCAAAGAAAGGTGAAGTCGCGAAGAAAGGAGAACGCACGGATGGTAGGTGTGATTCGTACCGTACAGCTCGCAAGGATCACCTATAGGGGCTGCCTTCAAAGAACCTGCCCTCAAGTCATCCGGTAAACAAGCTAAGGCCTAGTTTGGCAACAAAGTTTTTCTAAAACCGAAGTATACAAATAATGAAGTATTTACATGCCTGGCAAACAAATACTTCAGTTTTGGAAAAAGAGGTCCGGACCTCTTTTTTGCATACTTCAAAATTAGTACAGTTTTTTGCAATACTGAAGTATATAAAAACGCATTGTTCATTGGTGCCAAACAGTTTGAAGTATTTAATACTTTGGTATTTTCAGAAACTGAAGTATTCTCAAAATACTTCAAAAAAACTGAACTCCCAAACGGACAGTTGTGAGATACCGCTTCGCGCACGCTCTCGCGATTAAGGTTCGGGCGACTCGGTGGCGATCTTGATCGCCGGCGGGATTTGAAGGCCCTCAGTCTCGCACTGTGATCTCTCCCTGCACTCAGGCTGATCAAGGGGTTGGCCTCGGCCAACTGCCCGTCCTTGGTCGTGGGTGGAGCGGTAGGAGGGAGATGGCGGCGTACGGTGGTTCGGCTGCTGTAGATGGGAAACCAAGGGAGGACCTAGACTGGGAAGAACTGTTGAATAAGCTGAATCTGCAGGGTGCAGAGAGAAAGGAAGTTAAGGTTGGAGGTGAGAATCTAGAAAAGATGAAGGGGGAGGCGACCTGGATGGCGGTGGCAAGGCTGCACTCGGACAAAGCGTTCATTGCAACATCCCTGTTCAAGACTTTGATGTCGGCATGGGGACCGGCGAGGAGGGTGACATGGAGGCCAGTTGAGGACAAATTCGTGATCCATGCTTCGTGCTTAGGCGACTCGAAGAGGATCATGGAGGAAGGACCATGGATCTGTCGAGATTTCGTTCTGTGCATTGAGAAATATGATGGGCTCACGCACGTGAAGGATGTAAAACTTGATCGTCTCCATGCTTGGGTCTGAATCCAAAAAATCCCCGAGCGTACGAGGAAGAAGGATATTGTATGGGATTTAGCATCTCGCATCGGGGACGTGGAGAAGGTGGAGGTGATGAACTGGAGCGTAGGGGTTGACTACGTACGGGCAAGAGTGAAACTGCATGTGAACAACCCACTGGCTCGGTCTGTTACACTATCACCGGAAGGGAGAGCTCCGTTGATCTTGCAAGTGACGTACGAGAAGGTCCCTAAATTCGGTAATGTGTGTGGCCTGTTGGGTCAAAATTTTGATGAGTGCGGGAGCGAGGTTCATGACCCAAGAGATTTTCAGTATGGTGAGTGGATGCTAGCTGATACGCCATGGAACGGGGAAAAGCTGGATGGAGCGGCGACACCACCAAAACCCGCGCAGCAAACACCTCCAAAAAGGCAGTACCATAGACAAGGCCGTGACGAAAGGGCAGATGGAAAGCTAGTAAAGGAGTGGGAACCTAAGAAGCGGACTGCTACTGACACAAACCTGGATGGATCCAGCACGGCTGTGGGCAGGATGGATGAAGATGGCTCGGTGCATAGCATTGTGTCGCTGTTGTTGGACAAACCGAATTCTGAACCTGAAGAGGATCGGTTGAGCAGGTAGGGCACACCTCCACCACCACCAGCCTATGTTCACCCGAGAGATCGGAAGAAGCAGAACAAAAATAAAACCCCGAAGAAGATGTCTAAGAACTAGGCGGGCTCTGAGGAGCGTCGCCAGGAGCAATGAGTGCCTCGGTTATTAACTGTCGTGGTCTGGGCAATGATACGACAGTGAATGAACTTCGTGGTTTCGCGAGGAAATATGCCCCCACATTACTTTGTGTACTTGAAACTCAAATTCATAAAGTTCGTGTGGAGAGACTTGCTTCTTATTTAGGTTATGATAAAGCGTTTGCGATAAGTAGCTCGGGCCGCAGTGGCGGTATTGGCTTATTTTGGAATAATAATCTAAAGGCTGAGATTTTACCGTACTCCCAATATCACCTTGATACAATTGTTGACGATGGTACAGGTGACAAGTGGAGGTTTACATGTGTTTATGGCGACGCTCAAACAAATAAGCGTCATAAAACATGGGAAATGTTGAAGTTTATCAGATCTTCATCAGATATTCCTTGGTTGTTGATGGGCGATTTCAATGAAGTTCTCCATCAGAAAGAGCATGAGGGTCTGGTGAACCATAGTCACTCCCAAATGGCTGGATTCCGGGAGGTTACCGACGTGTGTGGGTTAAATAATTTAGGATACAAGGGTCACTGGTGGACTTGCGAGAAACGTGTGGCAGGAGGTTCCTATAGCAGAACTTGGCTTGATCGAGCATCGGCAACATGCCCCTGGTGTTCTCGGTACCCGATGGCGGAGCTTATCCACAATGACTCGGTTTCGTCAGACCATTGTTTTTATTCTTCTACGATGGAAGGGGATCGATAACAGAAGGGTGCAGGCGAGGCCCTTCAGATACGAGATAATGTGGAAATCCCACGAGTCCTACTCTGACATGCTGATGGCAAAGTGGCAGGAAGTAGGGAAGGCACGGTCCTTGCAGGAAATGGTTGAGAAACTACAGTCTTTGGCTGGTAATCTTGATGGATGGAGTAGAACTACCTTTGGGTATGTCCCAAAAAAAATTAAAGAGCTTAGTAGGAGACTCGAAGGGTTGAGAGAGAATCAGTTTCGAACAGGCCCATCACATGAGGGGATACACATTACTGACTGTGTGTTGGAATTGAGATTTCGAGAGGAAACATTGTGGCGACAAAGATCGCGTGTCCAAAGGCTGGCAGAGGGGGATAAGAATACAAGGTTTTTTCATCTCCGAGCGAGCCAGAGGAAAAATAAAAATAAGATTAAGGGGCTGAAAAAGCCAGATGGGTTACTACCACGGATGATGAAGAAATGGCACAAATGACTACGGATTTTTATCGCTTGTTGTATCAGTCCGAGGGGCCAGCTGTGATGCGACCAATACTTGATGGTATCCCTAACAAAGTAACTGGTCCAATGAATGAGAAGCTAATCTCGGAGATCAAGCAAGGAGAAGTGAAGGCGGCCTTGTTTGATATGTTCCCTACGAAGGCACCAGGGCCTGATGGATTCCCGATACATTTTTTTCAGCGGCATTAGGAGCTGTGTGGGGAGGAAGTAACTTCGGTGGTAATCCGTGTTCTCAAGGGAGAAGAAGATATCAGGATGATAAATGAAACATTCATTGTTCTTATCCCGAAGGTGGCTAGTCCGGATGATCTTGGTCAGTTTAGACCAATAAGTTTATGCAATGTAATCTATAAAGTTGCTTCTAAAGTCCTAGCAAACTGGTTGAAGGTGATTCTACCTGTTATTTCTGAAGAGCAATCGGCATTTGTACCTGGGAGGATTATTACTGACAACATCATATCAGCATATGAGTGTCTACATTACATGTATAAGAGGCGTAAGAAGACACATTATTGTGCGTTGAAGTTGGATATGAAGAAGGCATATGACAGGGTGGAATGGAGCTATTTAAAGGGGGTCATGCTGAAAATCGGCTTCCATCCACTATGGGTAAAGATGATGATTAATTTAGTCACTATAGTTTTGTTTCAATTTTTGTTTAATGGATCGAACCTGGAACCTTTTACCCCTTCCAGAGGTATTCGCCAAGGAGACCCAATTTCACCATATTTATTTTTAATTGCAGCGGAGGGCATGTCGTGCCTGTTAAAATATCGAAGTGAATCATCAATACTTCATGGTATAAAGGTGGCACCCTCGGCTCCGGTGGTTAACCATCTGTTATTTGCAGATGATAGCCTGCTGCTTTTCAAAGTTAATGGTGATAGTGCAACTCAAGTTCAAGAGGTGTTGAATATTTATTGTGTGGCATCAGGGCAACAAGTAAACATAGAGAAATCCTCTATTTATTTGAGCAAGGGATGCCCACAAAATAAAAGAGGAGTGATCAAGACCAATCTTAATGTGAGTAATGAGTCATTGAGTGATAAATATCTTGGAATGCCTTCGGATGTGGGTAGGTCTAAGAATGGTGTGTTCAAGTATCTTAAAGATAGAGTGTGTAAGAGAATTCAAGGATGGCTAGAGAATCTCCTTTCGATTGGTGGTAAAGAGGTTCTCATCATATCGGTTGCACAGGCAATACCAACATACTCTATGTCCTGTTTTAAATTACCAGAGGTTTGTGCAAACATATAAATTCTCTCTTGATCAAGTTTTGGTGAGGTTGCAAGGATGGTGCCCGCAAACCTGCTTGGGTGTTGTGGAAGGAAATGACCAAAACGAAAGGTATGGGAGGCCTGGGGTTTAGAGACATTGAACTCTTCAACCTAAGTTTGCTTGCAAAACAAGGATGGAGAATGTTATAGGATCCAACATCCTTGAGTGCAAAAATATTGAGGGCAAGGTATTGCCCTACAACTGATCTGCTCCGGGCTGAGATGGGTAGTAATCCATCTCCAGTATGGAGAGGAATTTATGAAGGGATTACAGTTCTGAAACAAGCGCTGATAAGGAGAATTGGCAATGGGCAATCTACCCATGCATGAAATGACAACTGGTTGCCAAGGGACGGCTCTCTCCGACCCATTGCTTTTACTTTGGAGGATGCACCGGTGGCAGTTAAGGATTATATTGTCGGAGAACATGCGGTCTGAATGAGGGCATGCTAGACAAATATTTGCTGCCAATGGATGCCGAAGTAATCAGGAAAATTCCTTTAAGCACGAGACAACAAGAACATTTTTGGGCATGGCATTAAAATCGACGCGGCATCTTTTCCGTGAGATCGGCATACCGAATGTTGGTTGACACAAGGGATAAGAGAGAAGCTTGGCTAGAAGGTACTGCGTCTGGATCAGACACTCAAGGGCAGCAGAAACGTTCGACCTCTATTTGGAAGACCCGGGTACCATAAAAAATCAGGATGTTCCTGTGGAGACTTGCGAAGCAGTCACTCCCAACTGCGGATGTTCGTCAACACAGAAACATGAGTGACAATGACAGATGTCATGTTTGCGGTGCGCCAGACTCATGGAAACATTCTTTGATTGAGTGCAATATGGCACGCAGTGTATGTGCTCTAGTTGATGAGAGGATTGTGAAGCATACATGCAATTCCACCTTCAACCATGCTCGAGATTTCATTTTCAGTATGATCGATACTCTCTCCGAGGTTGATCATGTTACGTGTTTTGTCACCCTGTGGGCGATTTGGTATGCTAAGAGGAGGGTGATACATGAAGAGGTTTATCAAAGCCCTCTGTCAACTTTCGCTTTTATTCAAAGCTTTATGGCTGATCTGGTGAGCGCTGAGAAAGTGAAGAAGAAGCCCAAGCATCCAAATGCAGCTACGGCGGACATTAGGTGGTCTGCACCACTGGTGGGTGTTATTAAAATTAATGTGGATGCGGCAGTGGCAAAGAACCTGAATAAGGGTGTTGCGGCGGTTGTGGCGAGAAGCAGCGATGGACACTATCAGGGAGCGTCGGCGGTGATCTTCCACGGCCGCAGTGATCCGGAGACATTAAAGGCATTGGCGTGCCGAGAAGCAATGTCTCTTGCCGAGGATATCCTCGCGAGGAAAGTGATGGTAGTGAGTGATTGCCTCTCGGTGGTGCAAAGTTTTCTTGACAGAACTAAAGGGCCCTATGCCCAGGTCATGCACGAGATGATGGCAAGAAGAAGTGACTTCCAGAAGTTCTCCGTCGTTTCCGAGCGAAGATCAGCAAATAAAGAAGCTCATAATCTGGCTAGATTTTCAGTTTACAATGATATTGGTCGTTTAGTTTGGCTTTTTAAACCACCTGAAGGTGTGGGCATTCCTGTAAGCATTCAAGTGTAATGGTGGAACGGATACTCAAAAAAAAAGGAGAACCTATAGAGGAAAACCAAGTTAGTTTGAACAAAACATCAAGCCGGTGACTTTGACATTTATTTTATGGTTTGAAATGTCACAATGACCATTTGTCATAAAAATATTCAGTTAGAGATGTTCTGCCTCGTTGATTGCTTGGATTTTCTTGACCCGATCCCACGAAGAAACTCGGCGATGTTCCTATCCGAGCTTCCACCTTCGCACATGGCGCTCCTGGTCTTTTCCTTCCACTCGGCCGCATTCGTCCAGTACTCCTCGCTGCCCATCACCTTCCTCACACACCTCTCCACCTCCTCCCTCCCCACCATCACGCCAGCGTCCGGCCGGGCCCGCACGCCGACGCGCCACACGTCCTCGATGTACTTGGCGCTCCTCGGCTGGTCTGACCACTGCGGCATCGCCACCAAAGGCACGCCGGCGCCCAGCGCCTCCGTCGTCGAGTTCCACCCGCAGTGCGTCACGAAGCATCCGACAACATCGTGCCCAGCACCTCCAGCTGCGCCGTCCACGGCACAATGAGACCCCTCCCTCCGGACCTATCGATGAAGCCGTCGGGGATCTTGGAAGTCTCCAAGGCCCTCACGACCCAGACGAAGGCCTTGCCGCTGTTGTAAAGGCCCTCCGCGACCTCGGCCATCTCTGCTGGCCCCAGCTTGGCGATGCTGCCGAACGAGACATACGCCACCGAGCGTGGCGGCTGCGCATCCAGCCATACCTTGGTCATGGCAGTCGTTGGAGTTTGGAGGTGGTAACCGTAGGAGACGTTCGTCCGGTAGGCGGTTGTCGAGTTAAGCCGACGGCACTATCGGGCCGACCGTCTTGGCCCCCCCACATAAGTAAATTACAAAAATGTATCACAACTGGGGCAGCGGTTACCTGTCAGTCTCATTCTTGGAGTTTTTTTTCTAAAATCTACCGACTTTGAGACAAACGACAACGGATTGCGCAAATTTCGTTCTAACAACATACTCCAGGCCTGAGTTGGCATCACACGTGGTGGTGGAGGTGACATGAACGTGGGTCCACCTTTCATTCTCTCTCTACTATTTTTCCCTTATGCATTCCTCACTTTTCCCCTGGTCAACGCACAGGAGGTTCTCCAAAGAAAAAAATACACGCAATCTCTGCCCATGGAGGTGCACGGGGACGCGCTGGAGAGCACGGGAGGGAACGCGAGGGCACACACCGGAGGGCACAAACGGGAAACTAGTCCGGCCGCCCTCCTCAGCTCGCCCGTCGTGACCTCCGATATTTGCCCCGAACCAGGAGCTCACCACGGCCGGTTGCGGGGAAGACAACCAGAAGTCTCACCCCGCCGGTCACATGAGAGCTCTCCCTGCAGGAGTCGCGTGATTGGACGAGGCACTGCCTGCCGAGCGGGGGTCGGCGGCGGCGCCTACCCTTTGTCCCCTAATGCTATTGCAGCTTGACCATGGCACCTAGGATGCCCGGATACGGCGATACGGATACAGATACGGATACCACGATACGGCGATACGACAATTTTTCAAAAACATGGATACGGGGATACGTTTCATATATATAATATAATTAAAAACATGTAAAAATTTGTGATATTTTGTATGAGAATGACCATGAGAAAGTACCAGAACCTTATATAATCCACAATTCATTGGATATCAATGTATAAATTTTAGCCGGGGTGTTATATAATGTACAGTTATGTTTCTATTTGGTATCTAGGATCAGTTTGGTATGTATAATCTTCAATGTACTTTATTGCATGTGTCTCCCAAACATATCCTGGGTATATCTCAACGTATTCAAAAATATATTCTTTTTATGAAAATGGAAAATAGCCAGATATGTACGGAATAAGTATCCTTCGCGTATCCGGTTGTATCCCCGTATCCGAGCGTATCCGATACGGATACGTGACATTTTTGCCGTATCCGCGCTTCCTAGCATGGCACACCGAACTCCAATTCAAACGGGTCGCGTGCTTCCCATGGCCGGCGCGGCAGTCTACATAGGCATCGTGGCCGCCCGAGCCGTGCCCGACCGCGGAGGTACTCCCACGATCACGGCGCTTCCCCATGTCACGACGGGTGCATCGTCCTTGACCGCGCCAGCGTACTAGGTTGCATTCCCGGGTACCACCGCGTTGCCACGACGAGCTGCCCGGACGAACAGACGGCGGTGCGCACTAGAGGTCCCCGGTCCTCAAGTTTTCCGACGGCGGCGCGCACTGGAAGTCACCTATAGAAACCTGCACAGGTGAGGCCGGAGTCATAAGAGCCTCGCCTGTGAAACCAGGATTGGGGGCCGCGTTGCCGTTGAGGTAGGGGATGTGGGGGCGGAACAAGGTCCAGCGATGGGACCGCCACTGGTGGGGGCCGAGCAGGGCCGCTACTCTCACGCTCCGCCTCCGGCCAAATTGGCATGTTTGGTCAACGCGGCTCATCCTCCGGCCAGTACAGAATGAAAAAAGAAAATAACGAGAAAAAAGAGATGAAAAAAATATGGCCTGACAGGTGGGCCCCACGTCCATGTCAGCACGCTGTCCAGTGTGCTGCCTTGTCAGCACTTACAAATGGGTCCCGTCAGTCAGCACTTCGGTTAAAATGAGTTTAGACAAAAATTGGTGCGATTTGTGGTCGTTAGGGTATCTCCAGCCGTTCGGCCCCCCCAAAACGCGAAAATCCCCCTTTTTTCCGCCGCGGCGCGAAACGGCGCAAAACAGGAAACTGGGGGGCGCGTTTCCCAGCCGTGAAACCCAGGCCGTCCCCCTTCCCCCGCCGGCGATTCGGCCATATTTGGGCATGTAGAGTTTTGGCACACAAATAAATAGAGTTTTGACACACAAATAAATAGAGTTTTGCCACACAAATAAATAGTTCAACAATTTAAACAAATAAAATAAATTACACTACGCATTGTCATCATTCTCAACATTGCCATTCCCCTTTCGCGCCCACAAATGTTGCACCAGGTCATTCTGTAGAGCATGGTGTGTTCCAGCGTGTCGAATTTTCTGCCGCTTGGCGAGGAAGGCTGTCCATGATGCTTACACCTGGTGATCAACAGTTGCAAGAGGACCCTGCCGGTATTATGGTGTGCTTGCCTCACTGCAGGCACCGGGTCATCCCGCTCACTCTCAATGATCATGTTGTGCAAGATCACGCAACACTGCATCACCTCCCACATGTTGGACTTCGACCAAGTCATAGCTGGGTACCGGACAATACAGAATCGAGATTGCAGCGCGCCAAATGCCCGCTCAACATCCTTCCTGCAAGCCTCTTGGCACTTGGAAAACCAAGCTTTCGCGCTTACTGGGACAGGGTTGGAGATGCTTTTCACAAATTTTGCCTACTTCGGATAGATGCCATCTGCAAGATAATACCCCTTTGTATACTGGTGGCCATTGATCTTATATTTCACAGTGGGGCATGGCCTTCGACAAACTCGGCAAAGACATTCGAGCACTACAAGACATTGATGTCGTTATGACTTCTCCATAGATCGTACGAAGCCACGGCCTTGAGAACCACCGAGCACTCTCATTCCTTTCCCTTGTACATCCCCTGCCAGTCAAATGGACAGTTCTTCCATGCCCAATGCATACAGTCGATAATGCCAAGCATCCCAGGAAAGCCTATTGCTTCATTCTCTGCGAGGAGACAAGCAGTGTCTTGCGCATTGGGTGATCGCAGGTATGTTGGGCCAAAAACTGCAACCACTGCCCGGCAGAACTTGTTGAAGCAGTCAAGGGCCGTGGACTCGCTCATGCGCAGGTAGTCATCTTGTGCATCTGCGGGAGCATCGTATGCAAGTAACCTCATGGCCATCGTGCACTTCTGAATAGAGGTAAAGCCTACCGTGTCGGTGCAGTCCTTCTTCAATTTGAAGTAGGTGTCGAACTCCCGGATGGCATGCATGATCTCGAGGAAGAGCTTGCGTTTCATCCTGAAACGACGCCGGAACACCTTCTCATTGTTGGTGGGATCCTCGGCGAAGTAGTCGGAGTAGAGGATGTAGTATCCCTCGTACCGTTGCCTCGGCTTGCTCTTGCGGCGACCGGGCCTCGATCCAGCACTCCGCGGCTCGGCGGCCTGGGACTGCAAGCCGGCCAGGCAGCTCAGGACTAGCAAGTGTTCCTCTCGTCGATGGCGGCCTGATCTTCCTCGTCGAATAGCTTGGCGAGCATCTCCTCGGCGTCGGAGTCCATGGGCCGGACAGAACGTCGAACACCTTGCGGGGGTGTGGACACGTTTCACCGGGCACAACCTCCCTCGTGGCAGAGGCGCGAGTAAACGGCGCCGGCGGCGTGGTGGAGCTAGACGGCGGTGGTTCTGCTCGTTGCTCGTGTGTGGTGGTGGCGGCCGACGGCGGCGACGTGGGGGTGGCCGACGGGGGTGGCGACAGCGAGAGGAAAAGGCGAGTCGGGTGCGGAAAGTGGGGGGAAATGGTGTTGCCTCGCCGACAGTGGTGGCCCACGCACGCTTTTCCTTCCGCCGCCCCCCCCCCCCAAGCCGAACCAAACGGGCTGGGTTCCGCCTGGGTGCGACAGTGCTAATTTCCGCCGAAACGGCGCTATTTCGGGTTCTGGGGGGCCGGCTGGTAGAAAAACGACGCTTTTGAAGAAAAACGGCGTTAATTCGTGTCCTGGGGGGGCGCTGGGGGGACGACTGGAGATGCCCTTAGTCCCAGGCTTGGTAGATTTTAGAAAACAATTTCAAGAATGGGACTGACTCGTAATCACCGCTTCAATTATGGTAGTTTTTTGCAATTTACTCCCCCCCCCCCCACATCTACTCCATGTACTCCGATTCCTTCCAAGATGTCAACGTCTCAGCGATCGGTAGCTAGTGAGGGCGTGTGCAGTGTGGTCAAAAACCAGTGTCTAAGAAAGCTTAGTCCTAGGACTAAACATTGGAGTATGAAGAAAAAATGGTGTCTAAGAAAATGATTCTTAGACATGGGACTAGGGTAAGTCATAGGTGTCTAGTGATTAAAAAATTCAGCCATTCCAACTATTGGTGAAGGAGGAGCTATTTGGTGGAAAAAGTGGGCAAGGTGAATCCTACTAGGTGTGTCTAAACGGTGGAGTGAGATCATTTTCTTAGACACAGGTTTATTTTTTTGTCATAGACACCGCTCAACGCTGTACATGCTCTGAGAGTGAGTGTGCGAGCTTATCACGTACCAGTGGCTCTGCAGCTCGTGAAAGGAATTGACGAGGACGTGGTCGGCGGCTTCGAGGCCGTCGAACTGTCTCACCATCAGGTCGAGGTACGTCGGGCAGTCGTCTGGCACGGACAGAAACGTCGGCAGATCGGCCGGTTTCAGATCCCCCGGGAGCCCGGGCAGCCCCGGCGGCACCTCGCGGAGGACAGGCACATCCATCCGCCCAGCCCAGGCGTGCTCGTACGCCACGTCGACCGCCGGCGCCTGCGTGAAGAAGGACGCGCACGCGGCGCCGTGTCTCTTCGCCACGCCGGGCGCCCACGGCTGCAAGAACGCGTCGTACACGACCGCGCGCAAGGGCCGGCCCTGCGCCTCCTCGGACAGAGTAGCTCGTCGACGGTGCGGGACCCGACGGACTCCAGACGGGCGTGGTAGGCGGCGACGTCGTCGGAGGCCTCGGCGAAGCCGCCGCTGTCGAAGCCGTCAGAGATCTCGGCGAGGCGGACGGCGCCCGGGGAAGGGTCAAGGCCCTGGCCAAGGACGTAGCGCGTGACGGCGAGCGTGCACCGGACGCCACCGTAGGAGGCGAGGCGCTTGCCGAACTGCAGCATCGGGTTGATGTGGCCCTGGCTCGGGTACGGAAGCAGCAAGACGTGGACCTCGCCGCCCTGCTCCGAATCCATGGCTACACTGCAGTGCATTGCGTCTTATATGCAGGTACGTTTTTGTACTTTCGCCAGCTGTGAGTCCGAGAATGATAGGCCGCAAAGAACATGATGTATTTATAAGGTGATGGATGGTGATTTGATTAAGGGCAACTGATATTGTCGCCAAGAACCTGTCACGAATTTATCGAGCATTTTTAATTGGAGATGACCGGTGGGAGTTGGCATGTTTTTTCTAGACTATTTTCACTCCTAGCTACTGCGTGGTAGAGTAAGCTGGAGAGAGTCCATGGTCAAATTGGCTATTAGGGTCTTGATCCATCAGACATCTGTTTACTTTCTATCTTCTACATTATATATCTATAGCATTTGGTTAAACTGATGATAGTTAGTACCTCTCACGTCAACCAGAAAAGAAGGGAAAGGTACGATTAGGTCGAGCCATGTTGTGGTTCATGTATCGTCACTGGTGGAGAACAGGCCAGTAGCACCGGTTTGTAAGGGCCTTTGGACTCGGATACAAAACCGGTGCTACGTATCCGGGACTAAAGCCCCCCCCCCCCCTTTAGAACCGGTCAGTCACCAACCGGTTCTAAAGGCCTCCACGTGGGCGCCGAAGAGAGCGCGCAGGCGGAGGACCTTTAGAACCGGTTGGTAATACCAACCGGTCCTAAAGTTTTTTTTTTCTTTTTTTTTTCAGGGTTTCCAATTCCGTATTTAGGGTTTAGGGTTTAGGGCGTGTTCCGTATCTTCAGGGTTTCCGTTTACGTGTTTCCGTTTCTGTTTGCGGTTAAATGTTGATGCACCAAATAGTAGTACATATATATATACATGTAACACGAAGTAATCGACCGATAATTACATAATCTGAGGTTCGTTTTGAATAGTTGTATACTTGCATAGAGAAGTGAGCTGGCTATAATTGGTTCATAGGATGGAAAAATTCTCCGTCTTCTGCTATGACTTGCGTGAGAAGAAATCCTGCCAATTCCTCTGCAATAGCCTTGCAACGGTCGATTGGTTTGAGCTGCGCCCGCTTTCGTGCCATCTTGAAAAGAAGTAGATGAAAACAATTAAGTTATGAACAAAACTAAACATAATTAATGGCAACATAAATAAAGTTGTGAAGATCCGGTTACGTACCTCTAGAGTTCTGGTAGTACGGGATTTCTCATTGATCCTCCTGTGAATAAACTCGCAGACGTAGTATCCACAATAATCAGTTCCCTGTGGTTGTTGCGGGACTTTCTATATACGAGAAACATAATTCAGTCAAATTAATAATAATCAAGAGAATGGTAATGGTATTTAAATCAGGGTACGTAGTACTACTTACTGTGTTAATCTGAAAGTTGAGCTTGTCTGCCCATGTACCGGGTTCTTCTTTGATGAACATTTGCCAAACCCTGGGCGACAAAAGAAAAATGAATAGAAGAGTTAATTATTACTTACTTGATATCAGGGAATGAACGAAAAAGAGGCCGATGAACGAAAGAGGCTGATATATATATACTTTTGAAGCATCTGACGCGCGCTCTTCCATCTGTCAGCGCCCCAGTTTAACGAGTCCCAGACTTCAACTTGTCCTCTATCGATTCTAATGATGAACAATATGAAGTGGCCGCTGCGCACGTGTACACACGCAGTCATGCATACTCATCAATTACACTTAACATCAGGTAAGCAAAATGGAATGTCTACAAGACAGTAACATTCACCTGAATCCGTAGGGCCAAAGTATTTCTTTTTTGGTATTTTGTCGCTTCAAAAACCTTAGCAAATCATCCGGTGTAGTCTTGTTGAACTTTTCTACTGTGGTTTGATGATACGAATACGGGTCAATGAACCCAAAGTCCCAGATTCCTGCCAGTCTGCATTCACGAATCTTCATTCTGCATAGTAGCGTACAAAAAGAATGTCGTCAGTGATAATTATACGGGCAACGAACGCGAGCTTAACTAAATAATTAAATTACACAAATAAATTACTTACAAACAGTAGCAGCTGAGGATAGACTTGTCGAGGGCACGTTGATTGTACATCTGGAAGAAATCATCGAACCCAAGCTCCACACCGTAATCTCCGAAGTAGTGTTGATCCTGAATTTGAGCCATGATACAGTCTCTCTCCTGCCTTGCGGCCTCCAAGTACCAATCATGTAAACTCCGTAATTGGGTTGTTAGAGCAGTAGGATCTTCGACCAGAGGGTGCCCGGGCTTGTATTTATATACCACATCAGCAATAGCGTAACCCACGTCGCCCATGCGTGGACAGGACACTGAAGCCGCGTCAGATAAGACCTTGAGCGGGCCAACTGACTGTGCTTCTTGTTGTCCGAGCTGGGGAACTTGTTTCCCGCATTTCGTCTGCTCCGCCTGCTTCATCTGTGCGGCGTGCTTCTTTTCAATATACCGTTCATAGTCTGAAAGGGGCGGCGGTGGCGGCGGTGCAGGATAATATAAGTTGTCGATGGTCCGCTCAATTTTCCACTTTCGGATGTCCTTCAGAGTTTCCTTCCAGACGTCTGGAGGGGGCTTCTGGGGAAACTGTGCGAACCATGCCTTGGTTTTGGATGCCACTGCATTGGTTAGTTCCTCCTCAGTCATCAAGCCTGGTAACTTCGGGGGACTCTTGACTTTCTTGGATTTCCTTGGTCTCTTCTTGGGAGGAGTCCCGTTTCTTCTGAACTGCAGCTTCCGCTTTGTCGTACCCGTAGTGGGCGCATCCGTCGGCTCACGGGAGTGCACGGGCGATGGACCCTCGGCCTCGGGCTCCGGCCAATCTTCGTTGTGGGGTGGACTTGGAGGTTCGTTGGGGGGTGGACTTGGAGGTCGTGCATTCTCTGTATGAATGTGAAAAAACTATTAAAAATAAGATAACATGTGGTGCAACATTCAGTAATGGATGGAGGTATGGTGCATTCGTACCTGGAGGAGTCGGTGTCCTTGGCGCCGAGTTAGGGAACACGATGTGTTTCTTATTCCACAAGATGATACCAAGCTCCATTTCTCCCAGTGTCTTCTCGCCCTCACCTCCAGGAATACTGAGCTCAATTGAATGGCATCCCGGCGTAATTGTTGACAACCCGACACGAGCATGGGATGCTGGAATCTGACCACCATGGTAGGTTGCTCCAGGTTGATTCGGTAAAGCATAGCCTGACGCCACCCTGAAGGATATGTTCCCCATTGGCATATGTATCTCACAGTTTGTCTTCTCCGTGATATCATCCACGGGGTAGTGAGGCGCCGACGGTTCGACTGCACGACCGTCTTCTAGCTGCAGGTGCGTGGAACCCACGCTGCTTCTATGCTGAGATGGGACGGCATGATCGTCTTCTATTTGCAGCTGATCAGGTGCAGGACGATGTTCTACCTCCTCTTCAGTGTCAGGTAGAGGGTGTCCCCCTTTCTTCAAGAGAAAATCCACCTTTTCTTCTAATGTCGATATCCGTTCACTCGTCTTTTTCTTGCTTCTATCACGGCTTCTGTAAGTGGCAATGTCCGCTGCAAACCCTTGGCTCCACGGGGTATCCGCTCCAAAGCCTCGTGTTCGTCCCCACTTTTCGGGGTTCCCGAGTGCCCTCGTCAGCTCGTCGTTCTCTCTATCGGGAACAAAAGTTCCTTTTCGAACAGCTTCTATTGCCTTCTCTAGTTCTGCTACGACTGTTGTTATTTTTTCCGACCATGGTCCCTGAGCAACAATCATCCCAGTCTCAGCGTCCAACGTTGCCCCATGCGCGAACAACCAGAACTTGGACCTATCGGGCCAGTCATGTGTCTGTGGAATGATACCTCTTTTCACAAGCGCATTTTCATAGCTTCGCCACCTAGGCAGGGCAGTCATGTAGCCACCTGACCCCAAAATATGGTGATATTTCTTCTTCTTCGCATTCTCCGAATTTTTGGCCGATCGGGATGCAAAGACACCCGATTTCTTGTACGCCTTAAAATCATCCCAAGCGTCTCTTATCTTCACTAGGTTCCCAGTGAAAACTGGATCTTCTTTCTGATATTTCTTCCACAGTTCTTTCTTCCACCTCTGGAATTGTGTGGCCATCTTCTTCAAAGCCCACTTCTCGACTTTCTTCTTCTTATCTTCCGCTACGCTGAAATTTTGCCATAGAGTTTCGCAAAGAATTTTTTTCAATCTTTCATCGACATAACTAGCTCCAACGTTGGCCCCGGTCTTCGGCTTATTCCATTCTATTAAGTTGATCGGGACCAGGTCTCTTACAACAACTCCGCACTGATTTACGAATTTGCGATAAGTTTCTGGGGGCTGCAGTGGTTTGCCATCAGCAGCAACTGTATCAATCGAGAACCTTGCGGTATCTTTCAACCTTGCGGCCGGGCCTCGTTTGGACTTTGTCTCAGTACTTGCGCTAGCTGTTCCGGAGGGCGCCTAAACGGGAAAATAATGATTCGTTAGTAAGTGCAAAACAAATTAATTGTTGCGTGAACAGTGACTTGAGATATACATTGGCAGAGTTTGTTCTGGAGGGCACTTCTTCATCCTCGACGTTGTCGTCGTCATCATCTACTACATCTTCTATATTCTGATCTCCGTCGCCGGAGTCGTTCAAAAATTGATTGCTAAACGCCTGTCCATCGTCGTCATCACGATATATGGCCGTTGCATTATCAAAAATCATCTGGCACACGTATCTTTCCTTCTCCGCCTCACCCATTCCGGCGAGCTGATCGGCGTGCTGATCATGTACAGGTTCTTGGGAATCCATAGCTCAACACCTGCTAGTAAAATTTATAAAATGAAGAACACTTAGCGAAATTTTCATCGGGCACTTGGCGAAATTATTTCATCGGACAGTAATAAAATAATAGTTCTGGACATATTAATGAAATAATAGTTCTGGACACACCAAGAGTTATACATAGCTCGGGTTGATTTTTTTAACCCTAATACATCACGATCGAATAATATCACTTATACATAGTCTCGTGACATCTCTCAAAATAATTAACTCCGACCAGGTCCTAAGCCGCGGGGTGCTGAGTCACGGGTGCTACGCATCCATAGATAAGGAACCCTCATAGGGTCATAGCTCACGTGGTAAGGAACCCTCCTAATAATCGACCAACTGCTGCTATACTGCCTATACTGCCTATCGAGCAAGTACATGTAGCGACGGACGTGCTCGTCCTCCTCCCTGATACGCTGTTGTACCACCTCCTCAGGGGCCGGCTCTCTCCGCACCGAGCGTGGCCCACGCGATGGCCACCAAAGAATATCCGGGTCGACCACGTCACCCCGATTTCTCACCAAGCCGCGTGCCCCGGTACTAAGGAGCTCCCAATGCCAGCCTGGCGGGGCCCAGTCCCGGACATCCCCCGGCGGGTCCAACAAAGACATGAACTAAAAACCTGCCCGGACTAAGTAAATATTCCATAATTAAGTAAAATACCTTAGTGTTTCTAACTTAGTAAAAAATAGTAAATTGAGAAATATAACAGAAATAAGATGAAAGTTAAACAGGAACAATATGGTAACTTAGTGAAAAAATTTAACTTACTGAAATTATATAGTTATTCTAACTTTCTGAAATTTTCTAACACTAACTTAGTGAAATTTTCTAACACAACATTCTAACAGAAAAATTCTAACACTAAACAAAATTGTAAAAACAAAATAAAGCACTAAAAAAAATCTAACACTAACTCTAAAAATTTCTAACACTAAATTCTAACACTAACACTAATAACTCTAAAAAAATCTAACACTAATTAAATCTAAAAATTTCTAACACTAACACTAACTCTAAAAACAATCTAACACTAAACAATCTAACTAATAACTCTAAAAAAACTCTAACACTAAAAAAAAATTGAAAAAAAAAAGAAATAAAACTTAATTACCGTACGTGGCCGGCGACGGGGCGACGGCGATCGAGGGGCGAGAGGCGGGGCGGCGGAGGCGGAGGCGAGACGGACGCGCGACGGAGGCGGACGGCGCGACGGCGCGACGGAGAGGCGGACGGACGGCGACCGCGGAGGCGACGGACGCGGGGCCGCGCGGGGGATCGACGGCGACGGCGATGGACGCGGGGCCGCGCGGAGGCAGACGGCGACGGAGGCGCGGCGGACCGAGGACGCGGAGGCAGACGGCGACGGCGACGAGGCGGACGGACGGCGACGAGGCGGACCGCGCAGGGCTTCGCCGTAGCTAGGTAGAGGAGAAGACGCGCGAAAGAAATGACCCCAAAATTTCACAAGTCTGGAGATATCGCCCCACTACAGGCCTTTAGCACCGGTTTGTGTTAGCAACCGGTGCGAAAGGGTCTTTAGCACCGGTTGCTAACACAAACCGGTGCTAAAGGCCTGTAGTTGGGGCCACACCCAGACTGCGCGCCCACTACAGGCCTTTAGCACCGGTTTGTGTTAGCAACCGGTGCTAAAGGTCTTAATACAAACTGCTCGCCTCCCGCGCGCGGCGGTTTTATTGCTACAGTGCGCACCGGCCCGATCGCGAGTCTCTGTTTCTTCTCTTCTTCCTCTGTCTCTTCTTCTTCCTCTCTTGATCTTCCTCCACTAAGCACCATGGCTGAAGTTTCTAAGAGATATGATGTGCCCACACCATGCGGCAAAAGTCTCGACGTGTTCTACACCAACAACTGCGAGGAGCTCCTCGGTGCTATTGGGTATTTGACCAATCTGTATTTCTCCTCTCCCGAAGAACACCGGTTTTTCGGGCTTGATTTAGAGTATACGGCGGATAAACGGAATGTTGCAGTCATCCAGATTGCGTTCAAGGAGGCCGTTTTGGTCTTCCAATGGTCAAGGTAACGCACACGTACAATCTTGCATCTTCGATTTGTTTGTTGCATGTGAAGAATACATGTGTTGCCATATATCTAACACGTACACGTATCAAATTTTTGTTGTTGCAGTAGTTCAAAGCATTCTCCAGCACTTGTTGATTTTCTTGTCAACAAGGGGTATGACTTTTGCAGCGTTGACAACACGCAAGACCGTCCGAAGTTGATGCGCTTGGGTATTGTGATACCTGAAGATCACTACATTGATATTCAGGGTCTTATCCATTTGAACGGGCCAAAGACCGGTATGGCTCGCATGGCAAGTGCCTTCATCCACGAGGGCTACGGAACCATGAAGACTGATTTCCCCTCGAAGAATCACTGGTTGTGGGAGAAGAACCCACTGGACTGGACCAACATCACGTATGCAGCCATAGATGCATACGTCTCCTACGAGTTGTTCCGCTTCTACTCGACGGATCCATAGATGTTGTTTGTGTACCGCATCTTGTGTTCGATATATGCATGTAATGGATATATTAGTATGTAATGGATATATTATCATGTAATGTATATATTATTATGTAATGGATATTATTTCTATATTAATTCCTAGCTAAACTATTTCTATATTATGTCAAACACACATTTCAAAACAGACAAACAAAAACACATCAAGAAAACAAAACAGAAAAACTACTGTTTCTGTATATGTGATCACTTACCCCAGGCGCACTTTACACAAAATGCGCCTGCGGTAAATCTCTTATCCCAGGCGCATTTCCTGACTGTGCGCCTGCGGTAAAGTTACCCTAGGCGCATTTTGCTGTTTATGCGCCTGTGGTAAGTTAGGGTGGGTAATGAGTAAGGCAACGAGAAGTGAGAGCGCAAGTGATACATCGAGCATATATATCGTGGATACATATATATAGATTGATTTAGCGAGATACCATACAGATTGATTTAGCGATTGCCGCAGTGTCGCCGGAATACAAATTCTTTTATTAAAAAGAGAAAACAGACGAACACTACTCCTCGCCATCGTCGTCGGGGAACTCGTTGGTGACCTCCTCCGGGTCATCATCGTCGCCGAACTCGTCGGTGACCTCCTCGTCATCATCGGAGGTGCATGATGGTATGTCCGAGATAGGCCCCCACCTCGGATCGTCGGAGGCCCAGACTTCGCCGGCGCGGTCGGCCCGACGAAGCTCTTGCAGCGCCCTCGTCCTCACCTCCCGAGCCGCATCTAACGCGAGGTGGCGTTCGAGGCGGCGCTCCGCCCGCTGACCCGCGCGTGTCTGCCAGAGCTCCTCGTCGGCGCTCTCCTCCCCCGGGTTGTTCCGGTAATAATCGCGGACGACGCGGTCTTCCCTGGCGTCGACTAGGCCCTGAAACGCGCGGTGGCGGAGGTGGAGGTGGTCGGCGGCAGTGATGATCTGTGGCTTCGTCGCCCTGGCCTCCGCTTCCCAGACTGTGTGGCAGTCGTTGAAGTTCATCAGCGACCGCGGGCGGTTGAGGCGCCAGGCCGCCGCGTCCCAGGCGCGGGCTGCCTCTGCCGCCGTCGCAAAGGTGCCGAGGGGGATGCGGTCGTCCCCCCAGCGGATATCTGCGCTGAACATTCCGTTCTGCCGTGCTCGGACGCCGCGGAAACCGGTGGTGCTGTTCCTCCTCGGAGGCATGGTGGAAGCGCGACGGTGCAGAGGGATGGAGAAGAAGCGCTCGAGGAGCGACAGTGGCTACTGGGTGCATATATAGGGTCCTCTGGCTCACAAAGTGTTGAGCTAGGGTTTTGATCCAACGGTTAAGAAACATCCCAACGGCTCACAACAGCTCGAAAGAAACACACCGTAGCCCTGATCGAACGGCTCACAACAGCTGGAAAGAAACACACCCCGGATCCAACGACTCACAAGCGGTTGAAACAAACACACGATCCGTGTGATTCTATCTGATTGGTCCAAACGAAACCCTAACCCATTTAGTCCCGGTTGGTGTCCCCAACCGGTACTAAAGGGACGATCCGTTTCTATTTGTCTTCTTGTCTTTCTTCTGATTGCGCCGTAACCATGGAACATCTTCATCATTTAACTGAATGCTAGGATCATCTTTGACTTTGAAGGGAGGAATTTCATCAAATTTAATGTAATCTGATCAATTACCCCAGGCGCACATTGCACACCATGCGCCTGTGGTATAGCTCTTAGCCCAGGCGCATATTCTGTCTATGCGCCTGCGGTAATGTTACCCCAGGCGCATATTGTAGTCTATGCGCCTGTGGTAAGTTAGGGTGGGTAATGAGTAAGGCAACGAGAAGTGAGAGCGCAAGTGATACATCGAGCATATATATCGTGGATACATATATATAGATTGATTTAGCGAGATACCATACATGTAGATTGATTTAGCGCGATTGGTATACTAGCCCGCTGGTACTTTGTTTCTCACTTTTAAAAAGTACATACATATATTGCGAGTATTTCCCTCTGTCAACCTTTCATCACAATCTTACGCTTGCCTTTCTTGGTTGATGTTGAATACGTGACTGCCATACCGTGACTTCTTCTGTCTGCCTCTGTGACAACCGGTCGTCACAATCTTACTCTTGCCTTTCTTGGTACCGGTTGCGATTAACAACCGGTGCTAAATGGTCTTTAGCACCGGTTGTTAACGGCAAACCGGTTGTTAACGGCAACCGGTGCGAAAGGGTCTTTAGCACCGGTTGTTAACGGCAACCGGTCCTAAAGGCCTGTACAGGGGGGCGCACATTTCTTTTTCTTCTTCTTTCTGTTTCCAAAGGGGGGTGTAGAACAAAACAAACGGTATCGCCATCATACAGCCCAACCGTGGCTACTGGGTGCATATATATATGCATACCAAATGCACGGCTGGACGTATGACGGCGAATCCGGATGTTTTGTATTTGCTCGATGAACTGAGTATATGATGTATCAAACCTTAAGGGGGGTGTGGAACAAAACAGACGGTATCGCCATCATACAGCCCGACCGTGGCTACTGGGTGCATATATGCATACCAAATGCACGGCCGGACGTATGATGGCGAATCCGGATGTTTTGTATTTGCTCGATGAACTGAGTATATGATGTATCAAACCTTAAAGGAGGGTGTAGAACAAAACAAACGGTATCGCCAGTATACAACCCCGCAGTGGCTACTGAGTGCATATATGCATACCAAATGCACCGCGGGGCGTATGCTGGCGAATCCGGATGTTTTGTATTTGGGAGATGAACTGAACGGTGTATGAAGCTGGGCTATATATAGGGTCCTCTGGCTCACAAAGTGTTGAGCTAGGGTTTTGATCCAACGGTTAAGAAACATCTCATCCAACAGCTCGAAAGAAACACACCGTAGCCCTGATCGAACGGCTCACAACAGCTGGAAAGAAACACACCCCGGATCCAACGACTCACAAGCGGTTGAAACAAACACACGATCCGTGTGATTCTATCTGATTGGTCCAAACGAAACCCTAACCCATTTAGTCCCGGTTGGTGTCCCCAACCGGCACTAAAGGGACGATCCGTTTCTATTTTTCTTCTTGCCTTTCTTCTGATTGCGCCGTAACCATGGAACATCTTCATCATTTAACTGAATGCTAGGATCATCTTTGACTTTGAAGGGAGGAATTTCATCAAATTTAATGTAATCTTCTGACATGTCTGTCTTGTCCTCGACTCCCACGATGTTTCTTTTCCCTGAAAGGAACTATGTGGCGCCTTGGCTCATCGTCTGATGTATTCGTTTCTTTATCTTTTGTTTTTCTCGGTCTGCTAGACATGTCCTTCACATAGAAAACCTGAGCCACATCATTGGCTAGGACGAATTGATCATTGTCGTACCCAAGATTCTTCTGATCCACTGTTGTCATTCCGTACTTCGGGTCTACCTTCACGCCTGACAGGTTGAACCATTTGCACCAGAACAAAGGGACCTTAAAGGAAGGTCCGTAGTCAAGTTCCCATATCTGCTCTATGTAACCATAGTATGTGACCCTTTGCCCGTTGTCGTCTTTTGCATCAAACCGGACGCCACTGTTTTGGTTGGTGCTCTTTTTATCTTGTTCTGCCGTGTAAAATATGTTACCATTTATCTCGTACCCTTTAAAGGTCAATACAGTCGAAGATGGTTGCTTGGCCAACAAGTATAGCTCATCTTCAACAATGTTGTCATTAATCAGACGTCTTTGCAACCAACCTCCGAAAGTCTTCGCGTGTTCTTTAGCAATGAAATCTTCAGGTTGCTCCGGATATTCCGAGCGTAAAATATCCGTGTGTTCCTGGATATATGGAGCCGCCAAGCTGGAATTAACTAGAACTGTGTAGTGTGCTTGACTGAAAGATTGCTCGTCCATACATGTTGTTGATTTCTTTCCTAGCGTGCCTTTTCCACGCAGTCTCCCCTCATGGCGCGACTGAGGAACCCCGATCGGGTTCAGGTCAGGAATAAAGTCAACACAAAACTCAATGACCTCCTCTGTTCCATAGCCCTTGACCATGCTTCCTTCTGGTCTAGCACGGTTTCTAACATAATTCTTCAAGACTCCCATGAACCTCTCAAAGGGGAACATATTGTGTAAAAATACAGGACCGAGAACGGAAATCTCTTGGACTAGGTGAACTATGAGGTGCGTCATAATATTGAAAAAGGTTGGTGGGAACACCAACTCGAAGCTGACAAGACATTGGACCACGTCCTTCTGTAAACTTGGTAGAGTTGCTGGATCGATTGCCTTCTGAGAAATTGCGTTGAGGAATGCACATAGCTTCACAATGGGTACTCGCACGTTTTCTGGCAGAAGCCCCCTCAATGCAATCGGAAGTAACTGGGTCATGATCACGTGGCAGTCATGAGACTTAAGGTTTTGGAACTTTTTCTCTTCCAGGTTTAGTATTCCTTTTATGTTCGACGAGTAGCCAGACGGGACCTTGATACTACTCAGGACTTGGAAAAATATCTCCTTCTCTTCCTTGGTAAGAGCGTAGCTGGCAGGACCTTTGAAATTCTCTGGATTCATCAGGTCGTCTCGTTCGTGCATACGTTGGTGGTGCAGCCGTGCTTTTGGTGTATCTCTTGACTTCTTCCCATGCACGCCCAATAAGTTTAGCAGGTTCACGCAAATATTTTTCGTCACGTGCATCACGTCGATCGCAGAGCGAACCTCTAGGAATTTCCAATAGGGTAGTTCCCAGAATATAGATTTCTTCTTCCACATGGCTACGTGGTTGTCGGCGTCATTTGGAACAGATTGTGCGCCAGTACCCTTTCCAAAGATTACTTTTATATCTTTGACCATGTCATATATATCAGTACCTTTAGGGAGGGTTGGCTTCCTCCGTGTATCTGCCTCGCCTTTGAAATGCTTTCCTTTCTTTCTTACGGGATGCCTGTCTGGAAGAAATCGACGATGCCCCGGGTACACATTCTTGCCTATATGTATACTTTCTGTCTCGCCTAAACAGTGTGTGCATGCGCTGTATCCCTTGTTTGACTGTCCTGAGATGTTACTAAGAGCGGGCCAATCATTGATGGTAACAAACAGCAACCCTCGTAGGTCAAATTCCTCTTGTTTGTACTCGTCCCACACACGTACACCTTCGTCAGCCCACAACTCTAAAAGTTCATCAACTAGTGGCCTCAGGTACACATCAATGTTGTTGCCGGGTTGCGACGGGCCTGGGATAAGCACTGGCATCATAATGAACTTACGCTTCATGCATAACCAAGGAGGAAGGTTATAGATACATAGAGTCACGGGCCAGGTGCTATGACTGCTACTCTGCTCCCCAAATGGATTCAGGCCATCTGTACTCAGACCAAACCTTAAGTTTCTTGCGTCACGTGCAAAGTCCTCGTACTTATCGTCGATGTTTCTCCACTGCGACCCATCAGCGGGGTGTCTCAGCATATCGTCTTCCTTACGGTCTTCTTTGTGCCATCGCAACAACTTGGCATGCTCTTTGTTTCGGAACAAACGTTTCAACCGTGGTATTATAGGAGCATGCCACATCACCTTGGCAGGAACCCTCTTCCTGGGGCGATCGTCGCCCTCAACATCACCAGGGTCATCTCGCCTGATCTTATACCGAAATGCACCGCATACCGGGCAGGCATTTAAATTCTCGTGCTGGCCGCGGTAGAGGATGCAGTCATTGATGCATGCATGTATCTTATGCACTTCCAATCATAGAGGGCAGACAACCTTCTTTGCTTCGTATGTACTGCAGGGCAGCACGTTATTTCTTGGAAGCATCTTCTTCATTATTTTCAGCAGGTTTTCAAATCCCTTGTCAGATAATCCATTCTCTGCCTTCCATTGCAGCAATTCAAGGGTGGTGCCCAGTTTTTTCTGGCCATCTTCGCAAGTTGGGTACAACAATTTTTTGTGGTCTTCTAACATGCGCTCCAACTTCAACCTCTCGTTTTCACTTGCGCAGTTTATCTGTTCTTCACGAATGACCTGACGAAGATCATCATCAGACTCATCAACAATGTCCTCAAGTTCAGGCTCATCTTCCCCCATTTCAGTATCACCGTGTTCATCGAACATAGGATACTCATCATTATCCTCTTCTTCTTCATTGTCTTCCATTATAACCCCTCTTTCTCCGTGCTTGGTCCAACAAAAATAACTGGGCATGAAGCCTTCTTACAACAGGTGGGTGTGTATGGTTCTTGAGCTAGGGAAATTCCTCTTATTCTGGCATTTTTTACATGGACAAAAAATAAATCCATTCTGCCTGTTTTTCTCAGCCACATTGAGAAAACTATGCATGCCATTAAGGAATTCGGGACGACGTCGATCACTGTACATCCATTGCCGGTTCATCTGCATTATATAAATTTATCAACAACCATTATGCTAAATCATCATGACTAAATTAGTTAATTAATACAAAAAGTTCATCACACGTTAATACCAAACTAGCGTATAGTGACCATATATACATATATAGTTCTCAGAAAAATACACACTGAAACCATCCATAAAAATTCTCTCTAATTAATGCATTTAAAAACAACAACAAATGCGATCAAAATCGCAACAAAGGTAACAATTGACCCGACGACATAATGATACCAAGCCTCTTTACTAATTGCATATTTCCTAATCTTTCTAATCTTCAGGCGCATTGCGTCCATCTCGCTCTTGTGACTATCGATGACACCGGCAAGAACCTTTTCCAAGGTCATCTTCTCTCTTTCAGTTTTTTCCAACCTTTCTTCAGTTTTTTTCAATCTTTCTTTCAAGCCAATATTTTCTTGTTCAACTAAGTATAACTTCTCAACAATAGGGTCGACTGGCATTTCCGGTTCCACTACCTCCTATATAAAAATATCTATGTCAAGTTGGTCGGCGTAAGTAATTGTCGTATAATCAGGAAATGAAAATATGTAGTGAAAAAAGATAATATACCACATCCGAATCATAGACTGGACGAGGGCCAACGGGGACGGATATCAAAACCATGGCTCTAGAAAATTATATACAAGTAAATACGTAAATCATACAAATCAAAATTTGTTTTGGTAAATAAAAACAATAGGCTCACCAAGGTTGTGTCGGTGATGGGGCGATTGACGGTAGTGAGTAAGGGGACAAGGCGCGCGACACTAAAAAAAGCACAAATCATAATTAATTTTGAGCTCAAATTGCATCAATTTGTATACATAACAAAATGAATAACAAATTCTAGCTTAGCTAGGCATTTCATCAAACACCTAGCTAGCACAACAAAAATGAAATGAGCAAGAAAACGAGCAAAACCTGCAATACCGGAAGAGGGAACGTTGATGCTAACCGTAGAACCGATGGGTACCAACAATCTTGACAAATGGTGGAGAAAATGGGGATGGATTAGACCTCACAAGAGGAAGAAGAGAGCAAAAATGGAGTTGAGCTCGAGCTGGAAAAAATGAGCTGAGCTCGGGGTGGTATGTAGGGTTTAGGGGAGGGATTTAGGACCGGTTTGTGTTACAAACCGGTTCTAAAGGTTATGACAGCGGGACCCGCAGTGGCTGCAAAAAATGAGAAAACCTGTAGAACCGGTTTGTGATACAACCCGGTTCTAAAGGTTCTGCCCCTGGGCCCCCCTCCCTGCAGCAAATGGCCCGCAAGGCCTTTAGGACCGGTTTGTGTTACAAACCGGTCCTAAAGGCCTTGCGGGCATTTTGCTGCATGGGTGGGGCCCAGGGACAGACCCTTCTGAACCGGTTTGTATCACATCCGGTTCCATTGGGCTTGGCTCAATGCCCTGTTTTCTACTAGTGCGTCGCGTCATATTGGAGAAAAAAGGACCGTTCGGTTCCGATCGATATAACGGTTCATGTATGACAGCGACCTGATAAAAGGCCGCACACATCTCATTAGGAAATTGGCAACGAACCGGGATGGGGAATTCGATGCCTCCACCTCATTCGTCCCGGTTGAAAGGATAGTCCACGTGACCGGGAGCGTAGGGAGGTGTCCAGGACCATTCGTCCCGGTTCGTAACACAAATCGGGATGAATGTTTCCTTTGTCGCAGCAGAGTTTTTTTTCTATTTATTATTTTCATTTTTATTTTATGTTTTGCACTCAATTCGATTGCATACATATATATATACATATATATATATATATATAGGGTAGCGCTATTTGACACCCAGGGTGCAGAATAGTTATTCTACACCCACCCTGTATCTTTTGAACCGTAGATGACTTTTACCTCACGTAAATTTTGTCCTATTAAATATGTCAAGTAGAACGTAAGAAAATATATACATGACATAAACCTTTTATTTACGTGACGCTACAAAAAAAAGGAAAAAATACACATTTTTACACTGTTTTTATTACTTTTTTGTTGCTATGACTCATATTTTTCATTTTTATGCTGAGTATTCTCTTATGGATCAAACATGAACATAATAAATTACGTACGTAACATAAACTTTTGACTTAGGAACTTAAAAAAAATTGTGGGTGCAAAATAAGTTTTCTTCACCCAGGGTGCTGAATAGGGTGTCTATATATATATATATATATATATATATATATATATATATCAAAGAAGGAACACTTATATTATAAAATCAAAGTATATATGAACATAATAAATTACGTACGTAACATAAACTTTTGACTTAGGAACTTAAAAAAATTGTGGGTGCAAAATAAGTTTTCTTCACCCAGGGTGCTGAATAGGGTGTCTATATATATATATATATATATATATATATATATATATATATATATATATATATATATATATATCAAAGAAGGAACACTTATATTATAAAATCAAAGTATATCGAGCATATTACATGAACGTTGACTAAATTACAAAATCAACTTCATTCAAGCACGCTGTAAGGGCGATAGTATTCTCTTTTTTCATTTAGGACCTCTGCATCTAATAATCCCGTGATTTCCTCTTAAATTGCTCACACGCGGTCCATTGGTAGAAGACCATCCTGCAGCCGTTCGATCTAATATAAAAAAGAGTGGTCAATATATATTAATGAAACTAAGTAAAGACAATATATGGTAATAAGATAAAATTGATGGTTGACGTACATGAAATTTGTTTAATTATCTGCCCTTATCACAAGTCGTCTGACGAATCAACTCGCAAACATAGTATCCACATCAGTTATTCCTGTCTCCATGTTACAAGCACTTTACAAGATCATGGTTTCAATCAAAAAAAATAATCAAACATTATAATGGTATCGAAACTAGAATTAGAATCAAGGAGATGCGCGGATCTAACTAGTAGTACTTAGTTGCACAATTACAAATGTAAGAACATCTCTAACAGAGCCCTCAAACCGCTGAACCGTATACTCGTTTTAAGGGTCGGAAAGTGCGCGTTTTTTGCGCGAAAACGAGCCGCACAATAGCAGTACCCGTAAAGCGGAACCTTAAAACAGACCGTAAACTAGTAAAACATATGTCAAAATGTTCAGAATTTGCATACAGTTTTCAGCATTGCACCAACGATCATCCATATCACAATAAAAAATTAATAGCTCAAGCAATAATCCATATTATTACAATGAAATGTGAAGTCAAGAATAATCCAATACAAGAATGGAAACAATTGTTTCAATCATACATGAATAAAATGAAACGAAAATGAAATGAACTCAAATAAAGAATTACTGGCCGTACAACTTCCATATGTGCTCAACTAGGTCCAGTTGCAGCTGCTTGTGTGTGGCGTCGTTCTCAATCTCCCTGTAAGTCTCAAGAAATGCTTGCACAGAATCAGGGTTTCTAGCAGGCTTTACACGGCTACCAACATTGTCATAGCACAATTCCAAGTTCAGGTCACTTTCATCGTCAATGATCATGTTGTGAAGAATCACGCAACATGTCATGATGTTTTCAGAGTTTTCTTGTCCCAAGAACGGGCAGATCCTCGAACAATGGCAAACCTATATTGGAGAACACCAAATGCTCTCTCTATATCCTTCCGGCATGACTCTTAATTGTGCCCTTGCAAATTCAATTTCTTTCTTTCCATTTGGTTTGGATATAGTCTTTACAAATGTAGACCACTGAGGATAAATACCATCTGCCAGATAGTATCACTGTGTGTACTCATGTCCATGGACAGTGTAGTTGCGAGCCGGAGCATCACCTTCTGCTAGCCTACGAAGTAGATGGGACCTCTGCAAAATGTTGATATCATTGAGGGTGCCCGGCAAACCGAAAAAGCAATGCCAAATCCATAGGTCTTCAGACGCAACCGCCTCTAGCACAATTGTTGCGTCGCCACCCTTGCCGCAGTAGGACCCGTGCCAAGCCTTGGGACAGTTTTTCCAAGTCCAGTGCAGACAATCTATGCTACCTAGCATGCCAGGCCAACCTCGCTTTTCATTAGCAGCCATCAACCTCTTGGTATCATCCTCGTTTGGTGCTCGGAGGTACTCTTTGCCGTACACCCGAATGATCGTTTTCGCAAATGTGCGAACCGATTCAATCGTAGTGTCTTCTCCAATGCGAAGATACTCGTCGGCATAGTCAGCTGGAATGCTGTATGCAATCACTCTCATTGCGGCAGAGATTTTCTGATATGCACTAAATCCTAGCAAACCGGCAGCATTCCTCCGGCGGGGAAAATAACGGCAATTCGCCTCACAATCTCAAACAATCTTCACAAAGAGAGAGCGGCACATTCGGTACCTTCTCCGGAATATGTGAGCCGGGTACGTCGGGTTCTCGGCGAAGTAGTCTCGCATGAACAACTCGTTGCCGTAGAAGCGGTTCCGCGGAATGCACAGCCGCCCAGCTTGCGACCCCTGGCGCATCCTTCGAAAGCGGTCCTCGAACTCCTTCACGACGAGGACGGCAACCACCATTTGCCGCCTGCGACTCTCAAACAAGGTCTCGTTGTCTGAGTCGTCGGAGGAGGAAGAATCCGAGAGCAGGAACTTCTCGCACGGGGTCAACAACATCTGAAACGCGCACAAGACCTCAAGTTAGGCCTACGGACGACGAATCAGCAAGAAATTTCACCGGCGGCGGCGATTTCATGGGCGGCGGCGGATTACCTCGGTGGCGGTGATTCGACGGGCGCGGCGGCTCCGAAAGGGCGGGAGAGGTAGATCCGGGGGAGGAGAGGGGCTTGTTCGGCGCGACCACTGCAGGCGCGCGCGGAGTAGCCCTAGATCTACGGCGGCGGGGCGGCACCGAGGGCGGCGGCGGAATGGGGGGAGGAGACGCGCCCGGACGGACCTGAAATGTCCCTCCCGCCAACCGCTATAGGGATATACAGGGCCCCGGCGGTTCGGAGGTGAAACCTCCGAATTACCGGTTCGGCAGACAGATTTCCCGGGCGCCCTCAAAAAAAATTTACGGGCCCGGCACTTTTAAGGTTTGTGCTATTTATTTTTCTACGGTTTCGGAACCGTTTTTGGCGGTTATTATACGGTTCCGCGGGGTTTGAGGGCTCTGTTAGAGATGCTCTAACCTCCGACTCCATTCACCCCTAGCCTTTTTTGTGAACCGTTTCAAAGTGCTGCCCGGCAAACAAAAAGAATAAAAGGAGTTATTAATTACTTGATATCAGAAAATGAACGAAAGTCGTCGATATAGTGCCATAAAGATTGAAATTACCGCTGGATCATTTCCTGGATGTCCGCCCAGACCTCAAGAGGCTTACTTTCGAGTCCATTACCATTACTTTCCTATGTTAGCTTAAAAGATTAGCAGAATAAAGTGGAAGTTGCGCACGCATAACTCATCAATTATACACTTAACATCGAGTAAGGAAAACATAATGTCTACTCCCTCCGTTCCATATTAGATGACTTTGAATTGGATGTATCTAGACATATTTTAGTGATAGATACATCCATTCCAAAGTCATCTAATATGGAACGGAGGGAGTACAAGACAGTAACACTCACTCAAAGTTGTAAGGAAATAGTATTTCTCTTTTGTGTTCTTGAAACTTTAATGCCTTCACAATTTTATCTTCTGTATTCTTGGGAGATAGCTCAAGAGTTTTTTATTAACAAAATATGTGTCAATGAACCTAATGTCATAGATTTGTCCTCTTTTGCATCCGAGAATCTTCATTTTTCAATTCTAATATAGTGAGTACTATATGAATGCAATGAACGAGGTGAGCTAGCTAGAGACTAAATTATAAAAATAAATACTTACAGACAATAAGCACCGAGGATAGATTTTTCGATGGCCTTTTGCTGGAATAACTGAAATAATTTTTCAAATTGAATTAGAACCACTGCATCTCCATACCCGTAATGCTCGTCTCTAACTCACAACACTATCCGGCCCTGAGATTCCCGAGAGGCTGCCATGTACCAACTATGCACTCTTCACATTTTTTGTTCGTAGATTCTTTTTCTCCTCGGGTGTGAAGAGAGGATTCCCGTGCAAGTATATGTATTGACAATCAGAAGAGGGAAGTATTCTAAGGTTTTGACATACTGAGCAATGGACATACCAGAAGCAGCGTTGATGACCCACAAGTATGGGGGACCGCAATAGTCTTCGAGGGAAGTAAAACCAAAATTTATAGATTCGATACAAGTGGACTCAAAGAATATTTATAAGCCTTAACAACTGACTTGTCAATTCAGCTGTACCTGAAAGTAGACTTGCTCGCAACAATTTATCAGTGGTAACAGTTTTATAGCAGCAGTAGTAGTAAAATAACAACATGAGTAAAATAGTAGCAATTGCGGGAAACAGCGAGATTAAAATAATGTAGGCATAGAGATGGATGAACGGGCGTTGCATGAATAAGATATCTCATATAATAATCTAAACATGGGCATTGCAGATACATAATAATAAAGCATCCAAGTTCTAGGCAAACCATAGGCATGTGTTCCAATATAGTCATACGTGCTCGCAATGAGACACTTGCACAACATCTTTTGTCCTACCAGCCCGTTTGCAATGGAGCCTCCGGGTAAACTACTGGTAATTAAGGTGTTCCTTTTAATAAACCACCGGAGTCTACCAGCCCGTTTGCAATGGAGCCTCAAGGTAAACTACTGGTAATTAAGGTGCTCCTTTTAATAAAGCACCGGAGCAAAGCATTAACACTCTGTGAACACGCGTGATCATCACATCACAGCCATCCCCTCCGGTTGTCACAATTTCTGTCACTTTGGAGCCTCGGGTTCCGGACAACAACGTGTGTAAACAACTTGCAGATATGATCAAGAAACATAATTCTACTCATGAAACAATAACATGTTTAGATCTGAGATCATGGCAGTCAGGCCCTAGTGACAAGCATTATGCATAAAAAGTTGCAACAATGGTAGAAAACACTAACAACGGATACTAGCCACTATGCCCTAACAATCTGGCATTATTACATGCTCGATCCCATCCAATCCCTTCCATCCCTCTCAGCCTACAGCGGGGATTACTCACACATGGATGGGGGAATCATGGATGGTTGATGGAGAAGTGGCGGTGGTGATGATGACGATGATCTCCTCCGAATCCCTGTCCCGGCAGCGCGCCAGAACATGAACTTCTGATCCACGAAAATGTGTTAGGAACTTACGGGGCATAAGTAGCCGAAAGGGGAGCCCGAGGGGGTTCCTGGGGCCACCACACCACTTGTAGGCGCGGCCTAGGGGGTGCGCCCTGGTGTGGGCCCCTCGTTGCCCCTCTCCGACTCCTCTTCTGGCTCTGAGGGTCTTCGGGTAAAATAAGGACTTCGGGATCTTTTTAGGGCAATTTCCTGAAAGTTGATTTTTCTGCACAAAACAAGACACCAAGATAATTCTGCTAAAAGCAGCGTTAGTCCACGTTAGCTGTATCGAAAAATCACAAGTTTAGAGGCAAACAATGGAAAAAGTGTTCAGAAAAGGTGATACGTTTTGGACGTATCAACTCCTCCCAAGCTTAGCTTATTGCTTGTCCTCAAGCAATTTAGTGACAACTGACAGCGATTAAAGAACTTTTACAAACACATTTGTTTCATATGATGTAAATATTCTCACTATATGATCAAGTTCTTAGGCAATTCATAATAAGAAGTATGCAAGATAAAGTCACCTAATAGTTATGAAAACCATGAAGAGATACCAACACACTAATAATAAACATCATGAAATATATCAATCTGCAGGATTGCAATGTTCATAATAGGGTATGATAAAGTGTACTCGCTTGCCCTTAATAATTGAGCAAAATATAAATACCAGGGCACCTCTGAAGTTCATGTGAAGACTAGAAGTAAAGATATCAAAGATAAAAGCATAAAAGTTATACCCCCAATCAATAGTGTTCTAGGACAAGCACATTATACTAAGAGTGACAACTATGCTCTCAAGAAAGTTTATAAAGTGAGAAGATGGAGACTCAACATGAAAGTAAAAGAAAGACCCTTCGCAGAGGGGAGCAGGGATTAACTCATGTGCTAGAGCTTTTTATTTTGTAAACAGAGGTATTGAAAACATTTTTGTAGAGGGGTGCATGCTTATGTCAACGAATGGTAAACAGACAATACAGTACGTCACAAGCCAACTAGACCTTTCAAGAGCGGCTCCCATTGAAGGACGCAATTGGTATAGAAGGTCATTCCTCTTCTCTTTTGTTTAAACAATTATGTTTTGACTGATAAATCAGGGTTAAAAATAGTGAAGAGAGTATGTACTAACCAATTTTGGGGCTGGGCACCCCGCTGCCATCTCTTCTATCATTTGGATAAGAGGATGAAGCCAGTAGTCTAGGTGTGCAAAGTCAAATCAAAAAGTGAGATAAAGATTCTCTATTTACATCCTTATGAGCTAAAACAGGGGCACAAAACATGAATACTTTTTTGAAGATTTTTAAAGGTAGCACATCAGAAATTTACTTGGAGGGGCGGTGAAATACCACATATAGGTAGGTATGATGGACACATTTGGAAAACTTTGGTTTTCGGGAGTTGGATGTACGAGTAGAGCTCATACTCAATACATATGAAGGCTATTAATAGACCAGGAGCGACAATCAAGACAGCAACAACTGTCATAATCATGCTTGAGACAAAACAAAATTAACGGGGGTATAAAAGTGATACAAATACTATCAGGCAAAATAAATCATCAAGGCTCAATTGCCTTTTTGTTTTCAGTCTTATGCATGCGCGAGCATGTGCCAAGTTGATTCAAGTGAAACATTCATAGGGGGATACCACAATTTCATACCCTTCTATGAATAAAACAATGCAAGCAAACATTTATGTGACATGCTATCTAATTTTAATAAGTTGGAACTAAACATGAGAGAGCACGAACTACTAAGCATCGATTAAATAACATACACCTTACACGAACAAACTTAGCATGTCCACATGGATGAGTATATGTACAAAAATGAAAACAAATAGAGTTCATACCAGCCTCTCACCACAACTTGAATTGTCGTAAATCATCATTATTGCTCATCACTCGTGTGGATTGAATAATATAGAATATAGAATGATAACCAAGCTCCAATGGAGTCACGGAGGACAACTGAACTCTGCAGCAAACTTTACTAAACCAAAGAAGAAGAACAAAAATTGGATTTTCGAATTAAAAATAATAAAGAAGGAAACAAGCAAACAAAACAAAATGTTTTTTTATTTTTGAATATTAAACCGAAACGAGAAAGTAATGAAAACCAAGAAAATAACTAAAGAAACAAATAAAGAGAAACAAAAGAAATATTTTCGGTCTTTTTGTGTTTTGGAAAGTAAGAACAAAACAATAAAAACAAAAAGAAGCGAAAGAAACGAATACAAGCGGACGAAATGAGAACATGGATATAAAAAGAACCGAGAGAAACATGATGTCGGCATATGATACGTTATAAACGTATCCCTAATTTCTGATATTCCATGTTGTTTTAATGTTATTTCCTACATGTTTGCTATACAATTTATGACGTTTTTATCGATTTTCCGGACTAACATATTGACAAGATGACACAGAGCCAGTTTCCTGTTTTCTGATGTTTTTCGTTTCAGAAAAACTGTTCTGTAAATATTATCGGAATCGGAAAATTCGAAACTCAGAAGTCTTAGAATTCCCGAAGGTTCCACGGAGTCCCAGACACTACTAGAGAAAGGCTTATAGCAGCACGGGTCACCGCCGACGCATCAAATTAATGGTTCGCCTGGGCTAATTATCGCCGACGCACAAGAAAGCTATGCGCTGGTGCTACCTTCCCTACCGCCAGCGTACTACGAAGACTGCGCATGCGCTAAACATGGACCCGCACACTCTCTCCTCCACGCGAATATACTGCCAGCGCACATGCACGTTGGTGCGCGAGCGTTAAATCCCCTATGTAACGCCCTGGGAGGAGGGCGTGCGCCTTATCCACTCCCAACGCCAGAGCCCCTCTCTGTAATCGCTTACCCCTTCAATCCTAGCCGGCGCCGGCTGTCACGGCCGCCGCTGCCCGACTCTGTTGTATCTTACCCTCCAAGATGGCCCTGGTCCAGGTCGAGCTGCATCCCATCCCGGACTCCTACTTCGAAAATACTCCCTCTCGCTCTTGTTCTAGATGCAGCGCCGCTACTCCCCTATGGATCCTCTTTATATATCTCACCCCATGTCCGGGCCTCGCTCAACTCTAGGTCGAATCCCTCGCCAATGCCGTCCTCTGTCCCACCGTTGCCCACCCGCAGTCTCGAGAAGTACGGACCTGCGTCTACCGCGCCAATGGCGGAGGGACGACGGGTACCTAACTACTCCGGTCATCTTTCCGGCGGAACCTCTCCCGGAGCTGCTCTGCCCCGACCTGCAGAAGGTACACCCCCAATCTCAATCTTAGTCATCTTCTCCTCTCTTCTCCCCACAATTTCAAGATCTATTTTTTCTACCGACCAGCTGGAGATGTATGTATGCGCGCGACTTGGATCCTGCCCTGAAGATACCTCCGCCACTACTAGGGAAAAGCTTACCCCAGGCGAACAGAAAAGGGCTACCACAGGCACATTTCGGTTCGCCTGGGACCATATCGCCAGCGGTAATGGCTTACTCCATGCGAATAGTGAAATGCGCCTGTGGTAAGTTGGCATACCCCAGGCGAATAGGCCTTGTGCGCCTGGGGTAATACTATTACCTGTGGCGAACAAGAGATGCGCCTGGGGTACCGTACTCGGTTCGCCTGGGGTATGGTTTTGCTGTATCAAAATATAAAAGATATCAAAATAACAGAATTACAAGAAAATGACAGAAATAAGTCTCAAAATGACAAAAATATACCATAGTCTCAAAATGACAGAATTAAGTTTTATAACAGAAATATTTTCGATCATCAACACATAGTCTCGATCCGAACCACATAGTTCAACAAAATTACAGAGTCTCGAAAAGAACCATACTACTAATTAATAAATCCAGGAGTTAGCTAGTGAGATGAAAATGATTATTTGTTCTAATTTGGGCTGATGTAGTGGATGACCATCATCATGTCCAATTTGGGGATGTCAGTATCCCTCATGGTGATCAGAATAGCTCGGCCAGCCTCCATACCAACGCTTGCGGAATGGAACTGCCTCCATGCTTGAGAGTTGAGGATGACGCGACCATCAGCATTATCCCTGGTGATCGGAACTGTGGTGACATCTCCTGATTCTCCACGACGTACTCCAATGGTACCTTTATGCTCCATGCCAGCACTGTCCGCTACCGCCACAGGTATTTTCTAGAACACACAATTCCAAGAAAGAATAAAAGCACAATGTCACATACCGGCCACATTATAACATAAGCAACTATAGGAATAAGAAAATGTTAAAAAACATACCATGAGATGTCCATTGGAGATGTTAGTGTTGGTGATGCGATGCACGAAAGGGGACCCGATGTAGCTATCTATCTGGGCAATTCTCTGAAGGACACGGTCCTTCTCAAGCTCGCTAAGATTCGCTCTTTGAGCAACCACCACATGTTTCCATGGGTGCTCCTCGTCCATATCATCCTCAGTGTCCATATCATCCTCAGTGTTCTCAATTTCCTCCTCACTCCCGCCATCCTCGCTCGCAATCCCGCCCATATACAGAATTTTGATACGAGGTTGCGGTCCTTCCATAGAGAAGTGAATGTAATCACCTCCGCTTAAATTGTACTTGGCGATGATAGCCTGCAATTGTTCCCTGCAGAAGTAGGTCCTGTTTCTTTCTTTCTTCACTCGAATAATGTAAGTGGTCCCGTGAACATTGAAATCCACGTTATTGCCAACTAACTCGTTGAACTCTTCGCGAATATTGCATGGTAGAATCTAAACAAGAAATATAAAGAATCTTTTGTTAAGAAACACAAGTCTCAAGCTAGATAGTAAAACGAAAGAACAAGTTAATATAAAAAGAATTGTTAATTACCAACGAATCAACGTCATCGTCGTGGAGCTGAAGCATAAAAGAAGTCCCGGTGAATCGTCCTTGGGCACATCGGGACCGACATACTTCGCAAGCCATGTTCTATTAAATTAAGAAAGTACACATAGAGGTTAGAGGAGCATAGCTATCACAAAACAAAGACAAATGGCAGCACCTACCTATCACAAAACAAATGCACAAAAGCTATCTACTTTACTGGAATATCCAAAAACAATGCTGCGTGTGGTACCACCAGATTACTGTGTTCTAATTGCATGCTGGGGTTTGAACGCAGATAGAAAAAAGGATAAATGAGATGGGGACAAAAGTGATGGGTGCTTAGCCAAATAAAAAACTCCAGAACATGCTATCGATCCGAACGCTCGTTGCTATGAATTTCCTATGTTTCCTCGTTCCTAAGTTTTGCGTTTACGTTCCTACATTGGGGACATAGACCATTGATCCACAACGAAAGCAAACATTTCTCTGGATCCACGACGACGGGAGCACCGCGGCCACCAGGAGCAGGCGCACATCCTCTGGATCCACAACGACGACGGGAGCACCGCGGCCACCAGGAGCAGGCGCACATTCGCTGGATCCACAACGACGACGGGAGGGCCGCGGCCACCAGGAGCAGGCGCACATTCTCTGGATCCACAACGACGACGGGAGGGCCGGAGTGGGCTGGGATGGAGGGGGATGGGAGGGAGAGGGGCGGACCTGGATCAACAACGACGACGACGACGGAGTGGGCGACGACCTGCTCTGCTCCTCCTCGACACTGGCGACGGCGGCGGCGTGTGGGCGCGGGTGCGGGTGCGGGTGCGGGTGAGATCTGGTCACTTAAAATACTAAAGCACATTGGCACCGGTTTGTGATACAAACCGGTTCTAAAAGGATCTGTCCACTGGGCCCCCCACCCTGCCGCAAATGGCCTCAAGGCCTTTAGGACCGGTTTGTGATACAAACCGGTTCTAAAAGGATCTGTCCACTGGGCCCCCCACCCTGCCGCAAATGGCCTCAAAGCCTTTAGGACCGGTTTGTGATACAAACCGGTTCTAAAAGATCTGTCCCTTGGTCCCCCCTCCACGCAGCAAATGGCCGCAAGGCCTTTAGAACCGGTTTGTGATACAAACCGGTTCTAAAGGCCTTGCGGCCATTTGTTGTGCAGAGCGGGGCCTAGGGGACAGACCCTATAGAACCGGTTTGTACCACAAACCGATCCTAAAGGTTTTCTCATTTTTTTGCAGCAACAGCGAGGGCTTACCCCAGGCGCAGAGGTTCGGCTTTCGCCTGGGGTATGTGTTATACCAGAGGCGAACACTGCTCTATTCGCCTGGGGTAAACGAAGAGTGCCAGGGTGTGGTGTTGGGTGGCCCTGCCACACTTTACCCCAGTCGCTTCCGTAGTTTGTTCGCCTGGGGTAAGGGGCTTACCGCAGGCGCATCGCTCCGCTGTTCGCCTGCGCTAAGTAGCCCAGGCGCGTCTACTTTCGTGTTCGCCTGTGGTAGGATATGCTGCTATAAGCAAATCTCTAGTAGTGCGCTGGCATGCCACCTGCACCGCAACAATCTATGAGGAGGAGGATGAAGTTCTTGTGCTTTAGCAGTGCACTTGCTCCATCTGTGGCATACAGCTGCCACCACTTAGGTTACCAGGTAGCCTCAATCACTTGCTTTACGTCTGATCTGCTTCTGCTGCTAATTGGTGTCTTTAGAGGAAGAGGAGCCGAAACCTACAGATATTGTGCATTTCAACCCGCTGCTTTCGTTACTCGAGCTAGCTGCACCTGATTGAGTAGTTTTATTCATTCACTTCCGATTGAGTAGTTTGATTCTTGCTGCTAGTTTAGGTGTTGGTACGTGTATGGAATGGTTGAAAAAAAAGTAGACCCAATCTTTTTTCTGTATAATATACAACTACCAAAAACTACTTGGTTAATTAATTTGCTAGCTTGGGAGTGACTGGCTTCGTATAATATACAACCGATTATTTCACTACAAATTTCTTTTGTTGTGTCTTGTCTTAGAAGAAATTCATCAATCAGCACTGTTGCTCGTTATGTGCCTGTACTCAATCTGTAACCTAGGAGATAAGAAACCAACCTCCTCGAGAAGTTGTAATATTTACTACTCATTACAAATAATTATCATCACAAGTTAATTGCAGCCTACATGTTCATTTTCTGATATGAGTATCCTCATGGAAGAATGACTTTTTCCGTTGGTTGCGGTTCCCCAAGAAGAAACATCAAGCGATGTGAGGAGCTGCGCAGCTCGCTGGTGAGTGGTGACCTGATTGGTGCTCTTGAGGTGCCATATTCTACTAACCTATTGTCATTGAAGAAAAGGACATGTTGTTACACATCTGTAACACTATATGCAATCTTGCTATATAATTACATCTGCCATTGCTATTACACTAGTTGAGCTACACATCCTTGTTTGATGGCTTGTGCTACTGCACAATAACAGAAAATAAAGGGATATGCTCTGATCCGTAGTGTTATCCTCTGTTTTCTTGTAATAGTCTTACCCTCTGCCATGGAGATGCTAACTCATTACATGGTCGTGTTGTCCACAGGCCTCTCTCTTGCACCGGCGGCGACACAGGACAAGCAGCCCGAGACGGCGAGGGCGGAGAAGCCCACAAAGGATGCGGTGGACATAGATAAGGCGGCAACGGTGGAGGAGGCAAAGGGGCTCCCGGCAAGGCGGTAGAGGGATCTGCTGCGGCTGCGGAAGCAGCATGCCTCGTCTACATCATCGTCCGAGACGGTCACTAGGCCGTTGCACCACCGGAGAAGGAGCCATAGTTGCTTTTTTTTTGTTTTCTTTTGTACAGCTATAATTGCCAAGTTGTAATACATGTTCATTTTAAATAAAATAGCAGTCCAACATAGCATCGGTGGTATAGCATTGGTGGTGTGGTTTTTTTTTTAATTCCCGTACACACTAGTGCTGGCGCACATGGCATGTACGCCTGGCGCACTAGCTTGTGCGCCTGGGCTACATAGGAGTACCACAGGCGAATTTGGATGTGCGTCTGGGCTACATAGGAGTACCACAGGCGAATTAGGATGTGCGCCTGGGCTATCTAAAGGTACCACATGTGAACTAGGAGATGCGCCTGCGGTACACTAATACCATCGGCGTTAATGTCGCAGGCGAATTGAATGCGCCTGCGGTAAGCTTTTTTCTAGTAGTGGGAGAGACCCGGAGAGGGGCCTCAGGGGGCCCATACCATAGGGCGGCGCCCCCTAACCGCGCCTTGGGGTGGTGTGGGGCCCCAAGGCCTCCACCGCCTCTGACCTTTTGCGTATTTATTCCCCTCGAGATGTAAACCCTAGATATATTCCACTTCGTCCATAAAAACACCTGAGGCCGCCGTCATCGTCATCCTGAGATCGGGAGGGTTCTAGAGCTCTCCCCGGCACCCTCCCGGGAGGGAAATTCATCACCGGATGGGTCTATACCACCATCCTCTCCTCCAAAGTGATGCGTGAGTAGTTCATCCCTGGACTACGGGTCCATAGCAGTAGGTAGATGGTTGTTCTCTCCACTTTGTACCTCATGTTTAGATCTTGTGAGCTGCCTAACATGATCAAGATCATCTTTATGTAATGCTACATGTTGTGTTTTCTGGGATTTTATAAATGTTGAATGCTATGTCTTCTGATAATCAATCTATCATGTTATGTTCATGCGTATTTATGATCTTGCATGCTCTCCGTTATTAGTAGATGCTCTGGCCAAATAGATGCTACTAACTCCAAGAGGGAGTATTCATGCTCGATAGTGGGTTCATGTCTCCTTTGCATCTGTGCTCGAGTGACAGAAACGTGACGGATGGAGGATGTGATTTTCCATTAGGGAGAAAACAACAATTCTTTGTCTAAGGACGATGTTATTGTTTGCATTTCACACTTTGCTTACTACAATTATCTGTTGCTTGCAACTTAATACCCAATGTTTATTCGGATGATATTCGGAGAGTGGATTATTAGTCATAGATGTAGTTGGATAACGGTCTATGAATTTTGTTGTAATGCCCGCATTAATCACATAGTAATATTTATGTCTTGCATATGCACTACGGTGGAGCCGTCATTTCTGTCAATTGCCCAGCTGTAATTTGTTCACCACACATGTTATTTATCTTTCACGGAGAGACACCACTAGTGAACTGTGGACCCTAGTTCTTTTCCCTTGTATTGATAAATCACCTACTGCTTTCATACTGCTCTCATACTGTTCCTGCTGTTTTCCACACCATACATTTAACCTCTTTGTGTTCAGCAAAACCGGTGAGATTGACAACCTCACTGCTTCGTTAGGGCAAAGTGATTTGATTGTGTTGTGCAGGTTCCACATTGCTTCTGAACTGTTACTGCGCCCTACCATCTCAGCTGCTTCAACCTTCTGAAGTTACTCCTTACTCCTACTTGTCGATTCAACCTTGGTGTCTTTTTGAGGGAAACTTGCTACTGTGCTCTTCATACCTTCTTCTTGGGGTCACCCAACGAACAATCGTTGCCGGGGAGGAAGAGAATTTCTGCAAGGGGAGTCTCTCACTTCCAATCTCTTTACTTTTTTTTGATTGTTTTATTTTATTTTATCTTGTTTGCTTCTCTTTATAAAAAACACAAAAAAATTAGTACTTATTTTAGTCACTTCTCTTATTATTTTGTTATTACCTTTCATCATGTTGCCTCCTAAGTTCACCTTTAAAGATCTTCAAGTTGGTAGTGGTTCTATACTTGGAAAGGATACCATTAAATAATTCTTTAATCATGTTAGTAAGCATAAAAATTTAGAGGAAAAATCAATAGTAGAATTTGCTCCAAATTATGAAACTGCTGCAACTTCTCTGATTCACCTATTAGAAGTTAGATTTGTTAACCTTCATCCCGCATTGCAGCATATGTTCCTCAACTTGAATAATATTAAAGACATCAGGAAAAGAAATTTTATTTTAGAAACCATGCTTAAAGAATTTTGGAGATGTTGCTATAGATGCTACAAAAGTGTTCGGTCGTTTCAATATGCTAGGACGATCATGCGTAGATGTTGTTAGTGCTCTCGAAAATGTTGAACCTAAAAATAAAAATGAAGATAAAATACCAATTCCCTTTAAATTGTAGCATTGCATGATGCTCTAGAAAAGAATTTTGATTGGATTGTTCCTGAGAATTTATTTTATGAGAATAGTAAACCTAAAAGTTATAAGAGAGGAGCCTCTGAAACTCACTTAGATAAAATAAAATACATTATTAATGAATTGCCAAATCTCAATTTGGATGCTTCTTCACTTTAAAATACTCGATTCCATTTTTCTAGGCCTAGCTAAAAGGCGTTAAAGAAAAGCACTTCTTAGGAGATAACCCATGGTTTTATTTTTGCTTTGTTTTTCTCTATTTTCTTTGAGTCAAGGGGTTGTATACTTATCTAGAAACTCCTTTGTATCTTTCTTTTCATGTTTTAGTAGTGCCAAGTAATTTTTTTTACGAGAGATGGAGTTGGTTTTCGGATTTCTGCGCAGAAAATAGATTTCTGCTGTCCACCGTAAAAAAATCGTGAAAATTCAGGAAGATCAGAATAACCTGAAATGTTTTTTGCTAATTCCTCGGCTAATTTTGTAACTTTTTTGTTATTTAGATTTTTCTATTTGAGCAACGGAAGTGCCTCGAAAAAATTCGTCTTTACATGTTGTTCTGGTTTTGACAGATTCTGCCATTTTTCTTGCATTGGCTCTTTTGCAATGTCAAGTGAATTTCTTTGCTTCACGAAACATCAGCCTCTGCAGCTAATGTTTAAAATTATCAATAGAACTTGTTCCATACATAATCCATGGATTTTTATTTGTTGCACTAACTCTCTAATGCGAATTACTGTTTGAGTATGGTGTGAAGGAAGTTTTCAAGTGTCAAGAGAAGAGATGATATATGTGATCAAGAAGAGTACAAGGTCAAAGCTTGGGTATGCCCGCGTGGTTCATCCAAGCATATTTTTAGAATACTCAAGCATCTAAGCTTGGGGATTCCCAAGGCATCCCCTTCTTCATCAACTATCTATCAGGCCACTTCTCCTAAAAATATATTTTTATTCGGTCATATCATATGAAGATTACTTGGAGCGTCTGTTTGTTTTTATTTTGTTTTATTTTGTTTTCCTTTGTTTTGTTTTGTTTTCATTTATGAAATAATATCATTGGACCTAGCATCCTTGTTTGGGAGAGAAACACTCTACGCTTGTTCGTTTGAATACTTGCTATGCTAGTATTCTAAGTTTTTCTTGTAGTTACTGCGAAAATTCCTGTTCAGCTCTTGTTTTCATTGCATCTCTTATTCAGAGATGTTATTTTTAGTAATGCTATGTGATTACTCTCATGTTTTCTTGCTGTAGCATGTAGAGAATTGTTTTTAAAACATATCTTGTATGGTGCTTGTTGGGAAAACAAACTGTTGTTTGAAGTAGATTTTTTAACGGCGCAAGTAGAAGCTTGTATAGACTGTGGCTAGAACTTTTTCATATCATGATAGATGTTATTTTAGTTTTAAAGCCTTGTGTTTATTGAGTATCATGATTAGCCTCAAATAGCTGAGAGTGTTTAATGTGCCATTGAAAGAATCATGAGTTGCTCTTGTCATATTGAAGCATAAATTTGTGGTATTCTCCTTTGAATGTTTTAGTTGGTTGACTTGGCACATGCTCACACCATGTTTATGACTATGAACCAGTCACTAATAGCCTCTATGATAATTTATTTTTAGAATTTGTGGTACCACTTATGCTTTGATTAATGATGTTTATGTCGCAATGCATGATTATGGCTCCTATGCTCTCTTGATTTGTCGCTCCCAGTCTTTTGCTAGCCTCCACCTGTACTGAGTATGGAATTCTACTCGTGCAATCCAACTCCCTAAAACCGAAGTTTTACCATTGTGTCCACCGTACCTACATATATGTTGTATTTAACTGTCATTCCAAGTAAATTGCTCATGTGTTACCTTTAAAACCTTCAAAATTATTCCTGCTTTGTGTTCCTGGTTTTGCTCATGAGGACGTAAATAGAGAATCTTTATCTCACTTGTTGATTGTATTTCACACCCTGGACTAGTGGCTTCATCCGCTTCTCCAATTGATAGAAGAGCTGGCAGCGGGGTGCTGATGACTCCCAAGTGCAGGAGATCAATTGTAGTACCTTTCGATAAGTATTTGAGTGTCGAACCCACGAGGAGCTGAAGGTAAGCTATCTATTCTCTAAAGCCCTATAACCCTCTTACATGGTTGTTTATGCAAAGCAATAAGTTCGACTAAAAGGAACTAACTAATTAAAAGCAAGTGACGTGGAGTGTGGTTTGTCTAGTAACTAGTGAAGCAAGTTTAAAATGCAAGTAATCCTAAAGCAAGTTTCTAAAGCAAGTTTCTAAGCAAGTTTCACAAGTAGCAAGCAGCAAATATCTCAAGTATCTCAAGGGAGCAAGTGTTCTAGCAATAGGTGTTTCGTTCGTGTGGTTGTCACAATTAGTGAAGCACATGTTTTAGTCTTAGTTGTTTCTTCTAGGAAGGAGCCATGAATAGGTATAGTCAAGTAAATGATCTACAACCCCTTATGATGGATCATGTGGCCAAGTAAATGACTGCACAAGATTGATTAAGACATAAAGTCCCACCATAGCCTTACGTTCTAAGGTCCCCTATATATACCCCCCAATAACTTAACTTTGTGGCTCGGTCTCAGGTTACTGTCACTCCCAAGTCACCACCACTCCATTATGCTACCGGTGATCACCTTACATGCATTCCCCAACATATGCGTGCACTCATATATTGTACATAAAGACAATCATAGAAGATAACAAACTTGTATGCAACCGATCAACGAACTATTTCACCATTGCCAAGAACAATTCACTACTCAAACATAGACGGGGAGACACAATACATCAAGGGAATATTGTATTGCATCATACATCATGTTTGCCAAGAGATTACAGTGGAGAGATGGAGCTGATCTTGCTATAGATGTTGATGATGAACACGCCGGAGGGGGGTGGAGCCCTCCGGGGGTGATCCCGGCGGCGTTTCCCCCCTCCGATCTTCTCCGGCGACAACCTTCTGTCTCTATGTTTTGTGGTTTCATCTCTCGGCGCCGCCTCCTTCTCGAAAAGGCCAGGGGACCCTTTATATAGTCGTTTTTAGGTCATGAGACACTCGGGAGAAGAAAGATCGACGGCATCGGAGCCACGGGGGCAAAAAGGGGGCCCCACATGCGGCCAAGGAATCTGGCCGCGTGGAGGGTCCTGTTTTCCACCTGGTTGGACTTTTGGCCCTCTACTTTGGCCCATGGTCTTCGTGGCGAAAATTCTGAACCGTGCTCTTTGGCCTTGCCCTTTTTGGAGCCCCGAAGCTCCCGGAAAGTCTGAAACACTAAAAAGTACGTTTTCTGGAAAAAACAGGGTTAGAATCAAAAGAAGGGGGATTGTTCAGAAAATCCCCCAAATCATTATAAAACATGAATATAGGTTGCTAATATGTAGGAAAAACAAGTAATAACATGCAAAGTTCATGTATGCATTTTACATGCATCAACATCCCCAAGCTTAACCCATGCTCGTCCTCGAGTATGAAGGTGATAAAACTAACATGGACTTTGCATTTTAAAGCAATCATGGAATATCAAAGAAGATTATTCATGCTATATATAATCAAATGATTCATAATGTAGATGAGTAGCAACATACAATTCATGTTATAAGAAATATCAAATATGCAAGCAAAGATGCTTCATGAAAGTTCACAAAGTGTATAATTAAATAAAAGCACTATGGACCAAATGCATACACAAAATAAAAAATAAAATCCTATATTGGTCAAAGAATAGCATAATGGAAAATAGAAAATATGGTGGACACTTTGGAGAAAATTGAGTAGAGGTAAAACATGATCAAGTCTTATTTAGCCTCTAAATTATTCAACTAAAATTACTAATTGAAATGTGGTATCCATTGATCTAGGACTCTCATTGCCCCTTTATCACTAGCATCTTAAATGGTGAATATTGAAGTAATGTGAATGACACGTTGGTTGAAAGCCTCATGCCCCGTGAGTGTGAAAACCTACTACATGATTACTCAACTTAAGATTCATAATAAGCTTTGTACAATCATAATAAGTATTAATGACACCATAGAGAACCGCAAAGAGGTACCTCTTGCCCCATGCCATGGAAACCAGCCCATGTCACAATGACAAGATGAACAAACGGAGTAGACTCATCATCCTTTTTTATTTCATTCACTATATGCATAGCTTCTTATTTTATTGTAGGATGTGTTTGTAGAGTCCACTCTAGCTGTAAGTAAATTTCCACAATGATCAAGCATGGCTTGGGTTAGCGGCCCAATGCGTTTCTCTAGTCATAAATATACTTACTCATCAAAACTTACTATTCCTCTATTTCATTTCGGCATGGCAGGAGTCCAAAAACAAAAGTACTCCCTCCGTCCTGGTGTATAGGGCACGTATAGAAATTCTCTACGCCCTAGGTATTTCATTCATTGGGGTTTAAACATTACATGCATTGGTGGAGAGGAGTAGAGAGATGCAACCACCCACTAAATAGAAGAGAATTAATGCAAAATGTGTCTAATAGATGGGACTGCATGTTTTTGATATTGTGCCCTATACACCAGGACGGAGGGAGTACATGATATCAACCAAATGTAATTTTTTGTGCAATGTTGAAAGCTTTCCAGTGATACACGTTTATAGCTAGCTCCCAACCAAACACTTGTCAAACGCAAAACTTTTATCTCCCGTTATTGGGTCATGTTTATTAAGTGCAATGAAAAGTAAAGGTGTGCATTCAAAAGTTCGTGAGAGTCCTATCCCAAATTCAGCTCATGACAATTAATAAAGTGAATATCTTAATTTAGAACATAAATAACACTATAACATGGTGAACATACTCGGAATAGCAATGAAGCTAATGGGAAGATATGGTGGACTCACTTGAAATACTTGGCTAAGGAGTGTTGGAAACAAGTTTTTACTTGTTGGAACTTTTAAAATTTTGGCTAGCAAGAGGGAGATAGTTGACCAGCTACTATGCATGCATATGTCCATAGAACTACTCATTTCATGACAAACTAAATAAACCAGCAATTAACATCAAGGACATGAATAAGAGATAGCTCAAGACAACATTATTGCAAATTTCTACACATAAAAAGCCTATAAATCATGCAAACATATGTAGCTCTTCAAATCAACCATGGCATCCCTATTCCAAGTCATAATACTAGCATACAATACATTCTAACCCCAAACTCCAGTAGCTCTATCTCATATAAAATGATGGGTGTGGTCTTATCAAAACAAAAATAAAAATAAAAACTAAACGCTTCAAGTCTCTACGATAAATGTTTTGCTTAGAAAAACGTAAAGTAGACGTGTACTAACCAAAAGAGTGTAGCTCCAGTAGGGTGTTAATCACATCCCCAAGATTATGGCTTTCACCATTCTTGGATGTCTTGAGGCGCAGCTCCTCTATTCCCTGTGAAAAAACTTCACAAAACATGTTTCTCCCATTCTTTTTCTGTGCGGTGAGATTAGCAAGGACAAACAAAATCACATGCTTGGTGTGCAAAATTCCAAATCAAATGCTCCAGTAGATAGACAATAAGGTTTATTATGTTGTATGTTCACTCTCTTGCTTGAAAGATCAAGGAAATTCAAGTCCCAAACCCAAAGAGTGCATCCAACAAAAGGAGGCAAAATCTGTCAGAAAAGCAATAGCAGCAAAACGAACATTTTGCCTAAGCTAGCCTCATCAAAAAAATTAATCCAATTTTTGTGCTTACAGAGTACGAAAAGTTTCAGAACATACTAAAAAATTAGCTCAATCTGACTTACAGATAAAAAATGAAAAATCGTACGGTGAGCAGAATCGTGCTGAAACAGAAACTCCAAGCACTAGGATAGCAACTTTTAAATCCAAATGGGTGAAACTTGACACTTTATTGAAAACTCCCGAAACTAAACTAAAGACTAAGTCTCTTGTTACATCAAGAGGACACTAGGAAAATCCAACTAAGAACAACCGGGTTGCCTCCCGTAAAGCGCTTTATTGATAGCCGTATAGCTAGGCTTTTCTTACTTAACATCATGATGGTTGGAGTGAGTTGGCTCGGCATCCCCAAGCTTGGATTCTTGTAATTATTTGATACATGTAGGGTGAGCCCAGCGGTACATCCCCAAGCTTGATTGGTTGTCCTTCTTGATCTTTGTTCATCTCACTCAACTCTTCCTCCTGAATAATTCTTCTTACACAAATCTCAACATATAACTTGATTAGAGGGGTTAGTGCCTCCATAAATAAAATCCACATAGGTACATCAAAGACACATCATGAGTTGATTCTAAATATTAACTACTGTTACTACTATTGTGCATTGCTCCTTGATCAAAATAACCACACAAAACACAAGTAATGAGAGCAATGCAAAATAAAGACATAATCTGCCAAAAACTGAACATCCCGTAAAGAGTGAATTTTTAGAGGCACTTAAGTTGCTCAAATCAGAAAACTTAAAACTAATGAAATATGTAGTGATAAATAAATATTTCTGTCGTAAATTACCAGGTCAAAATTCCACTTCTGTGATTTTAAACATTTTTCACAGTGAAGTTCAGGAATCTGTTTTCTGGACAGCTAATTACTATTGTTTAATCCTATCTCTCATATAAGATTATTCTTGCCATTTATGATGAGAAATAAGACAGAAATGTGATGTTACAGTAGTGAACTAATATTTTTATTGTTTTTAGCTTTGGAATTTTTTTTAATGATAGAGACTTTGCAATGGTTTCATTGGCATGAACAACACATGTTCAAGATCGACCCAACTTCTCCATTACCCATCCTTCTCATTTACTTTCCCAAAAATTTTATAAAATGAAAATCTTAAACTAAATGATAGATAACAGTAGGTAAAGGTATTTTACATGTTTAAAAGACATAAATGTGTGCTCAAACAGAATAGGAAATTAAAGCATAAGGAACACACCAAAAAATATTAAACAATTTATTTTTAAGTCTAACCCCTTTCCTATGCATTGGCATTTTGTAATGAAACAAATAAAAGAAGCACATAATAGCAAGCATAGAAAGATAGATCAAGTGCAACTTCAATACTTTCAGCATAAAGAGGGGAAACTTAATATTGTTGAAATATGTGTAACCATGTTTCCCTCTCTCATAATAATTTTCAGTAGCATCATGAATAGATTCAACAATATGAATATCACATACAACATTCTTATCATGAGTCACATGCATAAAAGAATCACTACTCTCCACATAAGTAAAATCCTCATTAGTGATAGTGGGAGTTAAACATTCATAATTTTCATTGCAATCATCATATATAGGAGGCATAGTATCATCAAAGTGAATTTTCTCCTCCAAGATTGGGGAACTATAAATATCATGCTCATCAAAACCAACTTCCCCAACCTTAAAACTTTCCATAGAATCAGCAAGTATATCATTTTTATCCTCAATAGTAGGGGGACTAAAAATATCATATTCATCAAGACAAACTTCCCCAAGCTCAAGGTTTTCCTTAGCAATAAAGGTGTTCAAAGAATTAGTACTACCACAAATATGATTGTTGTGCAAATAATTTTTCAATTTCTCCTCAAACACTTCATGTCCTAATTCAAGGTAGATATTATACAGTTCTAAAATTGTTTGGTTGTTTTCCATTTTATAATTTTTTTGTGTTTTAGGTTTATATGTTAGTATGCAATGCAAGCAAGAATAAAAGCTTAGCACAACGCTCCCCGGCAACGGCACCAGAGAAGTGCTTGATGACTCCCAAGTGCAGCAGATCAATTGTAGTACCTTTCGATAAGTATTTGAGTGTCGAACCCACGAGGAGTTTAAGGTAAGATATCTATTCTCTAAAGCCCTATAAGCCTCTTACATGGCTGTTTATGCAAAGCAATAAGTTTGACTAAAAGGAACTAACTAATTAAAAGCAAGTGACGTGGAGTGTGGTTTGTCTAGTAACTAGTGAAGCAAGTTTAAAATGCAAGTAATCCTAAAGCAAGTTTCTAAAGCAAGTTTCACAAGTAGCAAGCAGCAAATATCTCAAGTATCTCAAGGGAGAAAGTGTTCTAGCAATAGGTGTTTCGTTCGTGTGGTTGTCACAATTAGTGAAGCACATGTTTTAATCTTAGTTGTTTCTTCTAGGAAGGAGCCATGAATAGGTATAGTCAAGTAAATGATCTACAACCCCTTATGATGGATCATGTGGCCAAGTAAATGACTGCACAAGATTGATTAAGACATAAAGTCCCACCATAGCCTTACGTTCTAAGGTCCCCTATATATATCCCCCAATAACTTAACTTTGTGGCTTGGTCTCAGGTTACTGTCACTCCCAAGTCACCACCACTCCATTATGCTATCGGTGATCACCTTACATGCATTCCCCAACATATGCATGCACTCATATATTGTACATAAAGACAATCATAGAAGATAACAAACTTGTATGCAACCAATCAACGAACTATTTCACCATTGCCAAGAACAATTCACTACTCAAACATAGACGGGGAGACACAATACATCAAGGGAATATAGTATTGCATCATACATCGTGTTTTCCAAGAGATTACAATGGAGAGATGGAGCTGATCTTGCTGTAGATGTTGATGATGAACACGCCGGAGGGGGGTGGAGCCCTCCGGGTGTGATCCCGCCGGCGTTTCCCCCCTCCGATCTTCTCCGGCGGCAGCCTTCTGTCTCTCTGTTTCGTGGTTTCGTCTCTCGGCACCGCCTCCTTCTCGAAAAGGCTAGGGGACCCTTTATATAGTCGTTTTTAGGTCACGAGACACTCGGGAGAAGAAAGATCGACGGCATCGGAGACACGGGGGCAAACAGGGGGCCCCACACGCGGCCAAGGAATCTGGCCACGTGGAGGGTCCTCTTTTCCACCTGGTTGGCCTTTTGGCCCTCTACTTTGGCCCATGGCTTCGTCTCGAAAATTCTGAACCATGCTCTTTGGCCTTGCCCTTTTTGGAGTCCCGAAGCTCCCGGAAAGTCTGAAACACTAAAAAGTACGTTTTCTGGAAAAACAGGGTTAGAACCAAAAGAAGGGGGATTGTTCAGAAAATCCCCCAAATCATTATAAAACATGAATATAAGTTGCTAATATGTAGGAAAAACAAGTAATAACATGCAAAGTTCATGTATGCATTTTACATGCATCAGGTTCCCAGCCCCAAATTAATACACACAAAATCTCTTCACTATATTTTCCCCTGATATATCAGCCAAAGCATAATTCTATGCAAAAGAGAAAGATGGATGAACTTCTACACCACTTGTGTCCTTCACATGGGAGCCTCTCTTGTGAAATCTAGTTGGCTTGTGACGTACTGTATTTTCTGTTTACCATTCGTTGACATTAGCATGCATTTCCCAAAATATAGACACTCCTCCATGTATGTGATTGTTGGTAGGCACCCGAGGATTCGGTTAGTCATGGTTTGTGTAAGATGGATGGGAGGAGTGTCAAACTTTTAATACCTTTATTAATAAAATAAAAGCTCTAGCACATGAGTGATCCATGCTTCCCTCTGTGAAGGGACTTTCTTTTACTTTTATGTTGAGTCTCCATCTTCTAACTTTATGCACAGTTCAGAGAGCATTTTTGCAATTTTGAGTTTCATGTGCATTTGTCCCAGAAACATTATTAATTGATTCATGATGTGATATTGCTTGTTCTCTAATTATTTGTTCTAGTCTTCCTCATGACACTTTGAATGTGTCCTGGCATTTATGTTTTTCCTCACTCTTAAGGACTTGCGAAATATCACTTTGCCATGCTTTGTCTATACTTGAAACAAACATATATATTTCTTTGCATTGTTAGTCATGATCTTTTATTTGAGTTACTTCTCATGATGGAAGGTGATTGCTATGCTTTATTATTAAAGTTGTATTTATCATGTTTGTATTTAAGTTCTATGATCTCAGCTTACATCTGCTTTTACATTATGATGATCAAGTTTATGTTCGTAGCATGTCACCTTAGAAATTATGTGTTTTTATCGTTTATCTACTCGAGGACGAGTAGGAACTAAGCTTCGGGATGTTGATACGTCATAAACGTATCCCTAATTTCTGTTTTTCCATGTTGTTTTCATGTTATTTCCCACATTCTTGCTATACACTTTATGTCATTTTTATCTATTTTCTGGACTAACATATTGAAAAGATACCAGAGAGCCAGTTCCCTGTTTTCTGCTGATTTTAGTTTCAGAAAAGTTGTTCTGGAAATATTCTCAGAATTGGAAAATTCGAAGCCTAGAAGTCTTAGAATTCCCAAAGGTACCATGGAGTCTGGGAGAGACCCTCCCCACTAACCGCGCCGTGGGGTGGTCTGGGGTCCCCAGGCCTCCACTGCCTCTCCCCTTTTGCCTATTTATTCCCCCCGAGACGTAAACCCTAGATATATTCCACTTCATCCAGAAAACACCCGAGGCTGCCGTCATCGTCATCCCGAGATCGGGAGGGTTCTGGAGCTCTCCGCGGCACCCTGCAGGGAGGGAAATTCATCATCGGAGGGGTCTACACCACCATGCCCTCCTCCAAAGTGATGTGTGAGTAGTTCATCCCTAGACTACGGGTCCATAGCAATAGCTAAATGGTTGTTCTCTCCACTTTGTAGCTCATGTTTAGATCTTGTGAGCTGCCTAACATGATCAAGATCTTCTTTAAGTAATGCTACATGTTGTGTTTGCTGGGATCTGATGAATGTTGAATGCTATGTCTTCTGATTATAAATCTATAATGTTATATTCATGCATATGTTATTTTTGATCTTGCACGCTCTCCGTTATTAGTAGATGCTCTCCGTTATTTATGCTCGATAGTGGGTTCATGTCTCCTTTGGATCTATGCTCGAGTTACAGAAACGTGCAGGATGGAGGATGTGATGTTTCCATTAGGGATAAAACAACAATTATTTGTCTAAGGACGATGTTATTGTTTACATTTGACACTTTGCTTACTACAATTATCTGTTGCTTGCAACTTAATACCCAATGTTTATTCAGATGATATTCGGAGGGTGGATTATTAGTCATAGATGCAGTTGGATAACGGTCTATGTATTTTGTTGTAATGCCCGCATGAATCACATGGTAATATTTATGTGTTGTAATTTGTTCACCACATATGTTATTTACCAGGGCATAATGAAAATCACATTGTAATCTTTATGTTACTTGTCATGCTTCATTGTTATTTTGCATACTGCTACTCTGGTAGGAGCATTGAGTTTTATTTACATCAGAGATATTTCAGTTTGAGTTATGAGTACTAAAAGTGTGATGATTCATTGTAAAATAGAGTGTTGCCCCTACCAGTGAGGTTATAAATCAAAAAAAAAGTGAAAAGGCCAAAAAGAAAAATAGGAAAAAGAGAGATAATAAAGAGAGAGGTGGTAGCACTACTATCATTTATACCACACTTGTGCTTGGTTGGCATCATTACTTTAGTTTGGAGAGAGTTTTCATATTATGACTTACATAACTATGTGGAGAACTTACATTATAGAACTTGTCTTGTATATTCCAATGATGAGCCTCCTCAAAAGAGATCTAGGTCTTCATGGGCAAGAAAGTTGGATGCACCCCCACTAGTTCCATTGGAGAGATTTCATACACTTATAGCTCTATGTGCATCCGTTGTGTGGCAATCACTACTCCTTGCATAACTTCGATTATAAGACTTACTCTTGTCTAATGGTCACTTTCAGCTGTGTGAGGCTTTGTTCCATTGCCATCCAAACCCCCCATAATGTTCTTTTAGCCATAACATCCTGGTTCTAGGGACCAATACAGAACGCTTGCTTGTTTTAATTGCACAATTATTTGAATGATTTTCCTATGTGCATATTGTTGTAAATTGACTTGATCCTAACACGAGTTGTTGTGAGAGTTTGATGCCTTGGATGATTATATTGTTGTTCTTGAAGCTTAAAACATCTCAGATATACTTTGCACAATCGATTGTATTTTAGTATTGATTCATTGAAAGGTTTTACTTTGTTTTTTCTAATGGTTTATATATTACTCTTTGATATCAACTATAAACCACGGCCTTTATTCATTTGATTCTAGTTTACATGCTTTACACTATAATCGAATGCATAAATATCTCTCTTCACTATTCATTGCGTAGGGCTGTAACAACACTCCTCAAGTTTGTATTCCCATGTCTAGTTAACCCCACATTGTCACTATGAGAGCCCTAGAAGGTACTAAACAAACGCCACAATTTCATAGGATCATCCATAACAAGATATAAATATCATGCTAAACCACACGATGCACACACTGTCACCTTTACACCGTAACAAAGTGTCTACGGAGATCTGAGAATAAAACTGCTTGAGTAGAATAACATATGAAGAGTACATCTACATATTCAACTAGATTACAAAGCTCATGATCACATAACGATCACACCATGGGAGAGAGATATGAAACACATAGCTACCGATAGAGCTCTCAGCCTCGGGGGAGAACTACTCCCTCCTCATTATAGGAGATATCCACGGAGATGGAGATGGCGGTGGATTCGGTGGAGATGGTTCCGAGGGCACTTCTCTGTCCCGACAGGGTGCCGGAACAGAAATTTTTGTCCCCCGAAACTTGTCGGCGGCGGCGGCGGAGCTACGGATGTTTTTGGTGTAAAAGGTCGATTCATCTAGGGTTTATGCATCGGGGGGTATATATGAGCAAAAGGGCGATGCTGGGGGTGGCCAGGGGGACCCACGCCACCCTATGGTGTGGCCACCATGTCCCCCCCCCCCCCCCCGCCGGGTCTCTTCGGGACTTCCTTGACCCTCCGGGTCTTCTAAGACTTCTGGCGTTTGAATCGTCCAATTCCGAGAATATTTCTATAACAACTTTTCTGAAACTAAAAACAACAGAAAACATGCAATTGGCTCTATGGCATGTGCCATCTTGTCAATAGTTTAGTCCAGAAAATCGATAAAAATGACATAAAATGTGTAGCAAACATCTGGGAAACAATAAGAAAACAACATGGAACATCAGAAATTAAGGATACGTTTATGACGTATCACACCTTAGCCAATTTCATCATAATGCACATACGAACCATGTGTTGGGAATATGCCCTAGAGGCAATCATGTATGATGTAATTCCCAATGTATTCATAAAGTTATTAAGTTGTCCTTGTTTTGAACATCTGATATATGTCATTGAATATGTGATTCGATTGTGGAACTATGTATTCATGTTGTTCATACTAAATTGTCCTTGGTCATTAATGTTGTGCTGGACACACACCCTAGACTAATGTGAGTGTTGGCTGATGACACGGTTCCACTTGTCATGGGCATGGCGATGCCATTCCAATGTTCACAGACTTGGCTAAAGAGTTTAGCAAGTCGGACTGATCCATATTGAGATGCAACGAGCAAGTCGTCATTTGCATTTCTCAATCAATGTAATCCTTAGACCTGAGGTTGTCGCACAATCCGAGTTGTGGATCACCGACTTAGGTTCTATAAAACGTTGTTCTGTGACAAGGCAGTTATAAAGGCAGAGTTTGGGTCGAATGATAAGCAAGCTGCGTGATGTGGATAATCAAGATGGAATTTTCCCCTCCGAATGGAGAGATATTCTCTGGGCCATCTCGAGTGATATGATTCAGGAAGCATGGCCATGCGCAACTCGGTTAAGTGTTAACTAAGTCTGTTGACTAAGAGTTAGTCAGATGAATCATATATCACGGACCGAGAAGAGAGTTAAGCTATTAAGGGATGACGATAAATCGCCTATAGTTCGACAAGGTATATCGTGAGGCAAAAGGTACTAAGATGAAAGTCACATTGAAAGGTATGTCGTCATGACTCAATGGGACTTGGGAGTCGGCACGTTCTGCTAGGAGCCGCTACTGATTGATCGATTGGAGTCGGACTCCAATCGTGTCCAAGTCGCCATGAGCCTGCAGCGTCGCACACTTAAGAGCGGGAGCAAATGTATTGGTCGGGTTGGACCCGAACCGGAAATAGACTTAGTTTGTGAATCAGACTCACAGAGGGAATGGGCCACAAGTGTTGTGAATCCCACTACCATTCGCTATATGAAGAGGGGCGTAGGTTGCCAAGCGGGGACGTTATTCCACTCCCATGCGTTGGGAACCCTTGCCCCACTCAGTCCAGCCGTCGCACCGGACCTAGCAGTCCGCCGTCGGAGCTCCTCCACGTACGTGTGGATACCGGCAGATGTGTTGTACGTTCAGCACTTCGACGTTCGTGGGATTGGATTGGCTGGATCGGATCGTGGGACTCCACTACATCGACGTGCTTCTTCGATAATCTGCAACTGCGCGTCTAGTGGTAATCCTCGTGGCCTTCTACCTAGGCTAGATCTTGGAAGTACCACGTAGGAAAAAGTTTTGTTTATCTCTACGCGTTCCAACAGTGGTATCAGAGCGGTAGCTTCTGGTTTTAGGCCCGAGATCCGCACATATGTGATATGTAGTTAGCGTTAGATGTGATCTAATTGCTGTTTTGGTGGTCGGTCTATGAGATAGATCGGTTTTATACAAGGTTATTTGGATCAATCGTAATTGGGGGTAATGGATGATCTGGTTTCCGTGTTCATACTGCTAAGGTTGTGGAACAATTTACCCCTACCGGTCGGTTTCCGCCATCGGGGTATACCGTGACACATAAATCCAGTTGCGGTGATCGAAGATCAAAGAGTTTGATCGAATCGGAATATGGATCAGATTTGGGTAAAATCTTTTTATCCGATGAAGAAATCCATGTTCGGAATGCAGATGAGATCTGCGTTTTCCAAAATCGTCGGGACCGCCGGCTTCGCCCTGTCGTAGGGTCTTAGATGTCGTTACGAGTTTCACAATGCCGGTAGATATCGTGTCTATGCATAACTTGTTTTTGCAGGAAGTTGTCAATGGTATGGCTTATGTGCATATGATGTGTGTAATCCATATATGATTTGCGTATCATGTTTCTTGTCAGCCGGCTGGAGTCTAGGTGCTGTCATTTTATTGTATATCGGTCTGCGTGTCGGATTATCTATGTAATTTTTCATTTACTAAGCTAGTGTAGCTTGTTGGAGAACCCGGATGACATGCAAGTCGATGCACGTGACAAGAGTTGGCACTAGTCAACTTACAAGCTTTGTGGAGATGGAGATCGCCACGAAGAGAGCCATACCATTTCACATTATAATTGCTTTATTTTTGTTATTGTTATGTCTCTTTTACCTCTATTTAGATAGTTGGTAGATTTTAATCCCTCAAAGAAGGTCTAGTCGGTCGCCCCGCCAGCGCTGCAACATCACAAGTCGGACATTTTTGGTAGTGGGCTTATAAAATTGAGGTACTACCAATTCTTTCTGATTAGATGGGTTTGAGTCGGACTCTTACAGCGGAAGCACTTGGTAAGCTAGACAAGTCAATCACAACGGTTGTGGGGCTCGGGGCGAGGTAGGTTGGGAGCCGGGGCATGTGATGCCACCCGACTAACAGGAGTCGTATTGGATACGATTCGCAAGGTGTTGCCTACCTAGATCACTCAACGGCTAGCGGTGATGCTAAAGATCACTAGTCGGTTTGCTTATTTAGGATCTTGAATCACTTAGCAACCATCGGAGGGGTGTTGGTTCTAGTGGGAGCATAAGTATTAAAGCGTTTAATATGCCTGCTCTTTTTATGAATACATGTCTTAAGTGTTTTGCATATTTCTGTTGTAGATCAATGGCACCTAGCAACCTTCCTCAATTGTCCGCTTTTGCGTTGAGGTCAATCCTAGAGAAAGATAAGCTTAATGGAACTAATTTCACCAACTGGTATCGTAATCTGAGGATAGTCCTCAAGCATGACAAGAAAGAACATGTTCTAGAAACTCCACTTCTAGATGAGCCTAATGACGATGCGACTGTCGCTGTCATGAATGCCTACCGTAAGACTAGAGATGAGTCTACGGAAATTAGCTGTCTTATGCTTGCACACATGGAACCGGACTTGCAGCAGCATTTCGAGAATGTTGAGGCCTACGATATGATCGAAAACCTCAAAAGTATGTTCCAGGCTCAGGCAAAGACCGAGAGCTATCAAGTCTCTCAAGTTTTGCTGGGCTGTAAGCTCAAAGACGGCGATCCACTAAGTCCGCATGTAATCAAGATGATTGGTTACGTGAAGTCTCTGGATCGGCTGGGTTTTCCAGTTAACGAAGAGTTCGCTACTGATATAATTCTGAACTCTCTTCCTAGATGATTGGGTTTTCCATTCATCTCGAACTACCATATGCATGGTATGGATAAGAGTATCACTGAATTACATGGGATGTTCAAAACGGCAGAGGCTGATCTCAAGAAAGGCGCCAATCAAGTGTTGATTGTGCAGAATAAGGCTAAGTTCAAGAAGGGTTCTTGGACTAAGAAGAAGAAGGATAAGTCAGGAGGTAGCGCCCATGGCCCTGTCCAGAGTGCTTCCTCAAAGACTAAGCCATGTCCTACAGTCGGAGCCAACTGCTTCTATTGCAAGCAGGATGACCACTGGAAGAGGAACTGCACCAAGTATTTGGCTGACAGAGCCAAGAGTGGAGGTGTGACTTTGAACTCAGGTACGCTTGTGTGCAATGTTATAGACATTTATCTTCTTGATGCGCCTAATAGTTCTTGGGTATATGATACCGGAACAGTTATTCACATATGCAACTCGTTGCAGGGACTGGTAAGAAGGCAAGAGGAGACACTACAAGAAAACCGGTCTCTTGCAACGAAATCTGTAGCTACGTTTTTTTTCATTGCGATATAATCACAAATTACCACGACCTCTCAGGTTGTGGTGATAGGGCACTCGTATTTCCACGACTCATTTTGGTGGCGATAAATTGTCGTTTTGTTGCGGTAGAGGCCTCCTATTGCCACGATTTGTACTGCTGTTGGAATACAGCCGCGTTTTTGCGACAGAGTATTTTCGTTGCGCGAGGCACTCCTTTTGTTGCCTTAGAGACATGGTATTCCAACGAAATAAGCATTCGTGGTGATATTTAGTCATTTATTGCAACATCTTTATTTGTGTTGCGGTAGTTACAAATATTGTTGCAAAAAAAAAAGCTAACTATTGCAACCAAATTTTTCGTGTGGCAATACCATATGTTTTTCGCCTCAAATTTACCCTGCGGCAATACCTATTGTTTACTGCGACAATTTGGGTCGTATGGTAATAGGTTAACGGTAAAGCAACAATCACCGTACTGTTGCGAAAATGAACAAGTTATTTTGCAACGACCATTCATAGACTAGCTTAACGGGCCTCATGGGCCGTGCCCTTGATCACTGTTGCAATTTTCTTAGGACTACACTTCATTTTTGGTCCAGTATCTCAGTTTGGTGAGCACATTATTTTTTTTAATATTGTTTGCAACTGAATTTCTGCAGCACTTAGCATTTTACTAATGTTGCAACTAGTGACAGTACTTAATAATCAATCAAGAACTCATATAAGACGCAATTTCACTAGTACATTTATCATGGAAATTCAAAATTTCTAAACACTGGAACTTTGGAATCTTTAAACAAAAATTATGTTATTACACGATCTTTCATCCATGCATGTTCATGGCAAAACCTTTAAGGCAAACAGTGCAGAGACAGCCTACACAAAGAATCCATGGTCATCATCCAATTCATCTTCTACCAAAGGAGCAACATGACCATCATTTATGTAAGCCTCATCATCATCAGTATCAGCATCATATTCGACTTGGTCTTCGTCAAAATCAGCAGGTCTTAAATTATTTATGACTGAAACATCAACGCTGGTTCCTTCATCATCAGTTCTGCACCAAGTAGTAATAACGTCAGGAAAAGTAAATTCTGGAACTGTAATTCCTGCATCGACGACATCCTGTACATCTGCATCACCACGTTCATCTCCTTCTACAAGATCATCTAGGTCTGCACCATTTAAAACCGAAGGAGCAAACAAATTGCGTGGATTCATTTTTATAGCACTTGCCCAATTAGGGCTCTTCACATATCTCACATAGAAAACCTGTGCAGCTTGGATGCCTAGAATGTAAGGGTCTTCCGTGAATCGGTGTACACTAGTGTCGAGGTCAATAATTCCATACTTGTCCCTCCTATACCCCTTACTATGATTTCTATTGGCAGGAGGCACGTCGAACCAGTCGCACTGCAATAGAACAACCTCCTTATCAGGAGGAAAGTCAAGAAATATGATTTTCTTTATCACCCCATAATAATCAGTACTGCTGGTGCTTCCTTGCGCGTTGACTATGACGCCACTATTTTGGGTACTCAAGTCAAGCTCTATTTCGGTATTACGAAAGTAATATCCATTCAGTACTGTACGGTTGAACACACGAGCAATTTGATCAGGCCCTTTAGCTAGTGTATACAACAGACTGTTGACCTTCCCATCTTTATGGAGTTGTGTGATCTGTTTCATGGAATAGAATATGTGTGAGTGTACTATACACCATTGTTTTTTTATTACGAGAAACATTTATGAAAATGCTAAAGTAACTTACCCGTCTTTCGAACCAGCCAACAAAATCTTCCTTGTGTTTCTTTTTAGGATTAGGACAATTGTTCTTTTTGAGCTCGTAAATATGTTCCCTTCAAAAAGAAATGATATATGGTTACTTCATAACCAAAGTGTTAATGCATATCATGATATGAAACAAATACATAAGTTTCCTTACTGAATATATGGCTCGGTTTCCTCGCAGTTTGTTATTATGTAGTGCCTCATTTGATTAAGAGCTTCCAAAGACAGTGATTCACGGGCAAAACCTTTCTTGGAGTAATCAACTGCACTCATTATGCTAATCCCTGTTGGTGCCTCATCTGTAGCTCCATCTGCATGGCGTTCGGACTGACTTATTTTTGTAGGCGAGCCTTTAACGAATCGACTGCAGAACGTCATGCACTCTTCAAGTATGTACCCCTCTGCAATTGAACCTTCTGGATGAGCCTTGTTACGTACATATCCCTTCAACGTACGCAGGTATCTCTCAACCGGATACATCCATCTATACTGTACAGGCCCTGCCAACCATGCTTCTCGAGCTAGATGAATTGGGAGATGCATCATAATATCAAAGAAAACTGGTGGATATATCATCTCTAGCTGACATAGAATTTCTGCAATTTTTTCGTCCAAATTCAACAGATCCTCATCCCTTAACTCCTTGGAGCATAAATCGGAAGAATTTACTGAGCTGAAGCAATGGGGTAAGGACATTCTCTGGCAGAAGCTTGCGCAACGCAATAGGAAGAAGTTTCTGTAATATAACATGGCAGTCGTGAGTTTTGAGTCCACTAAACTTGCACTGCTCGAGGACCACACATCGCTTAATGTGTGAAGCATAGCCATCAGGCATCCGTATGCTCTGCAGAAACCTGAGCAGCATTATCTTCTCTTCCTTTTTTAAAGCATACACGCCTTTCTTAAGTTTGTACTTATCCTTACCGGCGGGCTTTGCGTGCTGATCCTCCCTAATTTTCAAAAACTCCAAATCTAGGCGAGCCTTCGTACCATCCTTTGTTTTCCCATCCATCTCAAGCAAAGTACCCAGAATGCTGTCACAAATGTTCTTCTCGATGTGCATAACATCCAAATTGTGCCTCACGAGCAAGTGCTGCCAATACGGGAGCTGGAAGAACACACTTTTCTTCCGCCAATTGTGCCAGGGATTAGTTTCCGGTCGCTTTCTCTTATTTGACCGCCCAAATGGTTCATGCTGAATGCTATCAAGCTCCTTTAGAACTTCATTGCCTGTAAGTGGCACCGGGGCATCTCTATGGTCTGGCTTGTTGTTGAACATAACCTTGTTTCGACGCCATTTGTGTTGTTTCCGTAGAAAACGTCGGTGTCCCATGTAGCAATGCTTTCTACCATACCGGAGCCATAAAAAGTCTGTATGCTTGTGGCAGTAAGGGCATGCTAGCTTGCCTTTTGTGCTCCAACCACTCAGCATTGCGTAAGCCGGGTAGTCATTGATGGTCCACAACACGCATGCATACAACTTGAAATTTTGTTTAGTTGCAGCATCATATGCTTCAACACCATCCTCCCATAGAACTAACAGTTCATCAATCAAAGGCTGTAAGTACACATCAATGTTATTTCCTGCTGACTTTGGTCCTGGAATAATCATTGACATTATCCAGTTCTCTTGTTTCATACACATCCATGGTGGCAAGTTATATGGGATCAGAATGACAGGCCATGTAGTGTGTGATATACTCATGAGACCAAAGGGGTTGAATCCATCTGAAGCAAGGCCAAGCCGAACACTGCGATCATCTTTTGCGAATTCTTTCTGACTATATCTTTCATCAAGGCTTTTCCAGGCCTTCGAATCTTCAGGATGCCTCATTATGCCATCATCTTTACGTTTCTCCTTATGCCATTTCATATCAGTTGACATATCTTCTGTCATGTACAGCCTTTGCAGTCTTTGAATGAGTGGGAAATACCATAGAACTTTCTGTGGCACTTGCTTCTTTGATTTACGGATCGATGAATCAGCTTTGTCTACGGTTGGACTTGATTTCCATCGAGACGTATGACAGACAGGGCATTCTTGGGCATCAGCATGCTCATTACGGAATAGCACACAATCATTATAGCACGCGTGTATCTTCTTGTAATCCAGTCCAAACTCTCGAATGACCTTCCTTACTTGTGCGAGATTAGTAGGAATGCAGTGACCCTTTGGCAGCACCTCCGTGAACATCCGCAGCATTAAGTCACATGCTCTGTTGGTCATCCCAGACACGCACTTGATTTGGTAAAGCTTCACAATGAAAGATATCTTTGTGACCTCCTCACAACCTGGGTACAACGATGTTTTTCCCTCTTCCAATAGTTTGTAGAACGCCTTTGCAGATGCATTTGGCTCATGTTTCATTCCATCACCGCTCGTGTCTCCTGCATTACTTCCCACTTTTGTGGCCCTTATCAGAGTATCGAGCATGTCACATATCCCTTCACCACCACCTGCATCGTCTTCATCATCAGAATCTTCAGACATGTTGTCCTCCTCGGGTTCACCATGGAATACCCATTTTTTGTAGGACAGATCCATCCCATTCTTAAGCAAGTGCATATGGATCTCCTTTTTAGTTTTCTGAGCATTATTCAGACATTTCGTACACGGGCAAAAGTTTCTTGCGTCTGGTTCAGCACCATCAAAACTAAGTTCCAAGAAACTCTCGATGCCACTTTGCCACTCCACAGAATCTCTATCCTTCTCCATCCAGCTCTTGTCTTGTGACATTTTGCGTTATCTCCGTTTAGCCGGTCTTGTACACTAGTGGAAACAACCCCTCTCGTCCAGGGGGCCCGGGGGCAGCTGTCCCGGTTGCAACCAAATCCGGGACAAATGCCCTGCATTGGTCCCGGTTCGTGCGCCCGGGGCAACAGGAATCGCCTGGGCGCATTGGTCCCGGTTCGTGGGGGCATATCCGCCCCGGTTCGTGCCACGGACCGGGACCAATGCCTAGCCACAGGCCACGTGGCACGCGCATGACCTGTTGTCCCGGTTCAGTCCACGAACCGGGACCAATGCCCCCTTCCCCTATATATACTGCCCCAGCCCCCCCTCCTTCCATCTTTTTTTTTGCTTGGAGGTGTGAGAGAGTGTGGTGTTGCTGTTTTTTTTTTTACTATGCACACGAGGTGTTCGACGAAATTCCCGAGACGCACACAAGCTCACTGAAAATGGTTTCTTCGACCGAGGTTAACAAATTATCTTTTTCATCTGTAACTGATACATAAAAAAATATTATTTGTCGATGTACTGTGGTTATCTCTGTATTAATATGTATTTTGATAAACTTAATTATATGATGCAGATGGATGCACGGCAGCGATGGATGTACGGTGACCGACGCACCTCCGAGTATATGGCAGGCCTGAATGCATTTCTTGCTGTAGCTCAGGCGAACAAAGATAATGGCTTCATGTGTTGCCCATGTGTTGATTGTCGGAACGTCAGAGAACATTCTTCCGAAAGAATCCTTCACGGCCATCTACTTCGGAGAGGTTTCATGCCCAGCTATAATTGCTGGACCAAGCATGGAGAAAGAGGGGTTGTGATGGAAGACGATGAAGAAGAAGAAGAAGATCCTTTGTTCCCTGAATACGACGATACTGCAATGGAAGAGAATGCAGAAGAAGGAGGTGATCAAGAACAGGCATCAGAAGAGCCCGATGATGATCTTGGCCGAGTTATTGCTGATGCAAGGGAAGACTGTGAAAATAGATTGGAGAGGTTGAAACTGGACAACATGTTACAGGATCACAAAAAATTGTTATACCCAAATTGCGAAGATGGTAGCACAAAGCTCGGTACCACACTGGAGTTGCTGAAATGGAAGGCACAAAACAGAAGTGCTTAGAATCCACAAAAGATATTGCTAGGTGCTTCCGGCCAAAAGATTATCAAATCAAAGTTTTGAAATTCTCAAATCAAACCATAAGTTCACAAAGCATACGCAAACATGGACCGTTACCAACCTGAGCCGCAAGGAGCAGTAGAGCAGAGCAGAGCAGACTGTAGAGGATGGACAAGCAGCCAGGACTGACATCGACTCTAGAGGATGAACAAGCCACCCTACTTCTACTATGAAAATGAGGCCCTAGCTCCAAAAAGTGTATGGGTGGAAATTTCCAGAAATTTGTATGACACAGAGCCGGAGTTTGTGGATTCTAAGCACTTCTGTGCAGCTGCTCAAGAAATAGGCTACATCCATAATTTCCATAATTTATATTCAAATTATATACAAATGAAAAAATAATTAATAGTTTCAATAGTTAGAATAATTATTTAGTTAAACGAAAAATGGATTTAAATTAGTTTTGCAAATTCTAGCATTTTTCATGTTGGAATTTTTGTCAAATTTGGAAGTATATAAAAGTTGTTAATGTGCAAACTTAACACTTTTCAAATTTTGGCGCTAAAATTTTTTGGGCGCGCAGAGGTGCCACCGAAATTCGAAATTTGTTTTTGGTCCCGGGCCGTGGTACCAACCGGGACCAAAGGGCTCTAGTCCCGGTTGGTGGCACGGGCCGGGACTAAAGGCCCAAGTGTATAAAAAAGCGCGGCCCTCTCTCCAGGCCGAGCGGACACCCCAGGGGCGGGCACGAGTGGATATGGCTGGGCGAAGCCCTGCCGGCGGCGGGAACGAGTGGACAGATTCGCCGGCGGAACGCCGGCGGGGATGGACTAGGGGCACAGTAGATTAGGGGAACACAACTTATATTAAAATAGGGCCAGGGGCCTTGCTTACATAGGGGCGGCGCGGCCACAGGCGGCCGGTCGTACTTGCATAAGGGGCGGCGGCGCGGCCACAGGCGGGCCTGCCGTTTCTTGGGGGGGTAGCTAGCTAGGGGCGTTGTCTATATAGAATAGGGGGGCGGCGGCGACCTAGTCGTCCTCGTCGTCGGAGAGGTGTACATACGCGGGTGGCTGCCACAGGTGGGCAGGCGGCTGGGCCGGGCTCGCCGGGGGGGGGCATCGGGGGCGCGTACGGCGGCGGCGGGGGCAGTACCTCCTGTGGCAGCGGCGGCGGCGGGGGCAGCTCCTCCTCCTGCTCCGGCGAACCCGGCGCCCAAACACCGCCGGTCCAGGCCCAGGTCATGCCATACTCCAGGCCTGGTGGGAGCGGCTGCGGCTCCGGCATGTCCTCGGACGCCTCCAGCTCGGCGTTCATGGCCTGCCACCAGGGGATGGCAGGCTCGTTAGGGGGTGGCGGCGGCGGTGGCATGGCAGCGGCGTCGGCGGCGGCGGCGGCCACGACACGCTCCCACCTCTTGATCTCGTCGTCGACGAGGGAGCGGCGGGAGCGCTCGCAGGCCTCCTCCAGTTGGGCCCGGAGCTCGGGGTCCTTCTCCCCGGAGAAGTCCTCCGGCTCGTCCACGAGGAGCCATAGCTCCCTCTCCCGGCCGGGCGCTGGCGGGGGGTAGTCGTCCACGTTGGCCTCGAGGGGGGCGGGGATGAAGGAGCGGCGGCGCTGCTCGTGCTCCTGCTCGAGCCAGGCGGCCCAGTAGGGGGAGCCGCGCGCGTACATCCGCTCCCTGCGGACGGGGGCCGGCAGGAGCTCGCGGCGGCGCTCGATCTCCTCGAGGAGCGCCGCGCCGGTCGGGGCCGGCGGCACTGGGATCCGCTGGGGATTCAGGTGCCAGCCGTCCGGGAGGTGCACGTCGTTGTAGAACACCGGAGTGGCATTGTTCCAGTGCCACTCCGCCTCGTCCACCCGGACGTACCGGCGGAACCGCTTGCCCGGGGGCGCGGCGCGGGGCGGCGGGCGTGCAGCCGGTGGTGGCGCGGGGACGCGTGGCACCCCGCCGAGGCGGACACCTCCAGGGCCGTAGCCGAAGGCCTCCGCCGGCGGGGGCGGGATGCGGCCTGCGCCGCTCGACGAGCCTCCCTCGTCGTTCCTTGGGCGCTTGCCGGAGTTCGAGAACCAGCGGGACATGGTGGCGGCTAGGGTTGCTTTGCCAGGGACGCGTCCGGGGTGGGTGGGTTGTACGGGCGGCGGGGGGCCTTTAAAAAGGACCCGGGGTGGGCTGGCATGCCAACCGGCGGCCTGAACGTGGCGGCGGTTGCAGGCGGCCATGAATGCGGGGAGCCGAGGCGTGGCGCGTGGGGAGTGGGGCGTGGGAAGCCGAGGCGGGGCGGGAAGACGAGGCGGGGCGGGAAGACGAGGCGGACAGCGGCCCTTTGACCGTCCTTCGGTCTTAGTTTAATGGACCAGGCGAACCAGCCACCAGGCCGCTGGCCAGTGGCCCCTGTTGACTGGCCATAATAACAGACGCGGGCCAGTGGGCCCTTCGAACCGTTGACTGTCCATAAATAAAAGACGCGGGCCAGTGGGCCTTTTTGACTAAAAAATGTGTCAGTGGGTTTAATTAAAGACGTGGGCCTGGAGCGGTTGGGGAAGGGGAGGCCGGTTGGCGATTGCGAGGCAGGAGAAAAAAAAACGAACAAAAAAACCTGCCGCGGCAGGGAAAATGGGCGGACTTTATTCTTTTTTTAAGAAGGCATCCATCCCGGTCCCTAAAACGAACCGGGACGAACTCCCTCGCGGTCCCTGGCCCAGAGTCGCCACGTGGGCCAGCCTTACCATCCCGGGTGCTGGCACAACCGGGACCAATGGGGAGGGCCATTTGTCCCGGCTAGCCCATCCCGGTTGCGCAACCGGGACAAATGGCCCTTACGACCCGGGACAAAAGGCCCTGTTTCCACTAGTGGTAAAAAAGAAGGAGCAACATTAGTTCACACAAAAGTATTTGGAAACAACAAATACATCAGAGAGACAGGCATACTGGTCTTTCAAGTAAGTAAGAATTGCAGGGGATTACATTAGACATTACTTCACAACACAGCGTTAGATTGAAACTAACACTTACACCTGAAACTGACATGGATATGAAAATATAAAACCTAGTTCGTACCTGAATTCCTGACATTAATATGAATATTAAACTAACACTTACAACTGAAACTGATAAAACAGACACGCATATGTGAACACAAGCAGCTAGTCTATCTGACAGCAATTGCAATCGCCATTAACTTCATCGAACCGGCAGGATGGAAACCAAGGATTTCATCAGTATTGGTACAAACCTTGTAATTGCGTCTGACGAGCGGCGGAAGCAGCGGTTGAGTACAAGTCGGCGGGGCAGCGTTGGCGGCAGTTCAATAGTTTACGCTAATCGAGTTCGGATGGCGGCGAGGTAATAGTGGCGGATTGATCGGTCGCGCAGGGCCGATACGGCGGCGAAGTCGCCTGAGAACGGATAGAGCGGCGTTGTCGTGCGGGGGCAGGGCAGTTTGGAGGAGACCGGGCGGACAAACGTAGCCCTTTCGCTCGCCCAATGGCCCAACCGGAGTATGGGCCTATTAATTGTACAATTTGTCTTCACATCCCATTTGCTTTGTGAACAATATGTTTTTCCCTTGGCAATAACGTTCAAGTATTATAAATGCTCTATTAAGTTTTACTAGTTTCATTTTATGATTAAATTAATTCATTTCGAAATGCATTGTTGTGTTAATATTCAACACTAGTCGGAAAAGCCCTGTTATTGGTGTGGTTTTTCTTCAGTTCTGGCATGAAACTCGTACACCCCTGCTATCTAGGTGTCCACTGGCGTGTTTCTGGAATCGACACAGGTTATACTACATGATCATTGGCGTTGATGTCATAGTCCATATCACTATCCTATAGAAATCGGTAAATAAAAAGGGTATGTAATATTGACTAGAAGCGCACCAATGGTATTCAATTATGAGATAACATAACAAGCATTAAAAAAAACCGCATAAACATTCAAAGATTCAACCAGATAGTACTCAACATTAACATGTAATCTAAAAGTTCGCATAAAGCTAGAACTCTCAGCTACAACCACGATACCTACTCATCATCTGACTGAAATAATGACAACATGTGTATCCTCAGTAGGGAGCTATGGGAACATCATCTTCGGTGTCTTCAGCATCGTCAGGTCGATCGTAGAGGAAGTAGGTGGACACATCACCTTCATCGAGATAGAATGTCAATCTCCCTGTTGGATCCATCTCGTAGCGTTCCACAAGCTGGCCCCATTGCTGACCACTGAAGTATGTTTTTCCATCCTCATGTGCGACTACAACTTTGTGCTGGTGCTCTGGCACTCTCCAGCTCACCAAGTTCACCTCGAGAGTTCTAGGGTGGTCCCAAATTGCAACTTGAATATGCTCCAAAAAGTCACGCCTGAATCTGCAAGGTATGATCTGTAAAAAAAAAGAAGTACACATTTTTAGTACAAATTTATTGTCAGTTTTCAAAAAGTAGATTGACCTAAAGTATATACCAATCTGTTTTCAAACCCCTCTGGTAGAACAATGGTAAATTTCTTGTTCATGCACTCCTTGTAGCCACACTGTTCACATACATCCATTGCCTGCGGTGGTGCGTTCCATACACTGAATTCAGATACACATCTAACCATTTACCATTCAAAAACCAACTTAAATCTAACAATGTACATCTAATTTTGGTGGCTGAATAAACTTAAATCTAACAATGAAAATCTAATTCCTAAGTCGATCTACATCTAAAATCACAATAATAGGGCTCCTTTGATTCATATGATAGGAAAAGTGTAGGGATAGGAAACTTGTAGGATTGGTATGGTATGGCCAAATGATTCCTATGAGAAGAGCATTTTCCTTTGATTGTGTGAAGGAATTTTTCCATGAGGTTGGACCTAATGTTCTTTTCCTATAGGATTTGTACTACAAGATTTCTACGGGAATATTTCCTATAGGATATGATCCTGTGAATCAAACAAGCAATATAGGAAAAATTCCTATAGGATCTAATCCTACAAAATTCCTATGGCATTCCTATGAATCAAAGAGTAACATATAACTCAATCTACATCTCAACCTAACAATGAAAGGTACGGCGGCCGGGGAAACTTACCTGCGGCGCGACGGCTGGACGGCGCGAGGACGACGGTGGCGGTTGCGGCGGCGTTTGTCGCGGCGTCGTTCCGCCGGGTGTCGGTGGGGGATCTGGGTGCGGAGAGGGCTAGCCGTGGCGGCGGTGGGGAATCGGGGGGTGGAGAGGGAGAGGACTCGAGTTCGTGTGTGTGTAGCAGTTAGTGTGCGTGTAGCAATCGATTAAATTAGAGTATAAACGGTTTTCCTCAAAATTTTCATCATGTGAACGTGCCTCCACATTTGATCTTTCGTAAATTGGTCCTTAATGATGAAGCCAATGATAAACCGTGCCCAACACATTTGATTCCCTCATCCTGGTTAAATGTTGTCGCACCGTGGTGTCGCATGCTGGTGGTCGGTTCGTCCGGTCGTTGCGAGGCACCTAGGCGACGGATCGTCAAGGATGGTGGTGAGGGTGTGTTTGGGAGAAATCCTTGTCGGAGTACCGATATTAGAGCGGTGTCGCCATCGGGTGGCATCCTCCCTTCATGAAGGGCATCGCGTCTACCCTGCATCCGCCGCCCCGATGTGCCGGGGGAAACCCTAGAAGCGCGACTATCCATGTTGAAGGTGTTGATTGGTATTTGACGTCCCGGTGCTAGCAGCTTGGTTGTAGTTTGTAGGTGGGCGCAGTGGTCGTTTCGTCGATCCACTTGCGTCTCCTTTTCTTTTCTTCTTTTGCGTTTATTGGTTGTCGCCTCAGCCGGCGTTGTATCAAAACTGTTGCACCGGGTGGTTGCTATATTAATATAGCGGTGGTTCAGCCTATTTCGCCAGAGCATGGGGAGAATATCCTGTGATACTAGCCCTCTTGCATGCTACCATGGTACCGTTTCGAATAAATGAAGTTTTGGTGATTCAAAAAAATCTAGGAAAAATCACGAGTAGAGTTACAACAATGTGTAATAATTTTATGTCCAGATACGAAAGTAATATTGACTAACCAAAAAGACAAATCCAAATGTGAATATATAGTGCATATTTGCTGATTTGTACTTTTTGTTTCTCAATGTGTAGGTCGGATTTGGACCTGGTTATTTTTTACATTATGTACACAAATTCTTTGGGAACATTAATAATTTTTTCCGGAATTTTATGAAACATCTATAGTTGATTTTTTAAAATGGTAGCATGGGAGAACAAGGGGCTAGTATCACTGGATATTTTTTCCATTGAGCATTTGTGGTTTGCACCCTTGTTTACATTTTTATGAGTCATATGGTAAAGCAAAAATGGTAAAGCTCAGCATAAAAATCAAAATGACATCATGAAAGTAGTAAAACTAAAAGAACATAACATTTAAATTGTGTGAGAATTCAAATATCTAATATAGAGTCTTAACACGGTTTTTATATTGTAGCAACGGGGCTGCATGCATATAGTTGCACACAGAAACCATCAATATCACTGCATTCCTATTACAGACCAACTTCAGGGACATGGGTAGCAAACAACTAGAGCCCTTCAGCGCACTGGTATAGCAATAACAGCATCTTGTCATCCTTTTTGAGATGACTTTCCTTCGCCATGAACTCTTTCCACCCGCTGACGCACAAGCGACCATCAAGATCAGAAATTGAATATGTCGATGTCACCTCAGTTCTCGGGTAGCAAACAATAGTGATTGTACCATTCTTGCCATATGTGCAGGAATCAGACGGCTTGGGATTTTCTGTTGCATGCAAAGACTAGAAGTCAAGAAAAAAGCTATCGGGAAATAATCATGTTAAAAGAAAGGAAATTAAATAGAACAAGTGTACACGTATTACTTTGCGCATAAGAGAAGATGTGTTCTTAAAGATTTACCACGTGTTTATTGAAGTTCTCGCTGTTTGTCCAATTCAGAGTATGCAGCACCCCGACAACCAATTCTGCTTCCTCATACTCTCCAGCTCTGTGGAATAGAACAGTGTAATCCAAGTTTTCAACAGCGTCGATCACCGTCTCCATCATCCTCCAGTTAATCATGGTCCCATCAGTGCTAGAGAGTGAGTCAACAATGTGACGCCTCTCAGGGGACATGTGGTAGTATGCTGTAAAAATGTAATACGCCTGAAATTAGTGGATTACACATGCCGCAACCAAGTAATATATTAATGTTTATGTGAACAACATAATTATTTTGTATTAAGTAAGAACTTACATGGATGGATGATTGGGTCATTTCCGGTTATGACCTCAATTTGGCCTCTTTGTGTGTCGGTCTTGAAAACAAGCTCCATACCAACTTCAAGTTTGTAGACCCTACTAAGTTCTTTCCAGTAATTTCCCTTCAGAAAGGTTATCCCGTCGATGTTGCTAAGAACGACAATAAACGAGAAGCCTTCCTTCGTAATAAGTGTGGCTTGAAAATTTCTGTCCTCCATGGGGAAAACAGCATGCATTCTTAAGAAATATTGTCTGATGTAGCACGGGATCACCTAAATAAGAGCATGTATTTTATTAAATTATGAGCCAGTAGTAAATTGGACTTACTAAAAGTAGATATATCCTACAAGAGTAGCTATTTGTACTTTTTCCTATAATTGGACATTGAAGCAATAGTCATGTACTGCAAATAACTGAACATGCACTCATAGTTTCAGAATGGTACCCTTCAAGTATTGAAATTGCATGTAGGTAGTTCATAAAAAAAAACACGTCCAATGCTACTAGAGATCACAGTCCCAAAAAATTTGCTAGCTTTATCAGCTACGTATATTACATCAATGATTAACACATGACACAATGAGTACTAGCTAGGACCGGTAGATATGCTACGTACATTACATCTGAATAATCACGAAAAATCCAAATCCAATTTGTACATGAGTAGATTAGAATCCTTACCGTCTTCTCCTCAAATCCCTCTACAAGGGTTATGACGAAATAATCAGTCGTCATGTCATCACTACCACACATCCCTAGTTTGTCAAAACAAACTGGACACTGCGAGAAAAAACGAACAAAAACGATCAGAACTGGTGTGATAATCACGATCAAAGATGCAAAAAGATGCGTAAGATCAAGTTGGCACGTCTTTGGTTGGCTTCATGATCGTAGTGGAGGGTGCGCCGGCCGGTAGACTAATTCTAGGTCAAAGTTATGCGGAAGGGCAGGCGGCGGCGAACACGTGGAGAGGGAGGAGGCGTGTGAACGAGAGGCGGTTCTTCGTGATAATGATAACGCACGCTGCCTTAGGTCAGGCCGTAGACGTTTGATGGGACAAATCGTCGCCCGCGCTGCCCATTGTGTACGTTTAGTCAACTAAAAAAAGGCTTATTAGTTTAGGCCCACAAACAAGTGAGACAATTTTTACAACCTTCTGTGTATGTACACACACGGCACAGGTGTTTCCCAAAAAATTTCTATCGATTTCACACGTCAATCACTTCGACTCTGCTCCTTCCACAATTAATATTAATACTCCCCTATACTTCCACTCGTATTCTCCACTGCATCTTCTTCCAACCGCTGCACTACACTCTCTTCTTCTTCTTCCATCCGCTCCCCTCTCTTCTTCTTTCAAGAATCGATGAACAGAAGTATTTCTGCCGCACGCTTCAGGTCCCCATCCATGGCGAGGAAAGCATCGACGTCACGTACACCAACGACCCTGCCGAGGTGCAGCATGTCGTAGACATGTACGAGCATTGGATTGATGAAGGAGAAGAAAGATTCATGGGGCTCGATTTCGAGTACACATCCCACAAGGTTGATATCGAGAAGAAGGTCGCCGTCCTTCAGCTTGCATTCCGCCGCCACGTCCTGGTGTACCATCACTCCAGGTTAAAGTCATTTTTCATCTTGTTTTCTGCAACTAGTACTCATCTGATGCGCCGCCATGTTCTTGTGATTGCTATTTGGTTATTCCTGGTTCTTGTGATTGGTGTTACTACTACTTTTTTCCTCTTTTTTTCGGCAACTAGTACTCATCTAGATTTTCTGCAACTAGTACTCATCCAGACGTGCATGCGTAACAGTTTTCTCACGCACTTTTTTTTCGGATCGGATGGAGTAGTACTTCTCTAAACTCTTGTTACTTGTGTACTTCAGTGGTGACTGGTGGCAATCTGCGACGCTGGCTGATCTTTTTCGTTTTGGTGGCGTCAAATTTGCAAGTGTTGACACCAACAACGACAAGAAAATGTTTGCGAGAACCTGGAATTTTTCTATTCCAGAAGAAATCTATGAGGATATCCAAGATTTATACTTTCATGTGTTCAAACAAAAGAAAGTTGGAATGGCTACCATGGCAGCAAAATTTATTAATCCCTGCTACAAAGACATGAAGAAGAAGGATTACATGTGGCACAGCTACTGGGACAACCAAATGCTAGACATGGAACACATCACCTATGCTGCAATTGATGGGTTCCTCTCCCTAGAGTTGTACCGTAAGCTCAAACCCATGAGTGACGCCAAGAAGGCCAAAGAGGGAGGCAGATCGAGGAGGGCGAGTGCGACCCACACTTGGCACTAGATCACCTGCTGCGGCGTAGTATATATGCTACTTTTGTTCTTTGTAATTAGAGTATATGTAAAGTTATTCGAGTAGTATATATGCTACTTTTGAGCTATGGATTTATCTTGGTACTTTTGTTCATATTGCAAGTGCTATATCGAACTAGTAGTGCAAATTATGCTACGTGAAGTCCGGTTTGAACTCAATGACAACTCTCCCTCGCTGGTGGTGTTCGAGTAGTTCCCTCCTCGAGGAAGAACTAGTCCAGCCGCCATTCTCCTTTGGGTGGTTCGACGACTAGGGATGTCAAGATGTAGTTTGTTATTCCTAAGAGGCACCAACATCTGTGGCGACGCGGCTCTGATCTTTGTTTAGGAAAGGCCTTCTCTTGTGTTTGGTTTTTGAGTCTGTGGGGCAGTTCTCGGACTAGCCGGTGTGGAGTGGTGTAAGTGATAGTGTTGCTCGCAACGAACTGTCAAGTTCATGTACTCAAACCACTATCTCCTATAAAAATCAGGTGCCAATTGCGTGCCCTCCAAAAAAGAAACAACTCTTTAACAATAATAATAAGCTCTGCTAAACGATAACATAAAAAGGACATAATGTTTCACATAGTGCATCATCAGGAGTACGGAAAGCAACACATAGTTTAAACAAAAGAAACATTGTCTTCACAGGCACAACTTAGAAGATCTTGTGAACTGGGCCAGCTTCCATGGGATCAGGTATGAGTGGAATGAGTCTATTCACCTTACGGAAGGTGACTTGTTCTCCCTCCCACTCGTACCTCTTCCCGTGACACCTTAGCACATCCTGTATACGCATCTTGATGTAAAGATACGCGGAGTCTCCCTCTTCGTGAGACTGGACAATGCGCCAGTTGGTAGTACCCAACTTGCTAAGGAGTACACGCGAAACCATGAAAGACGATGGTCGCTGGTTCGGCTTTACCACAGCTTGAAGAACAAAGTCGGTGTGCACCCCCTTTTCCTCCTTTAGCTGAAGTATCACCAGATTGGAGACATGGACGTTGCAAGCTGATTTTTCATCAACATTTGGTGATGTTGGAGGTACTTCTTCAACATCTTCATCATCTTCTCCAGAGCCTCCATCCCCAGAACCATGACCATCTGACAAGGCCAGTCCGCCATCAGATGACTCTTCTTCAACTCTCGGCTCCTAAAATGCAATAAGCCAATATGTTAACTGAAAACTGAAGTTGCTCATTCGTTTTTAACTTTTATATCATTTATTGCCGAAGAATTCAAATGGATATGAAATGTACAACCTATACTAAACCTAGTATATCATAACCAAATCTGATAATTAGAATCCATGTAGGCATGCACGTTTAATTAACCTAAAAGCTACTGTGTAAAATTATTACAAAATGAGATATGAAATTGCAGATGAAATAATTTGAAGATTAACCCAAAAAAGGTTGTAACACCATAAATAGGAGAATCTAGGATGATAACACGCTACACAATTATTTCAACATTAGATATGAAGTTGCAGTTGTAATTATTACATGATGAGATATAAAATGGCATTCGAACTAATGTAAATAACACTTGAGAAATAAAACAATAAAATTAAAAAGCAAAATCGATCTACTCCCTCTTTCTTTGAATAAAAGACCACTATCAAAAATAAAATTTCTATGTATGCAAGACCGCTATCTCTTCCAAAGAGGAATTTATTTCGATTCTACCACATAGAATGGTGCTAATTTATGTCAATGTGTCATGCAACCATAGAGTAATATGCCCTAGTATTTCATAACAAAAACAGATAATTAAAATCTTGCGGATCAAATTACCCAAGCTATATTCATTGAATTTTAATTAAACAAAGTACAGAGTGTACAATTATTACAAAATGAGATATGAAATTGAAGTTGAAATAATGTGAAGATTACTGCAACCCAAAAAAAGGTTGTAACACCATAAATAGGAGAATCTAGGATGATAACACACTATACAATTATTTCAACATTAGATATGAAGTTGCAGTTGTAATTATTACATGATGAGATATAAAATGGCATTTGAACTAATGTAAATAACAGTTGAGAAATAACAGAATAATATTTGAAAGCAAAATCGATCTACTCTCTCTTTATTTGAATACAAGGCCACTATCAAAAATACAATTTCTATGTATGCTAGACCGCTAACTCTTGCAATGAGGAATTTTTTTCGATTCTACCACATAGAATGGTGCTCATTGATGTCAATGTGCCATGCAACCATAGAGTAATATGCCCCAGTATTTCATAACAAAAACAGATACTCCCTCCGATCCATACTAATAGTCGCTAAATCGGATGTATCTAGCACTAAAATATGTCTAGATACATCCGATTTAGCGACCATTAATATGGATCGGAGGGAGTAACTAAAATCTTGCGCATCAAATTACCCAAGCTATATTAATTGAATTTTATTAAAACATAGTACAGAGTGTACAATTATTAGAAAATGAGATATGAAATTGAAGTTGAAATAATGTGAAGATTATTGCAACCCAAAATAGGTTGTAACATCATAAATAGGAGAATCTAGGATGATAAAACACTGTACAATTATTTGAACATTACATATGAAGTTGCAGTTGTAATTATTACATGATGAGATATACAATGGCATTTGAACTAATGTAAATAACAGGTGAGAAATAAAATTGCCTAGGCACACACGTGCATATATACCAGGTTGTGCTCCAATCCATCAAAAAATAAAAGAAATTTCCTAGGCACACACGTGCATGCAATACCATCAGGTTGTGCTCCAATCCACCATAGAACAAAATAAATTTCCTAGGCACACACACGGTACCATCAGGTTGTGCTCCAATCCACCATAGAACAAAATAAATTTCCTAGGCACACACACGGTACCATCAGGTTGTGCTCCAATCCACCATAGAACAAAATAAATTTCCTAGGCACACACATAGAGGTTTCTATCTTAGTTCTCTCAACACTCACAGAAGTCACAACTCACAACCAAAATAAGTGGCAAACATGAACAACCACATAGTGCAAAGCAAAATCGATCTACTACCAGTCTGTGAATACAAGGGCATTATAAAAAATACATGGCAAGTTCACTAAAAATAGATCTACTACCTCAGTCGGCGCGGCAGTCGGCGCAGCGGGCGGCGCGGCGTTCGGAGCGTTGGTCAGCTTAGCGGAGATGGCCCCCCACATGGCGTATTCAGCTGATTGGTCGTAGCTTTCGTCAATCTCCTTGTACGCAGCCTCGAGGTCAGATGGCACGGCGGCGTGGGATGGGCCATCTTTGCCCGAAGCAGCAGCCACTGTACCAGAGCTGGCCGCGGCTGGGACGACAGCAGAAGATGGCTCGCCGACGACGGACGCCACCTCATTACCTTCCACGGCGTCGAAGCTTTCGCGTGATCTCTTCATGGCGGATGGGAAGGGCAGGGGAACCGTCTAGGGTTTTGCGGTGGAAGTGGAGGGGAGGATGCGTTTTTTCGGGGAAAAGTTGATGCAGAGACGGAGGAAGGAAGGAAGTGGATATGCGTCAAACCGTGTATTTATGGAGTTTCCCTTTTGCTCTCCCTCTGACGCAATGTGCACGCGTGAATCTAGGGTTTCTTTTTGTATAGTTGTTTTTCCATATTTTTTGCACAAAAATGGTTCAAATTGAAGACTAAAATTGAAGACAAAAATGGCTTACATTCTCATCTCTGCTGTTTTTCAGGCATCTTAGGTGGAAGGGAACACTGTTCTGGACCGAAAGTGCCCGGAAACGGCTACGACATAAGATTGGTAGGCAACTTGAGAATGGAAGCGGCTTTTTGAGATCCCACACGTGCAATGTTGCTGAAATGAAGCGAGGTTCTTGGAATGCATCATGATTTCGACTTTGGGCATGGGAAATAACAAGTTGGCCAAGGAAATCCCCGTTTTCGGCCGTTCCTTCCGCTTTCGAAGGCAATATAAAACCAGATCACGCATCGCCCACTCATGGGCAGGGGTAACAAGGTGCAGTGTTGCATGTTGAGTGAGTTGCTTGGAGTGGGTTGTAAGGATGCCCCAGGTGTCGAGGCTGGCATGCAAGAGCGAGAAGCGGCGAGAATAGTCCCGGTTAACGTCCGGTGCTTCGACGCCACCCAGCGCAACGACGGCACCATACAAGTCCTGCAATGGGGTTCAAGCATTTTGTGTGGGCCCACATTCTCATCTCTGCTGTTTTCCAGGCATCCTAGGTGGAAGGGAACACTGTTCTGGACCGAAAGTGCCCGGAAACGGCTACGACATAAGATTGGTAGGCAACTTGAGAATGGAAGCGGCTTTTTGAGATCCCACACGTGCAATGTTGCTGAAATGAAGCGAGGTTCTTGGAATGCATCATGATTTCGACTTTGGGCATGGGAAACAACAAGTTGGCCAAGGAAATCCCCGTTTTCGGCCGTTCCTTCCGCTTTCGAAGGCAATATAAAACCAGATCACGCATCGCCCACTCATGGGCAGGGGTAACAAGGTGCAGTGTTGCATGTTGAGTGAGTTGCTTGGAGTGGGTTGTAAGGATGCCCCAGGTGTCGAGGCTGGCATGCAAGAGCGAGAAGCGGCGAGAATAGTCCCGGTTAACGTCCGGTGCTTCGACGCCACCCAGCGCAACGACGGCACCATACAAGTCCTGCAATGGGGTTCAAGCATTTTGTGTGGGCCCACATTCCCATCTCTGCTGTTTTCCAGGCATCCTAGGTGGAAGGGAACACTGTTCTGGACCGAAAGTGCCCAGAAACGGCTACGACATAAGATTGGTAGGCAACTTGAGAATGGAAGCGGCTTTTTGAGATCCCACACGTGCAATGTTACTGAAATGAATCGAGGTTCTTGGAATGCATCATGATTTCGACTTTGGGCATGGGAAACAACAAGTTGGCCAAGGAAATCCCCGTTTTCGGCCGTTCCTTCCGCTTTCGAAGGCAATATAAAACCAGATCACGCATCGCCCACTCATGGGCAGGGGTAACAAGGTGCAGTGTTGCATGTGGAGTGAGTTGTAAGGATGCCCCAGGTGTCGAGGCTGGCATGCAAGAGCGACAAGCGGCGAGAATCGTCCGGGTTAACGTCCGGTGCTTCGACGCCACCCAGCGCAACGGCGGCACCATACAAGTCCTGCAATGGGGTTCAAGCATTTTGTGTGGGCCCACATTGCCAAGTGTGCCCGGAAACGGCTTCGACATAAGATTGGTAGGCAACTTGAGAATGGAAGCGGCTTTTTGAGATCCCACACGTGCAATGTTGCTGAAATGAAGCGAGGTTCTTGGAATGCATCATGATTTCGACTTTGGGCATGGGAAACAACAAGTTGGCCAAGGAAATCCCCGTTTTCGGCCGTTCCTTCCGCTTTCGAAGGCAATATAAAACCAGATCACGCATCGCCCACTCATGGGCAGGGGTAACAAGGTGTAGTGTTGCATGTGGAGTGAGTTGCTTGGAGTGGGTTGTAAGGATGCCCCAGGTGTCGAGGCTGGCATGCAAGAGCGAGAAGCGGCGAGAATCGTCCGGGTTAACGTCCGGTGCTTCGACGCCACCCAGCGCAACGGCGGCACCATACAAGTCATGCAATGGGGTTCAAGCATTTTGTGTGGGCCCACATTGCCAAGTGTAGCTTACATTCTCATCTCTGCTGTATTCGAGGCATCCTAGGTGGAAGGGAACAATGTTCTGGACCGAAAGTGCCCGGAAACGGCTACGACATAAGATTGGTAGGCAACTTGAGAATGGAAGCGGCTTTTTGAGATCCCACACGTGCAATGTTGCTGAAATGAAGCGAGGTTCTTGGAATGCATCATGATTTTGACTTTGGGCATGGGAAACAACAAGTTGGCCAAGGAAATCCCCGTTTTCGGCCGTTCCTTCCGCTTTCGAAGGCAATATAAAACGAGATCACGCATCGCCCACTCATGGGCAGGGGTAACAAGGTGCAGTGTTGCATGTTGAGTGAGTTGCTTGGAGTGGGTTGTAAGGATGCCCCAGGTGTCGAGGCTGGCATGCAAGAGCGAGAAGCGGCGAGAATAGTCCCGGTTAACGTCCGGTGCTTCGACGCCACCCAGCGCAACGACGGCACCATACAAGTCCTGCAATGGGGTTCAAGCATTTTGTGTGGGCCCACATTCTCATCTCTGCTGTTTTCCAGGCATCCTAGGTGGAAGGGAACACTGTTCTGGACCGAAAGTGCCCGGAAACGGCTACGACATAAGATTGGTAGGCAACTTGAGAATGGAAGCGGCTTTTTGAGATCCCACACGTGCAATGTTGCTGAAATGAAGCGAGGTTCTTGGAATGCATCATGATTTCGACTTTGGGCATGGGAAACAACAAGTTGGCCAAGGAAATCCCCGTTTTCGGCCGTTCCTTCCGCTTTCGAAGGCAATATAAAACCAGATCACGCATCGCCCACTCATGGGCAGGGGTAACAAGGTGCAGTGTTGCATGTTGAGTGAGTTGCTTGGAGTGGGTTGTAAGGATGCCCCAGGTGTCGAGGCTGGCATGCAAGAGCGAGAAGCGGCGAGAATAGTCCCGGTTAACGTCCGGTGCTTCGACGCCACCCAGCGCAACGACGGCACCATACAAGTCCTGCAATGGGGTTCAAGCATTTTGTGTGGGCCCACATTCCCATCTCTGCTGTTTTCCAGGCATCCTAGGTGGAAGGGAACACTGTTCTGGACCGAAAGTGCCCAGAAACGGCTACGACATAAGATTGGTAGGCAACTTGAGAATGGAAGCGGCTTTTTGAGATCCCACACGTGCAATGTTACTGAAATGAATCGAGGTTCTTGGAATGCATCATGATTTCGACTTTGGGCATGGGAAACAACAAGTTGGCCAAGGAAATCCCCGTTTTCGGCCATTCCTTCCGCTTTCGAAGGCAATATAAAACCAGATCACGCATCGCCCACTCATGGGCAGGGGTAACAAGGTGCAGTGTTGCATGTGGAGTGAGTTGTAAGGATGCCCCAGGTGTCGAGGCTGGCATGCAAGAGCGACAAGCGGCGAGAATCGTCCGGGTTAACGTCCGGTGCTTCGACGCCACCCAGCGCAACGGCGGCACCATACAAGTCCTGCAATGGGGTTCAAGCATTTTGTGTGGGCCCACATTGCCAAGTGTGCCCGGAAACGGCTTCGACATAAGATTGGTAGGCAACTTGAGAATGGAAGCGGCTTTTTGAGATCCCACACGTGCAATGTTGCTGAAATGAAGCGAGGTTCTTGGAATGCATCATGATTTCGACTTTGGGCATGGGAAACAACAAGTTGGCCAAGGAAATCCCCGTTTTCGGCCGTTCCTTCCGCTTTCGAAGGCAATATAAAACCAGATCACGCATCGCCCACTCATGGGCAGGGGTAACAAGGTGTAGTGTTGCATGTGGAGTGAGTTGCTTGGAGTGGGTTGTAAGGATGCCCCAGGTGTCGAGGCTGGCATGCAAGAGCGAGAAGCGGCGAGAATCGTCCGGGTTAACGTCCGGTGCTTCGACGCCACCCAGCGCAACGGCGGCACCATACAAGTCCTGCAATGGGGTTCAAGCATTTTGTGTGGGCCCACATTGCCAAGTGTAGCTTACATTCTCATCTCTGCTGTATTCGAGGCATCCTAGGTGGAAGGGAACAATGTTCTGGACCGAAAGTGCCCGGAAACGGCTACGACATAAGATTGGTAGGCAACTTGAGAATGGAAGCGGCTTTTTGAGATCCCACACGTGCAATGTTGCTGAAATGAAGCGAGGTTCTTGGAATGCATCATGATTTTGACTTTGGGCATGGGAAACAACAAGTTGGCCAAGGAAATCCCCGTTTTCGGCCGTTCCTTCCGCTTTCGAAGGCAATATAAAACGAGATCACGCATCGCCCACTCATGGGCAGGGGTAACAAGGTGCAGTGTTGCATGTGGAGTGAGTTGTAAGGATGCCCCAGGTGTCGAGGCTGGCATGCAAGAGCGAGAAGCGGCGAGAATCGTCCGGGTTAACGTCCGGTGCTTCGACGCCACCCAGCGCAACGGCGGCACCATACAAGTCCTGCAATGGGGTTCAAGCATTTTGTGTGGGCCCACATTGCCAAGTGTGGCTTACATTCTCATCTCTGCTGTATTCGAGGCATCCTAGGTGGAAGGGAACAATGTTCTGGACCGAAAGTGCCCGGAAACGGCTTCGACATAAGATTGGTAGGCAACTTGAGAATGGAAGCGGCTTTTTGAGATGCCACACGTGCAATGTTGCTGAAATGAAGCGAGGTTCTTGGAATGCATCATGATTTCGACTTTGGGCATGGGAAACAACAAGTTGGCCAAGGAAATCCCCGTTTTCGGCCGTTCCTTCCGCTTTCGAAGGCAATATAAAAACAGATCACGCATCGCCCACTCATGGGCAGGGGTAACAACGTGCAGTGTTGCATGTGGAGTGAGTTGTAAGGATGCCCCAGGTGTCGAGGCTGGCATGCAAGAGCGAGAAGCGGCGAGAATCGTCCGGGTTAACGTCCGGTGCTTCGACGCCACCCAGCGCAACGGCAGCACCATACAAGTCCTGCAATGGGGTTCAAGCATTTTGTGTGGGCCCACATTGCCAAGTGTGGCTTACATTCTCATCTCTGCTGTATTCGAGGCATCCTAGGTGGAAGGGAACAATGTTCTGGACCGAAAGTGCCCGGAAACGGCTTCGACATAAGATTGGTAGGCAACTTGAGAATGGAAGCGGATTTTTGAGATCCCACACGTGCAATGTTGCTGAAATGAAGCGAGGTTCTTGGAATGCATCATGATTTCGACTTTGGGCATGGGAAACAACAAGTTGGCCAAGGAAAAACCCGTTTTTGGCCGTTCCTTCGACTTTCGAAGGCAATATAAAAACAGATCACGCATCGCCCACTCATAGGCAGGGGTAACAACGTGCAGTGTTGCATGTGGAGTGAGTTGTAAGGATGCCCCAGGTGTCGAGGCTGGCATGCAAGAGCGAGAAGCGGCGAGAATCGTCCGGGTTAACGTCCGGTGCTTCGACGCCACCCAGCGCAACGGCGGCACCATACAAGTCCTGCAATGGGGTTCAAGCATTTTGTGTGGGCCCACATTGCCAAGTGTGGCTTACATTCTCATCTCTGCTGTATTCCAGGCATCCTAGGTGGAAGGGAACAATGTTCTGGACCGAAAGTGCCCGGAAACGGCTACGACATAAGATTGGTAGGCAACTTGAGAATGGAAGCGGCTTTTTGAGATCCCACACGTGCAATGTTGCTGAAATGAAGCGAGGTTCTTGGAATGCATCATGATTTCGACTTTGGGCATGGGAAACAACAAGTTGGCCAAGGAAATCCCCGTTTTCGGCCGTTCCTTCCGCTTTCGATGGCAATATAAAACCAGATCATGCATCGCCCACTCATGGGCAGGGGTAACAAGGTGCAGTGTTGCATGTGGAGTGAGTTGCTTGGAGTGGGTTGTAAGGATGCCCCAGGTGTCGAGGCTGGCATGCATCATGCCGTCTAGCTTTCTGTAAAACTATCGTCGAATCTATGAATTTGAGCATATTTCAACGTGTTCGCGTTTTTTAATTAATTTTGAGTATTTCTGAACGCAATCACGAGCCAGAATGTAGATTAAAAGCGAAAAGAATGTTTGAATAATGTTGTATGACGCATGTTGAACTAAGTCATTCCAAAATTTTGGGCAAATGTGCTTCAAATGAGGTCATAAGCTAGGGCAAATCACATATAACAGCATTGTGCGTTGGATTCATGTCAATTTGATATATTTTTTTTGAATTATTAAAGCTCATTTGAAACCATCGCTCTATTCTCATGAGAAATGTGCTCCAAATGAGGTCTGAAGCTAGGGTAGACACCCCTGTTTGAAATTTCATGAAAAAATCGACTATATCACATATAACAACATTGTGCGTTGGATTCATGTCATTTTGAATTTTTTTGAATTATTTATGCTCATTTGCAACCATCACTCAATTCTCGTGAGAAATGTGCTTCAAATGAGGTCCGAAGCTAGGGTAAATACCCCCATTTGTGCTTCAACATTTTTTGGCATATTTTCTAAATCAACCAAATGAATTTCCTAGACATCTATTCTACATGTATAGTGTAAATCTGAAGTTTCATTATGTTTTGAATAATTCTTCTATTTTTTATTTTTTATTTAAATAACATGGTTTAATAGAAAAATCATATGTAAAACTGATAAAAATCATCGCTGTAGTAAATCTGAAGTTTCATTATATTTTTTATTTAAATAACATGGTTTATAATACTTAACAGCAAAGAAATCATATGTAGAACCATCGATCCCTGTGGCCAACGTACCAACCAATCAGAGCGCAGAACGAACGTCTAGCGGATCGCTGTGGCTGCGAGCGCATCCGTCCGATGCAGAAGAAGAAAATAGTTTTTTTGTTGGGAAAGAAGAAAATAGTTAAGAAGAAAATAGTTAACGTCGCGTCGCATTTGCAGCAGCCCTGCACGCCTTGTTTCAGAAGGCACCTCTTTCAGAAACACGAGTCGCGTCGCATTTGCAGCGACGCAGCCCTCCACGCCTGGTTTCAGAAACACGTACGAGTCGCGTCGCATTTGCAGCCCTCCACGCCTAGTTTTCACAAGATACGCATCAATGCATATGCAGCTAGCGAGGAGACTTTGGACTTTCTTCTCTTCTTTAATACAAGCATGCAACGTCGAATCACATCGACTGACGAATGCACACGCGATCGTACTCCGTGTCACTAGCTGTCCGGCCTACGCCTACGCCTATGCCTGTTCTACACCGCTTTGACCATGCACGACTCTTCTACACTTCATTATCCAATGTGTTCACACAGTTTGCTTCATCTACCCAAATAAATTCACGCGTCTAATCGTGTCTTTAAATAGTCCTTCACTCCTCCTCCATATTCTCATCCCTCTCCAGCCCTTTGCCTCTCTCTCCCTTCAAGCCCTAACAATGTCTTCGTACTCACTCCCTTCAAGCCCGGAGTCGGTCTCCGGCGAGGACAACCACCCCAAGGCTCGGCCTTGGTACGAGGCCGAGTGGCAGCCGGAGGACCTCCTGCCCATCGACTCTCCCCAACGGGAGCGATCGCCGACGCCGCCCTTCGTCCACCGTCCCGTCCCTTCCCTCACCACCAAGACGTCGGACATCTCCCCCAGGACGGACCTCCGCCTCAAGAGACTGGAGCGGCTGGAGGCGAAGGAGTTGAAGGCGCAGGAGAAGAAGGAGGCGAAGGAGGAGGCGAAGGCCCTCCGGGCCAGGATCAAGCGGTCCCGTGAGACGCAGGAGGAGAGGATGCGGGCGGATAACCACCGCGCCCGCGTCAACAAGGAGATGGAGATCCGGGCGGCGGAGTGGCCGCGGAAGTAGGGCGGCGCCGGAGGGCGGGAAGGGCTCCCGCATGCAGAGCGGGAGCAGTTAGGGCTAGCATTTTTTTTTTAGTTAAATGTAATGTTTCTCGGGCCCCACTGAATATATGTAAAGTGGGGCCAGTTATCCTCTCTTAAGTATGTTTAATTATATATAAGCCCTATATATAAAGTTATGTTCTTATATTTGTCCAAATGTACCCACTGTTTAATTGTTTTTTCCTTTCTAATCATCGCTTTAAAATCTGCACATTGTAAACAAAATTTATATATAAGAGATGTGCTGCATTATGTTTTCTAAGATAACATAAAAATTTGAGTTGAGCACAGTATATATTTTATATTATTAATACGAATAATTTGATGGTTTAATAAATGGATAATGCGTAGTCTGCATGTAGTGATTAATAAATATAAATGGATAATGTCTACATGTTGACATTGGGCCTCATGTGACATTCGGCCGCAAGGAACGGTCAACAGGTGGGGCCCACATGCAGCGCCAACCGTCAACAGGTGGGGCCCACATGCAGCGCCAAGGCTCAACAGCTGGGGCCCATAGGCCGCGCCAACGGTTCTATGATGGGTCCCACAGGTCAGGATCCTAACGGGGGCCGAAAGTAACGGTGGGAGCAGCGAAATGAGTCCTTGCGCACTGACTAGGGGCAAAACTGAGGTCGATTCGGCGCTAGGGGTAAAACTGAGGTCGTGGTGCCAACTAGGGCTGGAATTAAAACTCAAAACTCGCGAGTTAAACGAGTAGCTCGCAACTCGACTCGGCTCGGCTCGAACTCGTTGTCCAACGAGCCGAGTCGAGTTTTCATTTTCGACAGTAAACGAGCTCAAGCTAAACGAGCCGAGTTTACGAGTACTCGTTTAGCTCGTTTAACTCGGTAAAAAGAGTTTCTAATGATATTTTTATATATGTGAATTTTTTTTTACTGATTATTGTAGTTTATTTACTACAAATTATTTTATGGTGACATATTTTCATCGATCATTGTGATGATTTTATTATACATGCCCCAAATAATAAAAAAAATTATATATATAATATATAATGTCGACTTTTATAATTTTACTAAATAAAAAAAAAGTTAAACGAGTAGCTCGCGAGCTACTCGCGAGTTCACCGAGCCGAGCCGAGTTTTGATTTTGGACTCGTTTGTTGAACGAGTCGATCCGAGCTCGACTCGTCACTTGACCGAGCTTGAGCGAGTCGAGCCGAGCTGACTCGGCTCGGCTCGAATTCCAGCCCTAGTGCCAACTGAGGGCACCTTGTTAATTATCCCTTTCGACTTTGGGCATGGGAAACAACAAGTTGGCCAAGGAAATCCCCGTTTTCGGCCGTTCCTTCCGCTTTCGAAGGCAATATAAAACCAGATCACGCATCGCCCACTCATGGGCAGGGGTAACAAGGTGCAGTGTTGCATGTGGAGTGAGTTGCTTGGAGTGGGTTGTAAGGATGCCCCAGGTGTCGAGGCTGGCATGCAAGAGCGAGAAGCGGCGAGAATCGTCCGGGTTAACGTCCGGTGCTTCGACGCCACCCAGCGCAACGGCGGCACCATACAAGTCCTGCAATGGGGTTTAAGCATTTTGTGTGGGCCCACATTGCCAAGTGTGGCTTACATTCTCATCTCTGCTGTATTCCAGGCATGCATCCTAGGTGGAAGGGAACACTGTTCTGGACCGAAAGTGCCCGGAAACGGCTTCGACATAAGATTGGTAGGCAACTTGAGAATGGAAGCGGCTTTTTGAGATCCCACACGTGCAATGTTGCTGAAATGAAGCGAGGTTCTTTGAATGCATCATGATTTCGACTTTGGGCATGGGAAACAACTAGTTGGCCAAGGAAAAACCCGTTTTCGGCCGTTCCTTCCGCTTTCGAAGGCAATATAAAACCAGATCACGCATCGCCCACTCATGGGCAGGGGTAACAACGTGCAGTGTTGCATGTGGAGTGAGTTGCTTGGAGTGGGTTGTAAGGATGCCCCAGGTGTCGAGGCTGGCATGCAAGAGCGAGAAGCGGCGAGAATTGTCCCGGTTAACGTCCGGTGCTTCGACGCCACCCAGCGCAACGACGACATCATACAAGTCCTGCAATGGGGTTCAAGCATTTTGTGTGGGCCCAGATTGCCAAGTGTGGCTTACATTCTCATCTCTGCTGTATTCCAGGCATCCTAGGTGGAAGGGAACAATGTTCTGGACCGAAAGTGCCCGGAAACGGCTACGACATAAGATTGGTAGGCAACTTGAGAATGGAAGCGGCTTTTTGAGATCCCACACGTGCAATGTTGCTGAAATGAAGCGAGGTTCTTGGAATGCATCATGATTTCGACTTTGGGCATGGGAAACAACAAGTTGGCCAAGGAAATCCCCGTTTTCGGCCGTTCCTTCCGCTTTCGAAGGCAATATAAAACCAGATCACGCATCGCCTACTCATGGGCAGGGGTTACAAGGTGCAGTGTTGCATGTGGAGTGAGTTGCTTGGAGTGGGTTGTAAGGATGCCCCAGGTGTCGAGGCTGGCATGCAAGAGCGAGAAGCGGCGAGAATCGTCCGGGTTAACGTCCGGTGCTTCGACGCCACCCAGCGCAACGGCGGCACCATACAAGTCCTGCAATGGGGTTCAAGCATTTTGTGTGGGCCCACATTGCCAAGTGTGGCTTACATTCTCATCTCTGCTGTATTCCAGGCATCGTAGGTGGAAGGGAACAATGTTCTGGACCGAAAGTCCCCGGAAACGGCTACGACATAAGATTGGTAGGCAACTTGAGAATGGAAGCGGCTTTTTGAGATCCCACACGTGCAATGTTGCTGAAATGAAGCGAGGGGAGGGGAGACGCTCGGTGGCACTTCAGATAGGAACCATAAAAATGGCAACTGCCCCGCGGAAATGTACCCACCATTTGTGGTAACAGACTTACAGGTGGGCCCAAGTATCATCTTCCTCTCGTATTGTCACGTCAAGTTCGCACTCCTCCTCTTTGTGTACCTACAGTTATTTGCTCCGAGAAAACCCTTATTCCGCAGTTCACCGACACCGTCGCCGCCGCCGCCGCCGCCATCCATCTCTCGACCTCGCCGCCCCTCGATCAGCATCCCTCTCTGGGCCGCCGCATTCTCGCGACCGCCGTCGTCGCCAGTCTCTTCATCGCGCTGTAGATTGACCCACGGCGCGTCGATTCACCACTGATCCATCGCGGGCGACACTCAGGTTAGAACTTCACCTCTTGTGGATGCATTGCAGAACGATTTAAGTTCAAACACTCATTTTCTATAAGGTAACTAGTGTCCTACTTGTCTAGACAGGAAAGAAATGTGAAATCTTGTGCTACATATAGATGGTAGCACGTATTTATGTTCGATGTCATTCATGATTGATTTGTCTTTTACACGTTTATGACTAAAGTAAATGGTACTTACATGCATCTGATTGAGATGTTGCACTATACCTTCATGTTAATTTTGATAGTTCCAGGTGCCCAATTGATGTTGGTAGCTGTTGTTGTGTGTGTGCCTTTTTCTAGGTAGGTAATTAGTGATGTTGAAAGTAAGACCTCTGGTACTCACACTGGCATATCTAGGACCAGTACCTACTTTTAGTAATTTCCCTTTTTACTATTCACAAGTACAGTTGACTTTACCCCTTTTTAGGTTCACTAGCTATTTTTAGTAATTTCCATTTTTAATCTTCAGCAGGACAATAGATGTGAGCCATTTTTTAGGACCAGTAGCTATTTCAATTAATTTGCTAAAGCAGTACAATTGATTGTCGGCACACCATTTCCTTGACATACTAGTAGATTTTCTTTTCTGAAGTTCCGTACTTCCATGAAATTCTTGAATGCATGTCAAATTTAAATTGCACCTGTGTATGAATGTCTCTGAACCATGATGCTGCTAGACTGCATTTACTCCTAAATTTGTAGTGAACCTTCATGTTTCTTAACCTCTGCTGTTTTGGCACGTCTGCTAAATGTAACTGAAGTCATACTTTTTAGTACGATCTACAGGCGGGTTTGCATACAATGGACTACGAGTTCCTCGCTTACGTAGATGATGCTTCATCGGACAAACAGGTATTGTACTCATTTTACTTGTCATTTTAGTCAGATAGCTGGAATGATGTTCATGGTTTGCTCTATCCTCTGCTGCAGTCACTGCCTAAGAAGTTCGCAGAGTTGCTAGGGGACCGTAAACCCCGTGCACTGAAGCTGCTTGAGGTCGGCCATCGGCGTAGCACCACGTGGGACGTTGATGTGTGGTTCGACAGCACTGGCCGCATGTTCCTCAAGCGCGGCTGGGAGTGTTTCGCCCGGACCTACAAACTGCAGAGAGGCTTTATTCTGATCTGCAATTACGACGGACGCAATGTCATCACAGTAAAGATGTTCGACCTAAGCAGTTGCCGCTTGCAATACAACGCGGCATTCAGTACGTGGACTGTATCACCAAAATGTTAATTCCCGATTATATATGTAGCCGGAAATTGATTTGCATTTCTATTATATGATGAACAGAGGGATCTGTTAAGATGGAGTTGGCACACTTTGAGTTCTACTCCCTCGTAGTAGACGCTACATCGGACAAACTGGTACGCTTCATCGACCCACACCACCACTTCAGTTATTTAGTCTGACATAGTGTCTGAGCTATGATCATGTAGCTAGTTAAATTTGTGAATCAAATTAAGGTCTAGTAGATGGGTTGTAGTAGCTCAATTGCTCTACGTGAATATGTTCACTCGATATGGTACATTTCAGCTCCCACTGAAAGTTCATCTTTTTGAATTAATGTGGCAAACACCCTCATTGCTCAACTAAGATTTAGTATAACTGATTACTAGGTACTACTTGTTTACATTTTTATAGTACTCATCCATCATCAAACAGTAAATTTATTTCTAGTAAGCACTCTTTTCTATCCATTTAACTTTCATATTGCTGCAGGTGCTGCCTAAGAAGTTTGTGGAGTTGCTGAAGGGCCGTTAACCACGTGAACTTAAGCTGCGTGAGGCGGACGATCCAAGTAGCAAGAACTGGGACATGGATGTGCTTTTCGATGAAGCTGGCCGCATTTTCCTCGGGCACGGCTGGGACAAGTTCGCCCAATATTACTTCCTGCAGCGCGGCATGTTCCTCCTCTTCAGTTACGACGGCGACGCCTTGCTCACCGTCAAGGTGTTCAAGTTCGACATGTGCCGCAGGCACTACTTGTACGACCACGACGCTACTACAAGCAATGAAACTGACCCAGATCCCAGGACTGTTGAGGAGTCCATGGATGAGGAGTCCACGGATCAGCAGTCCATGGATGAGGATGACCCATTCGACTCTTCCATCATCTTCTCCCAGAGAGCTGATCTTGATGACGATGAGAAGGACCACGTTCGTGAGCTTCTACCCACAATAGATGAATACATTGGAGTGCCATACGTGACTCGTTTGACGTGGAAAAATGTGGCCAGATATGAGATGGTACGTAAGGTGCCAATGCTATTTATGTTTTTCAACACAATTTATGCTTACAACGTGTGCCTTACTATGACCTACTTCTTTTTGTATGTCATCCACACGCTCGAAATCCAGAAACTACCTCAGTCCATAGCGGACAGCGCTGGCATTCCGTCTTCAGGCCATGCTGGGCTATGCCTCGGATCATCAGAGGCGTTCACCACCGTTCCATACAACACGGACAGGGACGGCCGCATTATGTTTGGCAGGAATGCATGGCGGGAATTCCTTGAGGGCAAGCATTTATATGAAAAGCAAGCTATTCTCATTACACTTAGGAGCACCCGTAACCGCCACTTGGACGTGAAGATCGTGATGCGGGCGGTGTCGCCCTGGTTGTAGTACGTAGTCTGCCAACTTGGACATTCTCATCGGATCATGAACGTATGGATGTATGTAATTATCGTACTGCCATCAGCGATGTGCTTCAGTGGTTTGATCACCCAAACCTTCATCTGCAGTGAAGATTATTTGTCCTGTTTATATTTTCAGTGGCAATTTCAAGTTTGCAGAAATAAACAAGGCGGCGGCAGCTAATAAGTTGCATGAAATAATTGTTCAGTGACATTACATGACTCATGCGAGACTTCCACATGTTTTCAATCCTACGTTGTAAGCGCTAGGGAATAAATCCGATTAGTTTTCCCTCGATAGTTAAGAGCCTGACGCCTTGAAACTCAATGCAAAATATGCCTTCTAGGCAGCCTGCGATTGCATGCATTGTTTAACTGCTCTATTAGCGCTTATATTGTCGACAAGGCGTTGTGGTTGCTCGAATACGATGTCCCACCAAAAAAAAATTAAATCCTCCCGCTAAAACGCCAAGTGTAGCGAAATTTTGTGTTCCCACCAAAAAATAAAAGCAGTCACTTTAAATTTCCCGCAAAAGTGTATGGAGAAGTGCACGATGCCCCCTCCTGTTTCGCCATAGCATAATCTGCGGGCCACCTCTTTCGCCATTGCAGATTAGATCTCATCTCGCCCTCATCACGTTCAGAGCTCTACACATGTCGATGTCTCGATCGGACTCCATGGAACGCGAATCCTCTCAGGTTTTCCTGTCTAATCTGCTTCTCTCGTCCATCTCCGTGATCTCGTCGTCCCTTATATGGTCTCGATATTGGTTGTTATTCTCTGTTCTTCCTCTGGTTGAAGCGTTAATCCGTGTATGAACACCTAGTCGATCATATGTGTATCTGGTTTTCTATGTGAATAATGCCATGTAACTATTTTTTTATTTCAGATCTGCTAACTCACTGCATATTTGGGTTCTCATTTTTTCCTTCTATCTAATTGTAGACGACCGAACCCATTTGGAAAGTTAGACTTTTCTATGAGGAAGGTGATAAAAACAAAAAAGTTGTGGAAGCAGCCATGGAACCGGAGGAAATCTGCTATATGGAGTTCATCAATTTGATTGAAAAAGTTGGCTTCAGTGGCGCGCGTGATTACCTGTACTGCAGGCTTAATAATAGCCCTGGCAAAGGAAAACTTGTTCCAATAGACCATGGTAGTGATTTTGAGCAATTGAAACGCATACACTCTAATGATAAGAAGATCTCCATGTGTGTGTTTACGGAGAAGGCCAGGGCGGTTGATATTGCAACCAAAGAGTCTCTGCTTGATGATGCAACTGGATCCACCAGAAAAAAGCGACAGATCACTCTCACAGGTTATACTTTCATGCCAAATCTCCAACTCGCAACTCCTTCAATACAGACTTTAATAAATATTTTCCCCGGTAACTATTTTATGCATTCCTTACCTAATCCACAATTTTGATAAACATGCAGTTAGGGATGCAACCGAAGAGGAACAAGCTTCAAACGAAGAAGAAGATACAGATTACTCCTTTGGGAATGGTACACAAGTTCATTAATTCTTAATCAGCTTTCTGAATTATGCACAATGCAAATGCTTTGTCCATTTATTGTTAACATTTTCAGTAATAAAGAAAGGATCTGTCTGCATGACAAGGGTTGAAAGTATACTACAATATAAAAAAAGTCAGGGAAAACGTAGACGTGGTAATTTATTTTTGACATTTAAGCTCTGTCTAATATTTGTTTTAATGGATAAAATCTACGATTGCTGATTCAGTACAAATGTTAACCCTGAAACAGGAAATGAACCTAACACTGATGTGTCTGAAACTGACATGTGTTCCGTTGATGATTGGCCTTCCCATGCACGCTGCTATCGCCCGAAGCTACAACTATAAGAAGGTACTAGCTATTTTTTTTACCGCTGTGTCCTAATTTCTTTCAATCAACTACAAAATAAATTGTTTCTTTGTGTGTGTTTTGGGATGTAGGTGATGACATACCGAAGAAGAAAGGGCGAGGTGTTGTAAAAGGTTTGAAAGCCAATAAGAAGCGTCATGCCAATGGAGCTGGAAAGCTAGGTGTTGATTTCTCTGAAACATTGGGTGGTCCAGTAGGAATGAACAACCGTTCATTCAAGGATGACTTGGTAATCACAATGAAAAGAAGGTTACCAATTATTGGAGTGAGGAGGTGGACAGACATTCACCCTAACATCCATCGCATGATCATCACAGATATGTTGGTGCGTACAACCTTTCTCACATGTGTTGTCTGCTTTTTTCGTCCATAATTAATGTACTAAACTGCAGCAAAAGAACTACTACTAAACTAAGTCTATCTGTTTGTTCTACGCATTACAGGACAGATATGATATGCCAGATACAGAAGAAACACACGAAAAAATTCTTAAAATTGCAAAAGAACGCTACAGAGGCTGGCGAGGAAACCTCAGCAGCACTTACAAGGCATACAGAACAGATGATGCCAGAAGGGCAGTTGTCCCAGAAGATTTACAAAAAGAAGAGTGGGAATGGTTGATCGAGTACTTTGGCACTGATCCGAAATTCCTGGTTATTTCTATACTACCTGTTTGTGAATTTTGTACTATCATCAAATGGCTTGTCTGACAAGTTTTTTTTTTTGTAATTGAATGAGCAGGAACTCAGCCAAAAGAACAAGGATAACCGTTCGCAGATGAAGACAAAACACAGAGTAGGATCAAAATCCTACTCTCAACTCAGTTTTGAGAATGTATGGGCCTACTCACTATGCATGCGTCGGTGTTCACTTTGCTTTAATGTTTATAGTATCTAATTGTTGCACTACTTGCAGAGGGATTCGGAAACTGGAGAAGAGCCAGACTGTGTTGCTCTCTGGAGACTGACCCACACAAAGGATGGAACATGGACTACAGAAGAGTCCAAGGATGTTTACGTGAGTTAACTGACTTAGAAGCTACTCTAAACATATTTACTGTTCTCTATCTTGGATGTTTCTTCATCTGATTTGAGATTTTTTTTCGTAATCAGGAAACAGCATGTAAAGAGATTGAAAACAGATTAGAGGAAACTGGTGTTCCATTGTCAGCTGAACAAAGAATCAATATTTTCCAGAAAGCATATAAATCTAAAGTTCAATGCAAGTCATCGCAGCCTCGTGGGTTCGGATACATGGCCCAGGTGCAAACTAGTTCTCAGCGGTCTAAGTTGCTGTTAGAGGAGCAAGCTCGGGCTACGGCAGAGACCCAAAAAGTTAACTCCCAGCTCACCACGAAGGTCACTACTTTAGAACAGAAGTTGCAAGATGAACGTGCAAGCATGGAAGAGAAGATTAATGTAGAGCGGGCTGAGAGAGAAAATCTTGAGAAGAGATTAATGGAAGAGCTTGCTCAAAGGGAAAAACTGATGGAGGCGGAGAGAAACTCAAGAAAAGAATTTGAAAATAACTTGGTTGCACAGTTTAAGTCACAGTTCCAGGCAAAGTTTGACGAGCTCTCCGCACAGATGGAAAAGCAGAAGACGACTACACCTCAGGTGATGATAGTCATACAATTGCAAACTAGTAAGATTTAGTTGTTTACTTGCGTTGCTAACAGTGCACTTTGTTTTTGCAGACGTCTAAGAAGTCGAACCAGCAACCATCACTTACCAACAGTCCTGCTAAGAAAATAGTTCCTCCGCACAGCACGATACAGAAAAGTCGAATGTTTAAGTCATATGTAAGTCACAATATTGTACAATTCGGTACTAGTACATTCTGTTTTTGCTTCACCCACACTATAGCGTTGCTGCACCCACCCTATACTTGCTGCAGTTTATGTTTCACTATGGGTTGTGGCTTCGTTGAGAAACAACAACTGTTTTTGCTTCATCCATACACTATAGTCTGCTGGTTCTTATGTTTCAGCATGTGCTATTGCTGACTAGACTCACACCTTTTTTTTTTACAATTGATTGCAGGACGGCAATCAAACTTCTGATGGAAACAAATAGCTGCACTGGATATTTCAGTTTGATTTTATCTTGATTTGATCCATGTTGTACGAGAATTTCATTTGTATATATTAAAAATATCTATGAGAACTATTATTTTGTGTAAATAAACATATTTTACGTACCCTTTTGAACATTTTAATTCAATGCCCGTATTTTTTGTTTCCTTATTTTTTTTTTATTTTTTTTTCTATAACGTGGCAATAGGTAGTTTACCACGATAATTGTAGTGTTGCGTGAAGCCAAAGTGTTTTATTGAAATAGACTCTCACCACCATGAGGGAGACATCGTCGCAATATTTTTTCTCCACCAAACTAAATTTGTTGCGATATTTCATTCACGCCACCAAACTATGTTCGTTGCAATACAGAATTCCCATACTTCTCGCCACGAAACTAAATTTTGTAGAAATAGAAAGGCGCAACGAATAGTTGAAGTTGTCGCAGTTGTTTCTAGCTACTAAAATTTGTACGTTGCGAATAGTACTACATCTCGCCACGAAACTAAAATTTGTAGAAATAGAAAGGCGCAACGAATAGTTGAAGTTGTCGCAGTTGTTTCTAGCTACTAAAATTTGTACGTTGCGAATTGTATATGTCGCCACGAAAATAAAATTTGTCGAAATACAATGGCGCCACGAAAAGTTGTTATTGTCGCAGTTGCTTCTAGCAACATAAAATGTGGATGTTACGAATACTACATCTCGCCACGAAAATAAAATTTGTCGAAATACAATGGCGCCACGAAAAGTTGTTATTGTCGCAGTTGCTTGTAGCAACATAAAATGTGGATGTTGCGAATACTACATCTCGCCACGAAACTAAAATTTGTAGAAATTGAATGGCGCCACGAATAGTTGAAATTGTCGCGATTGCTTATGGCTACTAATATGAAGGCCGTAGCGATTACTATTTCAAAATCATCTTACCACGATTGATTGTGTGTGGCAAAACGTTGTTCCCACGCGTATAATGTTTGTTGCCATAGTTTTTTGCCACACAATTGGACGTGGCAAATAAACTCGACTTTTGCAACGAAAGAACAAGCGCAACGGAACACTCGCCGTTGCCACATTGGTCACTCGCCACGTTTGGGTATTTGTTGCACTAGAGGTGTACCAACGAAATATGTACGTTGCGTTATGTGCGAGACGCGACGGAAACGTGCGTGGCAATTGGCCTAGGAAATGGTTGCAACTGGATTATTTTTTAGCGACGATTCTAAGTGCGCGGAGACAGCCTTCTACCACGGAGGTTTTCGCGACGCCTCCCAACGAACCCTATTTCGGTGCAACAGAACCCTATTGCGACGATAAGTCACTTTTTATAACGACTAGTTTCGTTGCAATAGAGTGATTCCGTTGTAGTGTCATAGTCTGAAAGGGTCGGCGGTGGCAGAGGTGCGGGATAATATAAGTTGTCGATGGTGCACTCAATTTTCCACTTTGGTATGTTCTTCAGAGTTTACTTCCAGACGTCTGGAGGGGGCTTCAGGGGAAACCGTGCGAACCATGCTTTGTTTTTGGCTTTCACGACCTCGGCTAGTTCCTCCGGAGTCATCAGGCCTGGTAACTTTGGGGGAGTCTTGACTTTCTTGGGTTTCCTTTCTCTCTTCTTGGGAGGAGTCCCGTTTCTTCTGAACTGCAGCTTCCGCTTTGCCGTACCCGTAGTGGGTGCATCCGTCGGCTCACGGGAGTGCACGGGCGATGGACTCTCGGCCTCGGGCTCCCAATCTTCGTTGTGAGGTGGACTTGGAGGTGCGTTGGGGGATGGACTTGGAGGTCGTGCATTCTCTGTATGAAAGTGAAAAAACTATTAAAAATAGGCTTACATGTGGTGCAACATTCAGTAATTGTTGGAGGTGGTGCATTTGTACCTGGAGGAGTCGGTGGCCTTGGCGCCGCGTTAGGAAACACGATGTGTTTCTTATTCCACAAGATGATACCAAGCTCCATTTCTCCCAGTGTCTTCTCGCCTTCACCTCCAGGAATATGAAGCTCAATTGAATGGCATCCCGGCGTAATTGTTGACAACCCGACACGAGCATGGGATGCTGGAATCTGACCACCATGGTAGGTTGCTCCAGATTGATTCGGTAAAGCATAGCCTGACACCACCATGAAGGATATGTTCCCCATTGGCATATGTATCTCACAGTTTGTCTTCTCCGTGATATCATCCACGGGGTAGTGAGGCGTCGACGGTTCGACTGCACGACCGTCTTCTAGCTGCAGCTGCATGGAACCCACGCTGCTTCTATGCTGAGATGGGGCGGCATCTGCTACAGGATCGTCTTCTATTTGCTGCTGATCAGGTGCAGGATGTTCTACCTCCTCTTCAGTGTCAGGTACAGGGTGTCCCCCTTTCTTCAAGAGAAACGCCACCTTTTCTTCTAATATCCGTTCCAGCGCCTTCTTCTTGCTTCTACCACGGCTTCTGTAAGTACCAAGGTCCGCTGGAAACCCTTGGCTCCACGGGGTAGTGGCTCCAAAGCCTCGTGTTCGTCCCCACTTTTCGGGGTTCCCGAGTGCCTTCGTCAGCTCGTCGTTCTCTCTATCGGGAACAAAAGTTCCTTTTCGAACAGCTTCTATTGCCTTCTCTAGTTCTGATACGACTTTTGTTATTTTTTCCGACCATGGTCCCTCCGCAACAATCATCCCAGTCTCAGCGTCCAACGTTGCCCCATGCGCGAACAACCAGATTTTGGACCTATCGGGCCAATCATGTGTCTATGGAATGATACCTCTTTTCAGAAGCGCATCTTCATAGCGTCGCCACCTAGGCAGGGCAGTCATGTAGCCACCTGACCCCAAAATATGGTGATATTTCTTCTTCTTCGCATTCTCCTTATTTGTGGCTGATCGAGATGTAAAGACACCCGATTTCTTGTACGCCTTAAAATCAGGCCAAGCGTCTCTTATGTTCACTAGGTGCCCAGTGAAAACTGGATCTTCGTCCTTATATTTCTTCCACAAGTCTTTCTTCCACCTCTGGAATTGTGTGGACATCTTCTTCAAAGCCCACTCCTCGATTTTCTTCTTCTTATCTTCCGCTACGCTGAAATTTAGCCAGACCGTGTCGCAAAGCACTCTTTTCAATCTTTCATCAACATAAGTAGCTCCAACGTTGGCGCTGGTCTTCGGCTTATTCCATTCTATTAAGTTGATCGGGACCAGGTCTCTTACAACAACTCCGCACTGATTTACGAATTTGCGATAAGTTTCTGGGGGTTCCAGTGGTTTGCCATCAGCAGCAACTTTATCGATCGAGAACCTTGCGGTATCTTTCAACCTTGCGGCCCGGCCTCGTTTCGACTTTGTCTCAGTACTTGCGCTAGCTTTTCCGGAGGGCGCCTAAACGGGAAAATAATGATTCGTTAGTAAGTGCAATACAAATTAATTGTTGCGTCAATATTGACTTGAGATATACATTGGCAGAGTTTGTTCTGGAGGGCACTTCTGCATCCTCGACGTTGTCGTCGTTATCATCTAGTACATCTTTTATATTCTCAGCTCAGTCACCGGAGTCGTTCAAAAATTGATTGCTAAACGCCTGTCCACCGTCGTGATCATGATATATGGCCGTTGCATCTTCAAAAATCATCTGGCACATGTATCTTTCCTTCTCCGCCTCACCCATTCCCGCGAGCTGATCGGCGTGCGGATAATGTGCAGGTTCTTGGGGATCCATAGCTCAACACCTGCTAGTAAAATTTATAAAATGAAGAACACTTAGCAAAATTATTTCATCGGACACTTAGCAAAATTATTTCATCGGACACTTAGCAAAATTATTTCATCAGACACTTAGCAAAATTATTTCATCGGACACTTAGCAAAATTATTTCACCGGACAGTTTGCAAAATTATTTCATCGGACACTTTGCAAAATTATTTCATCGGACACTTAGCAAAATTATTTCATCGGACACTTAGCAAAATTATTTCATCGGACACTTAGCAAAATTATTTCATCGGACACTTAGTTATTTCATCGGACACTTAGCAAAATTATTTCATCGGACACTTAGCGAAATTATTTCATCGGACACTTAGCAAAATTATTTCATCGGACACTTAGCGAATTTTTTTAATCGTACACTTAGCGAAATTATTTCATCGGACACCTAGCGAAATTATTTCATCGGACACATAGCGAAATTATTTCATCGGACACTTAACGAAATTATTTCATCGGACACTTAGCCAAATTATTTCATCGGACACTTAGCCAAATTATTTCATCGGTTATTTATATAGAGAATATGGTATATTTTAAATTTAAACAGAAAAAATTCTCTAAGTCTAGCTAATTATAATTACTAAAAATTCTAATTCTAGCTAATATATTTTAAATTTATATGTCCAAATTTTTTTCTAATTCTAAATCTAATTCTAATTCTAACTACAAATTCTAATTATAATTACAACAGAAAAAAAAACAAAAAAAAACTCACTTTTGGGGCGGTGACATCACGCGTACGTGTACGCACACACACGTACACGTCACTTTTGGGGCGGCCGGAGGCGGGGCAGCGCGCGGTGGGGAGGAAGAGGGAGCGGCGTCAAGGCGGCGTCTAGGCGGCGACGGGGCGGAGGCGGGGCGGCGGAGGCGGACGGCGACGGCGGCGGAGGCGGGGCGGCGGTGGGGAGGCAGAGGGAGGCGCGCGGCGTCGGGGCGGCGAGACGGACGGCGACGGCGGCGAGGAGGCGACGGCGACCGTTGAATCGAGCACCGGGCGGCGCGGCCGGAGCAGGGCTTCGCCGTGGGAAGGAGAGAAAACGTGCACGCAAGTGAATGAGAGAAAATTTTCGCTAAGTGTTCGATAACGCCCCCTGTATAGACCTTTAGCACCGGTTTGTGTTAACAACCGGTGCTAAAGGGTCTTTAGCACCGGTTGTTAACACAAACCGGTGCTAAAGGTCTGTACAGGGGCCACTTTCAGACTGCGCGCCCCCTGTACAGACCTTTAGCACCGGTTTGTGTTAACAACCGGTGCTAAAAACCCTTTAGCACCCGTTGTTAACACAAACCGGTGCTAAAGGTCTGTACAGGGGCCACTTTTTCTTTTTTTTCTTTTTTCTGTTTCCTTTTTCTTTTTCCTGTTTCTTCTTTTATTTTTCTTTTTTGTTTCCCTTTTCTGTTTTCTTTTACATTTATTTATAAAATCAAAGTAGACTCAAAAATTGTAAAATCAAATATTTATAAAAATATATTTATATTTTCTCATATTTTGTGTAAAAATTGTCTAAATGTCTTTTAAAACAATAAAAAAAATAAAAAATAAGGTATTTATCAAACTAATTTGAAAATATAAAGAAACTTTTTTGTTTCCTTTTTCTTTTTCCTGTTTCTTCTTTTATTTTTCTTTTTTGTTTCCCTTTTCTGTTTTTTCTTTTACATTTATTTATAAAATCAAAGTAGACTCAAAAAATTATAAAATCAAATATTATAACAACATATTTATATTTTCTCATGTTTTGTGTAAAAATTGTCTAAATGTCATTTAAAACAATAAAGCATTAAGTTAAATGATGAGGATACTCCATGGATACGGCCAAATCGTACGAAAGCGGGGACACAAGGGAAAAATTGATGTGTAATAATTTATTGTACCAAACTTTGTTGAATGGATCATGTGAATTATATTATCTCTGGTGTGTTTTGGGGCAAACCTTAAAGGGGGGTGTAGAACAAAACAATCGGTATCGCCATCATACAGCCCTACCGTGGCTACTGCGTGCATATATGCATACCAAATGCACGGCAGGACGTATGATGGCGAATCCGGATGTTTTGTATTTGCTCGATGAACTGAATATATGATGTATCAAACCTTAAAGGGGGTGTAGAACAAAACAAACGGTATCGCCATCATACAGCCCCACCGTGTCTACTGTGTGCATATATGCATACCAAATGCACGGCAGAACGTATGATGGCGAATCCGGATGTTTGGTATTTGCTCGATGAACTGAATATATGATGTATCAAACCTTAAAGGGGGTGTAGAAGAAAACAAACGGTATCGCCATCATACAGCCCCACCGTGTCTACTGGATGCATATATTCATACCAAATGCACGGCAGGACGTATGATGGCGAATCCGGATGTTTTGTATTTGCTCGATGAACTGAATATATGATGTATCAAACCTTAAAGGGGGTGTAGAACAAAACAAACGGTATCGTCATCATACAGCCCCACTGTGTCTACTGGGTGCATATATGCATACCAAATGCACGGCCGGACGTATGATGGCGAATCCGGATGTTTTGTATTTGCTCGATGAACTGAATATATGATGTATCAAACCTTAAAGGGGGTGTAGAACAAAACAATCGGTATCGCCACATACATCCCTACCGTGGCTACTGGGTGCATATATGCATACCAAATGCACGACAGGACGTATGATGGCGAATCCGGATGTTTTGTATTTGCTCGATGAACTGAATATATGATGTATCAAACCTTAAAGGGGGGTGTAGAACAAAACAAACGGTATCGCCATCATACAGCCCCACCGTGTCTATTGGGTGCATATATCCATACCAAATGCACGGCATGACGTATGATGGCGAATCCGGATGTTTTGTATTTGCTCGATGAACTGACCGGTGTATGAATGTGGGCTATATATAGGGTCCTCTGGCTCACAAAGTGTTGAGCTAGGGTTTTGATCCAACGGTTAAGAAACACCCTCATCCAACGGCTCACAACAGCTCGAAACAAACACACCGTAGCCCTGATCGAATGGCTCACAACAGCTCGAAAGAAACACACCCCGGATCCAACGACTCGCAAGCGCTTGAAAGAAACACACGATCCGTGTGATTCTATCTGATTGGTCTAAACGGACTAAATGGATGATCCGTTTCTATGTTTCTTCTTGCCTTTCTTCTGATTGCGCCGTAACCATGGAGTATCTTCATCATTTAACTGGATGCTTGGATCATCTTTGACTTTGAAGGGAGGAATTTCATCAAATTTATTGTAATCTTCTGACATGTCTGTCTTGTCCTCGACTCCCACGATGTTTCTTTTCCCTGAAAGAACTATGTGGCGCCTTGGCTCATCGTCTGATGTATTCGCTTCCTTATCTTTTCTTTTTCTCGGTCTGCTAGACATGTCCTTCACATAGAAAACCTGAGCCACATCATTGGCTAGGACGAATTGATCATTGCCGTACCCAAGATTCTTCTGATCCACTGTTGTCATTCCGTACTTCGGGTCTACCTTCACGCCTGACAGGTTGAACCATTTGCACCAGAACAAAGGGACCTTAAAGGAAGGTCCGTAGTCAACTTCTCATATCTACTCTATGTAACCATAGTATGTGACCCTTTGCCCGTTGTCGTCTTTTGCATCAAACCGGACGCCACTGTTTTGGTTGGTGCTCTTTTTATCTTGGTCTGCCGTGTAAAATATGTTACCATTTATCTCGTACCCTTTAAAGGTCAATACAGTCGAAGATGGTTGCTTGGCCAACAAGTATATGTCATCTTCAACAATGTTGTCATTAATGAGACGTCTTTGCAACCAACCATCGAAAGTCTTCGCGTGTTCTTTAGCAATGAAATCTTCAGGTTGCTCCGGGTATTCCGAGCGTAAAATATCCTTGTGTTCCTGGATATATGGAGCCGCCAAGCTGGAATTAACTAGAACTGTGTAGTGTGCTTGAGTGAAAGATTGCTCGTCCATACATGTTGTTGATTTCTTTCCTAGCGTGCCTTTTCCACGCAGTCTCCCCTCATGGCGCGACTGAGGAATACCGATCGGGTTCAGGTCAGGAATAAATCAACACAAAACTCAATGACCTCCTCTGTTCCATAGCCCTTGACCATGCTTCCTTCTGGCCTAGCACGGTTTTTAACATAATTCTTCAAGACTCCCATGTGAAAGCGCATGGTTCCCCCATATGTGGTTTTGGTAATTAATGACAATCCTTTATGGACTAATGTTTGCATTGAGTTATCCTTGTAGATCTTGTCCATAGGAAATAATGGAGTTCATGTGTTGAACTCTATTAGCTTCCTTGATGGCCATTGTTATTCTCATGGATTTATATGAAGAATGGTCATGGTTTGAGTTGAGCTTATTGCTAGTATGTCTTGAAGAAAAGAATTAGGTGATCTTTCATTATCATCTTCAAGACATCATCTTTAGAAGTGAGAAGCAAAGATACAAGGTTGATCAACAAAGCGATCAACACACAAAGCTACAAGTTGTACCAAGTGGGATTGTGTATCTCATGGTATGGTAAGCAATTGTCAAATTAGCATTGTGAACTAACCCATGATATGTGTGTGTCGCATCTCTATGTGTGGTTAGGTATCTTTCCATGGGCATGAACCAAAAGGAAGATTTCATATAGCCCATGGTCTATGTCGTCGTCAAGCGGTGTTTGTCATCTAGCTTGACGTGGAAGCTCAAGTGAAGCATCTAGAAGATATCCTATGCTTGATGCTTGCCACCCTTTTAGAGATTGTGGCCTTGTGAAGATTTGCCGAAGGGTCTCTCCCATAATGGTGTATGGGGGAGCTAGTCTCTCCCATAATGGTGTTTGGGGGAGCAACTTGCAAGTCTTCATCAAGCGGAGTTTGTGCTAGCAAGCGCAATCAAGAAAGAAGATCCAACTTGAGAGAGTCAAGATCGTCATCATCTAGCTCAAGTGGAATGCTCAAGGCAAAGGTATAATCTTGATAGGTTTTGTATTTTACCGGTCTCGTGTCTTTGGGAGACCGGGTTATAGGATAGATAGTCGTACTATCAAGAGGGGCTCTCAAGTGAGTAACTCGGTCGAATCGTTATGGAGAGCTCAAACCTTTGCATACTTTGCATATCATCTTTCTTGGTTCTTATTTGGCTTTTGTCTCCTTTGGGTTTTAGTGCTTGTCGTGATCTTCATGACAAGCCTTGGTTTTTCGAAAACGGATTTCGTAAGAAAAACTTGTTGCGTTTCGGTGGTGAAAATATTCCGTTCGTCTTTGAGAATGTTCCCACACCTTCCATGTGTGGTAACTTCTCCATACTTTGAGGTATCAATATTTCCAATGCATTTGCACTCACCTAATTCGGAGTTCATTCGCAAAAGTTATGTGAGTTTTCGTGTTGGAAGTTTTACCGGGTGTTCCTATTTGAGAGGTCCAAAACCTTTCCCCATTTGGTTTTATCTTTCATTGCTGGACAATGATGTTTCTATGCATATTATTGTAGTGCTCGTTGTGGTGATTTCAACGAGCCCAAGATCATCAAAAACGGAGTCCGGATGAAAAAGTTATTGCAGTTTTCGTGTTGTTGTTTTTGTTAGTTTTGCGGGGGGGCGGATATTCCGGTTCAAGTTTGAACCGGAATATCCGGTTGGCATCTGTCCCTCCACTTGCTCGAAAACGGCTAAGGACCGGAGTCTAAACTTTCTGGAGTGAACCGGATTATTTGAACCGGATTATTCGGGGCATACCGGATATTCCGATTTGGGCAGTTTTCGGACCATATTTCTCACTGGAGTGAACCGGATTATTTGAACCGGATTATTCACTTCGGACCGGATATTCCTGTCGGACCGGATATTCCTGTTCAGTTTTGAACCGGATATTTCGAAATATCCTGCTCAGACTGCACACAAAACGGCTAATTTTTGTGGGGACCTATTTAAGGGGGCTTTCTTCCCCATTGGTCCCCAAGTCTTCTAAGCTTGTTTTTCTCCCTCTCCCCCACCATTGTTGACCTTAGAAAGCTTTCCCCTCTCCCAATCCCTCCTATGATTCTTGCATATCTTTGAGGGAGAAGGTAGAGGAGATATAGATCTACATTTCCACCAATCCATCTTCCTTCTTAGTGAGGGAAACTTAGTAGATCTTGATCTTGGAGTTCTTGGTGTTTCTCCTCCATTGTTCTTCCTCTCTTATTCCCCCATAAGCATTTGTTGCTTTGTTGGAATTTGAGAGTGAAGGATTTGAGCACTTGTGCTCTTGCCATTTGCATCGGTTGCATCGGTTTGCTCTCTCCACGAGGATTCGTGGAAGTTGAAAGTTTGTGAGCTTGTTACTCTTGGGTCTTGGACCCTAGACGACTTGTGGTGTTCTTGGGAGCCTCCAATTGAGTTGTGGATGTGTGCCCCAAGATTGTGGTGACACCGAGAGCCTCCAATTAAGTTGTGGATGCGTGCCTCGGGTTTGAAGGTTGCCAATAGTGGAAGGTGAACTAGGCCTTTGTGGCGGAAGTTCATCGGAGAATAGGGTGAGGCCTTTGTGGCGTTGAGTAGGCCTTCGTGGTGAGCTCACACCCCTCCAACGAGACGTACTCCCCTTTGTGGGAGGAACTCGGGAATACATCTTCGTCTCCGTGTGCCTCGGTTATTTCTATACCCGAGCTTTTTACTTATGCAATTTACATTGTGATAGCCTTCGAGCTTGAAGTTATATATCTTGCTATCACCTTGTTACTTGTCTTGCTTAGCATAAGTTGTTGGTTCATCTAGTTGACCCTAGAATATTTAGGTTGTATGCTTGTTAATTTAAACACCTAGTTTATTTCCGCATTTAGCAAGCATTAACCGGAAAAGTTTTAATCGCCTATTCACCCCCCCCCCCCCCTCTAGGAGACGTCGTTGTCCGTTCAATTGGTATCAGAGCCTCGTCTCTCTTTATTAGGCTTTACATCCTAGAGAGTACGATGTCGTTTAGAGAAATAGAACATGGCCCCGCTTTTATATTCTATGGTAGAAACTTTGATGTTTGGAAAATTCGCATCCTTAAATTTCTTACGGACATGGGTCCAAAGTATGTTAAGAGAATTGTAGATATGGATTTTCCTCCTCCAAAGGATTCTCAAGATTTATCTTTAGAGGATAAGGAAAACTCTTATCTCGATACTCTTGTATCTAATGGTCTCTTGTGCTTTTTGAGCGATGTAGTCATTGAATCAATCAAGCCTTTTCGGAACGCTCATGAGCTATGGACAAAACTTCAAGATATATATGATGTGTCCAATATTATTGAGGATGATTGTTCTCCATCCACTTCCGGCCGTGATGAGTTCACATCTTTCTCCACTCCACCAACATGTGATTTGTCACAAGGTAATGATATGGTGAGTGGTGATAGAAATTGCATTGTGGATAGTGAATTTGCTATTGACTATACTTCATCTCTATCCCATTGCAATGATCTATCTTTGGACTTAATATCTTCTAGCACTCAAAATTCCATACATGCTAGTGTTGATAGTCCTTGCATATCATGTAATAGTTGTTTAACTAAATCTCATGATGATATGCTTCCTATGTCTTGTTTTCATGAAAATAATGCTTCCATTTCCTCTAGTACTTGTGTGGCTAACAAGGTAGAGGAATCCCACTTTTTTGTGGAACAAGACATGGACCTTAATGGCTCTTCTAGTATATCTTCATCATCGCCATCCATTTCTCATATGTGCCTTATGGCTAGGGATTCAAAGGTATCACCACCTTTGGAACCCACTACATCTTGTGATGATGAGGATGAGGATATATTTTATGGAGAGTATGAGGACGAAGACTCTTTAATGGAGAAGGGTGAGTTGGTTCTTCTTGATCTCCCTAAAGGTAGTAAAGCTATCACTCCTTTTAGTGAAATATTGGCTTTTTCTATTTATAGCGCTAAAATCATTGAAAAGAAAGGTGAGATTGAAAGAAGTGATGCCAATGAAAAGGCATCCCTCACTATGTCTCTTGAGGAAGAGTATGAGCTCCGAGTTACTCTTGAGGAGAAACTTGAATCTATTGAGGAGATCTATAATGAACAAATAGCCTATCTCACTAAAGCACGTGATCATACCCATGCTAAATATAAAGTGCTTAAAAATGAAAAGGTTGAATTTGTTGTTGGCAATGCTAATCTAATTGAAGAAAACTCTAGGTTAAATAATGAGCTTGCCAAGTTATCTTCTTCTATTTCAATTGATGCTTGTGCTACTAACTCCACATCTTGTGAAGCATCTATTTTGAAGGAGAATGTTGAGATAAGGGCTCAACTTGAGCTAATGACTAGCAAGTATGGGAAATTGGAAGAAAGTCATGAAAAGCTATCTAGCTCTCATGAGGATCTTCTAGAATCTCATACCAAGCTAAAATTAGCTCTTGAGGCTATCACTACAAAGGTAACATCTTGTGAGCCTCATGTGGTTACTAGCACAATATCTTCTAATAATGCTATATTGACTTGTGCTCGTATTAGTAATTCATCCTCCCATAATGTTTCTACATCTTGTGATGAATTGCTTTCCTTGCCTTGTTGCTCTAACAATGAAGCATCTACTTCCTCTAGCTCTTGTGTTGATTCTAACCATGTAGAGGAAATTAAAGAGCTCAAGGCCCAAGTCACTTCTTTGAAGAAAGACTTGGAAAAGTGTCATGAAGGGAGTTCCACACTTGACAAGATGTTGAGAGTGCGAAGACTTCCCAATGACAAGAGTGGACTTGGATTCAACTCCAATCTCAAGAACAAGTCCATTATTGACAAGAAGAAGGGCCAAGAACAAGTCAAAGATTCGTCCAAGATTATTTGCTTCAAGTGCAAAATTGAAGGGCACCATGTTAGATCTTGCCCTTTGAAGAAGAAGCCTCTTAGTGAGAAGCAACTAGGGAAGAGGCCTCTTGTTCAATCTCATGCTCAACCACGAGTTGAACAACGGCCACCTCCTAAGAAGACTCAAGCCAATGCTCCTCTTGTTGAGAAGCCTATTGAGAAGAAAGAAAAGAGTCGATGTTGCTACCTTTGTCGCAAGAAGGGACACTTTGCTTCTTCATGCACTAATGGTACATTATCCAACTCTATCCTTGTTGATGATGTTTATTCTATTAGGAAGGATAATGTGGGCAATGTGTTTGCCAAGTATGTTGGTACTCCAAGTGGTGTCAAGAAAAGAACCATTTGGGTTGCCAAACCTATTGTGGCTAACCTCTTAGGACCCAACTTGGTTGGGGACCAACAAGCTCAAACTTGATAAATAGGTGGAGTTGGAGGGCATTGGAGACTTGGATATTTTATGAAGAATTAAGGGATCTTCATCAATTATATTTCCTCAAGCCAAGTCACTTGGATTATATATATCTCTTACCCTATGTTCCTCCAAGCGGTAACTTGTATTTAATTCTATATACATTGAAAGTTGCTTGCTCCCTTGCATATGTTAGTTTTGTTTCTAGCATGTGTTGGTATATGCTGTGCTTCCTTCTTACCTATCTTGAGTAATCTAGTTATGCTTGTTGGTTTGCACTCCATGTACTTGTGTTCTTTGTGTTGAGCCTTCATTGCTTTCATTGCTTATCTTAGTTGGCTCTTTGGGAGATTAATGGACTATCCCATTTTGGGGGAGTAATATGCTTTGCACTTTACTATCCTAAAATGTGTGTACATGAGGAATACCACTTAGTGTTGATATATCAATAGTATCTTGTCTCTATATGGTATCTCTTTCTCATGAGAAATTCATTTCTAAATGTCCATTAACTTTCTCTAGTTGAATTTATTTTTGCCTCTTGTTGATTTCAATGGATTATCACATTATAGGGGAGTAATAAGCTATGTGCATATTACAAGCCTAGAAAATGTGAACATGTGAGGTATTGCCACCTAGAGTTGATATTCTAGTTATCTTGTTCCTAAGTGGCATGTTGCTCAAACAAGTTCCATATTTGTGTAAAATATCTTGTGTCTCTCTTCTTTGGTATCTTGTTTGTAAGAGAGTTTCTTGTTGCCTTGCTTTTTCAAGTTTTATTTGAAGCCTTCAAGAATCTCTATCTAAGCATGTTTTCTTATTCCTATCTTTTTCCACATGCTTATGTTTTGTGAATATGATTGTGAACAATTCTACCACCGAGAAATATCTCCATACATCTCTTGTCTTTGACAAGTGATAATAATTTGTGGTAAGTTTATTGATCATATTTACTTTGGCCTTTGCTCTACAATTTCCTTGTTTCTTGCCAATGATTTGTTTGGTTCAAACTCCTTTGTGTCTTCCTTGCTCTACTCAAAATTTGTTTTATGCTTTCTTGAGTTAGGAAAAGCAATGATCCCATACTTGTGAACTTATGCTCAAAGTCATACTTCTCTGGGTTGCACTATTCTTGGGGAAGCTATCCTACATTGAGTAGATCACCATTCTTTAAATTGGTATTGCAACTATTTGTTTTTATTTAAACATGACTAGTGTTTGAATAATATATATGGAGAGTAATGATTCCATTGTGTGCATTTTGTATTCAAAAGCAAGATCATAAATAATGCACTATTATTGGAAGAACTATCCAATATGCGTTTGAACACTTGTTGTCTTTAAATTTGTATTTTATCCCAATGACTTGTCTCTTTGGAAGACGAACATTTTTCGTCTTGGTACTTTGTGTGCTATCATGAAAAGTGTAGAGGGTTTGTTTATTCTTGATGTTTTTTTGGTATCTTCTCTATTTGGTTTCCTCAATCATGTGTTTATTTGGGTCTTGATATAATTTGGACAATTATCTTTCTTTTCACTCTTGTGAGTGGCTTATTGGTTTAATTGGTTCTTTGTCCAATTTGTATCTTGTTTTTGGTTCTTGAAAGTTTTGTGCATGCATATTTACTATGTATATCTTTTGGCATGCTTACTTTCGTTGATCCAATATATATGATAAACTCCATCAAATCCTAAATGGCTAAGATGTGCATGAAATTAAAATTCATATTAATATGCACATATTTATTTGGAGTTTGTCCTATGTATTATAGTTGTTCTAACTACTTCGGACCCAATGAGTTTGGGTACCATTTTGTACTTGAATTTTGTTTTTAGGTACAATGGAGATACATTGGTTGCTTGCTCCATTCATAAGGAAGGTGTTCTCAACATGGTTTTATAGGAGTCAAGCTTCGATGTTTATCAAACTCGCATCCTCTTCATCACCAATGTCGTCTCGGTAACAAGTATCTATCTCATGCATACATTTCTAGCTTTCAACCTTGTGTAGGTTGCATCTTCGCATGATTTCCCTTTGTTGCATTTCATTTGGTTCTTGCAAATGTCTTATCAAAAGCATCTTTATTGCAACTATGAGTAAGCCGGGATGATTACATACTAAGGGGATATTTATAATCATTTCCATGATTCACCAATCCCAAGTAGTTTAATCTAGCAACTTCTTCTTGAAGTATCTCATATGCAATATTGATGAATTCTCAAAAAAAAACCATTTGAATCTTTTGTGATATGCGTTACCTTTCTCGAAGCATTCCAACTATCACTTTTCCCTTGTGATATTTGTGATGCTTTGATGAGTTTTGTGTGTTCATCTATATCCCCTTAAGATTAAACTAAGCTTAGTGCTTTGCTTTCAAGCAAAAATCTTATTGGTATATTAATGAACCTCTCTTGGATATCATGTTCTTCACCTTTGTACCTATTTTGTGTGTGCATGTTTCCTTGTGGATATATATCTTTGTGATTGTTGTCCACTTAGAAACTTATACACACGATAATAGTTACATCTTTAATTGATATTCTATTTCTTTAGTGACCACTTTTTATTGCTTTATGTTCCTTGGTGGTTCCTAAAAGGCACAAGCTTTGCTTTTGTTTTGGTATTCCTTTTGCATCTTAATAAGCTTGTGGACCTATGTGTTTTATCATTTGATGGTTTGTGTGTATGGGAAAGACATGATATGCACTATGTGCCTCCTATATTGAAAGACTATGTTGATGATTCTATCATCCTATTAGTCTCCTAAAAATGTTTTTCCTTGTCACACGCATCTATTTCGGTTGAGTAAGTCTTTTTTTGTCACTTCTTGATCTTCATTGCTCAACTTTTGTTTGTTTGCAAGTTGCTTTGATTCTTTTCCAATCTATTCGCTTGCACTTGCTAGTGTTCAAAATTATCTAGAAGGGAGTGATGATTCCATGTTGTGCACACTATATAGTAATTCAAATCTAACATTGTGCATGTACCTTGGGGAGTTCCCTCTTAATTTTCTAGAACACTTGGTTGATCCTATCAAAATATTGATGTTGGTCAATCGGTTTTTCGGATCCTTGTGGTTGGTTGCTTCTTTGTGAAAGTATCCTTCAATTTGATTTTTCTTGTAAATCTTTGGATCCTCAATATAGTTTGATCTCCCTCCATCTATTCACAGTTGGAGATATGCACTTGATTTCACTCATATCATGAGGAATGCATACACTATGGGGGAGCTCTTACTATATTGGCCTTCTAATCTTTTTGCCCATTTCGGCAATGGATGCCAATGGGGGAGAAGTTTAGAGGGTTTAAGGGAATTTGGTTTATGCTTTAGTTTCGTTCTTAAGCATTTTCCTTTCCATGCTATTGCATCCTTGCTCTTGTTTAGCATGTTTGCTTTATTCATCATATAAACCCTCGTAAAAAGGGATTGTCATCAATTACCAAAATGGGGGAGATTGAAAGCGCATGGTTCCCCCATATGTGGTTTTGGTAATTAATGACAATCCTTTATGGACTAATGTTTGCATTGAATTATCCTTGTAGATCTTGTCCATAGGAAATAATGGAGTTCATGTGTTGAACTCTATTAGCTTCCTTGATGGCCATTGTTATTCTCATGGATTTATATGAAGAATGGTCATGGTTTGAGTTGAGCTTATTGCTAGTATGTCTTGAAGAAAAGAATTAGGTGATCTTTCATTATCATCTTCAAGACATCATCTTTAGAAGTGAGAAGCAAAGATACAAGGTTGATCAAGAAAGCGATCAACACACAAAGCTACAAGTTGTACCAAGTGGGATTGTGTATCTCATGGTATGGTAAACAATTGTCAAATTAGCATTGTGAACTAACCCATGATATGTGTGTGTCGCATCTCTATGTGTGGTTAGGTATCTTTCCATGGGCATGAACCAAAAGGAAGATTTCATATAGCCCATGGTCTATGTCGTCGTCAAGCGGTGTTTGTCATCTAGCTTGACGTGGAAGCTCAAGTGAAGCATCTAGAAGATATCCTATGCTTGATGCTTGCCACCCTTTTGGAGATTGTGGCCTTGTGAAGATTTGCCGAAGGGTCTCTCCCATAATGGTGTATGGGGGAGCTAGTCTCTCCCATAATGGTGTTTGGGAGGGCAACTTGCAAGTCTTCATCAAGCAGAGTTTGTGCTAGCAAGCGCAATCAAGAAAGAAGATCCAACTTGAGAGAGTCAAGATCGTCATCATCTAGCTCAAGTGGAATGCTCAAGGCAAAGGTATAATCTTGATAGGTTTTCTATTTTACCGGTCTCGTGTCTTTGGGAGACCGGGTTATAGGATAGATAGTCGTACTATCAAGAGGGGCTCTCAAGTGAGTAACTCGATCGAATCGTTATGGAGAGCTCAAACCTTTGCATACTTTGCATATCATCTTTCTTGGTTCTTATTTGGCTTTTGTCTCCTTTGGGTTTTAGTGCTTGTCGTGATCTTCATGACAAGCCTTGGTTTCTCGAAAACGGATTTCGTAAGAAAAACTTGTTGCGTTTCGGTGGTGAAAATATTTCGTTCGTCTTTGAGAATGTTCCCACACCTTCCATGTGTGGTAACTTCTCCATACTTTGAGGTATCAATATTTTCACTTGTTATTTGGATACTCCTTGCTGTTATCTTTCCAATGCATTTGCACTCACCTAATTCGGAGTTCATTCGCAAAAGTTATGTGAGTTTTCGTGTTGAAAGTTTTACCGGGTGTTCCTATTTGAGAGGTCCAAAACCTTTCCCCATTTGGTTTTATCTTTCATTTCTGGACAATGATGTTTCTATGCATATTATTGTAGTGCTCGTTGTGGTGATTTCAACGAGCCCAAGATCATCAAAAACGGAGTCCGGATGAAAAAGTTATTGCAGTTTTCGTGTTGTTGTTTTTGTTAGTTTTGCGGGGGGCGGATATTCCGGTTCAAGTTTGAACCGGAATATCCGGTTGGCATCTGTCCCTCCACTTGCTCGAAAACGGCTAAGGACCGGAGTCTAAACTTTCTGGAGTGAACCGGATTATTTGAACCGGATTATTCGGGGCATACCGGATATTCCGATTTGGGCAGTTTTCGGACCATATTTCTCACTGGAGTGAACCGGATTATTCACTTCGGACCGGGTATTCCTGTCGGACCGGATATTCCTGTTCAGTTTTGAACCGGATATTTCGAAATATCCTGCTCAGACTGCACACAAAACGGCTAGTTTTTGTGGGGACCTATTTAAGGGGGCTTTCTTCCCCATTGGTCCCCAAGTCTTCTAAGCTTGTTTTTCTCCCTCTCCCCCACCATTGTTGACCTTAGAAAGCTTTCCCCTCTCCCAATCCCTCTTATGATTCTTGCATATCTTTGAGGGAGAAGGTAGAGGAGATCTAGATCTACATTTCCACCAATCCATCTTCCTTCTTAGTGAGGGAAACTTAGTAGATCTTGATCTTGGAGTTCTTGGTGTTTCTCCTCCATTGTTCTTCCTCTCTTATTCCCCCATAAGCATTTGTTGCTTTGTTGGAATTTGAGAGTGAAGGATTTGAGCACTTGTGCTCTTGCCATTTGCATCGGTTGCATCGGTTTGCTCTCTCCACGAGGATTCGTGGAAGTTGAAAGTTTGTGAGCTTGTTACTCTTGGGTCTTGGACCCTAGACGACTTGTGGTGTTCTTGGGAGCCTCCAATTGAGTTGTGGATGTGTGCCCCAAGATTGTGGTGACACCGAGAGCCTCCAATTAAGTTGTGGATGCGTGCCTCGGGTTTGAAGGTTGCCAATAGTGGAAGGTGAACTAGGCCTTTGTGGCGGAAGTTCATCGGAGAATAGGGTGAGGCCTTTGTGGCATTGAGTAGGCCTTCGTGGTGAGCTCACACCCCTCCAACGAGACGTACTCCCCTTTGTGGGAGGAACTCGGGAATACATCTTCGTCTCCGTGTGCCTCGGTTATTTCTATACCCGAGCTTTTTACTTATGCAATTTACATTGTGATAGCCTTCGAGCTTGAAGTTATATATCTTGCTATCACCTTGTTACTTGTCTTGCTTAGCATAAGTTGTTGGTTCATCTAGTTGACCCTAGAATATTTAGGTTGTATGCTTGTTAATTTAAACACCTAGTTTATTTCCGCATTTAGCAAGCATTAACCGGAAAAGTTTTAATCGCCTATTCACCCTCCCCCCCTCTAGGCGACGTCGTTGTCCGTTCACCATGAACCTCTCAAAGGGGAACATATTGTGTAAGAATATAGGACCGAGAACGGAAATCTCTTAGGTGACCTATGAGGTGCGTCATAATATTGAAGAAGGTTGGTGGGAACACCAACCCGAAGCTGACAAGACATTGGACCACGTCCTTCTGTAAACTTGGTAGAGTTGCTGGATCGATTGCCTTCTGAGAAATTGCGTTGAGGAATGCACATAGCTTCACAATGGGTACTTGCACGTTTTCTGGCAGAAGCCCCCTCAATGCAATCGGAAGTAACTGGGTCATGATCACATGGCAGTCATGAGACTTTAGATTTTGGAACTTTTTCTCTTCCAGGTTTAGTATTCCTTTTATTTTCGACGAGTAGCCAGACGGGACCTTGATACTGCTCAGGACTTGGAAAAAGATCTCCTTCTCTTCCTTGGTAAGAGCGTAGCTGTCAGGACCTTTGAAATTCTCTGGATTCATCAGGTCGTCTCGTTCGTCATACGTTGGTGGTGCAGCCGTGCTTTTGGTGTATCTCTCGACTTCTTCCCATGCACGCCCAATAAGTTTAGCAGGTTCACGCAAATATTTTTCGTCACGTGCATCACGTCGATCGCAGAGCGAACCTCTAGGAATTTCCAATAGGGTAGTTCCCAGAATATAGATTTCTTCTTCCACATGGCTACGTGGTTGTCGGCGTCATTCGGAACAGATTGTGCGCCAGGACCCTTACCAAAGATTACTTTTATATCTTTGACCATGTCATATATATCAGTACCTTTAGGGAGGGTTGGCTTCCTCCGTGTATCTGCCTCGCCTTTGAAATGCTTTCCTTTCTTTCTTACGGGATGCCTGTCTGGAAGAAATCGACGATGCCCCGGGTACACATTCTTGCCTATATGTATACTTTCAGTCTCGCCTAAACAGTGTGTGCATGCGCTGTATCCCTTGTTTGACTGTCTTGAGATGTTACTAAGAGTGGACCAATCATTGATGGTTACAAACAGCAACCTTCGTAGGTCAATTTCCTCTTGTTTGTACTCGTCCCACACACGTACACCTTCGTCAGCCCACAACTCTAAAATTTCATCAACCAGTGGCCTCAGGTACACATCAATGTTGTTGACAGGTTGCGACGGGCCTGGGATAAGCACTGGCATCATAATGAACTTACGCTTCATGCATAACCAAGGAGAAAGGTTATAGATACATAGAGTCACGGGCCATGTGCTATGACTGCTACTCTGCTCCCCAAATGGATTCAGGCCATCTGTACTTAGACAAACCTTAAGTTTCTTGCGTCACGTGCAAAGTCCTCGTACTTATCGTCGATGTTTCTCCACTGCGACCCATCAGCGGGGTGTCTCAGCATATCGTCTTCCTTACGATCTTCTTTGTGCCATCGCAGCAACTTGGCATGCTCTTTGTTTCGGAACAAACTTTTCAACCGTGGTATTATAGGAGCATACCACATCACTTTGGCAGGAACCCTCTTCCTGGGGCGATCGTCGCCCTCAACATCACCAGGGTCATCTCACCTGATTTTATACCGAAATGCACCGCATACCGGGCAGGCATTTAAATTCTCGTGCTGACCGCGGTAGAGGATGCAGTCATTGATGCATGCATGTATCTTATGCACTTCCAATCCTAGAGGGAAGACAACCTTCTTTGCTTCGTATGTACTGCAGGGCAGCGCGTTATCTCTTGGAAGCATCTTCTTCATTATTTTCAGCAGCTTTTCAAATCCCTTGTCAGATACTCTATTCTCTGACTTCCATTGCAGCAATTCCAGGGTGGTGCCCAGCTTTTTTTGGCCATCTTCACAATTTGGGTACAACAATTTTTTGTGTTCTTCTAACATGCCCTCCAACTTCAACCTCTCGTTTTCACTTGCGCAATTTATCTGTTCTTCACGAATGACCTGACGAAGATCATCATCAGACTCATCAACAATGTCCTCAAGTTCAGACTCGTCTTTCCCTATTTCAGTATCACCGTGTTCACCGAACATAGGATAATTATCATTATCATCTTCTTCTTCATTGTCTTCCATTACAACCCCTCTTTCTCTGTGCTTGGTCCAACAAAAATAACTGGGCATGAAGCCTTCTTGCAATAGGTGGGTGTATATGGTTCTTAGTTAGAGAAATTCCTCTTATTCTGGCATTTTTTTACATGGACAAAAAATAAATCCATTCTGCCTGTTTTTCTCAGCCACATTGAGAAAACTATGCATGCCATTAAGGAATTCGGGACGACGTCGATCACTGTACATCCATTGCCGGTTCATCTACATTATATAAATTTATCAACAACCATTATGCTAAATCATCAGACAGACGTTGACTATTTGTCGTACTAGGCAACGAGCGGGTGATCTAGTATATGGTTCAATGAATTAATTGTATATTTGGGATGATACATCTATGTTAATCTGATTATCCTAATCGATAAGGTCGGATAATTCGCGAAAAAATGCGGATAATCTGCATCCGTCGGATAATAGCAATACCACATCCGCTACCATATCCGTCGGATATCCGCTTAACCAAAATCCGTATCCGCGTCCGTATCCGGCGGACTCCTATTATTGCATACCATATCCTCAAAAACGGATTCGGTTGCGGATTCGGGACGGAAATTATCCGTATCATTTACATCCCTATTCTCACATATAAG